>OX463226.1:89045594-89685237 GCA_949820135.1 Sylvilagus floridanus | reverse complement strand
CTTTTGCTACCAGCCATCAAGAAGGTCAGGGGAGAAAAAGACATGATGATAAACTCACTTGTAAAATTTTCTAACAAAGCATCTATGAACCACTGCTTGATCAAAATGACAGACATCAATCACAATAATAACTTCAAATATGAGATTTTCAATTAGTGAGTGAACATAAATAAACACGTCTGGAGAATCAGCATAAGGGATTTTAGACACAGACAGCCCATATATAACAAGAGAGAGGCAGGCAACAGGGAAAAGGTGTACAGTTTAGCAAATGCAAGGTAGTCACCAGAAGCCAGGGTCCAAGAAGACCTAGAAAAACCATCTTGAAGATTAACAACGATCCATGTATAGTTTTCCTTGAGTGATGTTTTTGAGCTTTTGTTCCTTATTAGAGACCTCCGTGAGGCTTAGGTTCCATTTTATAATGGGGTAGAATGCACGCTCCTGTGTTGCTTCACATGGCTCCTTACATCTCCCTCACGAAATGCAGCAGGTTAGACAAATTATCCAAATGGGAAGTCTAGCACACAGAGGGGATACTCTGCAGGAGTGGGAAAGAGAAGCAGAAATGTTAAGTATATCATGGAGTTTTCCAAAATGTTGAGTTTGGCATTTTAGCTAACTAAGTAATCCAGATTTTGCCCAATGGTGTCCAACAGAATGCAAAATGATTAACATAGCCAAGATCTATAGAGGACTATAGGTTTGCTTTTCAAGAACAGAAAAGGACCAAGAAAGAAGAAGAATCTAGGCTGGCGGTATGCTACACAGACTGTACAACCATTATAATTATAACAACAATGTAATAAAACCTTCAAAAATCTATACATTTTCCACCTTTCCGTCTGAAATCCCCTAAGGTATTTTCAAACATAACTCATTATTCTTTATAATGCCCTAAAGAAGAAGTTGGGAATGCATATGTTACAGCACTTTGCATTTCCATTGTATTTTTCCTCCATAGAGATGGAAGTAGGGGTGGATTCAGATTGTAAATGAAAAATGCTTCCAATCAAGACGACTCTAAGGAGTATGTTCATGGCTTTGATTGTGTTATTTCAGCACAAGAAACCATATTTTGTGAAAGAGAAAGAAGGTAAAAGGAAACAAGTATATCTGTTTTGATGGTTCTTTGCATGATTCTTATTTTCTGTGTACACAGGTGCTTTGAGTATAGCCATTGAAGAGCTTGCTATGATGAAGGAAGTCTCAGCCCAGTTTTCCCATGGAAAAGAAATAAGTATCTGATTTCCAGAGCTTCTTCCCCATAGTTAATACAGTGTCTCTGTGTATTTCTCTAGTTTCTGATTATCCTGCTTCCAGAACCTTCACCATCGCTCCTCTCACCCTCCACACTCAGATCCATGGAGCTACTGCTTGGCTGGTAAATCCAGATGAGGAACTGACAGAGTTTATTTTAACTACTGCACACCTTCTGCCTTCTATTTAATGGAGATACCCTTTTCTTAAGGAATTGTGAATTACTAGAGGCTAAACTGAACGATCAATTCTGATAGGCAACTGCCTAGGGAGTTTCTTAGAGATTTCTTATAATTTCAGCTCCATATCAAAAGATAAAATGAGAACCGTTTAGGATTACCCAGTTATACTCTCCAGTTGTTTAGAATATAACATAAAATGACCACTAAAAACTTGTTAGTTTTTATGGTATGGGGATACAATGCAAGATACATCAGTTAAGGGTGACAACACAGAACAGGATTATAATCCATACTGTAGTTAGTGAATATAATAAGAATTGATGATCTAAGCTAATTTCCTTGAACAATAGGAAAAAGTACTCAGAGTGTGCTAGCAAATACTCAAGAATCATAAGAGAGTTCTTTTTCTGTTGCTGTTTCTGACTTGAAAAGTATGGTCTTTTTTATACTGTACAGATTTATGATTTCTTTTTTATTATGTATCATGAAAATTTTAAACTGCAGAGAACTGTGTTCTATTACCCAGATTTATCAAAAGTAAAATTGTTTTGAGGACTATAATGTTGCAAATCTGATGGAAATGACCTTTTCACTCCTTAACTACTCTGTCACCCATCTTATTATTTCCCTCTGCTGAGATAACCAATGTCTTTTGTCTCATGAGTATCTTCACACGTCTGTTTTTATACTTTTGTTCATATGCATGTATCCACAAATAATACATAAGGATGTTTATATTTGAATAAGAGTTAATCCACGTAAAGATTCTGTATCTTGATTTTTATTCAATATTATCCTTACTAGATAACTTTGATAGTATAGATATCACTCATTGTGTTTTTGATATTTATAAGAGTTTTAATCAGCCAATGGAAATATACGCAAAAATAATAAACTACATCCCTGAATAAGCAACCTGGTATTAAGCTATGGAAATTTGTGTAAATTTATTTCAAATTTTATTCTCTATCTCTCTGTCTCTCTCTGTGTGTGTTTTGATTTATGAGAGAGAGAGAGAGAGAGAGAGACACCTCCCATTCACTAGATCACTATTAACTTTCTATATTCCTGAAACAGGTAGGGCTGAGCTGGGAGCTGAAGGCAGGAGCTCAGAACTCAATCCAGATCTTCCAAATGTGTAGCAGGAACTCAATTACTTGAGCCAACATTGCTGCCTCTCAGGCTCTGCCTTAGCAGGAAGCTTGAATCAGGAGTTAGAGCCAAGAATCAAATTCAAGAAATGATAGACTAAACATTCACTGCATTTTCTTTATTTAATGCAAGAAACATGACTAACAGAACTGAATGCATATTGTCCACTCCTTTCCTTTTCTCCCTTCTTAGTACAACCTTTATCATGAATCATTTCCAAGCACACTTTTATAATTTTATAAGTAGTCTATTATTCCACAAATAACATAATTTCTCAGTATGTTATCACATTGAACTTGTTCTTTTTTTCAACAATTTATCTTTAAAAATTCTAACTTAAGGGTGGGATCCTTAGTGTGGCAGGTTAAACTGTCACTTAGGACATTCACGTCCCATATTTGAGTGCTTTTTGAGTTGTGGCTACTTCACATCCTATGCAACTCCCTACTAGAATGCCTGGGAAGAGTAGATGATGGCTCTAGTAGTAGAGTACCCGCCACTCCCATGAGGGACCTGGGTACATTTCTGAATTCAGGCCTCCAACTGGCCTGCACCCAGCTGTTGCTGGTGTTTGAGGAGTGATTCAGCAGGTACAAGTTCTTTCTCTCCTCTCTATTTCTCCGCCCCCCCCCATTCTGCCTTTCAAATAAAATAAACACACAGCAAAATTGAAAGAACTTTATAGTGAACACATTTATGGTTATCACTTGGATTTTATCAACATTTTATCTTTCTTGCTTTATTATACACCTATCCATCTATTAATCCTTATTAATTTCTGATTGTATCTCAAAATGAACTAGAGAAACAATTTGTGTGTACTTTTGCAAGTACATTTTCACTCAACTCAGTTGATTCATTTTAACTGTTAGAAAGTATTCCATTATAAGAGTAAACAAGAATTACAAAATTTTCATAGTGATTGGAAACTAGATGTATTAAAATTGTTCAGGGCTGGTGCTGTGGTACAGTGGGTAAAGCCGCCACCTGCAGTGTTGGCATCCCATATGGGTGCTGATTTGAGTCCTGTCGGCTCCACTTCTGATCCAGCTCTTTGCTCTGGCCTGGAAAAGCAGTAAAAGATGGCCCAAGTCCTTGGGCCCCTGCACCCAAGTGGGGGACCTGGAAGAAGCTCCTGGCTCCTGGCTTTGTACTGGCACAGCTCTGGCCATTGCAGCCAATTGGGGAATGAACTAGTGGATAGAAGTCCTCTCTCTCTCTCTCTCTCTCTCTCTCTCTGTCTCTCTCTGTCTCTCTGCCTCTCCTTCTCTCTCTGTAACTCTTTCAAATAAATAAATAATCTTTAAAAAATTGTTGATTTTTAACAATAATGAGTGAAACCTAATTCATGTATTTCCTGTGTACCTAACAAATTTTTCTATCAAGTAGGTCTGCAAAAGAATGACAGATATGTATAATTTTACTTTTTATACATATTGATAAATCGTTTGCCAAGATAGATTTAGCAGTTTATAGATGTCTACATTCTACTTGAAGAATTCTCATTTCCCCAAATCCATCCAAACACTTAAAAATGCACATTTTAAAAAAGTTTTACAAATCTGATGGCCGTGAAATAATGTCATATTGTTTTAATTGACATTTTCTTGATAAATAGTGAACATCAATGTGTTTTCATATTAGATATTTGATTGTGCTCTTTGGGAGCTGTTCAAATGCTTTCATTTTTATATTATATATTATTCCATTGGTGTCATATCTCTGCATGACTCCAGCATTACAGTGATATTGGAAAATAATTGGAAAAGCCCATACTCCATCTCCTCCATTCCTTTTCTTCTACAGTATCCCTTGTCCTTTCTAGACTGTTCTTTACCTTTCAGTTGATTCATAAGTAACATTTTCAGAACACTTACAATTTGGCTTGCAATTATATTACTTTTAAAAGAAATATTACTTCCAAAAAAATTTCTGACAATTGCAACATTTCTTTTTAGTTACGTAAATCTTGTTCTAAGATTTTTAAAATCACAAAACACAGTAAAACATGAAGAAAAGATTCTAAAATCTGCATGAGAGAAATGCCAGATTACTTTCAGAGGATCTCTAAGTAGACTCAAAGCTGACTTCTCAGCAGAAACCCTACTGGCTAGAAGAGAATGGTGAGTTAAAGTCCAAATCTAAAGTGAAAAAAGCTGTCAACCTAAAATAATGTACCCTGCAAAGCTCTCATTTATGAATGAAGATGAAATAAAGACCTTCCAAAACAAAGAGAAATTGAAAGAATTTGTCACTACTTGCCCATCATTACAAAAGACACATAAAGATGTGCTACACACAGAAACACAGAAACATAGTCATCACCATTAAGGAATGTGAAGGCAGAAAGTCTCCCAGTAAAAGTATAAAGGAAATCCAAAGTAAACAATAGGAATATTTATGGAAAAATGGTAGGTCCAAGTTGTTACTTAGAAATAGTCACCTTGAATGTAAATGGCTTCAATTTTCCAGTTAAAAGGTACAGACTGGCTGAATGAATTGAAAAACAAGACACTTCTATTTGCAGCCTATAAGAAACATATCTCACCAACAAAGATGAATGTAGATTGAAATTGAAAGTATAGAACAAGACCAGCCTCAGAATCAACCCTTGGGGCTTCGGATCTGGCTAAAAGGCCCATGGGAGTCTCACAGGCATGGAAAGACATGACATGGTGGCAAAAACAACCTAAATGAAAGATCCTGGTGAACAAGACCCCAGCAGAAGCAACAGGCCATCAAGGAGGGAGGTGCCTTTCTCCGAAGGGAGGAAGGAACCTCCACTGTGATACAGCCTTGACTAAACAAGTTCAGAGTTGGTGAACTCAAGGGGCTTCCATAGCCTAGACAGCTCATGGCAAGAGCCTCAGATGATTGCTGACGTCATGAATAAGGGTGCCAATTGTTAAATCAACAACGGGAGTCACTGGGTACATGCTGCCCACGTAGGATCTCTGTCCTTAATGTGTTTTACTATGAAACTTAAAAACAACACTACTAGTCGAACAATACCCTATACCTTTTGCGGTTGTGTGTGCAGCCTGTTGAAATCCTTGCTTAGTATATACTAAGTTGATCTTCAGTATATGAAGGTAATTGGAAATGAAACTCGATGAAAGGTGGGATGGGAGAGGGAGTGGGAGAGGGGAGGACCGCGGGCGGGGGCAGGGGGGAGAAGCCACAACAATACAAAAGTTGCACTTTGTAAATTCACATTTATTAAATAAAAAAAAGAAAGTGAAAGTATAGAAAAAGATATTCCACAATAACAGAAACCAATAAAAAAAGCAGGTGAAGCCATCCTAATAACAGACAAAATAGACTTTAACACAAAAACTGTTAAAAAGACACAAAGAAGGGCATTATGTAATGATTAAGGATCAATGCAACAGGAAGATATGACTATGATAGCTTTTGCGACTTTACATTTGCAATCATTTTTAATTTTATCTTTTTTATCTTTTTTTTTTTTTTTGACATGCAGAGTGGACAGTGAGAGAGACAGAGAGAAAGGGCTTCCTTTTGCTGTTGGTTCACCCTCCAATGGCTGCCAGAGCCAGTGCGCTATGGCCGGCGCGTTGCGCTGTTCCAAAGCCAGGAGCCAGGAGCTTCTCCTGGTCTCCCACGCGGGTGCAGGGCCCAAGCACTTGGGCCATCCTCCACTGCACTCCCTGGCCACAGCAGAGAGCTGGCCTGGAAGAGGGGCAACTGAGATAGAATCCGGTGCCCCGACCAGGACTAGAACCTAGTGTGTCAGCGCTGCAAAGCAGAGGATTAGCCTATTGAGGTGGGGGGCTGGCCTAATGTTATCTTTTATAATTTATAGTTTCATTACTGTAGATGTATAAAATTGTAGGGAAATGGTAGACATTTTGAAGGTAAACCTTGTGTACAGAATGTGCTGAACTTACAAACTCTAACACAATTTAGAATTTCTTTCACTTGGAAAAAATCTAAGGCTTATCAGTAAGTTTTACATCATCTATGGGCTGTGGCAGCTCATTAGACATTCTTATCATGTTAATCAAGAAGAAATAAACCTAGGAGTGGATGGAAATATTCAAATTTGTTAATATGTTTATTTCTTTTTCTTTCTTTTTTTTTTTTGATAGGCAGAGTGGACAGTGAGAGAGAGACAGAGAGAAAGGTCTTCCTTTCTGCCGTTGGTTCACCCTCCAATGGCTGCCGCGGTTGGTGTGCTGCGGCCGGCGCACCACGCTGATCCGATGGCAGGAGCCAGGTACTAGGTGCTTTTTCCTGGTCTCCCATGGGGTGCAGGGCCCAAGCACTTGGGCCATCCTCCACTGCACTCTGGGCCACAGCAGAGGGCTGGCCTGGAAGAGGGGCAACCGGGACAGAATCCGGCGCCCCGACCAGGACTAGAACCCGATGTGCCGGAGCCGCAAGGCGGAGGATTAGCCTGTTGAGCCACGGCGCCGGCCAATATGTTTATTTCAACTATAATTTCTTTTGTCTGCTTGAATTTTCTCTATCTCAGTGACATGTATTAAAATTTTTGGTATGACTTAATGTTTTAATTTTACTAATTAGGTTAGTTTTTTGTTCTGTATATTTTACATAATGAAAATTTATTCTTATAATTATTATACATTTTAACGTCGTTCTTTTTACACTATATCACTCCTTTCCCCTTTCAATATTCTTTGCTATATGACATGTATAATATTAATAGTACTATATTATTATATACCATTCTTTTGATTATGAATTTTCCCTGTTATTCCTGTTGTCTCTCTCATTTTTCAAAAATTATGTATTTTTATTTTATTTTAAAGATAGACAGACAGACAATGAGATATCTTTCATCTCCTAATTTACTCCCCAAATTCCTACAACAGCCAGGGTTTTCCCAACCTGAAGCCAGGATCTTGGATCCCTAACAGAGTCTTCCACTTGGGTGGAAGGAACCCAAGTATTTGAGCCATCATATGCTGCCTCTCAGGATACACAGTATCAGGAAGCTGGATTGGAAATAGAGGAAGCAGAACTCAAATCAGGCACTCCCACAAAGGGATGCCAATATTACAATGGGCAACTTAACCCCTGAGCCAAATGCCCATCACTTTCTATCATTTTTTATCATTGTTCTAATGCATTTTTACAGCAGCATAATGGATTTAAAATCTATGTTACATTTTTATTAACAAAAACGTATTATCTTTGTACTTATTAAGACTTTTTTTCTAATTTCTATTATATTTGATATTTTCTGCTTGTTATGTTTTCCTTGTTGCATTTTGGTTTTCCTCTGAAATTTTTTATTAGCATTTTGTTTTTAAATATTAGTGTTTTTAATTATTTTAAAAGAAAAGTGTCAGAGAGAGAGAGCAAGAGAGAGAGAGAACTTCCTCTACATGTTCACTCACCAGATGGCTACAACAGCTAGACCTGGTCTCGGCCAAATTTAGGAGCCAGGAACTGGATATCCCACATGTGAGGCAAGGGGCCCAAGAATTTGGGCCATCTGCTGCTGCCTTCCTAGACACATTAGAAGGAAGTTGGACTGGAAGCAAAACAGCCAGGACATGAACAGAAACTCTGATTTGGGATGCCAGTGTCACAGGAATCTGCATATCCTCCTACATCACAATCCAAACACCCTGGATTTTCACTGTTTTCTTTCCTCGTCTGGTTTGGAAGCCCTACATTATACATTACATACTTTCAAATGTATAAGCATAAATATAAATATATGCCACATATGCATATTAAATTATGACATTTATTAAATTATGAAATTATTAATTGATTGCTCTTTTAGAATATGATAATTATGTTTATTTTTTATTTTTATTTTTTTTGACATGCAGAGTTAGACAGTGAGAGAGAGAGAGACAGAGAGAAAGGTCTTCCTTCCATTGGTTCACCCCACAAATGGCTGCTACGGCCAGTGCACCGCGCTGATCCGAAGCCAGGAGCCAGGTGCTTCTCCTGGTCTCCCATGCAGGTGCAGGGCCAAAGGACTTGGGCCATCCTCCATTGCCTTCCCGGGCCATAGCAGAAAGCTGGACTGGAAGAGGAGCAACCGGGACAGAACCGGGGGTGACGTCACAGCAGGCAGAAGATTAGCCAAGTGAGCCACGGTGCCAGCTGATAATTATGTTTTAACATCAGACTGAATAAAGCCTTCCAAAAATTCTTATTATTTATTTCCAGAATTTTAGTGCTGCCTTTTAAAAGATACAACATAGTTACTCTTTATTTTTAACCTTGATAATTAAATAATTTACCAATATAGCTTAGCTATAGCAATGTTTACCATTTTTCTTGATTCCTAGTTTATCCTTTGCCCAAGTTCACTCTTTTCTTGAATATTGATTGAAAACTTTTGAGTAATTCACTCAGCACTTGCATAAGAGAAAATATAGAGTCTGGTGCTGAGGCTTAGTGAGTAAAGCCGTTGCCTGCAGTGCCAGTGTCTCATAAGGGTGCTAGTTAAAGTGTTGAGTCCAAGCTGCTGCACTTTTGACCCCGCTCCCTGCTAATGCACCTGGGAAAGCCGCAGAAGATGGTCCAAGTACTTGGGCCTCTGTATCCATGTGGGAAACCCAGAAGCAGCTCATGGCTCTTGGTTTCAGCCTGGCCTGGCCCTGGCCATTGTGGCCATTTGGGGAATGAACCAGCAGATGAAAGATCTCCTCTCTTGTTCTCTCTCACTCTCTCTCTCTCTCTACATCTGCTCTCCCTCTCTGTAACACTGCCTTTCAAATAAATAATTTTTTTAAAAAAAGAGAGAAACTACAACACTTTTGATTGTTAATAAATGCTGAGTATAAAATTGTAGACTGATGAGTTTTTGCACTCTACAATTCAACATTACTGCTATATTCATTTTTGCCACATTCCATGGATAGTGAAGAGTCTGCTTTTACATCTGCTGTTGTCTCATTGCTTAATATCTTACCACACCACTCTCACTGGTCTTTTTCAACCTTTGATATTCATCATTTTAACTTACTTGTCTAGGTTTAACCTATTTTTTTTTATAAACTTAGAATTTTCAGACTTCAGCTTGAATTTGAAAAAATCCAGCTACTGTACTTTGAGTGCTGTTTATTTTTCTCATGCTGTTTAATCTTGACTTTGAGAATCCTGCAATGCAAGTAACCATGCCTCCAATATCATCCACTACAAAAAACATATGACCCCCAATTGTTATGATTTCAGAGGGAGAAAGGTTAAAGGAAGCAAGGACTCAGCTTGCAATCTGGACTAAAGTCTATGTTTTTCTCTTTTCTCTTATCAGCTGGTTAGGCTGCAAGATTTGCAAACGATGTAGCCATCATACTTTGTTTCACCTATTTCTTGTTGCTGTCTCCAGGTTGGAGCACCTAAAAGAACACGGGTGCTAGTTTTGATTCTGATTCCCTAATTTCTTGTCATGAGATACTTCAACCTGCAACAGGTGCTTTGATGAGTATTACAATGAAGTAATCTGCTGCAGTTATTCTCTATTTCCTCATCTGCAATGATGACATGGCATTATGGCCTAATTAATGTGACTCTTATGGTGTTAAAAAAGAGAGTATGTTCAACATGCTTAAAGAGTGTCTCCTAGATACATGCTCCCTTCCCAACTCAGTTGCATCAATATCTCAATTATACCTGATATTTTCTCTATTGTGTTCTTTCATTCTTTGGTTTCTGCTTACCAAGACTATCGTAATAATTCCCTAAATGACATGCATGCATCCAGTGTCTTCTTACTGTTAAACATCCTCCACAATGACACCGTAATTCCTTTCAGAACTGCAAATCAGTGCACATCACTACTATCAAAAATCTTCTAGTGGCTTCTAATTACTGTCGTACGTACACCTCAGCATGACCAACTTCAACTTCTGACCCCAAATTTGTTTTTCAGATATCTTCAATCCATGATTGTCCATGCAGCTCCCTTTGTTTTCCTGGCTCAGTTACTGAACTATTGCTTTTCTCTCTCCTCTGTGCCCGTGTCCACATTCCTACCCTTTAGAACGAGCTATCCGATCCCATTTCCTAAAGATCATTGCCAACATCTACTTTTCCCAATGATATTTCTAGTCCCATTCCTCAGGCTCAGGTCCAGGTTCCATGTTTTTGACTATGAAAACAGACTTATTAGCATTTACTCCTCTGTATTGAGATTGTTCATTTTGTTGTCTGTTTCATTGATTATGGAGTGAACTCTTTGAGGGTAGGAACAAAGTGCTGTTAATCTCTGTATCCAAAAAGTAATCACTTGGTACATAGTGGGAAGGCTCAACAAATATTTGCCAAATTCATGAATAAGTGATTCGCTTATTAAATTTCAACAAATGATTCACATTGCGGCATGTGGAATAAAGATGGGTACTAATAATGATTTAGATTCACATAAGATTTATTTTTCATATTTCCATATAATTTAAAATGTAAGAAGGGAGCATTCACCTTGTGACAGAAAACTTGCTCCAAGCTACGAGTCCAATAAAGGATAGAAGATTATTTTGATTCTTATGATTTTCACAAAAATATTAAAAGAAACAGTAAATTGTCCTTTAGTGGAACATAGTCAGTTTGTGCCTTAAAATAAACAATGATTTCATGAAATCTTGATTCTGTTAGAGTCCTAGTTCTTTTTGTCGATCTACTCCCCTGAAGCAAATGCTTCACAAAGGTACTATAGCCAGCCAAGCCTCTGTCTACCCACTTCTATCATCTGCACCTTTGTGCCCTTAATAGAGTATGGCCACCCTCGTCCCTGCAGCTCACGTGTGCCATTCCTATTAATTTCTGAAAACGGCAACCACCAAGGCAATAAGAGTGAATTTAATTTAAAAAGTGCAATCATGTTCTGCCTTGTGCTGAACTGGACTAGGAATTATTTGTGACTGTGATTTAGCATTATTTCTGGGGGGAGAGTCTCCCTGTTTAATACTAATAGTCTTCCCAGGAAGTTTCATTAAAGTGAACTGCAATTTTTATTGCTCAGGATTTAACAAACTCCAATCTAAAGTCTCAGTGCCACTTTCTTGCAGCCTCCCAATCTCAGATGGAATTCTAAATTCTAACAATGTCAGTGCAGGACTCAGCCCATCACCCAAGTTTCCTGCTAATCTCATCCACTAGGGGCCTTGCACCTCTTCCTTTCTCGTGAGTGCCTTTCTCTTGAAATTTCTCTGCTCAACACTCCTGACAACAACCTGTCTGCAGATGCACCACCAGCTGCTCCTGCTGAAAAATGGGCTTGTCTCTCTCATGGGGGCTATGATTTCTGGCATATGCATGCCTCCTACTGTCTCTTTGGTTTTAAAGCAATTTTCAGCACACCTGCTTGCTTGAACTTTACTGACAAGCCCTCTTAAGAGTTCACTGAAGAAAAAAATATCCGTTTCCTAGACACTTCCTTGTAATTCTGAATTTCACTTTAAATCTCCCAGTAAAGTGTTTACTCCTGCAGATGGAGAGAAAATCTGTATTGCGATGGTCCCCTTGCCTCAGGCTGGATCTCATCAGCTCTCATACAACAGAAGCCAGAGAAAGGGATGATCCATTAAGGCAAAAAGGCCAACATGTTCCTACAGCCAAAATTGGTCCTTGGAGTACATTTCCCACTGCCATGTCCAGTCTAGGTTTAAGCATCACCCAAGAGATGAAGTTCTCCAATTGAATGATTCTGTGATTTTGATTTTGACTCTTTAACATTTTCAACCCAAGTCAATCTCTTAGAAATACTATTCAGCTCATATTTATTCTATTTCCTAGCCTTAATTGCCCTTTGGATTATGTAGAAGGATCATTTTTTAATAAATTAGACATGAATTAGCTTTTGAATAGGTCCAGGACTCTGTTAAGGACTCTGTTATCTCCTTTAAAATGGTGACTGCCAATCTAACCTGATTGTTTTGAAAATTCTTTGAATGGTAAAAACATTTCCATAAATAGGATTGTGCATTGCAATTATATAGGTTTTAAATTCAACTCAACTCTTTCTTCCACTTCAAAATCACTGAAAAACACTTTTGCTGTATTTATAAAATAGGGAAATATTTTAATATTTTGGCTTCTAGGGCCAGTGCTGTAGTGCAACAGGTTAAGGTACACCTGCAATTCCAGCATCTAATATGAGGATGATGGAGTCCCAGCAGTTCTGCTTCTAAGCCAGCTCTCTCCTAATGCATGTGGCAAAGCAGCAGAGGATGGGCCAAGTTCTTTGGCCCCTGCCACCTATATAGTCCTGTCACCCAGTTGGATTTCCTGGCTTCCAGCTTCAGTTTGGCCTATTCTCTGTTGTGGTCATTTGGGGTGTAAAACAGTGAATGGAAGATTCTGTGTGTGTGTGTGTGTGTGTGTGTGTCCATTTCTTTGTGTAATTCTGTCATTCAAATAACTAAATAATTCTTTTAAAATATTAATGGCTTTTAACTTATGAACTTGTCATCCTGTCTCGGATGGTTCAGCATAACTTTTCATCCCTCACTAGCCAACCTTCTTCTCTTAACTGTCCACTAGCTGCATTATCTTTTTACTGGCTCTTTCAGGTTTATTTTTAGCTCTCAATTAATTATGTAAACCTCTGAAAAAGAGTTGTACCTCTGTAAGGCGGCACCACTTCCCGTAAGTCCTCTCAGGAAGTCGGCTGACTCCTTTGCCCATTCAGAAGCCTGGCTCTGCTGAAGGAGCACTCTTTCTCCAGGAGGGGAGCATTTCTCTTCTGGCTAAGCCAAAGGATGGGAAACAGAGGGAATGAAGGCTGACTTCTAAATCCTTGAGAAACATTTGTAAGAATAGGGAGGATGCTGTGAGATTTTGCAAGCACAACTGGCATTGGGAAGGTGACTTACCCAGAGAAAACCCCATTACTTTACTACAGCCTTGCTATGTTCTTCATTTCTCTTTCCATGGTAAATATAACATAGATATAACACTTATACTCTTTTCCTTCAGTGTCCCTTAAAATCGTTCATTACTATTCAGGGTTTCATCAGTGGTAAAAAGCTTATTCTACATATTCCCAGGGAGCTAATGCTGTAGAATGCACCTGATATGACTGCCCATTGCATTGACATTCATATTTAGTACACGAAGGCGAGTCATTTCTGAGGGAGGGAGCTCCGTGTGCTCTGTAATGCCCTGAGACAGTCCTGTATCTCCTGCTGCGGCTCCTGACAGATCTTATAAAAGATCGTAAATTACTATCTGTTGAAATATATGAATTTAATGGATTCCATTAATGCACACCTGCACAGAAGAGATTTCAGAAGCCCAAAGATATGATCAGTCAAACAGGTTTAATAGTTATTAATTACAGAAGCGGACTATTTATCCCCTGCCTACATAGAAATCTGCAAGTAGTGTAATACTCACACTTCAAGGCTTTCTGGATGGAAGAAAGAAAATGGGCTTTGGTTGAAAGGATCAAACACTTATTTCAGCTAATGCATTTCCATGCTGGGACTTTTTTATTTATTTATGAGAGGTCACTACTTTTATGTGTGGATTTTAAGAAATTTATGTCATGGAGAGGTTCCTCCCACCCCTGCCAAGAATCATTTTTAAACAGCTTTGACCAGTGATTAATATAGGCCACTTCTGTTTACCTCTAGGTGCATGAAAATAAAAATGTTTAGATAAAAACCTGAACAAAATTTTCAGTGAAGCAGAGAAAGGGAGATCTCTGTCATCTGCCTCTTTCTCTCTCTGTGTGTCTCTCCCTCTCACATACATTTTAATAATTTTTTTAAAAAAAGGTGAGGCATGGTGTTTTGCATGAAGTATCTATCAACAGTAACCTTGGCCAGTCCAGAGACAAAGATCCCACCATCTTCACATAACAATAATCCTAGTAATGACACAACTTTTACTACATGCTAGAAATTTGTAAGACACATACTAGTATTACCCTCATTTCATAGATGTGGAAATTAAATCATTAGGAGATGAAGGATCTCACCCTTGATCCAATATCTATTCATCTAGAGTTTGGATATGAGCTGGCTGTTGATGGACTCCATGTTAAAGAACAAGCAATGCTACCTCCCAGCCATGATGAGAGACCTCCATGTGTGTCCCTATTTCTATTCTAATAATGATGACTTTTATCTACCTGAACACAAATTTTGTGGTACTGATTAGAGGCTCATGCCTTATAAAGGTTAGAATACTCTTTAATACACAAAGTCTCTAAGTCTGCAATAATCTGACGACAGACATGATATGGCCAAGAATCACGTCTAAGTACTGGATTAACCATGATACTCTTCTCCAGTTCCAGAACCGGAAAACTGTGATGTACATCACTGACTACACACCTGCATGCTGGGTCCTATATCTACATATTTGACTGGATAATGTATATCAGATATCCTCTATCTGATAGTATTTCTGTGGTTTACTAAATTGGTCATCCCACACCCTGGCCTAGTCCAAATTGAAGTTCTTTTACTTCCCCATTCTGTGTCTGTTGGTAAAAATCATTTATATTTTAAGAACCACATCGAATATCATCTTCTCCATAAAGCTTTTGTCTCTCCCCAGGCAGAAGTAAACACTCCCTCCTGTGTCTCCCTGTGCATGCTGCATATACCTCTATCATAGTAACTATGTTTTGTTGCCCTGATTTGTTTACGCAACTGGTTTTCCCTACTAAATTGAAAAGTGCTTGAGTGTAAGGACAACTTACCCTCCATAGTCACATGTATGACTAACACATAGTAGGTGCCCAGAAATTAGTCAGGAGTGAGAGAACAAATGGATGTAAATTCATAGAGATATATGAAATACATTTTCGGATGATGTGGCAGAAGGCAAATGTGATGGAGGCATTTTCTCCTCCTCTAAAGAGCTGAAAGAATGTACCTAGTTTATAAACAAATCATTCTTTCAAGAACAGCCCGGTAACTGTCTCAATAAGTGAAGGACATATATTAGAAAGGTATTACACTTGCTGTTGACATTTCATTTCCTGACTTTTTTATGTGCTCATACAGCTGCAATAACCTTGCTCCTACTATCCTAGTGCTAGGGAAAACCATTTCTATGCATAAAGCTTCTGTGTGTACAAGTCTGGCTTAGAGGAGGTGGATTTCGTGATTGGTCATAACTGTGAGTTGCCCAGCTTCAACTTTCTGGGCACAATTATATGCAAAAAAATCACTGAGTGAGTTTTATGTTGTGCCAGGCCGTATTGAATCTATTTAAATAGCATGTTATTTGGCACACATGTGGTTGTGGATTTTCATATCCTTTAATTTGACAAGAAAATTAATCCTATGGAGAAAGTCAAAAGTGTATTATCACCAATTTTATGACTCTGAAAACCAAAATGATAGTTAGTGATAAAGCCAGCACCAATACCTGGTAATTCCAACTTCACATTCTGTCTTCTCCAAGAGGCAAAATGGCTTCCTACATGAAAGCTCTATTGTGAGAGAGAACCAATAGCTAAATTCAGCCTATGGTTCAGACAGTAAATATCTTTGGGCATAAAATGACAAAGAATAAAGTTCTCATTTCATAGATGAGTATATCTGAACTGTGTTATAGTGGAGAATGTTCCAACATGTCCAGATACTTGACAGTCTTTGCCATTATCTTTATTATTGACATTATTGTCATCATCACCATTGCTAGAAATTTTATATTTCACAATTTTTATAAAACATTCATTTATATCATACTCTCTAAAGAACACAAATCCTCCTACTATAAATACAATAGTTATCATACCCATTTTTCATTTAAGGGAACTGAGACCCAGATTTGTTACGGGATTCAACAGGTTTGAGTCTTTTTTTTTTTTTTTTGACAAATGGAACAAAAAGATGTTTATTTTGGTATCAAAAATTTCGCAGAGTTTTTGCATAAGACACAGTTCCATGAATTTCTTTAAAACCCTCTTGTATGTGGCCTGTCTCTGAGTTGACATCACTAATGGTGTGAGCACCCGGAGCTCCTGTTGTAGCCTCAGCTCCCCACATTCCCCCTCCACGAGGCACTGTCCCCTTGCCCGCAGAGTGCTTACCTCTGTTCTTAATTACTGAAACCAACCGGCTGTATTTGTGGACTGAGTTATTATTATTATTATTTAATAAATATAAATTTACAAAGTACAACTTTTGAATTGTTGCGGCTTTTTCCCCCCATAACCTCCATCCCACTTGCAGCCATCCCATCTCCCAGTCCCTCTCCCATTCCATTCTTCTTCAAGATTCATTTTCAATTATCTTTATATACAGAAGATCAATTTAGTACATAATAAGTAAATATTTCAACAGACTATACCCACACAGCCACACAAAATGTAGAGTACTGTTCAAGTAGTAGTTTTACCATTAATTCTCATAATACAACACATTAAGGACAGAGATCCTACATGGGGAGCAGGTGCACAGTAACTCCCGTTGTTGACTTAACAATTGGCCCTCTTATTTATGACGTCTGTAATCACCCAAGGCTCTTGTCATGAGCTGCCAAGGCTATGGAACCCTCTTGAGTTCGCCAACTCTGATATTATTTAGACAAGGCCATATCAAAGTGGAGGTTCCTTCCTCCCATCAGAGAAAGGTAGCTCCTTCTCCAATGGCCCATTCTTTCTGCTGGGAACTCATTCACTGAGATCTTTCATTCAGATCATTTTTGCCACAGTGTCTTGGCTTTCCATGCCTGTGAACCTCTCATGGGCCTTTTAGCCAGATCCAAATGCCATAAGGGCTGATTCTGAGGCCGGAGTGCTGTTTAGGGCATTTGCCATTCTATGAGTCTGCCGTGTAATGGATTGGCCTTGATATTTGGTATGCTAACTTAAATTACATGCTCACTGAATTCTTGTAACCTCAGACTTTCCCAAGAGGATCTTCCAACTATATTCCAGCATTTTCCATGTGGAATGGAGAGAGCTCTTAAGTGCCCAATACATGGAATCTTTGCAATAGTCCTTTGTCATACGCAAGCATCAAAGCTACATCCAAGGCTATGTTAAAAAAAAAAAAAAACAGAATAAAACAAACATATGGTTCAATGGTTAACAAGGTGTTTGGGGTGCTCACATTATATATTAGAGTTTCTAAGATTACATCCTGGCTCCAATTCTGGTTCTAGTTTTTATTAATGCAGATTGTGGGAGGCAACAGTGAAGTGGTTGTGTCACTGCTGCCTTTATGGGAGACATGCAATGAGATTCCAGCTCCTGACTTCAGCTTGCCTGGCTCTGGATGTTTCAGGAATTAAAAAAGTAAATCAACTGGTGAAAAATCTTTGTCTGTGTGCATGTGTGTGTGTCTGTTTCTCTGCTTTCAAATCAATATAAATAAATGTTTAAAGAAAAGAAAGAGAGGAGACAGAATTCTGGCCCTAAAGATTCAAATTTGTTGGAATGATAATAAAAAGCAAAATTAAGATCTTCAAATCCAAAACTAAATACTACTATGGTTGAAAATAGATAACTAAATGTGCATGAAATCTTTTTTTAATAACGCTTTTATTTAAAGAATATAAATTTCCAAAATACAGCTTATAGATTACAATGGCTTCCCCCCATAACTTCCCTCCCACCCGCAACCCTCCCCTTTCCCACTCCCTCTCCCCTTTCATTCACATCAAGATTCATTTTCTACTCTCTTTATATACAGAAGATCAGTTTAGTACATATTAAGTAAAGATTTCAACAGTTTGCCCTCACATAGCAACACAAAGTGAAAAATACTGTTGGAGTACTAGTTATAGTATTAATTCACAATGTATAGCACATTAAGGACAGAGATCCTACATGATTTTTTTAAAATTGATTAATTATCTATGCAATTTCCAATTTAACACCAGGATTTTTTTTCATTTTTAATTATCTTTATATACAGAAGATTGATTCATATATACTAAGTAAAGACTTCATCAATTTGCACCCACACAGAAACACAAAGTGTAAAACACTGTTTCAGTACTAGTTATAGCATTACCTCATATTGGACAACACATTAAGGACAGATCCCACATGATACATAAGTACACAGTGACTCCTGAAGTTGATTTTTTTTATATATAAAGCTTTTATTTAAAGAATATAAATTTCCAAAGTACAGCTTATGGATTACAATGGCTCCCCCACACACAACTTCCCTCCCTCCCGCTACCCTCCCCTTTCCCACTCCCTCTCCCCTTGCATTCACATCAAGATTCATTTTCAATTCTCTTTATACACAGAAGATCAGTTTACTATATATTAAGGAAAGATTTCAACAGTTTGCCCTCACATAGAGACACAAAGTGAAAATACTGTTGGAATACTAGTTATAGTATTAATTCACAATGTACAGCACATTAAGGACAGAGATCCTACATGATTTTTTTTAAATAATTGATTAATTATCTATGTAATTTCCAATTTAACACCAAGATTTTTTAATCATTTGCAATTATCTTTATATACAGAAGATCGATTCAGTATATATATGTAAAGATTTCATCAGTTTGCACCCACAAAGAAACACAAAGTGTAAAATACTATTTCAGTACTAGAAATAGCATTATTTCACATTGCATAACACGTTAAGGACAGAGCCCTCATGAGACGTAAGTACACAGTGACTCCTGATGTTCATTTAATAATTTGACACTCTTGTTTATAGCGTCAGGAATCTCCCTAGGCTCTAGTCATGAGTTGCCGAGGCTATGGAAGCCTTTAGGGTTTGCTGACTTCGATCTTATTCCGACAGGGTCATAGTCAAAGTGGAAGTTCTCTCCTCCCTTCAGAGAAAGGTACCTCCTTCTTTGATGGCTTCGTTCTTTCCACTGGGATCTCACTCGCAGAGATCTTTCATTTAGGTCTTCTTCTTTTTTTTTTTTTTTTTTTTTGTTTTTCAGAGTGTCTTAGCTTTCCATGCCTAGAATATTCTCATGGGCTCTTGAGCCAGATCCGAATGCCTTAAGGGCTGATTCTGAGGCCAGAGTGCTATTTAGGACATCTGCCATTCTATGAGTCTGCTGTGTATCCTGCTTCCCATGTTGGATCATTCTCTCCCTTTTTCATTCTATCAGTTAGTATTAGCAGACCCTAGTCTTGTTTGTGTCATCCCTTTGACTCTTAGACCTATCAGTGTGATCAATTGTGAACAAAATTTGATCACTTGGACTAATGAGATGGCCTTGGTACATGCCACCTTGATGGGATTGTATTGGAATCCCCTGGCACAATTCTAACTTCATCATTTGGGGCACGACTGATTGAGCATGTCCCAAATTGTACATCTCCTCCCTCTCTTATTCCCACTCTTATATTTCACAGGGATCATTTTTAGTTAAAATTTAAACACCTAAGTCCCTCCCAACAAAGAAAAGCCCAGGACCAGATGGATTCACTGCTGAATTCTACCAGACATTTAAAGAAGAACTAACTCCAATTCTTCTCAAACTATTCGAACAATTGAAAAAGAGGAAATCCTCCCAAATTCTTTCTATGAAGCCAGCATCACCTTAATTCCTAAGCCAGAAAAAGATGCAGCATTGAAAGAGAATTACAGACCAATATCCCTCATGAACATAGATGCAAAAATCCTCAATAAAATTCTGGCGAATAGACTGCAACAACACATCAGAAAGATCATCCACCCAGACCAAGTGGGATTCATCCCTGGTATGCAGGGATGGTTCAATATTCGCAAAACAATCAACGTGGTACACCACATTAACAGACTGCAGAAGAAAAACCATATGATTATCTCACTAGATGCAGAGAAAGCATTCGATAAAATTCAACACCCTTTCATGATGAAAACCCTAAGCAAACTGGGTATAAAAGGCACATTCCTCAATACAATCAAAGCAATTTATGAAAAACCCACGGCCAATATCCTATTGAATGGGGAAATGTTGGAAGCATTTCCACTGAGATCTGGTACCAGACAGGGATGCCCACTCTCACCACTGCTATTCAATATAGTGCTGGAAATCTTAGCCAGAGCTATTAGGCAAGAAAAAGAAATTAAAGGGATACAAATTGGGAAGGAAGAACTCAAACTATCCCTCTTTGCAGACGACATGATTGTTTATTAGGGGACTCAAAGAACACTACTAAGAGACTATTGGAACTCATAGAAGAGTTTGGCAACGTAGCAGGATATGAAATCAATGCACAAAAATCAACAGCCTTTGTATACACAGGCAATGCCATGGCTGAGGAAGAACTGCTAAGATCAATCCCATTCACAATAGCTACAAAAACAATCAAATACCTTGGAATAAACTTAAATAAGGGCATTAAAGATCTCTACAATGAAAATTACAAAACCTTAAAGAAAGAAATAGAAGAGGATACCAAAAAATGGAGAAATCTCCCATGCTCATGGATTGGAAGAATCAATATCATCAAAATGTCCATTCTCCAAAAGCAATTTACAGATTCAATGCAATACCAATCAAAATACCAAAGGCATTCTTCTCAGATCTGGAAAAAATGATGCTGAAATTCATATGGAGACACAGGAGACCTCGAATAGCTAAAGCAATCTTGTACAACAAAAACAAAGCTGGAGGCATCACAATACCAGATTTCAGGACATACTACAGGGCAGTAGTTATCAAAACAGCATGGTACTGATACAGAAACAGATGGATAGACCAATGGAACAGAATAAAAACACCAGAAATCAATCCAAACATCTACAGCCAACTTATATTTGATCAAAGATCCAAAACCAATCCCTGGAGTAAGGACAGTCTGTTTAATAAATGGTGCTGGGAAAACTGGATTTCCACATGCAGAATCATGAAGCAAGATCCCTACTTTCACCATACACAAATATTCATTCAACATGGATTAAAAATTTAAACCTACGACCCGACACCATCAAATTACTAGAGAGCATAGGAGAAACCCTGCAAGACATAGGTACTGGCAAAGACTTCTTGGAAAATACCCCAGAAGCACAGGCAGTCAAAGCCAAAATTAACTACTGGGATTGCATCAAATTGAAAAGTTTCTGTACTGCAAAAGAAACAGTCAGGAAAGTGAATAGGAAACCGACAGAATGGGAAAATATATTTGCAATCTATGCAACAGATAAAGGGTTGGTAACCAGAATCTACAAAGAAATTAAGAAATTCCACAACATCAAAACAAACAACCCACTTAAGAGATGGGCCAAGGACCTCAATAGATATTTTTCAAAAGAGGAAATCCAAATGGCCAACAGACACATGAAAAAATGTTCAAGATCCCTAGCAATCAGGGAAATGCAAATCAAAACCACAATGAGGTTTCACCTCACCCCGGTTAGAATGGCTCACATTCAGAAATCCACCAACAATAGATGCTGGAGAGGATGTGGGGAAAAGGGACACTAATCCACTGTTGGTGGGAATGCAAACTGGTGAAGCCACTATGGAAGTCAGTCTGGAGATTCCTCAGAAACCTGCATATAACCCTACCATTCAACCCAGCCATCCCACTCCTTGGAATTTACCCCAAGGAAATTAAATTGGCAAACAAAAAGCCGTCTGCACAGTAATGTTTATTGCGGCTCAATTCACAATAGCTAAGACTTGGAACCTACCCAAATGCCCATCAACAGTAGACTGGATTAGGAAATTATGGGACATGTACTCTACAGAATACTATACAGCAGTCAAAAACAATGAAATCCGGTCATTTGCAACAAAATGGAGGAATCTGGAAAATATCATGCTGAGTGAATTAAGCCAGTCCCAAAGAGACAAATATCATTTGTTTCCCTTGATTGGCGACGACTAACTGAGTACCAAAGGGGAAACCTGTTGAAGTGAAATGGACACTATGAGAAACAGTGACTTGATCAGCTCTTGTGCTGACTGTTGTTGCACAATGAAGTTGATTTAACAATTTGACACTCTTGTTTATGGTGTCAGCAATCTCCCCAGGCTCTAGTCATGAGTTGCCGAGGCTATGGAAGCATTTAGGGTTCGCCAACTTCAATCTTATTCCGAAGGGTCACAGTCAAAGTGGAGGTTCTCTCCTCCCTTCAGAGAAAGGCACCTCCCTCTTTGATGGCCCCATTCGTTCTGCTGGGATCTCACTCTCAGAGATCCTTCATCTAGGTCTTCTTTTTTTTCCAGAGTGTCTTGGGTTTCCATGCCCATGAGATGGCCTTGGTACAAGCCACCTTGATGGGATTGTATTGGAATTCCTTGGCACGTTTCTAACTCCATCATTTGAGTCACGACTGATTGAGCATGTCCCAAATTGTACATCTCCTCCCTCTCTTATTCCCACTCTTATATTTCACAGGGATCGCTTTTCAGTTAAAATTTAATCACCTAAGAATAATTGTTTGTTAATTACAGAGTTCAACCAATAGTACTAGAATAAAAAAATACTAAAATGGATAAAGTATTACATTGTACAACAACAGTCAGCACAAGAGCTGATCAAGTTACTGTTTCTCATAGTGTCCATTTCACTTCCTTGACCTTCTTTCATGTTGATGGCCGTGTTTCTGTGTTTCTGTGTGTAACACATCTTTAAGCATCTTTTGCAGGGCTGGACAAGTGGCAACAAATTCTTTCAATTTCTGTTTGCAATGAAAGGTCTTTATTTTACCTTCATTCACAAATGAGAGCTTTGCAGGATATAATATTCTGGGCTGGCAGTTTTTCTCTCTTAGTACCTGGGCTATGTCTCACCATTCCCTTCTAGCTTGTAGGGTTTCTGATGAGAAGTCTGCTGTGAGTCTAATTGGAGATCCTCTGAGAGTAATCTGACTTTTCTCTCTTGCACATTTTAAGATCTTTTCTTTCTGTTTCACTGTGGTGAGTTTAATTACAATGTGTCGTGATGAGGATCTCTTTTGGTCATGTTTCCTAGGTGTTCTATGAGCTTCCTGTACTAGGATGTCTCTGTCCTTCTCCAAACCTGGGAAATTTTCTGCTATTATCTCACTAAAAAGGCATTCTAATCCTTTCTCCCTCTCCATGCCTTCAGGAACTCCTAGAACTCGAATGTTGGTTTTTTTAATAGTATCCTGTAGGTTCCCAAGAATATTTAGATTTCTAATTTTCTCTTCTTTTCTTTGGTTTGACTGTATAGTTTCCTGTGCTCTGTCTTCTAAGTCCAATATTCTCTCTTCTGCCTCACCCATTCTGTTTGTAAGGCTCTCTAATGAGTTTTTCATTTGATCTATTGAATTCTTCATTTCATTATGATTTCTCGTCACTATCACA
Organism: Sylvilagus floridanus; assembly: GCA_949820135.1. Taxonomy (NCBI): domain Eukaryota; kingdom Metazoa; phylum Chordata; class Mammalia; order Lagomorpha; family Leporidae; genus Sylvilagus; species Sylvilagus floridanus. The sequence goes on along the minus strand of OX463226.1, from coordinate 89,661,475 downwards.
GTTTCATGTTCTACTAGTTGTTTCATTTCAGCTTGATTCCTCCTTAATATTTCATTTTCACAAGAGAGATTTTCTACCTTGTCCATTAAGGATTTCTGTAGTTCAAGAATTTGTTTTTGAGTACTTCTTAGTGTTCTTATCAATTTTTTGAGATCTGCTTCTTGCATTTCTTCTGTCTCATCATCTTCGTAATCTTGAATTGGGGTGTCTTTTTCATTTGGGGGCATCATAGTGTCTTCCTTGTTCTTGTTACCTCGGTTTTTGCATTTGTTGTTTGGCATATTGGTTTCTTCACTGTGGTGTTTTTTTCTTGTTATACTATGACTCTAGATTAAGTGGACTGTCTTCTTTCAATGGAGCCTTAGAGGCTTGAGATGGGTGTGGCCTGATAGCTCTGTTTGGTTCCTCAGGGTTGAGGGTATGCCAAAGCTGACACTCCCTGGTTAGGCGTGGTAAATCTCTCTCTGTTTCTTTCTTTCTTTTTGATTCAAAAGGGAAGTAATTCCACACAGCTGAATGGAATTGGGGGTGGTTAGCAGGCAAATGATATACGCACAGGAGCCAGAGATTGGAAGCTCTTTCCCAAGGACCACAGAGGGAATCTCTGCAGCCCCTCAGTGTGGGTTCAAATTCTCCTGCAGTCTCACCACTGGGCTACCAAGGCTACCAAACTGTAGCATCTCTGGAGAGTACTCACGTGGTGAATTCCGTGAGTTCTCTTCCCTGACAGTCTCTTTTTTCACAGTCTCAGTTCATTAGCACCACACATTCATTAGGATCTAATCTCCTGTTATTTCAGCCCCATGCCCAGAATCAGGTTTTTCTGCTAGGCTCAGGGCCGGTGCAGACCTGAGGTTGCCCTGCTTATGACGTATGTCCAAAATGGCGCCTGCTCTTTGTCTTGCTCACCTTTGAGAGGTGGGCGGAGAGAGAGAAACTCATGTCTGTATCGGTCACTTTTTTCTTTCTCTCTCTCTTCTAGTTAGCCTGGTGAACTTTTCCCCACATGGTTTCAAGCCTTGTTCGCTCTAGTCTCCTCTTTCTGCTTCCCTGCGGGTGTCTCGGGCTATTGAGGTTTGGCTCACCTCGCATTCCAGCGCTGGTGCGTTGAGTCTGCGCTGGTGTCCCGAACTGCAGGCTCCCACGCTCTCCTCGAAGGTCCACTGTGAATCACTAGTTCCGGAAGAGTTTCCTCTGCTGTTTCTTCCCCTTCTCTTCCTTGAACCTGCAGTATCTCCACTTTTATTAAACTGTCTCTCCCCGGACTATCAGTGTGCTGCCTTCCTATTCCGCCATGTTGCCCTAGTCCTAAATGTGCATGAAATCTAAGCAGAAGGAACTGTGAAAATTAAAACAATAGTCTATTAGTTTCTTGTAATTACAGAACTTTGGGAATGGATGATATTATACAAAAGTTTATGCTTAGATCCTGCATTTCAGGGGTTTAACATATTCCCATGGCTTCCCCTTCCTTAGAGAATAAAATCCAAAAGAACTGGACACTTTCATATTCCGTTCTTTCTACCTTCCCAATATTATCTTTCACTGTAGCAGGACTCTTTTTATTTCAAAGGCAGAGTTAGAGGGAGAGAGAGAAAGAGAGAGAGAGAGAAAGAAAGAGATAGAGATAGAGAGAGTCTTCCATTCCCTGGTTCACTGTCCAAATGGCCACAATGGCTGGAGCTGGGCTTATACAGAGCCAGGAGCTTCTTTATGTCTCTCACGCATATGCAGGGGCCTAAGTATTTGGGCCTTCTTCCACTGCTTTCCCAGTTGCATTGTCAGAGAGCTGGATAGAAAGTGGAGCAGCAGGGACTTGAACCATGCCCATAAGGGGTGCTGGAGTCGCAGGTGACAGTTTTATCCACTGTCATGGCACATGTCAATGGCAGCTCTGATAGCGGGGCTTATTATAAAACATTTCTTGCGTTCACTTAGTCATAAAACAAAAGGCACATTTTTTTCATAATCTCTTTTTCCATTGCATATTCTTTGCATGCAGTGGCCTATTCTTGGTTTTGCCTCTCTTAAAAGTCCCAATATAAGAATGGCCATCTCCAAAATACCTCCAAGGGAACCCCTAGAATTCCTTGTCTTTCCTTCCATTATAAAATTTTCATTCACTCATTGTTCTTTTTCACTGAAATGTGAGAACTTTGAGTATTAGAAGTCAAGGGAATGTAGCCTATTTGATCTTTATAGACACATTGCTGTGCCCAGTACCTGTCATGTGTTTGTTGAATGAATAATGAATGAATCTTATGAATCATAGAGGGCAACTGTATCATTAAATCAAACATATGGTTTCTTTTTTAAAAAAAGATTTATTTATTTATTTATTTGCGAGGTAGAATTACAGACAGTGAGAGGGAGAGACAGAGAGAAAGATCTTCCATCTGTTGGTTCACTCCCCAATGGCCGCAATGGCCAGAGCTGTGCCCATCAGAAGCCAGGAGCTAGGTGCTTCTTCCTAGTCTCCCATGTGGGTGCAGGGGCCCAAGAACTTAGGTCATCTTCTACTGATTTCCTAGGCCATAGTAGAGAGCTGAATTATAAGAGGAGCAGCCAGGACAAGATGCCAGCACTGCAGGCAGAATATTAACCTACTGCACCATGGTGCTGGTCCCTAACATATGGTTTCAAATACAGAAATTTCATCTACATTCATAGTCAAGAGGCAGTGTTTTCTACTTAGCCTATATTCCACAATTGGATGACTACTGCCTCAAAACAAACAATAACCCAAATAACCTTATAATTTTCTACTACATTCATATACATAACATCCTTAGAAATAATAAAAGTTAGTAATTGCAACTCTAAGTTTGCTAATCTGCAAAACACAGCAATTATTCATGCAACTCTTTTAGGTACAACATAGCTACACACATTTTGGTTCTCTATTCCGTAGTCTCAGAAAACTTTGTCAGTATTTCATTTCAAATAGATTTCCAGGAGTCTGCTTGTAACTCTCCTGAACACTTCGTAGAAACAAGGAGAAAAAGTCAGAATTGGCCTGGAGCTCAGAGCATCTTAACATTGGCAAAGGGCTCAGAGGAGTCTTCTAAAAGTTAGAAGGGTAGATTATTATATTGCATTATTAATATGCAATGGATATGCATTTATTCATGTATGGTTGGTTCTACCTTTTCAACATTAAATTACTTTCTACCTTATGAAAGCTTACTTCCAAATGCTTTTCTGAAGTGCAAATTGTCCAGGGAGAAAGGCAGTTCTCTAAGGTTGGTATTTGAGGCCAGCCCTAGGTAAAATAGTGAGGCAGCTGAAGTTGTTTCTTGGAATCTTTCCATCCTCCTTGCAAAAGGAAAGAACAAAAATAAAGAAAGCTCCATCAGCTAAAGTTTCAATGTCTTCATGGTATTTCTGTTACTCATTGTCCTCATTGCATGTACACCTTCACTATTGCCCATTTGAGGGGTAAGGATAAAATAGGCATATGCTGCAGTAACAGTTTCAGATTGCATGGGCTTAATGTGTTAAAACTGATTTCTTGCTCAAGCAAATTACTGATAAGACAGAGAACTACACAAGGAAGCTGTTCTCCTAGTGGCAACTTAGCAACTCAAGCTGATTGAGGTTCTTTTCCTGCCGTTACAACACAGAGACTCCATAGGGAATAGAGTGCTTCAGGAGTACCATTACTATACCTTATAAAAGAGGAGGTTAAAATGAAATGTCTGCAAGTGTGGAGGGTTAGGGAGGAGAATTTAGTGTTGCAATTGCATTAATCTTATATTTATTCACAGCTTGACAGTAGGGAAAGCTCTCTGGGTCAGGCATATTCTACCATTGTGAACCTGACCCAAATCATTTATCTTTTTTCTACACTAGTGTTACAATTCTTCTGATTTCATTTTCCTTCTTTATTAAAAGATGGAACAAATCCAGAGAACCACTACAGGACTTTTCAACGGGTGGTTTAACAGTATGTATGTTCTCTCTCTGTGAAATTCTCAATTTGTTTAAAGTTTATTTATTTCCCTTTTATTTGTTAGAAGCCAGAATGAGAGAGATAAAGGTGGGGGTGGGAGAGGAAGAGAGGGAGAGAGAGAGAATCTTACAAACACTGTTTCACTCTCCAAGTGACCACAACAGTCAAAGCTGGACCAAATCAAAGCCAAGAGTCAAGAACTCCATACGGGTCTTCTGGATGGGTGTCAGGGACCCAAGTACTTGAGCCATCTTCTGCTGCCTTTCAGGGTGCGCATCAGTTAGCAGGACAGCAGATTGGAAGCAGAGGTGGGACTTGATCACAGGAATTCCAACATGGAATACAGGCATTCCAAGTGACAACACAACCTACTGTATCATAACGCCAGCCTCCCTATCAACTTAATTTTTCTTTCTCTTCCTTGTTTTTATCATTCCCTCCCTCCTTTATTCCTTCCTTCCATCACTACCTACACCATTCTTTCCTTCTATTACGATTTGTTTTAAAAGAACATTTTGGGCTGGTGTTGTAGCATAACCAGTAAAGCCACCGCCTGCAGTGCTAGCAACCCGTATGGGTTCCAGTTCATGTCCTGCCTGCTTCACTTCTGATCCATCTCTCTGGTGTGGCCTGAGAAAGCAGTAGAAGATGGCCCAAGTCCTGGAGCCCCTGCACCCTTATGAGAGACCCGGAAGAAACTCCAAGTTCCTAGCTTTGGACCAGCACAGCTCTGGCCATTGTAGCCAATTGGGGAGTTTCCAGAGGATGGAAGACCTTTCTCTCTTCCTCTCCTCTCTCTGTGTAACTCTGACTTTCAAATAAATACATAAATCTTTTTAAATAAAGAACATTTGAAGACCTGTAGCACACTGGCTCTGAGTGAGAGCCACTGAAAAACAAAAAGATGCTCAAGCTTCATGATCCCTGCTGATTAAAAATGGAGGAAATGGACACATACACGGATAATTACATACCCATGAGATGCCACAGTCCTTAACAATTAATCAGAAGGTCATTCATCAGGACTTCAGAGAGTAATTTGATTGTGTTTAACAAATCAGGAATGCTCTATGATGAAAATGTCAATATCTGAAATTAAGATGAAATTTCTTTCAGAGGAAGATCTAAAAATGCAAGGGAAAGGAGGAAGGAAGGAAGGAAGGAAGGAAGGAAGGAAGGAAGGAAGGAAGGAAGGAAGGAAGGAAGGAAGGAAAGAAGGAAGGAAGGAAGGAAGGAAAAGGTTAAATCAGAGCATTTCATGTCATTTGTAGAGCAACTGATAGAAGACAAAACTGGCTTAGAGAGGTGTCAGGAAATAAGGCAGAGAGGCAGGGTGGTCTCAGATTGTGGTGAACCTGTGAGTACTAACAAGAAAGGGATTCAATACCCTCACAAGTTTTATGAAACAAAATAGCAGGCTGGAAGAAGAGCAAGCGGGACAGAATGTGGCGCCCTGACTGGGACTAGAACCCGGTGTGCCGGCGCCACAGGTGGAGGATTAGCCTATTGAGCCACAGTGCCAGGAAGTGCAGTGGAGGATGGCTCAAGTCCTTGGGCCCTGCACCTGCATGGGAGACCAGGAGAAGCACCTGGCTCCTGGCTTGGGATCAACACTATGTGCAGCAGCCACTGGGGGGTGAACAAACAGAAAAAAAAAAAAAAAGAAGACCTTTCTCTCTGTCTCTCTCACTGTCCACTCTGCCTGTCCAAAAAATAAAAAAAAAGAACAGGCAAAGAGATAGTGGAACTGATTTTGCAAAAATGTCACAAAAGCAAACAGCAACAATGTTAAGGCTTGTATAAAATGGAACAACTGGAGTCATTTAGAGCAGAAACATGTTTTAAGGGATTTGTCCTGCTTCATAAACCATTTCCTGAGTGTGTGTGTGCATGTGTGTGTATGTTTTGTGTGTGGGGGTGTGGGTGGGTGGTATGGGGTGTTTTAGGAACTGTCCCAGGTTGTTGGGGTGGCTAATTTTACATATCAACAAAACAAGGCCAGGGTTCCCCACAGTTTAGTGAAACACTCGCCATGATGCTGCTATGATGATGTGTTGTAGATGGATTAACACTTACAATCAGTTGGCTTCAAGTAAAAATTACTCTTGATAATGTGTACTGGCCTCAATCAGTTGAATGTCTTAATGGCAAAATAACCAAGGTTTCCCAGAGAAGAAAGAGTTCTGCCTTACGACTTATAAAATAGAAATCCTGACCGATTATGGATTGGATTTCAGACTTGCCAGCCCATACAATCACGTGCGCTAATTCCTCAAAATCTACCTACTTCCCTATCTGTACCCTTCCACCCACCCATTCTCCAACTCGTCTGTTTCTCCCAGTAATCGTCATAGAAACAGCTGAGAAAGGAAAAACAAAGAAAAAAAATCTTGAATTCATTGCTGTAGGGTAAACCTAATTATGTCTTTGCATCCTTTGCTAAGACCAAGAGATACGATTTCAGTGTGTTTTTTTGGTAAATGATGAGCACTGACTTCTGAAATGCCATCTCTCACAGAAATTCCTCCTCCTCTGAACAACACACTTCGCTGCAACAAATATTGGCTCCACTTTTCTTTTGTCTTAAACTGCTGCTTGGATTTTTCCTGATTTAGATCTTTATATGTTATCATCTCATCTCTCTCTAAAGATACTGCTGTGTCATGTGTAAAACCTCCCTCATCCCAAGTCCAGTTTTTTCAGAGGTATTTGCTGATGTTGTTTCAGAACACTTGTTCCAAATTCTGAATTCTTGGAATGTGCCCCAGAAGACCTCCCCCCACCAAAGCATGAGGTGGCACTGGCAGAACTGGAGAGGATTCTCTCTCCTCTCCAGCAACAATGGCTACTGAGGTGGGGAGGGCCTCCTTGCACGAAAGGAACACCCATCTGTCTAGGTGTATCACAGACCCACTTCTACTGTTTCCCATGAGTGCTCTCATCTCACTCTGCACAGAATAAGTGATATGACTGACAACTGAGAAGCTTAGCCAATCCATTTCCACAGACACTTCAATTTGGACTACAGCATAATCATGCCCAAAATCAGATTGAGCAGCTTCTTGTCTCTGAAATAGTGAATATTCAGATACAAAAATGATCAATTTAGCATATGCTCTTTGTTTGTCTTTGTCTTTGTTTGCAAACTTCTCAGAGGCAAATGTGTTAATAAAATTTGTAACAAAGTGTATCTAGATCAGGAGATTAGAACTGTCTCTTTTTAAAAATGGATTCTGCATCTCACATGTCTTATGAAGGCATTGTGAGAAGCTGCATACATTGCAATATGCTGGGAATTAAGTGTTTTTTTTTTTTTTATTGTTGCTCTAAGCCTTCTGCAAGATGTCTCTAGATGTTGTTTTTTTAGGACATGCAGTCTTCCATGTTGGTCAAGTTCCATTCCTGACCAATTCTAAGAATCGAATTTCTGTGTCACAAACAAAAGGCGATAGAACCTGAAGGAGAAAATGGTCTTTTTCTGCTGGGTTTGCAGCTAGTGGTTCAATGAGAAAGTCCTGTTTGGGTGGAAAACTGAAATACAGAGTTTGAGTGAAGTAAGTCCAGAACAGTGTTCTTCATTGCCTACTTTAAAAGATCTACTTTCAAATGTATTATCAGTAGCAATTTTAATTTCTTTGCCAAATAACAGTAATAACAATATTTCCCTGGTTAAAAATGGAGGAGTCATGTTTCTTTATGATTAATTTGTGTTTTATTTTGAGCTCCATCCAGGGATGTAGAAGTCTAAAAGTCTTAGCAGATGGCTTTTTTTTAAAGTTTTTAAATTTTATTTGAAAAGTAGGGTAAAATAGGTGTAGGGGGATGGGTTGAGAGAGAGTGATCAATCTTCTACTCACTAGTTCACTCACCAAATGCCCATAACATCCATAACAGTCAAAGCCAGGACTGGAAATTCTGTCTAGGTCCCCTGTATGGGTGTTAAGGTATCCAAGTATTTGACCCATCTTGTACTCCAACAGATCCATTTTTATTCTGTCAGTCTATCAGAATTTCAGAGATTATACTGGCAGGTGTAAGTAAGCAAGATTTTGATGTTAGTATAAATTACTATGTATTTACATATATATGTATGTATGAACACACACATATTATATATATATATATATATATCCACTATTTTACAAAGTTAAAAGGTGACAAGCATGTAAATCTTAGTCTGTCTATGCATTTTTTCACAACTCACTTTTATATATATTAAGAGAGAATTATAAAAAGGGGGAGCATTTTAGGCAATTATATATTATTACTAACTAAATATTAACTTCAAAATACAAGTTAAACATTTATCCTTTTATACCACAGATAACTCCAAAGAGATCCTGTGTTATTCTAACTTGACTAAAGGTAAACCTAAAACTTTACTGTATATACTAATCCAAAGAAAGCCCAATCCCTTTGTTCAACTTGGCATCCAACATAACCACATGTGAAAAATACCCTAGGATCCATAGTAACACATTTATGTCATGAGACAAAATAAAGAAAATTGTAGAAGAAAAACACAACACACAAATAATTAAGCAAGTGAAAGGCAAACTTTGCTACTGTCAACTTCAGTTCATATTCATCTTATAGTTGTTTATTTTTGATCCTTGAAGATTATTTTCATTGTTAATGAATAGCAGGATGTTTCTCTTTCAAAAAACACTGCATGTATGTAAGTAGGATAGGGGGAAGAGACTTAGAGGGAAGGAGAAAGACAAAGTATATAGTGTTGTGGTTGTATGAGAGTTTCATTTCTTAAACTGAAATTCTAGAGAAGGGCTTCTTAGGAAAGAACATTACACTTCATGGTTTCTCAGTTCAAGCAAGATATAGCAGACTCATTGGTTCAGACATGGGTATGGCTGGAGGATAGCAGAGGACGATCACATGGTGAAACAGGGAATAAAGAAACTTAAATTTCAGCTCTTTTATGAGACCACCTTCCTAGGGCAAACCTCCAGTGACCTGAAGATCTACCATTGGGCCCACTTCCCTGTGGTCATAATTAGATCAAATCTTCTCCCATAACCCATTAACAGTTAACATAAGACTTTAAATTTTAAACATCTACATGAACTTCAAAAGTCAAATCTTATCCAGTTCATAAATGTGCTCAATCCAAACCCAGATTACATTCCACCCTAAGTGGCCTAACCACCATGCCTCTCCTTTTATATGTCAGTTCTATCCCTGGGGAGAGTCAGGACAACTTATCACAAATCTGCACACAATAAATTCTTGAAATTTGATACCCTTCAAAAAAAAAAAAAAACTTAGACCTTTAGTCATGTCTACTTACTTTATTTACTGAAAGATCAGAAAATTATACATGATATTCATTAGTATATTTACTACTTTGGAAAGTTAATGTAATATATTTTAGAAAATTTTTGAAACAAACTCATTTAAAATATTGTGATGTTGGTTGAAGAGTAGAATCTTAGCATTCTGAGCAATTCACATAACTGTGGCTAAAACCCTTTCACTATAAAGAATAGTTTAGATTTAAAAATTGTTTTATATTATATACATTTTGCTGTTTTATTTAATTACATTATAATAGTGATTATTATCTTTTTTCTTTTTGACAGAGTTAGACAGTGAGAGAGAGAGAGAGAGACAGAGAGAAAGGTCTTCATTTTCTGTTGGTTCACCCCCCAAATGGCTGCTACAGCAGCGCTGCGCTGATCTGAAGCCAGGAGCCAGATGCTTCCTCCTGGTCTCCCATGCGGGTGCAGGGCCCAAGGACTTGGGCCATCCTCTATTGCCTTCCTGGGCCACAGTAGAGAGATGGACTGGAAGAGGAGCAACTGGGACAGAATCTGGTGCCCCAACCAGGATTAGAACCTGGATTATCGGCGCTGCAGGAGGAGGATTAGCCTAGCGAGCTGTGGTGCCAGCACTTAGTAACTTTTTTCATCTTAATGGAAGTCTAAAATCTCAACCACCAGACTATGGGAAGGAATGAGGTTGACACCATGCTCACATGTCAGTAGTTGTGTAAATTATCATGGCTTAGGCATTACGAGTCTGTGTTTGGGCCTAAAATCTGTTTGATACTTATTAGTTTTGGAACTTTGGGAAAATATCTAAGCCTCTTCTGTCCATATTTGTTTAATATATTCAAAACATGTAATGATTATAGTACCCAATCCTGGGCTATTATAAATGTTAAGTAAAATGTAAACAAAGTATTTATAACAGTGCTTGATATATAGGAGATATTTTATAAATATTACTAGTTTTATGGGAGTGACTCTTGAGAAGTGATGCTAGTAGGATCTATTTGGATATTTTGAGAGGCATCATTATCTCAGGATTCATTTTGACTAATGTCCAGCTTTGGGGGTGTCCAGCCCTGCCTGCTGGGCCTCATAGCAGGAGGCTTCAGGCATAGGCAATAATGGCAATCAGGTGGATGGCAGCACAGTGGATCCAGATGGTCTGTTGGCAGAAGGTGACATCCATGGCTGGAAATTTAAGTGAAGGGTTCCAGCTCCCAGGGGATGGTAATAAAATGCTGATTAGGAATCCAAAGTGAAAACAATGATGCTTGGGGGAAGGTTAACCCTGATTAGCAAATGTCTGATGTTCATTCCACAGAGACCAACTATTGATTCATTGAGAATTGAGACAGCTCCATACTTCATTGTGTCTTCATGATGATGCTATACTGCTCTTGATTTTAAGGGCTAAGAGTGTCACAAAAACTGGATTGGCTAGATCTATAGTTTGAAGTGTCTGCAGGTGAGTGAATTGGGAAAAAGCCATTTTGGAACTTAGAATAGCATTTCAAATATTACATCATGTCTTTCTTGGTTTAAAAATGTCAAGGTGAACATTCAGAATAGTATTGCTAAAGCATGAAATTTACAAGTGACAGGGCCAGGTTTGTAACCTCACTTTTTTCCTTCCCAGTCAACCACCTCTCCTTTTTGTATTGGTGATAAGTTGTGTATATTGAATCTTCTATCTGAGAAGTAAAGTAGACTATGTATTGGACTACTTTATACCTAGCCAAGTTTGCTGCAAAATATTGCTCCATAAATGATTATTGATTAATTCTTAGGTTGCTTTAATATAGTCTAATTACTTCATATAACTGTGTCCACTTGTGCATGTAATAATTATTGCTTGTGGAGAATGGTGATATTTAAAAATTTTAAATATAAAGATTAAGTTGTAATTATATGATGATAGGAGTAAAGTATATGGATAATACTCTCCAAATATGCTTTAGATTCTTTAATTTAGTCAGTATTTTATGGACCTAATTGTGATTCATTCTTTGTGTCTCATTAAGTTATGATGGCATTATGGAAAGAAAGTGGTCATATATTTGTGTCTAGTGGAAACACTATAAATCTTAAAATAGGCAAAACAGGTGCAAATTTAAGATTGCTTCAGATCAAGTAATGTGTGATAGGTTTGTAGAAGAAACTCACAATTGACAGGATTCTGATTGTAGGCAACAGAATTCAATTCCTCTAGTTTAGGTAGACAGAAAGAAATTCTAAAGCTGAGCTTTCAGAATCTCAATGAAGGCACTGTTACCTTTGCCATTGTCAGGTAGATACTGAATCAAGAAGCCTCTATGAATGCTGCTTTCTATCCCACCTACTCTGCTTTGATCCACCCTAGTAAAATGGGTTCCATGCAGTCTTCTACTTTCTTCATAGAATTCAATGAAAAATCTGTTGTGTAAATGTCTGGTTGAACCTAAATATATCTTCACTACAGTGAAGATAACCGCAAGAAAGCCTGAAAATACAGTTTTGTTTTTCTTTTTTTGTTATTATTGTTTTTGGCAACCAAATATTGAGTATTTTCACTACTACTGAGTATTAAGTCTCAACTTCACATGCTAATGAAAGATACAAGTCTTAGGACTACTGTCTTAGTCTGCTTAGTGCTACCATAATAGAATTTCTGAAATATGATAATCTATAAAATATATTCTGTTCTGGAGGCTGGGAACTCCAATTCCAAGAGAAGGCCTGCATCAGCTGAGAGCCTTCTTACTTCATCATCTTATGGCAGAAGATGGAAGGGCAGAAGAGGAGGCAAAGGACACAGAGAGCAAAAGGGGGACAAACATATTATTTGAACTGGAATCCACTACCAAGATACCTAACCTGTTCCAATGTTAATTGCATTAATCTATTCATGAAAATAGAGCCATGGTAACCAGATTACCTCTACAAGATTGAACATTTGTAGGGCATATGTTTGTTCTAGTAATTTGGCCATCAGTTAGGATACCTAAGTCTTATATCCAAGTACTTAGTATGATACCTGTCTCTGGCTCCTGAACATAGCTTCCTGCTAATGCAGATCTGGGGGACAGTAGGTCATGCATAAATAATTTAGTTCCTGCCACCTATGTGTGAGACTCAGATTGAGTTCCCAGCTCCCAGATTTGGCTTGGCCCTGCTGTAGTTGCTGTAGGCATTTGGGGAGTGAACCAGTGGATGGGAGCACTCTCTCTCTCTCTCTCTCTTTCTCTCTGTCCACCTATATTTCTCTCTTGTATTTCTACCTCTCTAAGTAATTTTTTAAAGTTTCACCTTTCAATACTATTACACTAGAAATTATATTATTTACACATGAAATTTGGGGGACACATTGAACCATAACTTATGTTTTATCTTCTATGTTTTATTTCATGCTCTAAAGAACATCCTCTAAAAGACGATTTCTGTCATAATTACAGATTGGGCTGAATAGATTATGTGTATCTACAATCTGCACAGAATTTTTTAATGAAAAAAATAGCTATTACACTAGTTTTTATTTTATTTTATTATTTTATTTTATTAAATGCCATCAGTGGTAGCTAAGAAGAATCAGGAATCTGGATATGACTCACACATATTTGAAACCATGTGGATTCTGATTATGTCACTGTCATATAAGTTATGAACTGCAGTCTGAACTCCTGGTCTTTGACTATAATCACAGAAATATGGGCCGGCACCGTGGCTCACTTGGCTAGTCCTTTGCTTGCGGTGCTGGCACCCTGGGTTCTAGTCCTGGTTGGGGCACTGGATTCTGTCCCGGCTGCTCCTCTTTCAGTCCAACTCTCTGCTGTGGCCTGGGAAGGCAGTGGAGGATGGCCCAGGTCCTTGGGCCCTGCACCCGCATGGGAGACCAGGAGGAAGCACCTGGCTCCTGGCTTCAGATCAGCACAGTGCGCCAGCCATAGCGGCCATTTGTGGGGTGAACCAAAGGAAGGAAGACCTTTCTCTCTGTCTCACTGTCTAACTCTGCCTGTCCAAAAAGAAAAGAAAAGAAAAGAAACATATTCCTAACATTTCTGTTTTAAACATGGATAAAAAAAATCACAGAAATATGGTAAACTAAAAGGTATCCTATGTGTTACTTGTGTTAGTACTTAAGAATATTTTATACATATACAGAAAACCATGCAGAAACTCTTTAGTAACTTCAATAATTTATCACTTGCAAATTATTCACACAATGTGATGCAATGCAAATAATGTCATCAAAAATAAAGCTTTAAAATCTGATGTTAGTAACTGTATCATCTGCCAATTGATGGGTCAATTTTGATTTTTTTTGACAAGTCATATATTAGGTTTAAATTAACACCCTCATTTCAGACAAAAATATTTAGATCAGTGATTCTTAAATAGGATGTCCTGGGCATGTAGGTTGATTGGAGAGATTTTCACTATTATCCAAAAGGGGATCCCTATAAAACAATGGGGAGCACAAAGAAATGTAGGTGAGAAGGTTGAAAAGCAAAGTGTATGGCTATATGAATACTGATGATAAACAAGAATGAGTCTGGTTCTAGGTATTTTAACAGTCAATATGAAAAGCAAAAAAAATCACTTATAGAATTCATTTTATTAGAAATAGAGTTGTAGTTCCAGCATCTGAAATGCCCAAAGCCATCAAACAGAATTTGTTAAATTAGTGACAAATATCCAATGAAGAGTGAGTATTTGGTCTAATGGTTATATTGTTAGTTGGAACCCAGCATTGCTTATCAGAGGACATGCAGCCAAGACCCACTTAACTTTGATTTCTGCTTCTTTCTAATATGTGTCCTAGGAGGTGGCAGGTGTTGGCTCAAGAAGTTGGTTCTCTGTTACCCATGTGACAGACCTGGATTGAGTTCCTGGCATTCAGCTTTGGCCTGGCCCATTTCTGAGTGTTGCAGGCATTTGAAGGGTGAAAAAGTTAATAGGAGCTATTTCTCTATCTCTGCCTCTATGTCTCTGAATAATAATTTTAGAAAGGCCTACCATAAGGTAATGAAGTCTTTACCCTCCATTCTGAACATGGGATTTCCAAGATCCAGATTCATAGATTTAGTCATCTGAGTGATTTCTCTATTGAGAGCATGTGGAAAAGTCCTCAAATATTTAGGAGGATGGAGTATGAATTAGCTTTAAAAGTAAGAATGAGGAAAATACTGGATCTGCTTGGAATGGAAGTAACAACAGGAAACAATATTTTGGTTTTTATTATTTTACATTTCTCTCTCTCTCTTTCCCCACTTCTTTTTTTCTCTCCCCATCCCTCTCTCATCTTTAATAATTAAAGTGAAAAGTCAACTCTTCAAGAAAGTCCTGAGAAAAGGCAAGATTCATCATGCAATGTCTTTTCCTTCATCTGCATTGGTGGTAAAAGGGTAAGAAGGAAGAAGAATCCTGGATCCAATTATTCTAATGAATATCTTAACACGTTGCTTTGTACATCTTTCCCCTTTCACCTGGCAAATACTCAGAGATGCTTATTTTGCCTTTGCTCACAAGTTTTTCTATTTTCTACTTATCCAAATTCAACCCAGCCTTCTTGGCTGAGCCACATCTCAGAAATGCTTTTCTTTTCTTATCTACCTCACATGCCCAAGCTCTACCTCTCTGCCAATTTTTTCAAGCATTCAAAGTCCATAGCTAACACTTCAGTACTTAATATATCACTGACTCTTTGTTGTTACTTGTTTCTTAAGCCTCTTACTCTGCTTAACAAAAGTGCAAATGATGCAAAGCTTTGTGAGATAACTAGTTGCAGAAAATATAAATTGCAAAAGCCAGGAGTAATGGGTCCAAGATAGAATGCTAAATTTCAATAGGAACAAATAAAAAGTCCAAATTTTGCCAATGGCAATAGTTTCCCATGAACTACAGAGTGTAATTAGCTCAATTCTGAATATTTTAGAGCCAAACAAAAATAGTAAAAGGATGAAATTCTGAACTTTAAAAAAGATTTATTTATTAATTTGAAAAGCAAAGTTACAGAGGGAGAGAGAGTAGGAGAGACAGAGACACTACAATAACTGGAGCACGGCCAGGCCAAAGCCAGGAGCCTAGAACTCCATCCAGGTCTCCCATATAGGTAATAGGGGCCCATGTACTTGGGCCCTCTTCTGCTGCTTTTCCAGGTGCACTAGTAGGGAATTGGATTGGAAGTTGGGTATTCAGGACTCAAACCTGTTTCTCATATTAAATGCCCGAGTCACAGGCAGCCACTTAACCCAACATACCACACCACCACCCCCAAGATCTGTACTTAAGAGCAAAAATGAAGTTGCATATGCAGACTAGTAGTAATCATACTAAAAACTGTTTATATTTTTAAAATCAAGGTCTTTTTAATTGTTCACTTATTTGTCATGTGCTCATAAGTATTTGTGAGATGCTTTACACTGTGTTGAGTACTAGGAACTTACAGGGGAGCAAGGAGTTCCCTCTCTCTTCAAGGTTCTCACACACATTTGTACAATATAATGACAAGCATACAATATGAGGAGCACAAAACAGAGGCATTTAAAAAATGGCAGGAAACAGCAAAAACTCAATATTAGTCATGGACAAGAAAGTTGTAGCTGATAGACTATCTATGCAAAGTGATGCACTGGAGAGAATAAAGGAGGTACTGTTAGATTCAAAATAACTCATGCTAGTATTATAAAGAAAATTTGGGAAATCACACAGGCCACATGCAGTTAAAAATCCTGAAAAATGAAACACCTAAGGAAAGATGACAAAAGAAAAGAAATAGAACAAGAGAAAAATATGAAAATATTTAAATACTTGAAAGAATCAGGTAGGAAAAAAAAAGTTGAGACTTACAATGAAAACATACACAGAGAAAAATGAGATTTGTTGGCAGATTGATAAAGAGACAGAATTTGGATTAAGATTAGGGATAATGTTTTTACAGTAAAGGGTACCCAAAATGAAAGTATATTGCCTTGGGAGGGAGATTCCACACTAAATGACCTATGATCTGATTGGAATGTTATGACATAAACTCAGAGGTACTTTCCATATCTAATGATAATGATGAAGATTTTCATTGTGCATATTACAATGGTATATTTATTTCTGTAGTACTTATTAAGAATTTACTATGATCCGGGTACCACATTAGACAATTTATACTTGGTTTGGGTGTTTTGTGATCATTTAAAATTGTGGATATTAACAAAAAAATATACCAAAAGGGCAAGTTATGGGATATAGGGACAGCAACTCAAAGGAGCAGTGTACTCCTAGCAAAGGCTTAGGCTGTCTAGAACTCTATAGTTTCCCTGGAAGGAAACCGAGCTATGTGGATACCACTACAGGTTCTGAGAAATCAGTCAGGCACAAGAAGTTTGAGCTTGTCATTTTCACAGAGAGGTTTCTGAGCTCCACCCCAGTTGCTGAATGATGTGGAAACTCTCTGTAAGGGTGAACCTGCTCACCAAGTGCAACGGAGTGGTACAAAACAATCCCAGAGTTTGCTGTTAGAAAGCGTGAATCAAAGGTCGATTTCCCCTGAGTGGGATACCTTAGTAGACCGTGGCTACAGGCTTGGTAATTTCACAGGGACAGTGGCTGGGAAGAAGTGTAGCTTTAAAGGGAGACAGGAGCAACCTGGCAACATCCAAAAGCCCTGTTAAATCTCAAATTCCCAGAGAAATTTTTGAAAGCTTTCAGATAAAGGTGTTGATGAATTAAACCAACTAAATAAGATTCAGTATTTCCATACATAAGAAAGTTACTATAATTACATGCATCTGCATTTACATTAAGGGAGAACATGATGATTTATAACCGTTTCTGGTGTATCTATTCCTCCCATGGGAAAATATAAAATGGAAGACAGTTCTCCTTGTTTTTTTTTTAAGATTTATTTTTATTTATTTGAAAGCCAAAATTACAGAGAGCAGTGTATGTGTTGTGTGTGTGTGTGTGTGGAAGGGAGGAGCCTAAGATATCTACTATCCACTGGTTCACTCCCCAAATTACCACAATGACCAGGGCTGCACCAGACCGAAACTAGGATTCAGGAGCTTCACCTGGATCTTCCCCATGGGCTCAGGAGCCCAAGAACTTTGGCTATCCTCTGCTGCTTTTGCAGGCACATTAGCAAAGACCTGGCTTGCAAGTGGAGCAGCTGGGACACTTATCCAAGCGAATGGCCTTACAGGGGGTGGCCTGACCTGCCAAGCCAAAATGCCAGGCCCAAATCTCCTTGTTTTTTTTCTTTCTTTGTTTTTTTTTTTTTTTCATGTAATGCACCCTTGTGGTGAACGTCATCTCTGCTGAAAGCATGCAGACAGCCCATATTCCTATCATGTTAGACTACTGAAGACAAGGGTCAGAAAAACAGAGTTTCACTGATGCAGAGGTATCACAGTGAGGGGCCCAGGAGTCTCTGGAATGGTGAAAGAGTTTTGGTCCCCTGTGTGAATCCTGAGAAACAGATACTACCAAGATGAACAAGCTTTATGATTACCACTGTATTGCTGAGCAAACAATATAAGACCGGCTTGTGGATTGATTCTGGATCATCTATTGCAGAATTAAAATTAGACTGACAACCAAAAGCTCTGTAGCTATAGAAATATGGAAAGCAATAGAATAGGATCATCAAAGTGGTGAAGTTTGCTAGAAAGATGTCATAGGTAAATCCTAGTGTAAGCAGACACACTGGAAAAAGATATTTGAAAAGCAAATAAACAGCAGAGTAATATCTATTAGGCAGAAATTTGCCAAATACACATTGTGGCTCAATAAAAGATTTTTTTGAACTCTGAATGTCAATATCAAGAAATGAATTTTGTATGCAAGATCAAATCTGGGTTTCTTTGGCAAGAATAAACTAATATGCAACTTAATTATTATAAATTTGAACGGTCAAATGTGAAAGCTAAACATCATAGTATAGGCGTAATTGTTTCTCTGCACTATTGGCTACCGAGGACTTCTTTAGTCATTATCAAGAGCATTGATGCACTAAAAGGGACGGTTGCTTTTAACAGACATGTCATAACATCATTAATGTATTTACACACACAGACCTGTAATTCAAGGGGAAAATTGGTAATATTTCCAGAGAACTTTTTTTTTTCTTTTTTCTTTCTTTATTTTTTTCTTTTTAAAGGTATATATATATATTTTTTATAACGCTTTTATTTAAAGAATATAAATTTCCAAAATACAGTTTATAGATTACAATGGCTTCCCCCCCCATAACTTCCCCCCCACCCGCAACCCTCCCCTTTCCCACTCCCTCTCCCCTTCCTTCACATCAAGATTCATTTTCAATTCTCTTTATATACAGAAGATCAGTTTACTATATATTAAGTAAAGATTTCAACAGTTTGCCCTCACATAGCAACACAAAGTGAAAAATACTGTTGGAGTACTAGTTATAGTATTAATTCACAATGTATAGCACATTAAGGACAGAGATCCTACATGATATATTTTTTTAAACTGATTAATTTTCTATGCAATTTCCAATTTAACACCAAGATTTTTTTTTTCATTTTTAATTATCTATATAAATTACACTCAGAGGATCTCCAATTAGACTCACGGCAGACTTCTCATCAGAAACCCTACAAGCTAAAAGGGAATGGCGAGACATAGCCCAGGTACTAAGAGAGAAAAACTGCCAGCCCAGAATATTATATCCTGCAAAGCTCTCATTTGTGAATGAAGGTGAAATAAAGACCTTTCATAACAAACAAAAATTGAAAGAATTTGTTGCCACTCGTCCAGCCCTGCAAAAGATACTTAAAGATGTGTTACACACAGAAACACAGAAACACGGCCATCAACATGAAAGAAGATAAACGAAGGGAACCTCCAGAGAACTTTTTTAAAATTTTGGATGCATTTCAACAAACCTTAAGCTTCAGATATTGAAGACAGTGAACAATCTCAAACAATTTTTTCAATAATGTTTAAAATTTTGGTTTTCATAGATTCAAACAGATAGTTACAGTCTCCTTAAAGAATGAAGTTATAAGTAAGCAGAAAATTTGTTTTAACTATTTTATTTGTATTCTATTGTTTCATCTCGACTTTAAGCTCTCTATATTCTTCACCATGCAGAAATAAAAGATGAGTTATCATGGATATTGTTTCACATAATTTTGCAATTTTTCCTTCTCATGACATTTAGAAGTAACAGAATTGAGCGTCTGCTTTTAATTCATCCTCATGAGATATGAAGACTTCTCCAATAGGACTCTTTACTTGAAAGACTCTTGTCCAAAGCTGAATTAAATAACTACAAATTAAATATAGCTCTTAATGCTTCTGAAGATTAGCATTCTGATATAATCTAATTTCTATTATCCTGCCTTTTTATTAGCATTTAAATTTTTATAAACATTTGCTGGCTCAAAACGGATATTATGTTCTTGTTAATGTTATCTGTCTAATGCATTCCCTCTTATTAATAATAACAGCTAATATTGTTTAACTATTTGAAAGTTCTTCATAATTTTGTACACCAAATTAGTAGCTTTCTAAAATCAAAATCAATCATTTCTACATTTTATTATTGTGACAAATAATTATGCTTATATTTCAATACCTAAACAAACCCAAGTAGATGTTCATTTTAAGTTCTATCTATCATAGTTGTCTATATGTGATAAATAGTATTAATAAATATTCAGATGTAGACAATCATCCAAGGACTATACTTAGTTTATATTCCTGACCTCACTGTTAATGTGGGTGGTTACGCCTCCATTGTGGAAGCAGAGGGTCAAGGTGCCGGAAACAAAACAGATGTTTTTAACTTCTCTTTCATTGTCTGCAGCTGAATCTGAAACAACCAAGCACTATATTTTCTAAGCACCAGGGCCAAAGTTAAATATTAGAGTGTCTCTATGTAAAGAATTATGACAGAAAATTAAGAAAAAGATAGATAAAAAATGACGAGTCTAAAAACTTCCCAGAGGAGGAAACTTGAATCATCAATAAACCTATGAAAACCTGCTTAACCCTGTTAATAATCAGGTAATTAAAATTAAAACAGCAATAAGATGCCATTTCACACCCATCAGATTTGGAAATAAAAGTTAGTAATAAATACCAAACATTGATGGGGATGCACATAAGTGGAAAATTACATGCAACTTGCCAATATATTGTAAATATAAGGATTCATATACCTAACCCAGAGAAACAATTGTGCTTGTGCAGCAGAGATAGTAAATGAGTTGAATTGTACTCAAACAAGGAAATAGTATATAGCAAGTTAAAAGGATAATGTGATCTACACTTGTCAAGATTGAAAAATATTAAGAAAGTAATAATTTTGAGTAGAAAAAGAAACTGAAGAGTGATATCTAAAATAACATCGATGTTATACTTTAAAAAATACCAAATAGTACACCTATAAAGAAGATTCATAACAATGTTAAGTTGATGAATACCTCAGTAAAGAGAACCAATTATAACTCTTCTATTACCTATAAAAAAGGATCTGAAAAGCAGAATCTCTGTGAGGACAATAAGAGTATTGATCTCCTTTAAATAGATGAAGAAACTAAGATATAGAAGAATGAAGTAAATGCCTCATGAATATATAATTAAGTGTAAAGAAAGGACTTCAATCAAAATTAATTGGACCCAGTACTTGCACTCTTAATCATTACCAAAAAATATGCTGAATGTCTAAAAAGTTTCAGTAGGTACTAGAAAAAAAAAAACTTTCCATTGATTGACAGAGAGGTGATATAAACTCATTTCTAGGCTACTCAAAACATCTCTACCAACAGTGTTATCATAGTCCTGGCAATTCAACAGCCATACAAAGGAAGACATTCTTATAATGCAAATAATTGTGTACTCTGCACAATCTATTATGGGTCATAAAATTCAGGAACTTCATACAATCAGTCAAAGTAATACACTTCATATGCATAGCCTGAAGGTAATCTTATAAAATATTTTTGATAATTTTGTGTATGAAACAAAGTTTCATAGTTTGTAACTTTCCACTTGTAGCATCTTGTCAGGGACAAACATTTCAGGTTTAGGGGCATTCAGATTTCAGATCTTCAGTTAGGAATGCTTGCTCAACCTATATGCATTTGTGGACCTATCTGCTACAAAAAAATTCATTCTTGTAAATAAAACATATTAATAAGTTATATGTACAATATACACTGAAAAATTTGTATGACTGACATTCCAAGTAATGTCTTGAAAGCAAAATGTCATCAAGTTGTGGATATTGACACATGAGTTCTTGCAATATTCTTACTGTTGCTAGCATATACGACTGTATCAAATGCTGCCCAGTGATCTTTGTTGATGTTTTCTTTGAAAATTTTCAATAAGATAAAGCTATATATTTTAAAATTATAGGGAGTGACAATAATAAAATACATGAAATAATTCTTCTGTACCAAGGTTATACAGCTTTAGAGCATTTGGGGAAATAGAAAAAGATAAAAAAAATACAGTTCTGTATTTTTAAGATGTATTTTATTTAATTAAAAGGCAGAGTAATGGGGTGGGGGAGAGAGAGAAAGAAAGAGAGAGAGAGAGAGAGAGAGAGAGGGAGAGGAAGACCTTCTATTCATTGGTTCACTCCCAAAATGACTGCAACAGCCAGGGCTGTGCCAGGCTGAAGCCAGGAGCCAGGAGCCTCATCTGGGTCTTCTTCATGGATGAAGGAATCAAAATCCTGGGACATTAGCAGGGAACAGGATTGGAAGCAGGGCAGCCAAGACTCAAACTAGCATCCATATGAGATGTTGGCATTGTAGGTAGCAGCTTAACCTGTTGTGCCATAATGCCAGCCCCATAGTTCTGTGTTTTAACATATGCAAATAAATTATGAAAATATAGAATATCTTATAATTGCAGAAAATCCTGAGGATTCTTGGGAATTTTCATGTATCATATCTGAATCCAAAAGATAAATGTATTCACATTTGGCAGCATTAGGTTGTACAGGGTTTTACATCTTTTAGAGAATGCAAAACTCATCTGTTTTGAACTCTGTATAGAGGAAGGCTATTTGTGTAGAAACAATAGTCTCTTAGATTTGTATTATCCCCCAGATCAGAACTAAAACTAAAAAGACAAATCATTGAAAAACTATAGTATGTTCATGATTATAGTCATACTGATTTCATTGTTTCAACCATGTAAAGAACAATGGCTAAAACATTTCACATTTACAGCACCATTTAGTCCAATGAAGAATAATTGGTATAAATATGTGATTCTTAGTGTATAGGGATAATTGGAATAAGTATGAGCCTTATTAATGAATAGATCTCTACCACTGATATCATAGTCTTATCATTTGAAGCTCCCACACTATAAATGGGAAAACATAGACTTAGATTGACTCAATTACTCACACATATTTCCCAAATCTTACCTTATTTGGTTTGCTGAGCCATTCACAGAATTATCTAATGAGATGTGAGCATAGTCATTGAATTAAATATTTCTGGAGTTGGAGTTATTCATATTTTTACAATTTCTATGAAGTGAATGCAATTTAAACCAATCGCTAGAAGACTAAAACTTTCGGGTACCACTCTTCACATCACCTTTCTCAATCTTGTGGATAAAAAATCTGAGTGATCAGAGATTTCAGAAATTTTGAAGAAAATAGTTTAGACTATTCAGACAAAACCTCACGACTCAACATTTCCTCCACCAAGGAGTAGAGGGATTACCTCTACAACACAACAAAGTTTACACTAGGCATAACTGTTCCTTCACAGCTTGAGCAGGGAAGCATACCTCACAGAATGGTTTTATAATAATTCCATCTTAAACATTGAACATAACCTTCTAGGCTGATGTCCTAATTAAGACTACTGAAATTGAGATAGCAAAGGAAAACTCAGAATTCATTTTCTTTATTTAGACATCTGTCAAAAAATAGATGATGAACCATCTGTTGTGTAATGTGTACAAGACAAAATCAGAAAAATGTCAACAAGCAAGTTGCTTTTTGGGTTTCCAGTTCTTCCGGTTTTCTCTATCACCTGAGATAGATTCTATTCTTGACCCTGACTAGACTACTGAAACCTCTAATTACTCTGCACCATCCTTGCTGATGAGTATTGTCTATCTTTGCCGTCCCATTTTGAAAACTTTCCATAATCTAACTCTCCACTCCCTTTACTTCCCATTTGTCTTTCAAACAAGATAATTCCAATACAATCCCATCAAGGTGGCATGTACCAAGGCCATCTCACTAGTCCAAGTGATCAATTTCAGTTCACAATTGATGACACTGATAGGTCTAAGAGTCAAAGGGATCACACAAACAAGACTAGTGTCTGCGAATACTAACTGATAGAATGAAAAAGGGAGAGAATGATCCAACATGGGAAGCAGGATACACAGCAGACTCATAGAACGGCAGCTGTCCTAAATAGCACTCTGGCCTCAGAATCAGCCCTTAAGGCATTCAGATCTGGCTCAAGAGCCCATGAGAATATTCTATTCATGGAAAGCTAAGACACTCTGTAAAACAAAAAAAAAGAAGGCCTAAATGAAAGATCTCTGCGAGTGAGATCCCAGTGGAAAGAACGGGGCCATCAAAGAAGGAGGTACCTTTCTCTGAAGGGAGGAGAGAACTTCCACTTTGACTATGACCCTGTCAGAATAAGATCGAAGTCGGCAAACCCTAAAGGCTTCCATAGCCTCGGCAACTCATGACTAGAGCCTAGGGAGATTACTGACGCCATAAACAAGAGTGTCAAATTGTTAAATCAACATCAGGAGTCACTGTGTACTTACGTCTCATGAGGGATCTGTCCTTAACTTGTTATCCAATGTGAAAAAATGCTATTACTAGTACTGAAACAGTATTTTTACACTTTGTGTTTCTGTGTGGGTGCAAACTGATGAAATCTTTACATAGTATATACTGAATCGATCTTCTGTATATAAAGATAATTGCAAATGATTAAAAAATCTTGGTGTTAAATTGGAAATTGCATAGATAATTAATCAATTCTTTAAAAAAAATCATGTAGGATCTCTGTCCTTAATGTGCTGTACATTGTGAATTAATACTATAACTAGTACTCCAACAGTATTTTCATTTTGTGTCTCTATGTGAGGGCAAACTGTTGAAATCTTTACGTAATATGTACTAAGCTGATCTTCTGTGTATAAAGAGAATTGAAAATGAATCTTGATGTGAATGCAAGGGGAGAGGGAGCGGGAAATATATATATATATATATATATATATATATATATATATAAATACTTTGAATACTTTCAAATATCTGCATATATTTAATTTCTTGAATTCTCTCACACCAAAATAACATTTAATTAGGTAAAAGTTTGTGATAAGCACTTTTATTAAATATAATCTGTACAATATATTTCCTCTTTGTACCATTTGTCACTCATAATAGCACAAGTGCTGTGTACCTGTTTGTTAAGTGTTTTTCTATAAGCTGTATTCTATCTCTATGAACAGACTCTAGTCTAAAGTTGCTCAGTTACGTTTGGATAAGTAATTGTGTGCAATGAATTCACTCATCAGAATATTAGATTTGTTTTTCCTTAGTGGGAAACCCTCTGATCTTCATTCACAGTTAAGACTCAGGAGACAGTCCAGGGCTAAATCTAAGTTTTTAATGCATGGAGATCTTGCACTACTAGGACTAATGATATCCATCATCAACTTATTGAGTATTTATTATGTGCCAGAATCTGGGTCCAAAGAATGAGCTCCTAGTGTAGCAAACTGAAAAATACCACGTATAGTGGACTTCAATAATGTTAATGAGCTTAATTTGTACTCTTCAAAAAGATATTTTCTATTCCTAATCCCCAGTATCTATGAATGTGATCATATTAGGAAATTATTCCTAATCAGTTAAGACAATTACACACTGTGTTTGGATAGAGTCAAATTCAGTATAAATGAGGACTTTATGAAAGTGTAAAAACACACTATCATGCATAAAGGAGAAAGATCGTGTGATATACACATTTAATGTACATGGCAGATGTAAACAGCAGAGACTGGAGTAAGATGTCTAGAAGACAAGTGACACCAACTTGTCCCTGGCAGCGCAAAAAGCTAGAGGGAAAACAAAGGTTGGATACTCCTTCAGAGCGGCTGAAGCTTGTTTGCAGTCTTCTGGCCTCCAGAAATGTCAGAGAGTACTTTTCTGTTGTTTCAAGCCACCAAGCTGTAGAACTTTGTGACATCAACTAAAGGAAAATATTGTAAAAAGTTAGTTTGGTGTGGTGGAATCACACTTGGGCAACAGAGAGATATAGTTTTTCATCCCAGCTTTTTTGCTTAAAAACTGTGTGACTGGACAAGTTACTTAATTAGGTCTAACAACCAGTTTCTTAATTCATAAAGTAAAGATTGTTTTACACCTTTTAAAACTTGCTATGAGGCCTAGACATAAATATAAAATATCTAATACTGAATCTAGCAGTTATATGAGTGTGTACTCAATAATTTGTAGTTACTTATTACCTAAAGTATTAAATTATTGTAAATCCATATTGACCAAGATCAGAGCTGCAGTATGTTCCCCTTCACTTTTATTTATACTGCTTGTAGTACTTGGATGCATATCTTTTAGATATTCAATAAATACTGTTTTGATTGATGCAATGGTTTAAAAATTGCAACGGTAAAAATCAGATGTCTAATCTGTCTTCTTTCCTCATGTTTAAAAAATTATGAGGAAAAAGGGAATGATTTTTTTCACTTACTTGAAATCCATAACACATATATGTAGCCCTTTATGAGTAGGACAGAGTTTCACAGTGCCTTGACCAGGAAATATATGACATGAAAGCTAACTTCTCGATAGTTTTGGGCCCAATCCTCACTGTCTGTCCAAAAAACCAAGCAACTAGCAGAGATTATTTTTTGAAGCATCAAGGTCTGTCCCTGGCAATTCAAATGTGTCTTCAGAAGTTGGAGGGAATTGAGCACTGGTTAGTAAATCTTACTTATTAGTTTCTTTCCCTCATTGCAGATAATATATTTGGTGTCCATTGGGGAGGAGTTTTGTGCTATCTTGATTGATCACTTGTGACCCACTGGGGACAATTTTTTTTTTGATGAGTGAGAAACATAAACTTGTTTATCTTTATACCTTATCTTTTTCAAATGAAACTAAAAACATAGAATTTACACACTGGAATAGTTCTACTGTGGAGCAATGTGGCTATAAAACAGCATGCTAACAAGCATGACATGATGAATGGAATAAAATACACTGTCGTAATTTCCACTTTGTCCTCCAACAGATCTCAGGACTCTCACCCATTGGAGACACAATTACAGCCCTCCACGGAGCCTAGTAACCTCCCCTAAAGTCAGTGATCCTCAGCATGCATAGGGTAGCTGTTTAACAAAGCCAGGATGAGAGACATTGAGCATCATCACAAATCATTTTTAAATTAAATGCACAGTCAGATAACCTATAGTGAGAAATATTGGTATGGAGTGGGCACATTGTTGAACAAATGAGTATCATGAGGTCACATGATACAAAATGCAAATGAAACAAGAAATAACTTACTCCAAACTTCCCAACAAAGACACAAAAGGTGAATGGTTCCTGCCTTTCCTATCTTTCAAAGTACAGTATTAATAAAGAACTAGAGAATCATTGCTTTGGAGAGATTTTAGATTTGAAAAGATTTCCCATCCCAGATCAAGATCGACTTAATAAATTTCCCTTTTTGGATTCCACTCATACTCCCCAGAAAGTTGACTCTGGAAATATGAAATACGTAGAGGTAAATCCTCTTACAAAGTGCTTCATTGTACTATGGATTTATTAATAATATAGGTCAAGTTCCAAGTTCTGTGTACCCAGTGATATTAAAGTCTGTCACTCACACTATGCCATAGGAAGTCCCATGTTTCCCACTTGCCTAGACCACTCACAATCTAAATTCCCTGCATCACATTTCTGGTTTATCTTTAAAATGTGTATCTGCTTTGTCAATTTTCTTACCTTTAGAAATGTTAAAGGTAATTTTTTTTCAGGTAGATCAAAATAAAGTCATCAGATAGTTCTTATTTATCTTTGAAATGACTGTATGTTTAAGTTAAGGAAGGACAGAAAGGAAAGAAAGGAGGGAGAGAGGGAGGGAGGGAGGAAGGGAGGGAAGGAGGGAAGGAGGGAGGGAAGGAACAAATGAAGAAGGAAAGGAAGACTCTTAGTCAAGATATCACTCTAGATGGCTAATAAAGTCCAAAGAAATACTTTAACATGTTGTTGACAAGCAGAAACTTAGCAGAAAAACAAATGTATATGCTGTTGATTTTGCTTGTAATCTAAGTGAGCTAAGGTTTGTGAAGAATCCTTGAGAAAAATACTGTGATATGGAATTTTTTTCTCTTTTAGGCAAGATGAAGGCAAGAGATTGGAGTTACTATTCCATCTTAAACAATTTAAATATAGACAGACTAGAGGAAACAATAATTTTCAAGATGATGAGCATCAATCAATGAAGGGTATTGATCCCTGAGATATAAGGATCAAATTACATACATCTTCTGGATTTCTCTGCTGGTTGCCAGGAGAGTTTTCCAGGCTGTGGCATAAGGACTGAGAACCCAAAAGGATCTCAGCAAGTTTTCAGAATTGATGATGTGGAGCTGGAATCCAGAGAACCCAGAGAGCTAAGGGTGGCAGGGAAGAACATCTAAGAAAAGAGTCCATTCTATGTATCTGCTAAGGGAACCACTTGAATATTCACCTGGATATTGATCAAAAAGTGTACGTGAGGAAGTGGCCTAAATCTGGGGAAAATTTATTTTCTAGGATTAGAAAAAGCAACCTGTAGATCTTATACAGATCCAGGAATAGTTTGTGTTCATATCAGTCAATGTGAAATTCTTTATAATTCACTGGGCACCAGATATAGAAGAGTCTTTACTTAATAAAAGAGAAAAAAAATAACCTTACATTGAATGTTTAATATTTTCTTCCCCAGAAAGCCTGAAAGCCAGATCTGAAGGGATCAAAATGTTTTCAAATGATCCAACCACGCTCCAGAACAAAGACCCGTAATATTTACAGGAATATAAGAATACAAAAATATCCAACACCCAACAAGTTAAAATCTACAATGACTGGTATATTATTAAAGTTACTAAGCATGTAAAGAAGCAAGAAAATAAAATTCATAATGAGGAGAAAAATCAGTCAAAGGTGACTGACCCAGAAATTACACAGATGATAGGATTAATAGAATTGACACTAAAACAGTTAATGTTCAACAATCAAGAAGAAAGAATGAACATGTTAAGTAGAGACATGAAAAGCATGAACACATACTTAATAGAACTTCCAGAGATTAAAATTGCAAAGTTCATAATGAAAAACAAAACAGATGGGATTAATGGCAGATTAAACACTACTATAGAAAGATTGTGGAATTTGAAGAGATTGCAACAAAAACTTTCCAAAATGAAACTAAAAGAAGAAACAAATTGAAAAAAGTGAACGCAGAATAAGTGAACTATAATTGAAATCATTGAAAGTGTCAGACAGAAACAAATAGTTGAAGAAATAATGGCTATATTTTTCCCATATTTGAGGAAATCCAAATCCCTTAATCCAATGATTTCAAAGAACACCAAGCACTCCAAATTAAAGAAATTTAGCATGTCACATAAGAATAAAACTGCTAAAATGATTAATTAAGAGAAAAATCTTTAAAGTAGCTCAGGGGTAGCAAATTTTGAACAAGGGAACAAACAAGTATGACAGCAAACTTTTAGTTGGTCCAAGAGAAATGACAGTGGAAAGCCATTTGCAGAATGCTTGAAGAAAAACAAAGTCTAGAAATCTATACAGACCGAAATGTTTCTTTAAAAATGAATTAGAAATATATCTTTTCAACTAGACAAGGCTGAAATAACTCCCACCATACCTATTTAATAAGAAAGGTTAAAGGAAATCCTTTATGCAGAAGAAAAATCTAGATGTATATAAAGAATTAAAGAAAATTTTGGAAACATTAACAATTTGAATAAATATATTTATGATTTAGGTCTTTAAAATGTTGCCCTGTTTAAGACAAAAATAATCACAATATATTATAGTGTTTATAATAGAAGCAAAACTGGTTTAAAAATCAGTAGGCAAGATGTTGATTAAACAATTGGTTCTTATACCATGTTTGGCATAATATCAACAGAAGGAAAACATCGTAAGTTAAATCAATTATAAAAATAAAACCTAAACAAGAACTATAGTCACAAAACAAAGATCTGAAAAATAGAGGGCAAAAGAAGATAAAATAGAATCATAAAAACAATTATTTCAGAAGGCAGAAAAAAGAAGAACAAATAGGAACAAAAAACCACGCAGACCAAGTAGAATTAAACCTAACCACGTCAATAAGCAGATTCCATGTAAATAGTCTATTCTCTATATCTGCAAGTCCTGCATTCATAAATTCAACCAAATGTGGACCAAAAATAACCCAAAGCAAAACCAAAAGAACCATTTCTGTATAGGACATGAACATATTTGTTTCTTGTCTTTATTCCCTATATTATGTATCAGCTGTTTTCCTAGAATTTATGTTATTAGGCATTATAAGCAATATAGAAGTGATTTAACCAATAGAGGAGAAAGTTCATAGGGTATATGCATATGATGTGACATTTTATATATGTGATTTTAGCATTTGCAGATATTGGTATCTGTGATGGAGGTCCAAGAATGAATCCCTGTGGGTACCAAGGGATGACTGTGGTCTATGTCTTCAAATAAATGTCAGACATTGTTAATTGGAAGAAAATGCTACACAAAACTCTGTTACTTAAGAGAAACTCATTTTAAATATAGAAGAACAAAGGTGCTAAAAGTAAAAGAATGAATAATGACATACTATTTTAAAATAAATCATAATGAAATATAGAGAGATTTACTTAATAATAATAAGTCAATTCTGAATTTTGTAATAATTATAAATTTCTACACATTTAACACAAAAACAGAGCAAACATTTTGCATAAAGTTTAAGATCCTATTTGTTTGGGGCCAGCGCTGTATGCAGCGGGTTAAAGCCTTGGCCTGAAGCGCTGGCATCCCATATGGGCGCCGGTTTGAGAGCTGGCTGCTCTACTTCAGATCAAGCTCTCTGCTATGGCCTGGGATAGCAGTAGAAGATGGCCCAAGTCCTTGTGCCCCTGCACCCATGTGGGAGA
Source organism: Sylvilagus floridanus (assembly GCA_949820135.1). Taxonomy (NCBI): domain Eukaryota; kingdom Metazoa; phylum Chordata; class Mammalia; order Lagomorpha; family Leporidae; genus Sylvilagus; species Sylvilagus floridanus. Next base: position 89,631,040 of record OX463226.1, on the reverse strand, counting down.
CCCAGAAGAAGCTCATGGCTCCGGGCTTCAGATCGGCGCAGCCCCAGCCGTTGCAGCCATCTGGGGAGTGAACCAGCATATGGAAGACCCCTCTTTCTTTGCCCCTACCTCTCTCTGTAACTCTGTGTTTCAAATAAATAAAATAAATCTTAAAAAAAAAAAAAAAGATTCTATTTGTGAGGGCCGGCTCTGTGGTCTAGCAGGCTAAGTCTCCACCTGTGATGCCAACATCCTATATGGGTTCTGGTTAGAGTCCCAGCTTCTCCACTTCTGATTCAGCTCCTTGCTGATGGCCTGGGAAAGCAGTGGAAGATGGCCTAAGTTATTGGGCCCCTGCACCCATGAGGGAGACCCAGAAGAACATCTTGGCTCCTGGCTTTAGATTGGTGCAGCTCTGGTCTTTGCAGTTGCTTGGAGAATAAACCAGCAGATGGAGGCTATCTCTCTGTCTCTCTCCCTCTCTCTGTCTGTAACTGTGCTTCTCAAGTAAATAAATAATTCTTAAAGAAAAAAAAAGACGCCATTTTAGATACCTCCATCTCATATTAAAATACATAGATTCAAGTCCTGAACAAGTTCTGATTACAGTCCCCTACTAATGTGTGACCTGGAAGGTGGGAAGTAATGGATCAAGTTCTTGAGTCTCTGCCACCACATGGAAAAGACCCAGATTAAGTTCCTAGTAGTACTGACTTTTTGAAGTCTTCTGAGGAGTGAATCAGCAAATGAAACACCTCTTTTTGTCTGCCTCACTAACTTTCAAGTAGATTAAATAAATAGATAATTTTTAAATACCTGGGAAGCTTTAAAATACAGGATTAAAAAAAAAAACCGATATGACAACAAAAAGAAACACACAAATCCTTATATGTAGTCTGAGATTTCAATCCCCCTTTCTCAATAATTGATAAAGCATGTAGACAAGAAATCAAAAAATATATAGAAGAATAGTGTAGCACTAATAACCAATGAGTCCAAGTTGGCATTTATAGAATCATCTATAAAATAACAGCAGAATATATGTTCTTCTGAAGAGCATTTATGGTATCTACCAGCATACGCTATATTCTGAGCCAGAATTCAGTCTAAATAAACCTACAAGTCATCTGTCTTCTGGGTTCTCATGACATTCTTTTGTATTTCTATCACAGCACTTACTGCCCTGTATTGTGAGTCGTTGTCTATGTCCAGACCATGAGATTCTCATACTACTTTTTGTCATCCCTTTGATATAATATGAATAACATATCATATGCTCAATAAAATTAGTTAATATCCATCAAAATACATTATCATTTCTCATTTGAAAAGAAAATCTTAAGAGAATTCACACAATCTCAGTGGTGCACTTGTTTTCTGAGACTTACCAAAGCAGTTTATTTCAGAAGCAAATCAAATCACCAAACTTCACTTTCCATATCATTTCAGGGCAATCCACGGTGCCAGAGATAAGTCAATTTTGAGAAATTCGCAATATTAAGCAAAGCATTGAATGGGAATTTGTATGAACCAGAGACTACAATAATCCAGAATTTAAACACAATTTATATTTATATAAATAAATATACAAATACATATATACAAACATATATTATACTATTATATATGTATAATAGTATACATAATATATCTATACATTATATACATTGTATATACTATACATTATATTATGCAATGTATATACATTATACAAAATAATATATTATATATATATATAATATACAAATATATATGTAATTTGAAAGGTGGAGAAAAACACAGAGCAACAGAACCAGAGAGACATACAAAGATCGTTCACCTAATGTTTTACTCCCCAAATGCTTGTAACAGCCAGGTCTGGGACAAGCCAAAAGTAGGAGATGGAAGTCAATCTGCATCTCCCACATGGGTGACAGGGATCTATTTAAGCCATCAGCTGCTGCCTCCCAGGGTGTACCTTAGCTGGAAGCAGAAATGGATAGCAGAGCCTTGGCTCAAACTCAAGGACTCCAATATGGCCTGTGGACATCCCAAGCAATATCTCAACTGCTGAGCCATACACATTGCCCAGACATGGATTCTTCATGAGCTGCCATTTATTCTGAAATACTTTTCAGGGAAAAGTTGAGCTATCCTCAGTCTGGTAGTTTATTTAATGTATGGTAACTCTTCAGTTTATTTTTCAGCACTGTAAGCCAAGTTTGTAGAATATTTGACAAAATACTTTGCTTTCTGTTCTTCCATCTACTGTTTAAATATTGAAGAAAAACAACATAATGCAGGAGTTGACACAGTAGCATGATGATAAAAGCCACCACCTGCAATGCTGGCATTCCATATAGGTGCTGTTTCATGTCTCAGCTGCTCCGCTTTCTGATGCAGCACCCTGCAAAAGCACTTGGGAAAAACAATGAAAGATAGTCAAAGTCTTTAGGCCCCTGCCACCCATGTTGGAGACTGACACGAAGCTCCTGGCTCCTGGTTTTGGCTTGGCCCGGAGCTAGCCACTGTGGCCATCTCGAGAGCCAATGAGTGGATGGAAGCTCACTAGCGCACGTGCTCGCGCTCTCTCTCTCTCTGTCCCTCCCTCTCCTTTTTTGTAACTCTGCATTTCAAATAAATGAATAAATCTTTTTTAAAAATGTAATGGGACTGTTGTAGCATAGCAGATTAGATCACCAGCTGCAATGCAGGCATTGCAGATGGATGCCATTTCTGGTCCCAACTGCTCCATTTAGGATCCAGCTTCCTGCTAATGCACCTGGGTGAGCAATGGAGGATGGCCCAAGTGCATGGTCCCTGACGCCCATGTGGGAGACCTGGAGGGGGCCACTGGCTCCTGGCTTCCTCCTGGCCCAGCTCTGAAGGTTGTAATTATATGGGAATGGCCAGTGCAAGGGCATTAGCACCTATGGACCTGAGAAATGACTAAAGCAGGTGAGGTCAGTCTGCCTTTTGAATAAATGAAAAATATATCTTAAAAAAACATAATGCAAAGAGTTCTTCCCCCAAAAAATTATTTTAAATGTGTTGATGCTCTGGATGAGGTTTAAGGACTTGAATAATGGGTAAGCATTGGATTGGTAGTTTTTATATATTTAAGAAACAACTCTTAGTCAATCTATTTTATGTTTTTATGCTTTTTACATTAAAGTTTATTTCAGTTTTATTTGTACAAACATGATTTTAAAATTTATTTCTAAATCCTTCAGGTAACAGTCCCTTGGCATCCCCTTTCTTATCTCTGCAGGTACTTACCAAAAGGCAGATCATAGAAGAGGAATTGTGTCAATGACTTTGAAATAGCATGCACTCCTTCCTTGCATTCATGCCAGTGTCACTAGTACAAATCTGGCTCTGGAACATAACCTGTATGTTTAAGTGCTACAATAATTAATGTTCCAAAAGCCTTAAAGTACCAGTGGCATTGTTTCTTGAAATAATTGCAAGGACATTTGGCTACTTTTAATCATGAAGAGTTCTAACAATTTTGACCACTAATTAAAATATTTAATATCAAATACTTCACTGCATATTTAATAATTCACTGAACATGTTGATATAATCAAGTTCAAAGATCAGCAGACAAAGCCATTGATGAGATATTTTTTGAAATGTTTATCATCTGTCAGACATGATGGAGGCACAGGAACATCATGAAAGGAAACTTTATTAATTATTTATTTTATTATTTATCCTACTTATAGTTTATCATTACTATGTATTTCTTCATGCAGCTTCTAGAATAAGATAATTAATAAGAAATCAGAAAATGAGAGTAAGGGAAATAATATGTTAATTCTAGTTTCTCAGGGCTTTTGTGAAAACTGCAGAAGATAATGAGCGGCATTTTATATCTACTTTGTATACGGTACCAACTATTTCCATGAAATGGTGAGGCTGAGCAAAAATTTTTTTAAAAATTCTCTTTGTGTTCTACGGTTTTGTGATTCACTATCCCAGGCTGGAGAGAATTTTCTCTAGAGTTCAGCTTGCATTTTTTATCTTTATTTTCACCTCTCTGGGGAGAAAAAATGCTTTCTCTGCTCTGTTAGGCCCATTTGGAAGATTCTGAATCATTATGCAGTCTCACATCCAACACTTATCCTTAAGGAAACAAATAGTATTCACATAAGCAATGTTTCCACTTAAAGCCTTGTCTCTATTTAGCCCTTTGAAAACTTCTGTGTGGGGAGATGGCCAGTGCAAGGGCATCAGCACCTACAGACCTGAGAAGTGACTAAAGCAGGTGAGGTCAGCCCTGGGGAACTGCACTTCAAACACCCGTTAAGTGCTGATACCATCTGAAGCCAAAGATTCCTGATGTGTGCCATGAAAGTCTCACATGCATCTGCTGGGCTGGGAGCAGCATGAGTTGCGCCTACTCATCCCTTTGAGTACAGGGTACTTTTATTTTTTGCCTCCTTACTAAATTGATTTAAACCGATTGCCTGCTCTGCAGATGCCCAATGCTCCCCATGGCATAGTAAAGAACAAGTAAGGGCACCTCAGTTCTGGCTTTGGCATTATCTTGCAGAATCATTTAGAACAAATCAGATCGCTTCTAGGAATCTTAGTTCCTTGAAGTATCATCAGTATTCTGTTTACCACTCCCACTCTTAAGCAATACAGTAAATCAGAAAAAGAACAGAGACCAACGTTTTCAGGCATTAAATATAAATATAAACATATAAACAATCAAATCTTATTTGAAAATATCTGCCATTTTCCAGTATTGTAATCATATTATATGTCTCTTTGCTTTATATATAAAGAGTTATGAACAAACTTGCTTCCATCTTGTTAAACCTTGGTTTAAAGCCCAATTAAAAAACAGACTTTGGGGCATGGCTCCATCACCCCTGCAATTACTATATAACTTTTCTATAGGGCTTAGTTCTTCCTCCGAATGGTTTATATCAAAAACACTGCTGTGAATTATGACTCATTAGGGTTCATATAAAAATGTTTGATTGGGGCCAGTGCTGTGGCATATTTGGTAAAGCCACCGCCTGCCATGCTGGCACCCCACATGGGTGCTGTTTTGAGTCCCGGCTGCTTCACTTCCAATCCAGCTCTCTGCTGTGGCCTAAGAAAGCAGTAGAAGATGGCCCAAGTCCTTGAGCTACACATGTGTGGGTGACCTGGAAGAAGCTCCTGGCTTCAGATTGGCTCAGCTCGTTGTGGCCATTTGGGGAGTGAACCAGTGGATGGAAGACTTCTCTCTTTGCCTTTGCCTGTGCTTCTCTGTAACTCTTCCTTTCAAATAAATAAATAAATCTTTAAAAAATGTTTTATTACCAATTTGTATGTTCAGCCCAAAGATAGATGAACTTGGGTTAGTAAAAAGAACAAATCAAAAGAAGAGTCTATTTAGTAAATGAGACCTATAGTTTTATTGTCCCCATATTAGTCTGGATTCTCAAAAGAAAAAGAACCAATAGGATAGGTGTGGGAGAGAGAGAGAGAGAGAGAGAGAGAGAGAAATCTTAAGGAATTGGTTCACAGAATCATGGAGGTTTGATGAGTCCAAAATGCAATAGAGAAGCTGGCAGAAGACTCAAGACAACCTATTGTCTAACAATAAGAGTTGAAACTGCATTACCAATCCTGCAGATAAACTTTGAAGGCGACTTGCTGGCCACTGCCTCTTGTTCAAGGTGGGTTATCTTTTTGTTCCCTCTACTTCTTCATCTTACTGGATAATGTCTACCCACATTATGAAAGACAACCTGCTTCACTAAAATCCACTGATTTAAGTGCAAATCTTATCCAAAATTGCCCTGAAAGAAACATCCAAGGGTGAGTACTATGGTGCAGAGTTATATTGGCTCCTTGAATGCATGTATCACATTATCAGAGAACATGGGGTTAAGTTCCAGCTTCTCTGCTCCCAATCCAGCTTCCTGCTGATGCTCCTAGGAGCCAATAAGTGATTACTTGAGTGCTCATCACCCATGTGAGAGACCTGGATGGAGTTCTTGGTTCCTGGTTTCAGCATGGATCAATCCTAGTTTTTGAGGGCATTTGGGGAATGAACCAGCAGATGGAAGATGGAAGCTTTTCTCTCTCTCTCTCATCTCTATTTCTATCTTTCCCTAACTACTACCTCTTTCTCTGTCACTCTGCCTTTTAAATGAATGAATGAATGAATGAATGATTCTTCTTGTAAAAAATCTAGATAATATTTATATGATAACTGGGAACCATGCTCCACACAATTTGGAAAATAAAATCAAATTAACCATCACAGACCAAAATAGGGGAACAAACTGCAGAATTCATTTAATAGTCAATAGTGGGGGGCCAAGAGATAACATAGGAACAAAAATACACTTGTGATTTTGTTAAATGTCTGGATTATTCATGGGAATATAATCCCTAGAAGGATACAAGAATGAAAATGATATATTACTTTTTAGTCAAATGTTATGTAGAACATATTTCTCTTGGAAGAGGGCAGCATCTTTCAATGCTTGAGTATTTCAGCACACATAACTAGAGAAACATACCTTTCCTTCATATTCAATGTGTTCTTAGAAATGAAAACATAGGGAGCTAAAGGGCAGATGAAAGGCAATCAGACAATGAGTAAAACAAGTTAAACAATTTGTCCTATTATTCATTTGCGTTTTTTTACATCTTATATCTCTGTAGATACTTCTTCCAAACTTTCACTGGTGACTTTTTCTTATCATTTCAAATCTCAGATTAAATTTCACCTTTCAGAGAGGTTTTTTTTATTACTCCTCTAAAAGATGCATATTATAATCTGACACAGAGTGTACCTTATGTAAAGGCAGAAGGAATCTCTTGTTTGTTTCTTTCACTGATGTATTTCCATGGCTTGCAATATTATCTGGAACCTAATAGACATCCAACATTCAATACATCGGAATTTCAGGGTTTTAGTTTAGTAGAATGAATTCAGACTACTCTGTCCAAAGATTTATGCTCAAAATCTGTAAATATATTTAGAGATGATGTGGTGGAAAAGTGTAAAATTGTTCTTTGAGAAAAATTATTTCCCGCCAGTCCAATTCAGGACTGATCTATAAAAATAAAATCTGCAAGAGAGTTAATTCTAAAACACTCTTTTTAGAAGTGAAGTCCAGCAAGAACAAGAAACTTCATAAATTGGATATAAAGATAGTTTTTTTTTTTATTTCAGAATAATCAACACAGGAAAAAGCTAATTTGCTACATAGTATACGGAGCTAAATAGTGTTTTTTTTTTTAATTTGAGGCAGATAGATAGAGATACAGAGAGTTAGAGATACTGATACAGATACAGATAAACAGAGAGAGAGAAAGAGATAGAGAAAGAAAAAAATGCTCTCATCTGCTGGTTCACTCCTCCATATCAACAATGGCCATGGGATTTAAACTGGAATCTGGGACTCAATTCAGGTCTCATACACAGGTGTAGGGTACCAAGTAGCCATCACTGCTGCCTTCAGTGGTCTATAAAATCCAGAAGCTAGATTCAGGAGCAAGGGAACCAGCTATCAAATCCCATCCAATGTGAGGCACAAATGTCTTGACATTTTAACCATTAGGCTAAATGTCCACTACTATACAGTTTTGAAATAGCTTTCCCAAAACTAGTTTCACATAACTATCCCACTCTGATTCCCAATGTCCTATTAAATCTGAAAAAAAAATTTTTAAAAATTAAAATCAATTATTCATTTCTTTGCTTTGCCTTATATTTGAAAGCAAACACTCAACAATTATTTTCTGATGTTCTTCAAGTAGTTTTTGCTAAACAAGATTTATAATAACATAATTTATTTATCCTCTGATAGCTTTCATCTTCCCAACTCTCAGACTTCTCCTAAAAAACAAAAGAAAATTGAAATAATAAAATAAAATTTTAAATGAAAGATATTTAGAAGAAAGTATGAAATATTTTTAAATAATACGTGAAGTACACAGGAGGAGAAGATATGCCTCCAGAAAAAATATTTTGAAGTAGAGGGCAGAGTCTAGATATTTTTGACTTTCAATATTACAAAACATAAAATCTTGAAAGAGGAGGAAAAACTCTCATGAGTATATTACTTTAGGCTGCTTTGGAATGACCTGCATTGACAGAGTCTATAATCCCCATTTAAAGAAAGCCCAGCTCAGTGCAGTTTCATTCTGGGCAGCTCTACCTCTCTTACAAGACACATGCTTTAAGATCCCAGATTTCGAGAGAGGAATGGAGAAATTATTTTTGCTTTGAGGAGGACTATAATAATTGTAATGTGTCCGTTTCCTAAGAGAATTTCGTTATAAAAGCCATACATATGGGAATGAGGTTTTGAAATTACTTCATATGGGTAATATTTGAGGGTAATGGAGTATTTAGCTTTAAAAAAGACAACTTAAACTGCTTAATGGTTGTCTTCAAATATATAAAAAAAAGTGCTTATATTTATTCTGATGCACTTCATGTTCAGGAGTAGGAAAATATACAGATAAAATAGCAAATACAGTTTAATATAAAAAGAAATTTTAATGATTGGAGCTGTAATTTAGTTTTTCAATAATGAGTCTTCCACCTCTAGAAAGTTTGAAATAGACAAAATATTAATGTAACATTCCATATTCTTCAAATAGAGCTTTAAATGAATAATTGAGTCAAATAAACCCCATGTGTCCTTTTGGATGAGGATTATTGAATTCTGACGAGACTTTTCCATGCTCAAGATGTCTTTTGGAGCTTGATGCCAGCCATATGTTTTGTAATCACAGAACAATTTTGGAACACTTAAAATTACGTGCGGACCAATGTCTTAACCCTCTCCATAGTTTATAAGAATGTGCTTGTCTTATTTTAATATGTACAATTCTTCATCCTGATTTAAACAATGCCATCTGAAATGATGATTGACTGCTTCCTAAATATCTTTTTCTACTGTTTGATTTTCAGAATTGTTAATTATTTTCTTAGTCTACTGAACTTGGACAAGTGAGGCCACTTTCTTGAGCCACAGTTTTCTCATCTATAAAATGATGTGTTTAGGTTTCAACTTCTATATGACCACTATAAGATTTCTCAACATTAAAGACTAGTTATCTATTTAAAGAAAATTGCCATGGTACAGTTTTAGAACAGTTTTGGAATTCCTCTCAGAGGCCATTTATGAGCAGCACAAGACTATAAGTCTCATTAGATTATAATCAAATCTTGTTTTCAACCAAAAACTGCAATACCCAGCTTGATCACTCATCTTATTCACTAAACTTGGCTCTGAATGACTTTTAGCTATTTCTAAAAACTGAATCCATCTGTAAGAGATGAAGATTCACCACTATTGAGACTTTTAAAAAAAAACTTGCTATAAGCTTTGAAGAAAATTCCAAAAGTGGAGTTCAGTGTTCTGAACTAGAAGACCTCTATTAAAATACTTGCTCCAAGGGACAAAAACTACTGAAGGTATATGTTCAGATGTGGCAAAAACAATGACATTGCATGTAAGTTCTACCTAACTTACGTAGAATATTAAGGAATGGGACTGGTGTTGTGACGTATCAGGTTAAGTCAACAACTGCAACACCAGCATCTCATGTAAGCACTGGTTCACATCCCTGCTGCTCCATTTTCAATACAGCTCCACGTTAAAGCACCTGGGAAAACAACAGAAGATGGACAATGGACTTGGGCACCTGTGACTCATAGGTAGCCCTAGATGGAGTTCCAGGTTCCTAGTTTTGGCCTGGCCCAGCCCCAGATCTTGCAGACATTTGGGAACGAATCAGTGGATGGAAAATTGGAAAATCTCTCTCTCTCTCTCTGAAAATCTGCATTATAAATAAATAAAGGAATTGTATAAAAATATTAAGTAACAGCACCAAGCAGTGTGAAAGACAGAGTTGGAACAGAAATCAAGAGGAGAGTTTAGTTAGCATTTTAAATTGAAATAGTAAAGAATCTTAAATGAAAAAAATAATAAAAACTGCTGTAAATATTGAAGGTTGGGTAGGTTTTTAACACCTCTTTATTAACTTGATTTAAAAAATATATTTTGGGTGGCTGGCGCTGTGGTGCAGTGGGTTAAGGCCCCAGCCTGCAGCGCCGGCATCCCATATGGGCTCCTGTTCAAGCTCCAGCTGCTCCTCTTCTGATCCAGCTCTCTGCTATGGCCTGGGAAAACAGTAGAAGATGGCCGAAGTCCTTAGGCCCCTGCACCTGAGTGGAGACCTGGAAGAAGCTCCTGGCTCCTGTCTTTGGATCAGCTTAGCTCTGGCCGTTGCAGTCATTTGGAGAGGGAACCAGCGGAACGGAAGACCTCTCTCTCTCTCTTTCTTTTTGGCTCTACCGCTTTCTGTAACTCTTTCAAATAAATAAAATAATTATTTAAAAAAATATAGATTTTGATTCATCAGAAGACTAGTTGTTGATGCAATGTCTTCATCTCTTTACACCAATTTAACAAAGGCCTTAGATCAAGGAATTTATAAGCAACATGAATTTATAGAGAATATAATGCCCCAGATCAAATCCTTAAGAGTTTCACGGTCTGGTGAGGGCTTGTTCTCTACTTTAAAAACAGCCCCTTCTCACAATTTTCTCACATGCACAGGAGCATTTTATAATGCTGCTGATCCTGTTCACAATGGATCAGCCTTTGTGGTGTAGTCACCTCCTAAAGGTAACACTTCTTAATATCCTAGATTAGATTTCAAAGGGTGAAGTTTGGAGTGGGACAATTCTTTGGACAACAGCAACTAGTTATCTCTTATTTAGAAAGCAATAAAATTTTGAGAGACTAGAACAAAAGGTAGTTAGGCTTTGCCAGGAAGGAGTCTGGGAGTATCAAGGTCAGTGCCCACACACAGTTCAGAGAAGGCTGAAGTGCATACACAAACAGAGTGATCATTGTTCTCACTGCCTTCCTAGAGACAAGTCCATTTTCTTAATCTCTCAGGGCAAGTATTTTCATAAGGAGGGGATATTCCTTCTCCCCATAGTCACCACAGCTGAGGCTTCCTGCAGATAACAACATTAAGAAGCTGAAGTAGGGTCTCCCTCCTAGTCCGAGAGGCAAGAGAAGACTCAAGGGACCCAGTTTCAGCACCGTTTGTCTACCTTGTTTAGCTGCTTGCTGCTCAACCACTGCTTGCCCACTCAGTTTTAGAGGTTTGTTTTTGGTTTTTGGATTGTGGATTTTTTTTTTTTCTCTAGAAACGTGCTGAAAAAAAAATAATTCTGATTTTTGTAACATTCCAGAAGAATTACTATTAACTGACAAGATTATCAGGACATTTAAAAATATAGAGACAGGTTTACAAAAGGAAACTTAAGATGATTAGAATGACCTTCTCTCATGTAGAAGTGTTATTTTAGTGACGTATTTTCATTCTATCTGTTTCTCAAACAAAGCATGAATAGGGAATGTCGGTAAACCTGTACGTCTCTCTCTCTCTCTCTCTCTCTCTCAAACACACACACACATACACACACATAAATCTGTAAAGTGTCTCAAAGTTTCTTTTGTTTTAAGATTTATTTATTTATTTATTTGAAAGAGTTACAGAAAGAAAAGGAGAGAGAGAGAGAGAGAGGTCTCCCACAGAGATGCAGGGGCCCAAGGACTTGGGCCATCTTCTCCTGCTTTCCCAGGCCATAGCAGAGAGTTGGATCTGAAGTGAGGTAGCCAGGACACAAACTGGTGCCTACATGAGATGCCGGCACTTCAGGCAGCGACTTTACTCCCTACACCACAGCGCCCGCCCCTCAAAGGTTATTTTCAACCCATGTGCATTGGCTTTTTCCTTCTAACGCACTAAAATAATGACTGACTGAACTCTTCTAACAATAACATAATCATATTTAATTCGAATTCAAACAGATGAAAATATTTGAATTAAATCGAGATAATTGGAGAATAAATGACACAAAAACATTTGATAGTTGGATTTGCATTCCAGAATCTATGTTCAGTAACTTAGGGTTAGAAGTGCTTAAAAAAGAAATCAGAATTTGATTTACACTAGTGTGCACTTTGAAAGAATTCAGCCTAGCACTCTGGTAATTTTTTTCCTTGGCCCCTTTTACCAAATTCTTAATCTATAGAAAATACATCAAAAATGAGTCAATAACAAATCTTGCCATTGAAGCAAGAGATTCAACAACAAATACTGCCCAACTGTCATTGTTTAAGCTGCAGTTTACTTATGAGCAATTGAATCTCATTATTTCAGCCAAATTATGTTTTACTGCAGTGAGAAGCCAAAAAAAAAAAAAAACTAATTTAAACTGCTTTTTTTCCTCTATACTTCAGCTTTCAGTGATACGGAAGAACATTGAGCTTTCAAGAAAACAGGAATATCTTTTTAGCACAATGGAATATCCCAGGAATAATAACCAGAAAATGCTGTTGACCTAGAAGATAAGGGAAAAAAATTACAGTTTAGCCAGGTATTCATCGTCCATATATAGTTCTTAGAATGGTGTTGTACCGTGAAGGAAACACACAATGGGTCCTCTAAATGTTGTATGGATTTGACAGAAAAATGTAAAAACACTATAAGGTGCTTCTTACAGATGAGAAAACAAAGACCCAAAGTATTAAATAAATTGTTTGAGGTTGCCCAGCTAATCAATGGAGAAGTGCTTCTATTTGAAAGCTATTTCTTATTAATTTTATTTATTTGGAAAGCAGAGAGACAGAGACAGACCACAGATCTCCCATCTGCAGGGTCATTCTCCTAAGTGCCCATAGCACCTGGGGCTGGTCCAACAACTGGGTCAGGATAAGACTGAAGCAAGTGGTTGGGAACTTAATGCAGGTCTCCTTCATGGGTGACAAGTTACATCATCACCTGCAGGTGATGCATGTTAGCAGGAAGCTGGAAGCAGGATCAGAGCAGGAACTCAAACCCACTCACTCCAATACGGAACTCAGACATCCCAAGTGGTATCTTACCAGCTGCATGCCCCTAATGCTGTTTTAGTAAGCTGCAATACCATTCAAACTGGCTTAGTGTTAAAGTCACACAGAAAAAGAGAGGGAGGGAAACAGAGATTTACGATTTCATGAATCTGAACAGCCCCACAGCAGATACACTGTCAGTGTAATAAAGATACCATTGACAGTCAGTCCTCTTTTTCCATTTCTTGATTGTTCTACTGTAATATTCTTTCCCAGACAAGACCCTACACAATGACAAAGGCAGTCAATAGTGTCAGACTTCAGTGATGCAAAGAGTAAAATGTAGAGTAAAATTAAGAAATGTAGAAAACTGTTCTACTTTTGCTCTGCATGCCTATTAATGATGAAGGCGGCACACCCTCCCATAAACACCTATTAAAAATTACCAAAGGCTGCCGATTTAAATCAATCTATGTAGAATATCTCAAGATATTTCAGATAAATATTTTGTTAAACTGATTTTCTAACATCTCTCTGAACTCAAAGATAGGTTCACTGATTCCTTCCTCAAATGGTGACTGGGTACAGAAAAGTTCATGCATCCTTATGGAAATGGAAAATGACATCTAGTGTGCACAACACTTACATTTGTCTCCACCTGCTTGACCAAGAGCATTGGCTCTTTATTTATAAATTTCTCTTGCCTTAGGACTGGCGTTGTGGCAAAGCAAATTAAGCCGCCACCTGTAACACCAGAATCTTATATGGGTACTAGTTTGTGTGCCAGAAGTTCCGCTTCTGATCCAGCTCCCTGCTAATGTCCTGAGGAAAGCAGAGGAAGAAAGTTTACTGTTTAGGCCCCTGCCGCCCAGGTGGGAGAACTGGAAGAGGTTCCTGCCCGTGGTCTGGCCCAGAACTGGCCTTTTCAGTCATCTGGTGAGTGAACCTGTGGATGGAAGATCTCTCTCTCCCTTTCTCTCTTTCTCTGTAACTCTGACTTTCAGATGAATAAATAAATCTTTAAAAACATTTCCTCGCCTCACTCACCTCTGTTTAGTCCACATATTGTACAGGCCCAGTACCGGCTGTATACTGTCCCAAGCCATTTCCCTACCAGCAGAGATGTCATTATTCTGTTGTACTATTGTTTGGCCCACCCACTGTTGGTTCCAAACCCTGGGGAGTCACTGTTTCCACCAGTTCCACGTGGGAAGTAAGCGTATCTTCCTGCCAGAATGTAGTGATTTTCTTTCATTCTCCCTTATTTTTTGAGACAAATTGCTTCAATGCCACATCTCCTTTTCAATGGGCCAGGAATATATATGTTTAGCAAAGAAATAAACACTTAAAAATAAGGAGTAATGCCTCAACAACAGTGTAGTGAACAGAGTTCTTCATTCTTGATTGGTTTTGGAAAATCTGGAATGTTCTATATTCAGTCGGAACCCATAAATATGCAAAGCAAATGTAATTTTCAAATTGATACCAGAGTCAAATTCTAATGTAGTAGGGGTGGTAAGGATGAGAGAAATATTGGGTCAACTTCGTCCTGATGTAGAGAGGATTTCATGTAAGAAAGTTTAGAAAGATGCAAGAGATTTGATAAAGGTGTAATTATGTGTAATCTGAACCATGAAAAGTAGAATGATTTACTTTATACTTAATTAGATAATTCATATTGTATCTTGAAAAAAGATAAAAATCCAGTTATCTATATATCAATTTTTCAATATTTATGAGTAGTGCTAAATACATAGATAGATAGATCCCATTATTTGAACCTAGCAAATTTACCATCACTATTCTAAGGATATCTACTCCTCAGCACAAAGACAAAAATACAAAATAAAAGTTAGTTCAATGTTCCTCAGTATCTTAGTTCTCAGTTTCCAGCAATTCATTATTTGAGAAATTTTTAACAGTTTATTTCACCATACAATTTTTTCCAACTTACACATAAATTTTAAAGTGCAATTCCAAAGTAACAGTATGCCTTACACATCTCCAACATATGTATCCACCTAAGAAGTTATTATTCTGTATTTAAAGAGCACAATAACAGAGTTAGAACAGCTACAATAGTGACATTGTGTCCTGAATGTGGCAACAATGTCAATGTGCTTTATTGTTCTTGTTTGAAAAGGATATAGACAGAGAGAGACACAGACAGATGGACAGTGATTTTCCATCTACTCATTCACTCCCAAAATGTCCACAACAGTCTGGCCTGGATCAGGATGAAGTCAAGGACCTGGAATTCAATTCAGTTCTCCCATGTGGGTAACAGAGATCCAACTACTTCAGTCATTACTTGCTGCCTCCCACCACAGTGTGTGCATTAGCATGAAACAGCAATTGGATTCAGAACTGGGATTCAGTTGAGGCACTTAAATAGGGGATGCTGGCATCTATACTGCTGTATCAAATACCTGCACCTGCTGTATTGTTTTTCACATCTACACACATCTATCCATAGTACCTCATAAAAATAAATTTCCTTTGCTGAATTATATGCAGTCTTCCATGTTCTTAGGATAGAAGCCAAAGTTCCAAGTCTAGCATTTAGGGCCATCCGTAATCTAAATTTGACATATTGTTTGTAACTACTTTTCACAAGCCTTTCCATATACTATGAATTTTAAAAAAAAAATAGTAAGTCTAACATTTGAGGATCTTGATAAAAATAGAGAATCTTAGGCTTCATCTGCTCTGCATTATGATTCAAGAAGTTTGGTATATAGCCTAGAAATTTATATTTTAAATGACCATTAATAGTTAGGATATGATGGGTTCTATTGCATTAAAAAAAATCTTTGAATCCCAAGGACTCTGAACAAAGCAACTTCAGTTTTCTTTTTGTAATAAGTATATAATTTGCATCAGTTAGTGGCTCATCTCCAGACCAAGGAACAAATGTTACCATATACTTGAATTTAGGGAAAGAAAATGTGTCAAAATTTCCACTCAGAGGAGACACCTGAATTATGCTCCTACTTTATGCAGCTATAAAAGAATACCACAGAAGACAGTGGGGTACAGAGGGAGCTTACTGCTCTGGTCTATGGGAAGATAGTTCAAAAAAAAGTGGAGAGAGCATCGTCTCAGGGAAGAGTTAGGGAGAAAATGGTAGAGGAAACTCCGAGCAAATTAGAGGGACACTGTGGACCTGTGTGAAAAGTATGCTTGCACACAACACAGGACCCCAGCAGCCAAGAGTCTAAGCATAAACTTAGGGGTGAGGTGAGACCAGACTGCAGCAGCCCAAGCCATTGACATTAAAGCCACAAAAAGAGCGTAGCAGGAGTCTGGCTTGGAGCCTTGTAGGGGACAGCATACCTGCAAACCTAGAGGGAAAAAAGGGGGGCCACATTTCTCTCTCCCTAACCACTCTGCAAGGGCATTTTGTAACAAGCCGAGAGAGGGCAGGCACTATTTTGGACACACATAACAGCTGCTCCAGCTCATATCCATTTGCCCAGCAACCAGCTAAGAGGAGATGACTGAGTAAGGCTGAGAGAACTGACAGGGGGCTGGAAGCTTATGATTTTGGGAGCATTGTGTGCTGGGTCTGTGAAAACACTATGGCTGTGTGGAAGCATGCAGGTTGTGAGTGGGACACTGGGCAGTCACTGTGGTCAGCTCCACACGCACTGGGCTCCCTGATTCCCTGGTGGGGGTCATTGCTGCAGGATCCATATTCACATTGAGGACTGTATAGATCCATTGTGTGGTTCTTGTGGCAGCAGAGATGAAAATTATATCCACTGGGCAAGTGCCCAGGCATTAGTCTCCTTTGAAGAGAGGAGGTGAGCATGAAACTATGCTAACAGAGCTAATCAAACCTCCCTTGTGAAAAAAAAAAGTGGGGATAGCTTCTTGGCCTTTTAAAAGCTAAGATCAAGTGTGAAAAAATGGGGAGGAGTTTTATCATGCCCAACTTGGGTGTCACCTTAGTCACTCCCCTCACCCTGGAGCACTGAACAAATCTCTCAGATGACACCCAGCACACATTTCTGGGTATTCATAGGAAAGAGCAGACACTCCATTAAGTCACAGAGTCATGAATCAAAGATAAAAGACATCACAGGGAAAATAACCAATAACCAAGACAGAAAATTGAATCAGTAGTAAAGACCCTTCCAAGAAAGAAAAGCCCAAGACTGAATGGCTTCATTGCTGAGTTTTACCAGACATCTAAAAAAGAACTAACTCCAAATGAAAGGGAGGGAACTCTCTAAAACTCCTTCTATGAAACCAGGATCACCTTAATTACTAAACATGAAAAAGGTACAACCGCGAAAGAGAACTGTGGACCTATTTTCTTGATGAACATAGATGCAAAAATCCTTAACAAAATAATAGTCAATCATATCCAACAACACAACAGAAAGATCATTTATCTGGCCCATTTGGGATTTATCCTTAACATGCAGGGATGGTACAAAATTTGCAAATGTATCAGTGTGAGACTTCTCATTAACAAATTGAAGAACAAAAACCATATGATTATCTGAATAGATGCAGAGAATGTATTTGATAAAACACGCCTTTTCATGATGAAAACTCTAAGCAAATTGGGTTAGAAGGAACATTTCTCAACACAACAAATACAATTTATGACAAAACCATGGCCATCATCCTATTGAATGGGGAAAAGTTGGAACTGTTTCCACTGAGATTTGGAACCAAATAAGGACGTCCATTCTCACCACTAATATTCAATATAATCCTGGAAGTTTTAGCCTGAGCTATTAGGGAAGAAAAAGAAATCAAAGGAATACAAATTGGATGAAGTCAAAGTCCACGATGGAATACTACACAGCAGTAAGAAAAAAAAGAAAAAAAAAATCTGTCATTTGCAACAAAATGGATGAAACTGGAAAACATCATACTTAGTGAAATAAGCCAGTCCCAAAAAAACAAGTATCATATAGTCTCCCTGATCTGTGAAAACTAATAGAGCACCTAAAAGGTAATCTATAGAAGTGAAATTAACACTTCAAAATGCAATGACTGAAGAGCCCTTGGCTCAAATGTTGAAGAACAGTCTTTTCTTATACAATTTGTTGAACTCTTTACTTAAGTATAGAATTATTCATATGCTCATCAACAAGTTAATGTAAAATAGATCTTAGTCAAAAAATAAGTATGGAAATAGGAGAAAGAGGAGGAAGAAGGATGGGAGTGTAGGGGGGAGGGCAGATAGATTGGGAAAAATCCTTATAATCCTAAAGTTGTATTTATGAAAGAAATGAAATTTGTGTTCTTAAATAAAATGTTCCTGGGGTGGAGGGAAGGATAACACAGGCAGAGTCATAAATAATGGAAGATTTGAAGTCTGAAAAATGGAGGAACATGGCACCAGGAACTTGGCAAAGGGCTTTGTGCTGCATTAGAATGTCTCAGAAAAGCAGACGAGCACATGTGATACAGAGAGGGGAAATCAGGCAGAACTCATCCTAC
This sequence comes from Sylvilagus floridanus, assembly GCA_949820135.1. Classification (NCBI taxonomy): domain Eukaryota; kingdom Metazoa; phylum Chordata; class Mammalia; order Lagomorpha; family Leporidae; genus Sylvilagus; species Sylvilagus floridanus. The sequence continues at coordinate 89,612,732 of OX463226.1, read as the reverse complement.
ACTCCTATCATAATTAACCTTTCCTGGGATAATGGCATTTTTTCTTCTATGATGACAGATCAGTCATGATATCATAGAGCTAATGACCTACGTCATAACACTATTACAAAAGCAACTTAATTTCAGCATTTTTTGGAAAGGACATTCAAATAGCAGCAACACCCATCATTTCTGTCTAGATTTTTTGGACATTCTATGTTTCTTTTAGTCATATCCAAACTCAATGTTATAGGGAATGGTATTTAGGTAAATTGTTTAAGGAGTTCATTTTCATACAGAAATCCCTTTTTAAAAAAATCAGTGGCTAGCTTATCTATTAAAAGTTCCCAAATCGGCCTTTTCATTTCCTCTACACATCTGGCAGCCCATTATTGATACTGGATCTTCCTTCTTCATTTCTAGGTATACCAGAAATCCCAATTACAAGTTAGCTTTTGCAACTCGGAAGTCAAATAACATTTCCTATTCAAGAATGTATTTTTTTGTTGTGCTTTACACTGAAATACATTTCATTAGTAAAGAATACTGCAACCAATTTATCAATTTAAATGCATATATCTTTTTAAACACAACCGTCATTATATTAAAATGAATTTGATGACCCTATTCAGATTTATAGCTTACAAGTCATTTAATTAATCTTTCCTGTATTTATTCCTTCTCTCTCTATCATTTCATGGCTCATGCCTCTCTGTTAAACTGATGACCACGGACATCCTGCCTCAATGTTACCTGAAATCTTACTCATTTGAAAGGTTTTTATTGAGCATTGTTTGTATCTATAGGAGAACAGGAAGGAGGATCTGGCTAGTTGAGAGAGATCTTACCCATCTGATGCCTTAATAAGCTTTTCTTCTTGCTGGATATCAATTTTCTTTTTTCCCTCATTTAAAAATTCATATAAATATCCCAGTGGAAAGAACGGGGCCATCAAAGAAGGAGGTATCTTTCTCTGAAGGGAGGAGAGAACTTCCAGTTTGACTATGACCCTGTCAGAATAAGATCGAAGTAGGCGAACCCTAAAGACTTCCATAGCCTCGGCAACTCATGACTAGAGCCTAGGGAGATTTCTGACGCCATAAACAAGAGTGTCAAATTGTTAAATCAACATCAGGAGTCACTGTGTACTTGCGTCTCATGAGGGCTCTGTCCTTAACTTGTTATCCAATGTGAAATAATGCTATTACTAGTAATGAAACAGTATTTTTACACTTTGTGTTTCTGTGTGGGTGCAAACTGATGAAATCTTTACATAGTATATACTGAATCGATCTTCTGTATATAAAGATAATTGAAAATGATTAAAAAATCTTGGTGTTAAATTGGAAATTGCATAGATAATTAATCAATTTAAAAATATATATATCATGTAGGATCTCTGTCCTTACCGTGCTATACATTGTGAATTAATACTATAACTGGTACTCCAACAGTATTTTTCACTTTGTGTTGCTATGTGAGGGCAAACTGTTGAAACCTTTACTTAATATATACTAAACTGACCTTCTGTATATAAAGAGAATTGAAAATGAATCTTGATGTGAACGGAAGGGGAGAGGGAGTGGGAAAGGGGAGGGAAGCGGGTGGGAGGGAAGTTATGGGGGGGAAGCCATTGTAATCTATAAGCTGTATTTTGGAAATTTATATTCTTTAAATAAAAGCGTTATAAAAAAATTCATATAAATAACAAAGTTCATGTAATTCATATATAAAGTTTTAAGAGCATCATAATACTCCCAAAACTATCCACCCACTCCCACCTCCCGCCCCCTTCCTTCTTATTTTTCTTTTAATTTTCTCAATTATATACTTTTAATTTACTTTATACTAACAGGCTTAATCTTACACTAAATAAACCACTGTTTCTCAAGAATATAGACAAGGGCTATAAACAATAATCAAATCTTAATATGTTAATTTTACTCATACACATTGCAATTTTTGTACTCGATATATTACTTATAAAAATTAGAGAATATATGATCTTTTGGGAGCTGATTTATTTAACTAAGCATAATGACCTCCAATTGCATCCATTTTGTTGCAAAAAGACAAGATTTCAATCTCTCTATGCCTGAATAATATTCCATCATGTATATATATCATATTTTCTTTACCCAGTCGTCAACTGGTAGACATTTGGGTTGACTCCATGACTCTCGCTATTGTAAATTAATTTCTATAAAAATGGAGGTTCAGATTACTCTCTCAAGTGTTATTTTAATTTCCTTTGGAAAAATACCCACGAGTGGAATGACTGAGTCATATGGTAGATCAATTTTCAGACTATATTCAATATGTTCAAAATTTATTTATTATAAATACAAGATATACTACAATCTTATTTGTAAGGAAAAAAGTGTTCAACAATCAATTAGTTTACATTCCCATCAACAGTGGATTAGGGTACCTTTTTCCCCCACATCCTCACCAGCATTTGTTGTTTGTTGAGTTCTGTTCTGAAAGCGATTCTAATGGGGATGAGCTGAAAAGTCATCGTGGTTTTTGTTTGCATTTCCCTGAGGGCTAGTGACCCTGAGCGTTTTTTCATGTGTCTTTGACCATTTGGATTTCCACTTTTAAAAAAATGCCTGTTCAAGTCCTTTGCCCATTTTTTAACTGGGTTGTTTATTTTGTTGTTGTTTTGTTTCTTGATCTCTTTATATAGTCTGGTTACTAATCCGTTATAAGTGGCATAATTTGCAAATAATTTCATTCTGTTGGTTGCTTCTTCATTCTGCTGAGTGTTTCCTTTGCAGTAAAGAAGCTTTTCAATTTGATGTAATCCCATTTGTCACTTTTGGTTTTGATTGCCTTTTCCTCTAGGGTCTTTTCCAAGAAGTCTTTGCTTTGGCAGTGTATTGCAGGGTTTCCCCAATGTTCTCTAATAATTTGGTAGTATTGGGTCATACGCTTAGGACTTTAAACCATTTTGAGTGGACTTTTGTATATGGTGTCAGGCAGGGTTCTTGCTTCATGCTTCTGAATTGGAAATCAATCCAGTTTTCCCAGCACCATTTGTTGAAGAGACTGTCCTTGTCCAGGATTTGATTTTAGCTCCTTTCTCAAAGATAAGTAAGTTATAGATGCCTGGATTGATTTCTGGCATTTCTATTTTGTTCCATTGGGCTATCTAGGTGTTTTTCTACCAGTACCAGGATGTTTTGTTTACAACTGTCTTGTAGTATGTCTTTTTTTTTTTTTTTTTGACAGGCAGAGTTAGACAGTAAAAGAGAGAGAGACAGAGAGAAAGGTCTTCCTTTTTCTGTTGGCTCACCCCCAAGTGGTGGCTATGGCTGGTGCATTGGGGCTGGTGTGCTGCACTGATCTGAAGCCAGGATCCAGGTGCTTCCTCCTGGTCTTTTTGATGTATAAGATTGCTTAAGCAACTTGGGGTCCCCTGTGTTACCATATGAATTTCAGTGTTGTGTTTTCTATATCTGAGATGAATGTCCTTGGTATTTTGATTGGTATTGCATTGAATTTGAAAATTATTTTGATAGTATGGACATTTTGAGGATATTAATTATTCTAATACATGAACATGGAAGATTTTTATGTTGTTTTCTATCTTTTACTTTTAAAAATTACTTTTTGAAAATGTTTTATAATTATCATAGAGATCTTTGGCATCCTTGGTTAAGATTATTCCAAGGTATTTGATTTTTTTGTAGCTATAGTGAATGTGATTGAACTTAGTTCTTTCTCAGCCATGGCATTGTCTGTGCTTACAAAGACTGTTGATTTTTTTGTGTTGATTTTATATCCTGCCACTTTACCAACCTATTCTATGAATTCCAAGTCTCTTAGTGGAGACTTTTGGATCCCCTATATATAGAATCATGTCTTCTGCAAATAGGTATGGTTTGACTTCCTTCTTCCCAGTTGGTATCCCTTTGATTTCTTTTTCGTGCTTAATGACTCTGGTTACAAATTCCAGTTATATATTAAATAGTGCTTGTGAGAGTGGGCATCCTTGTCTGGTTCTGGAACTCAGTGTGAATGGCTCCAGCTTTTTCTCCATTCAATAGGATGTGGCTAAGGGTTTGTCATAAATTGCATTGATTGTGTTGAGAAATGTTCCTTCTAACCCAATTTGCTTAGAATTTTCATCATGAAAGGGTGTTTTTATCAAATGCTTTTTCTGCATTTACTGAGATAATCATGTTTTTTGTTCTTCAATTTGTTAATGTGAAGTCTCAAACTAGTACATTTGTGAATGTTGGACAATCCCTGCATACCAGGGATAAATCCCACTTAACCTGGGTGAGTGATCTTTCTGAGAATCTTTCTGATATGATTGGCTAGTATTTTGTTGAGGATTTTTGCATGTATGTTCAATAGGGATATTGGTCTAAAGTTCTCTTTCTCTGTTGTATTGTTTTCAGGTTTAGGAATTAAGGTGATGCTGGATTCATAGAAGGAATTTGGGAGGGTTCTCTCCCTTTCAATTGTTTTGAAGAGTTTGAGAAGGATTGGTGTTAGTTCTTTTTATATTTCTGGTAAAATTCAGCAGTGAAGCCATTCAGTCCTGGGCTTTTCTTTCTTGGAAAGGTCTTTATTGCTGATTCAATTTCTTTCTTATTTATTGATCTGTTTAAGTTTTTTTTATGTCTTCTTGGTTCAATTTAGGCAGGTTGTATGTGTCCAAGAATCAGTCCATTTTTTCTAGGTTCCCCCTGGTTTGCTGGTATTCAGCTCTTTATTGTAATTTCTGATGATTCTTTTTATTTCTGTGGTGTCTGTTGTTACATTCTTTTTTCCTCTCTAATTTCATAGATTTGGGTCTTTGCTCTTTTTTTAATTAGTTGGGCCAATAGTGTGTCAATTTTGTTAATTTTTTGAAAAAAAATCTGCATTCTGCAGATCTTTAATACAGTTTGTTTGGTTTCAAGTTTGTTTCTTTTTTCTCTAATTTATTATTTCTTTCTCCTGGTTTTGGTTTGTTTTGCTGTTGTTTTTCTAGGTCCTTGAGGTACATTAATAGCTTATTTATTTGGTACCTTCCAAGTAGGCACCAATTTCTATAAAGTGTCCTCTTCACACATGTGTTTGCTGAATCCCAAAAGTTCTGATATATTGTACTGTTGTCTTCATTTGTTACTAGAATTTTTTTTAATTCTCTTTTGATTTCTTGAATCACCCAATGTTCATTCAGGAGCATGTTGTTCAATCTTCATGTGTTTACATATGTTCTATAGATTCCTGAGTTGTTTATTTCTAACTTCATTCCATGTGATCAGAGAGGATGCATGGTATGATTTTCTAATTTTTTAATCTGCTGAGACTTGCTTTATGGCCTAGCATGTGGTCAATCCTGACAAAAGTTCATGTACTGGTGAGTAGAATGTGTATTCTCCTTCTGTAGGATGAAAAGTTCTATAGGTATACATTAGGTTCCTTTGGTCTATAGTATCAATTAACTCTGTTATTTCATTGGTGATTTTCTGTCTGGCTGATCAGTCCATTGCTGAAGGTGGGGTATTGAAGTCTCCTATTACTATTTTATTGGACTCTATGTCTCCTTAAAAGAAATTTACCATTTCTTTTAAATATTCAGTTGCCCTGTAATTAGGTGCATATACATTTATAATAGTCAAACTTCCTATTGAATTAATCAACAAGATCTTCAAATCTTTGAACAGTTTTTGTATTAAAGTCCATTTTGTCTAGTATTAGGACAAGTATATCAGCTCTTTTTTTGGTTTCTGCTATCATGGAATGTCTTTTTGCATCCTTTCACTTGCAGTCTGCAAGTATCTTTGTTGGTGCAATGTGTATCAGTGTAGGCAGCAATAGATGAGTTTTATTTTTTAATCCGTTCTGCCAATCTCTGTCTTTTAACTAGAGAGTTAATGCCATTTACATTCAATGTGCCTATTGATAAGTAATGACTTTGCCCTGCTATTTTTCCATAAATATCCCTATTGTTTACTTTGAATTTTCTTTGTACTTTTACTGGGGAATTTTCTGTGTTCACTTTCTTTGTAGTGGTTACCACATTTCTGTGTTCTGTGTGTAGCATCTTTTGTAAGGCTGGCTGAGTGGTGACCAATTCTTTCAATATCTGTTTGTTACAGAAGGTCTTTATTTCATCTTCATTTGTAAAGGAGAGTTTTGCAGGGTACAGTGTTCTAAGTTGACAGTTTTTTTTTTCTTAAGACTTGGACTACATTTTGCAATTCTCTCCTTGCTTGTAGGATTTTTGATGAGAAATCAGCAGTGATTCTAATTGGAGGTACTCTGAAAGTAATCTGGCATTTCGTTCATGAACATTTTAGAATCCTTTCTTTATGTTTACTGTGGGGAGTTTGACTACAATGTGTTTTTTTTTCTGGTCATGTCTATTAGGAGTTTTAAGTGCTTCCTGTACTTGGATGACCTTTTCTTTTTCCAAATTAGGGAAGTTTTCTGTAGAAGATGACTTCTAATCCATTCTCTCTTTCCACCCCTTCATGATCACCTAAGACCTGTTTGTTTGATCATTTGATAGTATCCTGTAGATTCCCAACAGTGTTTTTTAGTTTTATAATTTATTCTTATTTTTGGTATGACTAAAATTTCCAGACGTTTGTCTTCTAACTTGAATATTCTTTCTTCTGCTTCACAATCTATTGTTAAAGCTTCCTGCCGGCGCCGTGGCTCAACAGGCTAATCCTCCGCCTTGCGGCGCCGGCACACCGGGTTCTAGTCCCGGTCGGGGCACCGGATTCTGTCCCGGTTGCCCCTCTTCCAGGCCAGCCCTCTGCTATGGCCCAGGAGTGCAGTGGAGGATGGCCCAAGTGCTTGGGCCCTGCACCCCATGGGAGACCAGGAAAAAGCACCTAGCACCTGGCTCCTGCCATCGGATGAGCGCGGTGCGCCGGCCGCAGCGCGCCGACCGTGGCAGCCATTGGAGGGTGAACCAACGGCAACGGAAGACCTTTCTCTCTGTCTCTCTCTCTCACTGTCCACTCTGCCTGTCAAAAAAAAAAAAAAAAAAAAAAAAAGCTTCCTACCAAATTCTTTGTTCTATTGAATTCTTAATTTCCAGAATTTCATCTTCATTTCTCTTTATCAGTTTAATGGGAGAAATTTTCTTTCATGTCATGTATGGATTTCATTAGTTCATGATTTTGATTCTTATTACTTCTAAGTAATCCTATGATCAATGTTTTGAATTCTACTTCTGGCATTTCTTTAATATCTTCATATTTACTTTCTAGTATTAAAGTGTTATACTCTTTTTGGGGACATCATGTTATCTTCCTTATTCTTGTTTCTTGAATTGCTGTATTTATTATTTGGCCTTTGTAGAGACACTTGTTGGTTTCTTTATTCTTTTTTTGTTTTTTGTTTTTTTTCTCTGTGATGGATTATATCATTGGACTATTCCTCGGTGGCTTAGTGGAGTGTCCGCTTTTTCAATGACTACCCAGGGGCATGTGGTGGGTATGGCCAGAGAGCTCTGTTCAATGCTCCAAGATGAAGGGGGTGTGAAAGGTGACTCCCATGTTGGGAATGGTAAATTTTCTCTTTATTTTGTTTTTACCAGAAGAGAGGTTTGTTCTGCTCTGTTGACATAGTTTCTTGTGTACCCCCTCTCCTCAAAGGATACCAGTGTCTGGGTGCTAGACCCAGTGGGTCCAATATTTGCCCATGACTGGAGAATCAAAGAGCGCCAAATATGTGGTTTATTTTGCTAACCATAATTATCTCCAGTTGCATCTGTTTTGTAAAAGATAAGATTTCCTGCACTTCATGCCTGAATAGTATTCCATCATATATATATATATATCTCCCACAATTTCTTTACCAAGTAATCAAATGATGGACATTTGTGTTGATTCTGTGTCTTAACTATTGCAAATTAATTTTTATAAACATGGAGGTATAGAAAACTCTTTCAAATGCTGATTTAATTTCCTTTGGGAAATACCCATAGTGGAATGACTGAGTCATTTCAAATTATACTCAATTTGTTAAAAAATTATTTATTGTAATTATTATTTATTGTAACTACAATACAAGGAAAAATTGTTCAACCATCAGATCATGGAAAAAGAAAATCAAGAAAGTGAAGTTTTATGTAAAACCACCAATAGACTTTTTTGACAATGTATCTATTAATCTGTTATTTGAAAAAACATCTTGCATATTTTTCAGTGAAACAATATTATTTATAATTATCAAAATTTCTGAGAGTATTCTAATGCATAATTAACTCATTAGCCTGTATTTTCAAAACAATGTGAAATAAATAAGTGTAAAATAAAGTATTACATCTTTAGATGCTAATATTCAATGGAACGATGAATGATGAAATTCAAAAATATATGTGTATATTTTATGCCAATGTTGGGTCTAGCCTTTTTAATTAAAATCAAATGAAGAGGTAGGTAAAGACTTCCAGATATTTTGAAAGGAACTTGTGAGTATTTTCAAGGGTTATATGTTATTGGAAGTGGAACTTAATTATTCCTAATAGCCACTTCAAATTGCATAATGTTCTTTTCTTAATTCAGGTATATCACTAACAATACACTAAAATTTCAAGCTATGATTAGTCTATTGTTGGAATCATTATTGCAGTAGTGAAAATGAAAATAAAAGTTATTGTACAATAAAAAAGAGAAAAATGCACTTTGCTAACTAGAAAAGATATATTTATTTATTTTCAAGGCAGAGTGACAGAAGAGGCAGAGACAGAAAAATCAAGAGACATTACATCTGCTGGTTTATTCTCCAAGTGCCTACAATAGGCTTGGCTGGGCCAGGATGAAGCCAGGAGTCAGAAGGCTCCATTTTGATTTCTCATGTGAGTGGCAAGAATCCAGTACTTGGGCCATTAACCTCTGCCTTCCAGGTGCATCAACAGGAAGCTGGATTAGAAGCAAGGTAGGTAGGACTTGAACCAGGTACTCAGAATGGGGTTGTGGGCCTCTCACACTGTGGCTAAATCTGCTGTGCCACAGAATTCACCCTGGGAGAGAGTTTTAAATATATAAGCAGAAATTTAAAATTATAATGGATGTATTTACACTGAGAACAATTATGTCATGGCGAATACCTGAACTGTTTCTGGTAAACCATAGAGAAGAAAAGGAAGAGGTTGTCTGTGCAAGGTCCATTTGAGAAAAGTTGAGTGTGACATGGAATAATCTGAGTCAGACGTTATAGAATGTACAGCAGAAACAAGCAAAATGAACAGAAATGTTTGCTTGATTTTTTAAAATTTATTTTTAAGGAATATAACTTTCATAAGTACAACTTTAAAAATTCTTCCCACCATATTCACCCTCCCACCCACATTCCCACACTTCCTCTTCCTCCCTCTCCCCTTAACTAATGAATTTAAATGAGATCTGAGCTTCAGAAATAACAGGAGGAATTAGTGAGAAGAGACACTGGAATGAGCTGAGACTGCATATAAAATAAGTTTTCTTCAATATTTAACAATAACACTGGGTATCATCACTCAGTTTAATTTTCCTGATGATGTGGTAGGTCTTCCCACAGTTCCATAGTTTCCTGATGCTCCAAGCCTAGAATCTGTATCTGTATCTCTTTCTTTACTAGTGATGTCTGAAAATTTTCAGGGTAGCTTGTTTGTTGGATCTCATTGCATTACGTCCCACCTCCTTTTCTCTCCTACCTTACTTCAATCTCCCAATTAGGTTCAGTCCTGGGGAACTTCACTGAGTAGGTCACAGATTAACTAACAAGTAATATGTTAGAGGCTGGTGCTGTGGCGTAGCAGGTAAAGCCACTGCCTGCCGTGCCAGCATCCCATATAGGTGCCTGCTCAAGTCCCAGCTGCACCACTTATAATCCAGCTCTCTGCTATGACATAGGAAAGTGGTAGAAGATAGTCCAAGTCCTTGCGCACCTGCACCCACGTTGGAGACCTGGAAGAAGCTCCTGTCTCCTGTCTCCTGGCTTCCAATGGGCACAGCTGCAGCCATTGCAGCCATCTGGGGAGTGAACTAGCAGATGGAACTCCTCTCTCCCTCTCTCTCTCTCTCTTTCTCTCTCTCCCTCTCGCTCCCTCTGTCTCTCCCTAACTCTGCCTTTCAAATAAATAAATAAATCTTTAAAAAAAAGAAGTAATACATTAACCAAATCAGAGCCAGAGAATTTCTGGATACAAGGATCCAAAGAGGACAGTGATTTGATTCAAACGAACAAGTGTGTATTGAGTGACTATGGATCAGACACTATCCTTTGAAATTTCACACATATGATTTCTAGTTAGCATTAAAGGATCCCATTAGTGATTATATCATATGCAACTGTAGACAGGAGGGAGAGAGATAACTGACACAGGCTCAAATTCAAGTCAAAAGCGACAGAAGCCAAAGCAGGGTGATAACAAGTGAAGACCACTGCGGGATAAGCCTTAGGTAAACTCTAGGATCTAAAAATGTGTCCTTTGTATGTCTGTGTTTTTCCACAGCTCCACCTTGAATACCCCTGAAGGAATACTTGGAAACTTGGTCTTAAATCTTCATCACAATTGACATGTTATGTGAAGTCAGCTTCAGATGCCAGCAGTCAGTCTAAGAACACCCAGCAACCTATTTGAAGCAAACCCTTGGGGTAAATCAATCTAATCATTTTTATAACATACGACCATAGGTTGAATATCTTCTATATGCCAACCACTTGCCTAGGTCCTATTGATATATGTCAATGAGAGCAACACGTGGAATACTTGGATTTTAAAGAGTGGTCAGGAAGCATCAATTTGGAAGATGGAATTATCAAGGCATATGTCTGCTCTGAAATTTCATCACAATGCTTTACTTCCTCTACATCTTCCACATTGGCTACATGTCCAGAAGCACTGAGAATTTAATAACAATAGCAATAGGTCGAATGTCCCAAAATAGATTGACAGTACCTGGCCCAAAATGAGGTACAGGACATGCATAAACTGTTAAGGGGAAAAGTTACAGCAAGACTCAAAAATGATTAAAGGAGTGAATATAGCAAAAGGCTCGTGCCAAAGCAGAAAGAACATGCCCACATTTTTTAGACTGAGTAAACCTAAGCTTTAAAATTGGAAAAGGCCCTGATGATCTATGAGATTATCCTAGAAGAGATAATCACGTTCATGAAATGTGGTTTATTCAATGGTGGAAAATTCAGAATACCTTATATTGAAAAAATTATAGTATCATATGCAATTTTAGGCAAAGTTGTATCTCAAGGGTCCTCAGTAATGTGCCTGTGCTCCCCTATAATAGAGGTGGAGGGATGGAAACACCCAGAAGTCCAGGGCATACCACATGAGAGGTCAGGCTCAGCTTGGAAAGGCCACTGGGCAGATATGTTTTGTTGCAGAAATATCTACTTCCATCACTGAATTGTATCCAAGACATCCATTCTTTCCCACAACAGTACTTACTGTTATCTTAGAAACAGAGATAATTCCAGGAGGAACACAAAGCTGATGGAAGGAAGTCCAGTCCAAGGTTGTATATAGGCTACCAGAGAATTTTCCACCCAAAGAGTGAGTCTTAGAGAGAGGCACAGAGCCAAGCAAGGACAGGTCTCGATGAGGCTCTGCTGGGAGGCTAGCTTGCTCCCACTGCTAACATTGGAAAAAAGAAGGCAATTCATGAGCCAACTCGTTCTCAGCGTTTGATCCCTACATAGGTGGCATCAGCATTGCTTCAGAACTTGGTACAAATGCAATTCTCAGCCCCTTCCTCACAACATCTGCAGAGGAGATACTGTGGTTGGGGCCCTCTGTTTTATGAGCTATGCAAGTGATTCTAATTCATGCTCAATCTTAAGAAACCTTGACCTGTCTGACTGAGGGTATAACCTATGTGGTGGATATAGGTAATTATCTCAGCGTGAGTTAATGAGTTTCTGATGTTTTCCTAAAATCAGCTCCTGAAAGGGTCTAAAGTCAATGTCACGGCACAGCAAGTTAAACCATCACTTACCATGCCAGTATCCCATAGCAGAGTGCTGGTTCAAGTACTAGTTACTTCATTTCCAATCCACTTCCTTGCAAATGTCCCTGGGAAGGCAGAAGCAAGAGACAAACACATTAACATTTGCTAAGATTACCCTAGCTTAACTTCAGTGTTTTCCATGATAGGACTTTATATTGGTAACAATGGGGTTGCAACTTGGATCAGGGCTGCACTGGCAACCATTTTATCCAGAGGTTTTGTTTTTCTGTCTCTATAGGCAGTAGCAGTAGGTTAAGCTGCCTCCCCATTTGTGAGCTTTCTTCCACCCCAATTTGTATTTCTCTTTCTTTTTGTAATGAATTCTAATGTACTTACATCTTCCCAGGGATTAGGCCTGACAGCGACAGCCCACAATAAAGTGAGCAAGAGGTCACACAACAATATATGAGGAAGAATGAACTACAATTAAGCCAACATAATTGCATACAAGCAACACCCTCCAAAGTAGAGAACAATAAATCTTTGGCTCAAAGTAATGAGGAATCGGGAGATGAGAACGTTGAAGCAGCTCAGCTGAGCAGTCTTAAAGCTCACAGTCAACAAAAACCACATAATAAAAATCACCATGGACTACTAATCCCAGGAAACAAGCCTATCCCCCACAATGCAAAGCATGTGCTTTCTAAGATACATCATTATTGCCAAGCACTTCATTCCTTCTTGACCTGATGTTGGATGAACATTGGAACTACCTTGATTACTGCAGTCAGTATTCAATTACCAGGAGAATGGGGAAAAGGCTTATCAAGAATTACCAAACACAAGCTAATCAGTACAATATTCAAATTAAGTCAGAATTCATCCCAATTTTTAGTATTTTTATCCCAAAGCCAATAGCACATATACTTAACTTGAAATTGTTTTTCAAATTCTCCAGTCCTGATAGAACAGAAGCAGATTTGCTTTTCAGTATGTTGCAAATCGAGTTGATACAACTGTGGCAGACTTAGAGGTCCACGCTTAATTGAACAGGGTTATTATTTTTACAAGGTTATTATATTTGTCTCATCATCATGGAAGGACAGAGATGCCATTTACTGTCAAAGAAAGGAAAAGGACAGAGATGGGAGATTTCTTTTTATTTAGAAATGATTTGACTACTTAAGGATTTATTGAAAATAAATTAAATAAATAATAAAATTCACTTTAGTGATACTATTTGTTCCTGTACCAAGCACAAAATTTCATTTTCATAATTAGGACATCAATGAACTAACAATTTAACCATCCCAAAATTATTTAACGAGTTTTTACTCAGCTTCCGAATATGGTCCCTTTATTATCCAAATAAGTCAATTCATGATATCACTTCTTTTCTCAAAGAATGCATATTTAGTGGTGAGGGTAGATGGTGTCAAAACTAAGACATTTGATAAAATCATAAATTAAGTGCCTAATTATGTAAGTTCTCAAATAATAGAGAAACACATTGAGATAAATTATCATAGAGCATAGAAACTTAATATAGGAATTGAACTGGCCATTAAATTATTTGCAATTTTCTATGAATATAGTTACCAAATTTCCTATCCACTTTATGAACATTATGACCATAATTTTACCAGAGATTATTTTGTTATATTAGTCTCATAAACATTAAAGGACTTCATCTAAAATTCATATCAACAGGGGCCAGCCTGCAGTGCTGGCATCCCATATGAGTGCTGGCTCAACTTTGAATGAATAGGATGGGACTTCAAATTGTGTATTAGCTTTCCATTTAAAAAGGCCAACTTACCCCACCAAGTGTGTGAACTACACCAGAGTACGATGATTTCTTTTACTTAGAATTTTTCACTTTCCTAGCCACAGTGATGATGATGATGATTTAAGACAGTTGATGTCTTAAAATACATACAGATTTTACAGAGAAAAACTAAAAGTGTAAAATAGTCTGGAAACCATAAAGAACACATCCTTCTTAGTGTACACCTATTATAAGTTTTTGAAAGTTTTTATTATTTGTGTGTCTTTTTATTTATTTATTTGAAAGGCAGAGTGGCTGAGTGATAGAGAGGGAGAGACACAGAGAGGACAAAGCTTCCATTTGCTGTTTCATTTTTTGTTACCCAGGGACTGTGCCAGGCTGAAGCTAGGAGCCAAGAACTCATTTGGGGTTTGCTACCTGGTGGGCAGGAATCTACTAGGGCTATCACCTGTCCATCAACAGGAGTTGGTATGAAAGTGGAGGGTAGATCTGATTCAAAGCATTTTGATGGAGGATGTGGGCATCCCAAGTGCCCAATAATCAACAACACTTTAGACTATGATCTCTTTGTCAGAAAAAAAAGTGATTTAATGAAAGTGTTTTCATATGCCTTGCAATGCATGTTTAATCCAGAAATTCCTTTGTTAACAAAAGGAACTGAAATAAAAATGCATCTTTTTAAAGTGTGAAAATTTGGATAATCAGGGATTTTTATTTGGACTTTCTAACTGAAAGTTATTGAATAAAATACCTCAGTACAACTTGTGTCATCAACATTGATTTTGTTAATTTCTTCTTTTAGAGAACATCTAATGAGTTATTGTTGTTGTCTTTTTATTTTACTGTTCTATTAATGGCTAAATCATGAGGAAAATACTGAGTACTTGAAGAAACTGGGGATTTATTGAAATTAATAAAATCTAAATAGCTTAGAAATCTGAAAGTATATAAATACATTAAGTTTATATATTTGTATATAAGCATATATATTGCATTATATATACACACACAGATAATGACATGTATGTACCTTTGTGCAGGGAAAATATTAAATAACATTTTGAAGGGCTGTGTTCTCATTCCAGTGCTTATACTTGGACAGTATCTCCCTCTAGGATCTCCACCTGTACATTAAGAGATAGGATAGCCAGTTGGGTTAGGTAGCCATGCCCATGTAGCTATTCAGCATCTGTGTTTGCACATCTGTATGAATTGCCCTTATTTCTGAAGTCGCACTTCTGGAGAGCAGGTTTTAACCAAGTATACTATTATTACCTAACTTCACTGCAAAATCCCAGACTTGTTCCTTATTTTCCTAACACTTCCTTCAAAACAAGAAAAAGAATCTTTTATTCCTTTGACTCTTGGCAAGGCTGTTGGCGACAACCCACCACTGAAGAGCTTGAGTAAATAGAGAATAGGAGATTTCTTAAACAAGTGAATTATTTAAATCTGCATATGCAATGAGACCTGTTAGGCAAAACTTCTGCTCATAAGACCCGCAGGCTCTTAGGAAGATATTTGATATGTAATTTCCTAAACTGCTTACTGTAGTTTCTGCATCTTATTGTTTATTTTTCCCGAAATTGTATTGTCAGTAGGAAGATTCCCAGAGAGAGCTTTGATTGAAATATGCTTGGATGAGCATTAGGCTTTATTTTTTTGTGCATGTAATAATATTAAATCTTCAAGTTATTGCTAGTTGGATATTTGCCAATACCCAACTCAAAGTGACTTCTCTTTTCTTGTGTTTTCATTCTGTTTATTTCCTGTAAATAATACACACTTCATCCTTGGTTAAGATGTAAAAAAATTAAATGTGTTTAATTGTTAAATACAAGCACCTCTAACACATGTCTGCTCCATTTCTGTGGTAAAAGAGGGTCCCCCAATTTCTTTTGTCCATTCAGCCTCATTTGTCTCTGGGTTTCCTTTTCAAGCCTGTGGCTTCTGGCTTTGAAGTCAACTCAATTTGGACCAAAGGAGAATTTCTATTGACCCTGCATGCTTGTGTCAATAAGTTAGCAGACACAAAGTCCTGGCAATGTGTCCAGAACTGTATTTTTCACTAAGGTAATGCCATAAGACACAGGGGCTATCTCCTCCTGTCACTGTGAACTGAAAAGATTTTACACCATGGGAAGAGTTTTCTAACACAATTGGCCAATCAGCTGTAAAACCAATCATGTATTGCATGAGAGACTTAGAGAGGTGTACATACACACATGTACACACACAGAGAATTTCCCTTTAAAATGTAAAAATTCATACATCTGAAACATTCCAAATAATCTGAATTTTTGTTTCCCTCAACTTGCTTTCTTTGATAGGGTTTTCTCTTCACCTTTCCTTATTCCCCTTCCTTGCTTTCCTTTTTTTTCTCTCCCTCTTTGTCTTTAACTCTTTCACTGCCTCTACATTTCTATTTTTCTCTGCTTTCTCTTTGTCTCTATTCATTTCCTCCATTTAAAGAAATTTATAAATGTCACACTTTCTTAATGTTCTACCTTGTCTGGTTCTTCTTTCCACCCAATTTATATGAATTTTCATTTTCATTTTTTAAGATTTATTTTATTTATCTGAAAGGCAGAGTTATACAAAAGGGAAGAGAGAGAGAGAGAAAGAGAGAGAGAGAGAGAGAGAGAGAATCTACTAGTTTGTCCCCAAACTGGTTACAATGGCCAGTGCTGGACCAGGAAGGATCCAGGAGCCTAGAACTCTATCTGGATATCACAAATAGATGGCAAGGGCACCTATAGTGAAAAACACAGTTCTGGACACATTGCCAGGACTTTGTGTCTGCTTGGGCAATCTTTCACTTCTTTCACAGGCACATTAGCAGGGAGTGGGATCAGCAAAAAGAAATGTGAGATTTCTCTGTGGGAGTCAAAGAAGGTTTTTGTGGGAAGATATTCTGGTGAAGGACCAACACTGGTGAGAAAAGTAAGCCTTCATTTGAAAACAAGTCTGGAAGAGCAGCCATTTATCATAGAAGTTAAGTCAAAGCTTGAGATGACAATGTCCCATATCCCAATGCATTGTTGAAGACCCTGCCACTCTGCTTCCTGTTCAGCTTCCTGTTGCTGTGCGCCCTGGAAAGCAGGAGTTGATGACTCAATTAACTTGATCCATGCCACCCATGTAGAACCAGAATAAACTCAGGCTTCTGGATTTGGCATCACCCAACCCTTGCTGTTGTGGGTACTTGGAGAGAGCACTGTGTACGAAATATCTCTTACCATTTATCACTCTATCTCTCTGTGTGTCTGTCTCTCTGCTTTTCAAATAAAATGTAAATAAACACAAATAAGAAAACAAGTCTGGGAGGATGAAAACCAAGTTGTTGATAATTCTTTTCTCTGATAAGATATGTCAGAGTTTAGTTTTAGGGAAGAAGAAACTTAAAGTTTACTCTGTATTCATTTGCAGTTACTGAGATTTTATACAATAAAATACCTATTCACAAGTGGGTGTTTGATGCAGCAGTAGAGACTTCACTTTGGGATATCTGCATCCTATATGGGAGTTCCTAGTTCTACTTCTGATTATAGCTTTCTGCTAACGTGAGTCTTGGTGGCAGCACATGATGAGTCAAGTACTTGGCTCCATGCCACCTGTTTGGGAGACTCAGGCTTTTGCTTGGTCCAGCCATAACTACGGTAGACAAGGCATTTGGAGAGTGCAATCACAGAAGGAAGATCTCTGTATGTCTGTTTTTCTCTCTGCTTTTCAAAATAAATAAAATTTTAGATAGATATTTGATTTCACTGGTGTTGTAAAAACATGATAAGTATTTATAGATCAGTTTGAACAATGTGTCAGGGTTAACATCTACATATAATTATGGGTCTATTAAAGAAACCTTGGTATCTGGAGTTAGTGTACAAATTGGTAATAGAATGAAATGGTAGAAAAATTTACACTCAGGTTTAAGAAATGTTCTATTACAAAATCAGATTTCAATCATTGTTTGAGGTAAATCACATTACGGCTGATGACCATTCATTTAAAAGTCATCAGTGTGGTTAAGTTACTACCAGTCTCATATTAGAGTGGTTGGTCAAGATCCAGCTGTTCCACTTCCAATCCAGCTTCCTGCTAATATGCCTGGGATGGCATTGGAAAGATGGCCTAAGTATTTGTGCCCTGCAATGCATGTGGGAAGCCCAAATGGGGTTCTTGGCTCCTGGCAATAGCCTAGTTATGGCCACTTGAAGAGTGAACTAACCAATGGATGGAAAATCTCTTTCTGTCTCTCTCTCTCTCTCCCCCTTACTCTCTATCACTCTATCTTTCAATGAAATAAATAAATCTTTCTTAAAAAATATTTTTCTGACAAATATTTATTGAATATTTAATTCATCACAGACATGGTTCTTGAAGGAAAAACAGGTAAACTTTGAGACCTAATTTCCCTAGAAGGAGAGTGGACAGGATATAAACCAAAGGTGAAATACAGTTTTAACATCAGATACAGCTAAATTCTATGAGTAAAACTAAATGAGGTGTTGTGAAGGAGATGAAATAAATGGGTGGCTATGATTGCTGACTGCTCATGAAAAATCTGTCTCAAAAGGTAATGTAGGCTATAATATTAATGATAGTGAAACATAAAGAGCAAAAATGATGTGGATTTGACCTAATAACCAGACTACATTTGGTTGGTCATACACAGAGATGAAACACAACATTTGACATCTTAAGACTTCTCAGAAATTTTTAAAAACATAATTCCTTTCTTTATCAGTTCTATGAGTCCTCTCAAGAGCAAATTTCTCTCTAATTGTACTTCATCCACCAAATTTACTGCAGGAGCCAAATACCAATACCAAAAGACCATACCAATAAACAATAGATAAACACAGAACTCTATCCCACAGAAAATCTGCAGTTTTTACTTTCATTAATTCAACCTTAATCTTTTTAGGGTACATAATCCACATGAGGGTAATCATCATCACAAATGATTGAAAATCAACTAATTTCCAACTAAATGTCTTTCAGTTTTCTTTGTCTTGTGCTAAGAAGAAATCAGCCATGCACATACCACAAGGAATAGCACTTTGAAGATAGGGAATAGCTCTGATAGAGGACCAAAATTACAACTTGTACTGAAATAAAGATTGAAGCGATAGAGCACATTGGTTGGGGTGTAGAGAGGTGTAATTATTTGCCTTATTTTGCTCACACTAAGGGTGGAAGATAATTAGACTTAGAAGTGGAGTAACTACAGTTTTTTCTCAGTCATTTATTTTAAAGATTTTATTTATTTACTTGAGAGGTAGAGTTACAGACAATGAGATAGAGAGGCAGAGACAGAGGTCTTCCTTCTGCTTGCTTACTCCCCAGATGGCTGCAATGGACAGAGCTGTGCTGATCTGAAGCCAGGAGCCAGGAGCTTCTTCCCGGTCTCCCATGTGGGTGCAGGTGCCTAAGCACTTGGGTCATTTTCCACTGCTTTCCCAGGCCATACCAGAGAGTTGGATTGGAAGAGAAGCAATGGGACTAGAACTGGCGCCCATATGGTTCCACTGGCAGATGATTTAACTTACTGTGTCACAGTGCCAGCCCCCCCCCCCTCAGTCATCTTAAATTCTTAATTGTGAGAGAATCCCAAAATAAGCAAAATAATTAGAGAAAAATAAACAAAATGATTAATGTGTGCAGCACACATGATGAAGGAGAAAAGTAACTCAAGGCATTGACTTAGGTCTGCTTTGTATTTTTTTTTAAGATTTATTTATTTATTTGAAAGTCAGAGTTACAGAGAAGCAGAGGCAGAGAAAGAGGGAGAGAAAAAGAGAGAGAGAGAGATAGACAGAGAGAGAGAGACAGAATCTTCTGTCTGCTGGTTCACTCCCCCAATGACCACAATAGCCAGAGCTGTGTTGATCTGAAGCCAGGAGCCAGGAACTAGGAGCTTCCTCCAGGTGTCCCATGGGGGCACAGGGGCCCAAGTCCTTGGGCCATCTTTTACTGCTTTCCCAGGCCACAGCAGAGAGCTGGATTGGAAGTGGAACAGCCAGCACTTGAATTGGCTCCCATAAAGGATGCTGGCGACTGTACCTGCTATGCCACAGCATTGGTCCCTAGGTTTGCATTAAATAGTATTTCCACACAAAGCAATAAATTTTATGGAAGTGACAGACTAAGGAAAACAGATTCAGGTTTCAAAGGCAGGAAAACTGTTGGATGGTAAAATTATGAGAACATCTACTTGAAGATTCCTCTAGTGTACCCATTTCTTAGCTGATAAGCTATTATATAAAGAAAAGAATTTTAATCCAACATTTAAGCAAGAAAAGTTGGATATGGTAAAATAATCTTTTGTCTATGTGTGTCTTTTTCCTGTTTTTAGGCAAATAATAAAGAAGAGTGTTGTCTGCATTTTTATTGTTTTTGGATCAGCTGTCCTTTGTATTTTAGGGAGAAATTCTTCATTTAGATACGGAAAGGCCAAAGATTCAGAGAAATACTTACTTTCTTTTTTACTTAATTTTTAAAATATATTTGAGAGAGAGAGAGAGAGACAGGGAGAGGGGAAAGACAGAGGAGAGAGAAATCTTTCATCTATTAATTCACTCTCCAAATGCCTGAGTCAGGCTAAAGCCCAGAGCTCAGAACTCAATCCAGGTATCCCACAGGGGTGGCAGGGACTCAAGCACTTGGTCTGTCATCTGCTGCCTCTAGGGATGTACATGAGCAAGAAGCTGGAATCAGACATGGAGTTGGAACTCAAACTAGATATTCTGGCATGAGATCTGATTGTCCCAAGCAATGTCTTAACTGCTTCGCCAAATACCGAAACTTTTAAAATGTTATTAGAAGAGGATAAAATGAGATATATAAGTTAAGGAATCACATGTAGATATTTTTAAAGCCATGGAACAAAATGAGGCTGGAGTAAGTGAAGAGCATTATAAAGAAGGGATCAGAATCTACATTCAGTTATAAAAATAAGACCGTTCTATCTTAGAACATGAATAGCACTTAAAGTTTATTCAATGAGTTTGGAAGAGCAAGCCAACAGGTAAACAGGTTGGGTGTATCAAACATGAAGTGAACACTGGTGTTAACATGAATACACATCTCAGCTTTCATGATCTAAGCTTTAATTCGATTAATTCATAGTTAAATGTATACTGGCATGCTGATTAACAATCAAATTTCCAAGATAATGTTAAAACAGCCAGAATTTCTGTTTGCTGATTTGAAATAGGTACTTATCCTGACAAATTATCCTTAACTACATCTCTGCCAAGGGATAATTTGGTACAAATGTCAAAATTTGTTTTCACAAAAAGCTAACTAGAGATTTCAAGAGCATATAACTCCCTAACTCTCGTTGCAATAGGTTATGCAGTAATCATCAAGTCCTTAAATTAACTAATTATCATTGTCAAGAAAAAAAATCTTAGATTCAAATAAACCTGACTTTGGGTAACAGTATAATTTCTATAATACTATAGTTTTCTATAACATCATAAATCATTAGTGACATTAGTTAGGTTGTACAACCTTTCTATGAACAAACTCCATACCTCAAAATGGTTGTAATAATACATTCCAGGGCTGATGTGAGAAATAAATAAAATAATATATGCATAAATAGATTAAATATGTAATTTGAATATAGTTATATCTCAAAACATGCTATTGATTAATTTCATTAAAGTTAGATTAAAAAGTAATGTATTATGGGGAATTTGAACACTTGCTCTTCAGCAACAGGCTAAAAATACTTAGCTTCTTTGGATCGTGTTTCAAATTTTAGAGTTTTGTGTGTATTTTTATTTTTCTCATAGCAACCTATTTATTTTAATATAAAATTATTCTCCACAAATAATGGGACAAACTGACTTTTGAAAAAAGTCTCTGTGATTCTACAAGGCATCTAAAATTCTGCCTCATACTATCATACTTCAAAACAAGGTGTTTGTATATAGAACAGGGTCCATCTCAAAGTCTTATCATTCGTTCATATTAGTGTAATATTAATATCTTTGAGAGGCAAGTTTATCCCTTAGCCTGATAGGTCAGAAGATCTCAGATTAGAATTACTGATCAGGAATGATATCTTTCGTCTTTGGTAAACAACATAAGAATATTTAAATGTGGGGACAAGTCTGGTAGTCAGACCCTGAGAAGTGTCTAAGAGACTGATGAAAGGAATAAAGCCTGCCTCTTGTATGCCCAAATTTCACAGAATACCTCTTTGTATTTTATAGACTTTCAGTGTCTCTTGCTGAACTTAGCATAGAATTGCAAATTCCTATTGATTGATTAAACCAATTTAGACTGGTTCACTTGCAGATGGCCCAAAGGGAAAAATAGAAAAACAAACAAACAAAAATCTAAGTGCTTTCACTTCCAGAGCCTTTAGATACTTTGCAGTATGGAGAACAATGCTCTCTGCTGTCACTCCATTTCTTTTTTCAAGATTCCTTAAAGGTTATTATTGTTTTTCTCCTACACAATTTGTAAACACAAGAATATAAAACAGGCAGTTGTTCCTAGTAATTTGCAGTTTCAAACCAAAGTCTTGAAGCCTTTCTCTGGAGTCATTAATTACATCACAATGGAGAAAATCTCAGGCTCACACCTCTTTCGGAGGAGTGTGGCCGATTTCATTCTTCCAGGAAAGGGCAGAGCCAAGTATCATTCTTCCTGAATCTTATGAATTGTGTGTACTCCCCAACTAACCTGGCCCCTTCAACTAACTCCTTGAAAGTGTAGCCCAAAGAGATCGACAAGGACAGGAACTGGAATAAATGTAACTTAGATACATGTAACATTATATTTGTCTCTATGATTTCAGTGGCTTCAAAGGAAAAGAACTGTCATTTACAAGAGTAGCACACAGAAAAAGAGAAATATCACTTGGGAATAAATGAAATTGTTTTTGTTCGTTAAAATATTAACTACTCAATTTGTGAACATTTAAAAGCAAAAAATATCCCCAAGTCAAGCACATAGTTCATTTAATCTTGGGCCACAATGGTGGACAAATATCATACTCCTATTTTGGAAAATGATTCTTGTCCTTGGCATTATTCTGTCAACATTTGGAGGGGTGTTATTATGGAGATGTTTTTGATGATCCATTTTAGTGCTATCATCTGCAAATATCTCAAGCTATCTTAACATGATTATATAGTCACTCTTCATATAACCTCTTGGAACCATGAGGTTCATGTCTCTATTTTCTAATGATCACAAGATTTTCTCCAAATCATTCAATCATATTTAAACTTTGCTTTATTATCATAATAAGTGAAGGGAGCTATTTTATTTCCCCAATTATGTATTCCCAAATTATTTGCCTGGGCATACCGTAACTTCAACTATTTTGTCTTCAAGATTTAGTAGAATAAAATTTGCTTTAAAGATATATTTATTTGAAAGACAGAGTGACACAGAGATAGAGAAATAAAAAAAAAAAACTCCATCCACTGTTTCACTCCTCTAGTACTCATAAGAATCAGGGCTAGACCAGGACAAAGCCTGGAGCCAGGAACTCTATGGGGGCATAGACCCAAATACTTGGGCCATGATTCACTGCTTTCCTAGGTACATTACTAAGAAGCTGGATTGGAAGTGGAACAGCTGGGACTCAAACCAGCCCTCTAATGTGAGATACTTAATAGAAGGTTTTTTGTTTAATGCTCATTCACAGTCTTTATTTGCTTACAGGTGTTAAATTATATTTCTAGACGCCTTAGAAAGTTCCAAATGAGAAAGAGCAAGGGAGGAGAATGAGGCTATTTCTCCTAATCCAACCAGAGGATTTCCATTCATTATTTTACACACTGGGTACATATTTGAAAAATAAAAATTAAATCTCTATACCAGTCAAAACTATAGAATTTTAGCCCTTTGATTACATAATATGTTTACTTATGTGATACATATTAATGGATAGTTATTTCCAAGATATCATGAATATGCAGGAAGAGAATGTAAAGAGAGGGTTTAACATCATTTCTCTGAGTTTTTCTCTTACCCATTGCATAGCATAGCCTGGAGAATGTTTCTTTTCTGTGTTCAACAGCATATTTCACACACTTTTTGAAAAAAATAGCTTTGTAGTATTGCAATATTTCCCCATCCTCCACATCACAACATGAATTCGTTGAGAGACAAGTCAGTGGCATTTTTCTTTGTATTTGCAATATCCATCACAGAGGAAAAATCTAATAGGTGTGTAAATCAAGGAGCCAATTGAATTTAACTAATCTGAGCAGATAAACCTCAAGAAATGATGTAAATTTCACTTAAAATAGGTAATCAACTGGGAGAAAGACTTCCCTAATCACATGGAGATTGTATATTCTCTGCACAAAAGAATGTGTGAAAGACAATTATTATATCTTGAAATACTAACCCTCTGCCTCTCAGCTAAAGACCTGATTACCTGAGTGATGAATAGATTCTTTCCTTCATTCTTTCAACAAATACTCATTACAAGCCTACTATATACATAGGGCTGAGCTTGGCCCGGTGGGGAGTACAGAAATAAATAAACTATGGTGCAGATTACTGAGTTCTTCATAACAAAAAATGAAGAAATAAGACCTACATTGAGACAGCATCAAATTGTGGTTCAAGGTAGAATATGGATGCTCAATTAGTCCTAAGAATAAAATATGCTCCAGGAAAGTTCAGAGCAAAACAGAATGCCTGGGAATAGGGGACTCCATTAAGAGGTGAAAACTGAAGAAAACCATTAAGAATTTTTAAGGCCAAGAGAGGAAAATGCATTTTAGTGTACACACTTACATAGAAGAAGGTGATATGGAGGGGGCCTGGAGAGTATAGGGAGATGTAGAGTGCTGCTTCCAAGCTCAAAATGAACAAGAGAACACAGCAAGTAGAATAGCCTGCCAGGGGCAAAGAGTTCAGCATCAATACTGAGTCAATAGCTAAGTAATGAATTTACTTATGTGTCCAGTATTATACTAGACTTTGTGACTTTGTGTGGGTCAGTAACTCCTCCAAATACACTCACTGAAACACACACTCACACACACCACGAGCAAAGAGAAATTCAGGTTCCTGCTCCTCCTTAGACAACAGTAAAATGGGCACTGTGCTTCTGGAATAGGGAAAAGCAGGAAAGAAAATTTGAAAACATACATTTTAAAAACATATACGGAAGTAATTAAACATTGATGTAGGTTAGAAGGGGAAGAGAAGAAATCCATTATTTGTTTATCTGAGTTTGACCTTCATTGTCCTAGCCTAGAGTCAAGGAGGTGAAACTCTGCAGATCCCTTCAGAGGGCACTACAATGGGATAGTGGTGACTAACTTCATGCTTTCTGGAAGTCACACACTGATTTCTAGGTTTTCAACCTGTGACAACCTAACATGCTAGGGCTGAAACTGAGGTTTGGAATAGATTCACTCTGTAAGAAGGAAAGCAGCATGAGAGAACTGCTCTCCTTGGTTTGTAGGCTTTATAACATGGCACGTGAAAACATGAGAATATGCACTGATGTTTTTGTAAGGCCAGCTGCAGTGTCTGCTGCCTCCGTTGTCCTTTTCACTCCAGCTAGCAACACAAAAATCACTCCAGGAACCAGGCCCTGGAGAACCTTATGCCTATGATTCGAAGTAGGAGAAAATTTTTCGTTTGGGAACTCTAAAAGTCATTGGCCTCTTGGAGACTGTGACTCTCTTTGAAGGGATTTTCAGCCTTGTGCCTTGTGGCTTTAAGTTGTTCTGGGGGTGGGGTCAATTTGCAGCATTTACCTTCAAGGAGCTCAGCTAATGAGAGATTTTTGGCAAACACCATATCCTTAATACAGCTATGCTGGTCTCCATCCAATGTTTGATAAAATTTCTTAGCCTGTTCGAAGAAAAAACAAAAGAGAACAAAATAAGACAGTAACCTACAATACAATGTGTTCTTTCTTTTTATTTGTGTTTATTTGACATGGAGAAAGAAAGGGAGAGAAAGAGAGAGATCCTTCATCTACCGTTTCATACGACAAATGCTTGCAACAGCTGACAGTTGACCTAACTAACCAAAGCCAAGAACTCAGTCTTGGAGTCCCAAGTGGAAGGCAAGGACCTAAGAACTGGAGTCATCACATGTTGTCTCCCAGGATGTACAATAACAGGAAGTTAGATGAAGAAGGAGAACTGAGACTCACACCCAACACTCCAATATGCAGTGCTGGCTGTGTCAACATCTAGTTCTGTTCTTTCTTTTTCACTCATTTAATTCTGTACTTTGCTATGTGTTTATTTTTATTTTCTTCTCTTTTGTTATGTGTTGATATCGAGAAGTGGAGCATCTGAATGACCTAGGGAGACAAATAAAATGAGCAAATTTGGCATTTGGATATTTCAGACATCTTTTTTCCTCATCTATAAAAATATCAGCTGTTCATTCCAATTTAGATGTAAATGTTTAAAGTGTTGAGTCAGACGATTTGCATTTTAAATATAGAATTCAAATCCTTAAAGAATAGCAACTTGCTATGGTAGAGTGATAAGCATCTCTGGATTTGTGTTCCAGTGTTGCTGAACTCAAGTTGAGGGGGCACTGGGCATGTCTTCCAGGTGACAGAACTGATGACGCTGAAACTCACTCAGACCAGAGAAGAGAGTATTTGCCTGACTGGTTTACAACCTTTGAGGCTCACTAGAAATCAGCAGAGGGATAAGGGCTACCTCCCTTGAAGAAGCCACTGCACATGGAAAGTCCTTTGGCTCTCTTTTGTCATAGTTCTTTTGCAGGACTGGTTAAAAAGAAATGAATAGCTCAACCCATCCAGAGCAAAACAAAAATAGGCAACCAATCCACCAAACAAAAAACCTCTTCACTTATAGAAAGGAAAGCTATATGACTGCAATTTAGGACATCTTAACTTTCCTCATTTTTTTTTCCAAATCCAAATCTGATCTTTTATCTTTGTCTCTCTTGAGTTTTTCCTCTTTTCTCTTTCTACACATATGTTATTTCATTCTCTCCTTTATTTTTTATTTTCTAGTCTATTATTCCTTGCTGTGTGCCAATAGTTATTTAACAGTAATCTCTCTGTAACATAAAAAAATCCTGATTTGTGTGTGGCATGTGATTTCCACAACATAAGCTTACTTCCATTGTGTCTAATTTGGCTTGAGTGAATGTGAGGTGGCTCCAGCCCATATCACATTTACTCATTCATGCCTTCATTCATTCCCTTTTTTTCTGTTGTTCTCTCTCTCTCTCTCTCTCTCTCTGTCCCCCCCCCTCTCTGTCCCTCTCTCTCTCTCTTCCTCACACATACACACACACACACACAGAGAGAGAGAGAGAGAGAGAGAGAGAGAGAGAGAGAGAGAGAATAGACATAAAGACATAAATAAAAAAGACACCACTTCAACCAAAGAATATATTCAAGAATTCCTTCCATTTATTAAGTGTCATTTTGGTCTCCTGGTGTTTGAAATTTGGAAACAGCCATGTCCTACCTCTTTTTTCTGGCAGGTTGAGGGGGAAATTCAGATCTCAGCTGGATTCTCACATAATTTTTCCTTCAAAGAAAGTGAGCCCTAGGGATGAGGAGGAATCTGAAGAGTTTATGTGAGTGTTTTCATCAATTGCTTTGAGATTCAGAACTTTTGTTCTATTGGCACTAAAAAAAAATATTTTTTCCTCTTTCTCAATATCAGCAGGGAGCTAGAAATGATGAGTCTACACTTGGTTTCAGCCCTGGGGCAAAACATCCTAAGATTTAAATAATGTCTTAGAGGTTTTCATACCTTTTGTTCCCCGGGAGTTCTGGGAATGTTAAAAGGAGCAAGTTTTGCTCTCAAAACCCATTTCCCACTGATTTCTCTCCTTTTCAGTATTTTCTCCTTGCAAGCTTTTCTCTTTTTTTCCCCTTTTATTCCTTCTATGTACCTTATAATTCCCTCTCCTCTCTATTTCTTCTGGATCAATTACTCTTTTCCTTTGTTTCTGTTAGTCCTGTGTGTAGCTTCCTTACACATCTAGATTCACTTTTTTAAAAGGATTCAACCAAACTTCTCTTATATAAATCATGCAATAATTCCTCATTACTATCCATTGAAACTCTATGGAATAAGTGTAAAGGTTTCTGACACAGGAGGTAAAGCTTAGATATGGAAACCTAAACCTTAGGCAAGCATTTGAGGCAAAGTCAAAATGGCAGGTCATTGCCAGAGCTGAGAAGAGACTACCCCAGAATAAGGAAGCTTGGGAATTAAAAAAATAGCAAAAATAGGAAGATTGATTTGACCTCCCCTGACCTTTCTTTTTGATATTCAGCCATAAAGATATTCTCTGACCCCCCTTCCCTGAAAAGTAGGTCATACGCCCCTCCTGTGGCAGGTACCATGCACTAAAAAGCAAGGAAAGGAATGCATCACAGAGAGGAGATCTGAACAGATGGGCCTGGAGGAGTTCTCTCCTTAACCCTCCCTGCCCCCACACCATTTTACCATTAGAACATGCGCTTCTCTGCCCTGATGGAACTTCTGCATTACCACCATTCATTTGGTTTTAATGAAACTAAGCACAAAAATATGTGGTTTTCACTGGGCCTTTGGTCTTAATATATGAAGAATATCATGTTACATAACACTCGATTGAAAAAATTTATTTGGCTTTTCTCTTTTCAATTGAGAGTGTCAACCATGATCCTTGAGGTATATATGGAAAAGTTACCCTTGAGGTAGATAGGGAAAAGTTATTTTTTTCTCACCTACATCGTTGTTAATCATGCTCACCATACAGTTCTATCTCTTCTTCCTGGCACACAATAGCATTGCCCTTCCCTCTCTTCTTAAGTTGGGCTTGACCATGGTACATACTTTGGTGGATTAAATGTGGGTGCAGCAACATTCTTTCAATGTAAATGCTGCAAAGGTTGATGCGTAATAATGGACAATGTTCAAGGCAGGCGACTGAGTCAGTCCAAGTCTCAGAGTGAGGATAAAGAAGGAAAAATTTCCAGAAAACTCTTGGTGGAAATGTAGCATGGGAAAGAAATCAAATTCACTTTAAACCTCCGAGAGTAAGAAGTTGTTTGTTACATAGTATACAACATACCCTATTCTGAAGAGTACAGTAACCAAGAAGAGAAAACATAAAATAAGCTATTGGCATTTAGAGATAAGAGAGTAGAGACTCAAAAGAAAATAAGAAATGAGGTTAAATTATTGTCACTTTAAGGAAGATTTCCCCAGGAGTGTAAAAGATGGCTGAAACTAATCCTGTATTTTGGATGAACGCAGAAAGTGCTAATTCCTGTTGTCCGTGCACATGACATACTTAAGATCCAAAAAATACTTCAAAACATTTGCAAATGCTGCTGAGCCAGCCAAGAAGAAAATGTGCCTTGTCAAAAGTATTTCCTTCCATGATATGAAAATCACTATAAGATCCAACCCAAGGCCTATGCCTGGTAGGAGAGGGAATTCATGATCCTCTAATGATATGGGATAGGCAATATTTTCACCCCATTTTCATGCTTTTTTCTTTAAAAATGCATCTATCAGATATCAGTTTGGGACCTCACTGAACATTGGGGTTTATTTTTATTATATTTAGTGGAATATAATGGGAAGAGAACTAATAATACTTATTCAAATTCTGCCACTAAATAACTATATTATTTAGGGAAAAACAAATTGAGCCTTATTTTCCCCATCAATAGAATGAAGGTATTCTATAGATCACACCTAGGTTGAATATTACTTGTGAGTAAGCGTGGAAGCGACAACTTACAGAAATGGTAAAAATTGATCTTCCAAATCACTCTGATTCGCTGGAGGAAGACAATTCTGCACTATTCCCAAAGGAGCTATAGGCAACTGTGGAAGGGCTGTGATTTTACCTTATTTACAAGCTAATGAGCTAGCTTTTTACAGCTTCATGGATTCTGGCACTCCAGAGTCATAGACAAAAGATGACTACAACAACTGAAATAGTGAGAATGTCAATGTTTCCTGTGCTGGTTCCCTAGGTCACAATTCCCATTGAGCAATGCAAGCAGAAAAAAGTGATCCCTACTTACTAGATTCCATTTCAGGAGAAGAATTCTTACAGTAGGAAAATCAAATTTTATACAAAGGATATTAGGCAAATCTGCCATTAGGTGCCAAGATACTGTCTTTATTACAGAGGGCAAGAAGCACTGACTGCCCTTTTCTATGGAGGGAGATAATATCTGTATTTCAGAGGCAATAAGCAAAACAGTTCCTTCCAGAGGGTGGCTTTATCTCTATTTTCCAAAAACAGTTCCTTAATACACATTTTTAAATATCATCTAGAACAAAGACAATGGGCATGATGGTTTATAACATACAGCAATGCAGAAAAACATATGAAGAATTGTTGCCCCAGATATATATCCACTGTTTTTATACTATCTTAAATTCTAAGCATTTTCCCCCATGGATAATCTACGCCTTTATCGATTTTAGATAATCTAATCAATGGATGTTGGGGCCTTATCTGTTAATTTTATTTCATGCAGCATGTAATTAAGGTTACTACCAGTAGGGTCCCAAAGAATGAGATGCTTTCAATTTGATGACCCAAAGTTCTTGTTCTCTACCAGCTGAACAAAGATCATTAGCATTTAACTTGGAAAGCCTGGTTGTTTTGTCTTTAACTTTCTGCACTAGCATCTCTGCCTGACACAAAGCATTAATGTGCATAAATTGAATATGTTAGTGATTTCATGACTACATTTTGCTTTCAAGGAGGAAGTGTGGCAAGTCTGTCAATCACTGGATAATCAGTGAATAGAAGCTGTCCTGAATGTCTTCTGGACTCACCATGGTGTCATTGACTTCCAGTAAAGCCAGGAACAGATTTTGCTCCATCTTTTTTAATTGATTGCCACTCATTTTAGGAATAGCACCTAAAGTAGGTACATAAAGGAAAACATAATTAAACAGTTCATTCTCTAGAAAATGGGAATAATTTCTTTTATTAAAAATTTATTCTGTCTACTTACCAAGAGGTAGAGAGAGAAAGAGAGAGAGAGAGAGAGAGAGAGAGTCTTCCATCTGCTGGTTCACTCCCCAAAAGGCCTCAATGGCTGGAGCTGAGCTGATCCAAAGCCAGAAGCCAGGAGCTTCTTCCAAGTCTCCCATATGGGTGCAGGGGTCCAAAGATTGGGCCATCTGGCACATAGGCAGAGAGCTGGATTGGAAGTGTAGCAACCAGGACTTAACGGGTGCCTATATAGGATACCACCACTGCAGGCTAGGGCTTTAACCATCTGTGCCACAGCTCCTGCCCCAGTGGGAACCATTTCATGATCAAATATGAGCAATTTGAAAACCATACTTGCTTATAAAATTGGTAAAACAACTTCCAATTGAAATATTATAAATAATGTATCTAATTTACTGTCTAAATGTTGTAATTTAACACTTCTTTCTGTGAAGAATACTGAGTAAAATAATACTCCAACAGTATTTTTCACTTTGTGTTGCTATGTGAGGGCAAACTGTTGAAATCTTTACATAATATGTACTAAACTGATCTTCTGTGTATAAAGAGAATTGAAAATGAATCTTGATGTGAACAGAAGGGGAGAGGGAGCGGGAAAGGGGAGGGTAGCGGGAGGGAGGGAAGTTGTGTGGAGGGGAGCCATTGTAATCCATAAGCTGTACTTTGGAAATTTATATTCTTTAATAAAAGCTTTATATAAAAAAAGTATTTTATATGAAAAGAGATTCACAACTGGTTAGTTTTGAAGAAATGACAATGAAGACAGAAAAACCTATTGAGTTAGATATGAAAACGGAGGAATGTTTTGGGTGAAAGCGAAGTCAGAGAGAGTTGCATATAAGAACGTAATGCAACAATAGACCCTCAGGAGAAAAGGAGACATTGTAGAGATGAGATTACACCAACATCCCAGGTTTGCCTAATAATACCCTTTTGGATATAAGGACTTGCTAAATGTTTGGAGCTTGGAAGCAGGGCTTTTTCCAGTGATGGAATAAACCACTAAAGTATGCTGGCTCCTTTCATTTCAGAAGAATGTGGATCAAAGTCCAATGAGATCCATTAACATCTCTGCTGACTCATTCTGCTGTAAAAGGAGCTTCAACCAATCAACTCAAAATAGAAAAACAGAGGACGCACACAAAATAAAGGAGAATTGAAAGAGAGATCATGTAGCATCTCTGGTGCTACCAAAAAAAGAGAGAGAGAAAATCCTGGAATGCATTTTAGGGGGCATCTCTGAGTGCAAGATTCCTGTATCAGGTGCACAATATGTGAAAGACATCACCTTTTATCCCTGGAAGTGATGGATGGACAGTGGGGAAACTGTGAAATCTGGAAATGGCTGTCATCACACTGCCTGAATACCTGTTCCTGCACCTCAGCATCCACAGCCCACATTTTGTATCACAGAAGCTAAAGGGCGGCATGCTGGGCTCAGCTGCCAGCCTGTGTTGACACCATCCAACAAAGGCTGTTCACGTGCACAGATTTTCACTGCGGTGCTGCCTAACTTAATCCTTAGTCACTCATCATTTGCAGCTTATCTGTTTTAATTTGTTTATCTTGTTTGGTCATTAGTTTTGTGTAGATTTTATATTCATTATTCTGCATCGTATCTCTGACATTTCAGTTTAGGAGGTGATTGTTTACCATATACATTGATTCTCTCAGGTCCTCAAATATTCCACAATCGATGCTAACAAGATAGTAACTAGGAATAGTCATTATTTGGCTATTTTGGGACACATTCTCCATCTCATTTTAATGCATTCTTATGTTTCCAGTCTCCTGGGGACTCTCACATATTCCTTTTGAACCTTTACTCTTTAATGCTACCCAGACAGAGCCTTTGTACCTCTTTGGAATGAATAAATACAGACTATCTCGGGTGATTTAAATCTCTCTCTCATGTGCCTTTAAAAATGCACACTTTGCTTTTATCAACCTCATATTTTGAACTTTCAAGAGAAAACACTGCATTTGGCATAGGTTCTCTTATCAGCCCGTATTATAGATGAGGGAACCAAGTCAGGACAGGCTTGTCTTCTAGGTTTCTAACAAGTCACAGACACAGAAAGAATGTATTATGGATGTTGTAGATCATTTGTCTGGCCTGTTTGCTATTGTAGTTTTTGTTGCTGGTTTATCTATTTACTGCACCTGGAGTTTCCATGTGGCCTTTAATTGGGACTGAGCAAGGAAACTCTTACTCCTGAGGCCTCATAAATACACACAACAAGGCATTTCCAGTGATTCTGCTAAGCCTTACTCAATGTACAATTCCTTCATAATGGAGAAAACCCAAATATCAGAAGAACAACATCCCTTCTGCTATTGTTCTTTGTGCTTTTTTGGACTTTACTTCATTGTACGATGACCAGTGCTGTAACTTGTTGCTCCACAGCACAGGAAATCTGCGGATGAGGCCACTGGATATGTTGAGTTATATCCAATATCTTGGCCAAACATACACATTGTCTCTCCTTTACACTGTGTTATCGTACTACAACTTTAAAATGATAAAAACAGTAACTAATCTAATCTAATATTGCGTGAACATTGTTGGTTTTAGATGCCCATGGCTTCATTAGGAGACCTGAAGCATGGTCTGTGTTATGTTAATCTAAAAGGATTTTACTTTATTTATGTCAAACTACTTTGGACACCTTGACAAAGCAATAAATGAAAAAAATGTAGCTTACTTCTGCAGGATAGTGTGAGCCATCAAGCACCTGAAGCCAAGCACCAGACCATCAAGTACAAGATCCTTACACTGTGTCTCGTTGCACAAAGCACTAAGATTTGCTTTGGGAAAGACATCAAATGGGGGAAGTGGAGGGAAATGGGCATCTATCTCCTCCGCATCTTGTGAGGCCCTTGCCCTGGTGGTTCAATTATGCGCACACATGAGGCATTGCTCCATAGCTAAGCTTTGACTTGCAATATTCTGCTGCCATCTCCTCTACAACAACCATAACACAAAAGCATTTTCAGGGAAATGACAAACCCCAAAGTAGAATACAATTCAGTGTATTAGAAATCAAGATGAACTCTCTTAGATGTCTAGTCCAGGGAACGGAATATTCAACCTTTAAATAAATACACAATAAAAATAGCACACTCTTACTATAGGGTTACTGGACTGTAGCAGTAAATGAACTGAATAAAATTTTATGGCTTCTTAACATGCTGAGGTTTTTGCAGCGTCTTCCATCTTGTAGCTTAACAACATTTTGCAGTCTGCTATCAGTGAAACTAATAGTGCAGATGAAAATTTTATGAAAAATGGGAAATCTACATTGGTTTTATATTATGTCAGTGGAATGAATAAAGATCATATTTTGGCATTAACAGCTAATGGTGGGAAAAGGAGTAGGGGCTGGTTGCTCCATTTTTGGCCCTAGAATTGATGTTTTTTAAAGAGTCGACTGTAATTATGATATTTGAATGTCATTATCATTAAACTGATGAATTATTTAGAAAGAAGGTGAATAAGGCAGAGTTTCTCAGTGTGTTCAAGCATTTTAGTTGTATTTTGCCAGTCGAAATGCTTCTTTCAGAGGGCGGTATTAATCACACGGATGACGCAGATATGTTGTGTGATTATTTCTCTCAGCAAGGTCAAAGTTTTCTACTACACAGCATTTGAGGGGAAGGGATGGAGAGAAGGGGGAACAGAAATCGTGAAATAATGAATCATGCTACAAATGCTGATAGAAAATAGTCCCTACTCTTTTGAAATGAATTATTTTGTGTCTTCCATTTGAGTTGTTATAATGAGCTCCTTATCAACCTCTGCCCTCCCACCTTGATTGACTTCAGAAAAGCTTTTTTGATAAGAGGAAAACATAATTTGAAAGAAAAAAATGCTATGAGAATTCTATCATGTGGATGGGAAAACTATTCAGTTTAAGATACAAGCACCATTGCCTGCAAACATTTGTCTTGAACCAAATGGCAAATTACTAGTGAGCAACCTTTATTTTCTCATTTCTCTTCCCTCTACTCTCTCTCCAGGAAATAACAATTGTTTGTTTTCAGTGGTTTCATTCCTTGGGAGTCTGTGAAATAATTTTCTTTCTAGATGTATGTGCCATTTTTTACATTCATTTGCCTGGCTTAGATGGGTATGCCCCTAACTTCAAAGGGCAACATCCGACTTCGGGTCTCTCTTGCCAGTCTTTGATTAATGCTTATTTAATATCAAGGACCACAGTTTCAGTTTCTCATGGTATACAAAGTGGAATAGTCAGGACTTTTTATATTTGGATGTTACACTTAACTTGATATCATATTTATACTTCATCTTGCAAAACACAAGTAAACTTTTTTTTTTAGGTTTTGCTGAGTTTGTACCATTTTGTAATTTACTGAATGAATGTATTTGTATAGTATCATTCTGAATACTCTCACTGGGTTATCAAAAACTTACAGAATTCCTTGATTCCAGTCATGTGTATCCTAATCCCATCTGCCTTTATTGTCATTTTTCTCTCATTCAGGGGCTGCAATTATTTGTAATAATGATTCTCTTTTGACATTCATCCCAGAAAAGAACAAATAGGATGCTGTCTGCTTGGACTAGACTTTGAATGGTTAATTGGAAGGAAGACTCTAAAGAATATTTTTCTTTCAGATTTCCTCTACTCAGTTCAGTTCATCCAGAAAAGATCCAGGCACACAGAACCAAACTCCTGTCTAGTGTAAATAACACCTCCACGAAGACACTCTACTTTCTACTGTAGATGCGGGAAAAATGAAAATGGAGAGAAGAAATTCTCAACTTCCAAGTAAACACAATATCAACATAACAAGTAAATGCTTGGTTTCACTCACCAATTCTTTTATGAATTGTTTTTCTTCTTAAATATTTTAATAAAGAATTTCCCTTTTTTAAGCTTGAGAAAATATTCTGAATATAATTGCTGCTTAGTGACATAGCGTCTAGATATTTTTAAAAGTATTTCAACTCTTGTAGCTTTTGCTGCTGCTGGGTACTTCTGCATATGTTTAGCCAAATTCTTTTGGTTTCAGTGCTTTAAATGTCTTATTTGTTCACACACACAGAAACACATACTTGCACACTACACTCACAAATACACAGAAACCCACATAACAACTGAATATCAAGGAAAGGCCAAAAATTTGTTAATTCATTTAGTACTATTTACATCAAATTATGGAGATTTTATTCTTTTCAATAGTATTTGCATTTTGTCCTTTTGAATTAACAATTAAAAATAAGAATCAATCATGTGTTTCATTCACATGTGAATCTTTAAATGCTAGAGGTTGCACAAATTAACAAATAATTAGCCTTGACTGAAAAGTAAAAGTTGAATATTAAGAAAGTAATAATATTTGTTTCATTTTCCTAAACATGAATTGCTGTAAGTCTTACTCTTTTTTTTCTTGGTAATATTAATAAATGCATTGCATAAATTTTATATGTCATTCAGATTTCATTCTAGGTATGAGGCAAGACAGCCTATGTTCAATAAAAACATAACCTCATACTAAAATCTGAAGACTGTGCATGTGAGATGCTCCGCAGTTCATGCACGAGAGCTGTATTTACAGATATTATGTTTACATCCTTTAGCTCACGTTATTTAGGCAATACCTCAAATTGGACTTAAAAAGCTTTTCAATAACAAAAGGATAAGTGATATTTTGATTCCACTTACATGGTTTGACTTATCTGTTTGTTCTTTATTTACACCTGTATAATGGAACAAATTGAATCACTGCTTTTTTAAGTTATAAAAATTGCCCCAATTAGAGAAGGATAAAAGAATGTCCACAATTTTTATTTACTTCTTACACAATAAGATGTGGAGTGAGGTGGATGGATACAAAACCAGGTCTTTCCTTACGGAGCATTTCAGAATCACAGTTTAAAAAGTATTTCTTTGGGATTTCATCAATCAATATTTACAAGATTTCCATGAAATGGTTAGAACTGAGACACCATGCTGAACAAGTCAAATGTGGCTGAAATTCACCCGGGGACGAATGTTGCAGGTATTAAATTATCCATGGGCTCCAGTCAAGCAATTCAATACTCAATCTGCTCAAAGCCCAAGGAAATAAAAATCACATAAGGAATTTCAGTTTGAAAGAATATTTTCTTTTTAATTTCTGACGTACAATGGCAGGCCATCTGACATCATGTCACATCAGCTTAACTCCCTGGCTGCAACAGACCTGTTGTGCCATATCAGTGGGAGAAATGTACAAAGAGATTCTTGTCCTCAATCAGATTTCCCTGGTATCAGTCTGGACAGCAAGCAGTCAATCCCAATTGAGCAGGCAGATGGAGACAGAGCAGATTA
Source organism: Sylvilagus floridanus (assembly GCA_949820135.1). Classification (NCBI taxonomy): domain Eukaryota; kingdom Metazoa; phylum Chordata; class Mammalia; order Lagomorpha; family Leporidae; genus Sylvilagus; species Sylvilagus floridanus. The sequence continues at coordinate 89,575,734 of OX463226.1, read as the reverse complement.
ATAAGTGGATCCTCTTTATCTGAAGAGCTGGCAGGCATCATGGTTCGCCAGGCACCTGAGTTATATTTTTAAATAGGTCAGCACATCGAGCGTTTACAAAGGGGAAATGGAGTTAGCTGGAAGATTGGCACCAGTGGGGAGCACAATGTGGGAGGTGGAACTCAAGGTGTGCTTTGATAGAGTCTGAGGATTTGGGACAGTAGAGATGGAAAATAAAGAATTGCTGTCCCTGCTTCACCACCTAGTTTGAAGAAAATTGAATGAACTAAGAAAAGGATAACACAAAAACATCTGAGTAATGTCTCTGAACCTGGTGATGCATTTTAGATTTAGAGACCTCCAACATCATCACTGTCACTTCACAACAATCAACAGGGCAAAAAAGCAAGGAGTTTGCTGGCACCTTACGTGGCATAGGACTCTGGAAGCTCTATAGGAAATCTGTATTGGACCTTCAAGGTGAGGAAACAGGATGTATAAATAAAACAGTAACACTAGTAAGTGTTCATATATAAAGTAGTAACACTAATCTGTTTTTATGCCTAGGCGTGTGTGTATGTGTGTGTATGTGTGTGTGTGTGTGTGTGTGTTTGCAAACGAACTAAACTATTAAGAATTGAAGTCCAGATGGAAATACAATTTTATTTTGAACAGAAGCAACATATCAACCAACATATAAACAACATATGAACTAGCGACTCCTATACAGTTCCGTAAATCTCACTGTATCTATTTATTGACAACATTTGTTAGTTGAATGTAAAATTTTGTAACACATTTATAACTATCCCCAAGATTTTCAAATAGTGTTCTAAAATACTCCTTGGAGACAGACTTTTTTATATCATAGTCAATAGTGTAGTCAATTAGCTTACACATTGAACATTAAGCTATTTCAATCAGGATGTTTTAGACCCTAAAAGAGAGAGACAAATCTTATTACCACATTTTCCAGGGTGTGGATTCCAAGGGATGCTACTGCATTCAGCTAAATGCTGAAACACACTAACAGGATAGCCCACTTAAAACATCCCCTTTGCAAAATTTCACCCTCACTTCCCAAAAAGTACAAGAAATATAAATGAGTCACTGTTTCATCACTAGCTTTTATGTAAATGAAAACTGGGTAATTAAAAAATAAATTTTCCTATTTTCTGAAATTGTGCCATTCATTTTTTATTTCCTTCTCTCTCTTGGTGGTAGGGAGGATGCTTGGGACTGTGCCATATTACCCAGATTGAACAAGGCAAGATCGAGTGATTCACACTCACAGGGTTTGCCTCAACACTTGATTTGACAGCTGGAAGTCAAACTCCATTTGCTTGTGTTGTTTCCAAGGGTAGATAAAAAAGACATTTGAAAAGAATAATTTGGGACCTCCAGGGAGAATAGCGTATTGATTGAGATGAAGTGTGCAAGGCTAAAGGAGCAAATTTCTCCTAAAATGAGACTCAGGAAAATTAAGTAGCAAGGGAGCAATGAAGTAACAATAAATGCTTAATTTGGAAAGGTTTTTAAAGTCTCTCAGAGTTCTTGAATCCTCTGATCTCAGTGTCTCAGATGTAGTCAGTGATTAAATGATTATCTGATATGACAGAGCCGTGTGGTGGGCGTTCCCTCAATAACTTCTGTATGGTAGCAACCATTTTCTTCTCTTAGGGGATAGGAGAATACATACTAGAATTGTTTATTTAGAGTCTACTCGGTGTAAAAGTAAAGTGGCAGAATTCTGTAATTTCTCACCAATTACTTGAGAAACCAAACCAAACCAAGCAAACAAACAAACAAACAAACAAAAAAAAAAAACAAGGAAGTAGAGACATTCTTGACATTGAGACCTGAAGGAATCCTTGAATGCAGAGAAGCAAAATGGTCACTGGAAGACTGTCGTTTTTGTGGGGAAAAAATCTTGGGTCAGACAGATATGATATATCTGGAGAATGCATCAGGCCTGCAGATAAACTTGAAAAATTGGTTCCAGGAAATCCTGGAAGGACTACAAGACCTGGAAGTGTGGCTCAAAGACATCTACCTCAGATTAAAAGCATTTTTTTTTTTTGCCTGGCAGAGTTAGACAGTGAGAGAGACAGAGAGAAAGGTCTTCCTTTTCCATTGGTTCACTCCCCAAATGGCCACTACAGCCAGCGCGCTGCACCGATCCGAAGCCAGGAGCCAGGTGCTTCCTCCTGGTCTCCCATGCAGGTACAGGGACCCAAGCACTTGGGTCATCCTCCGCTGCCCTCCCGGGCCACAGCAGAGAGCTGGACTGGAAGAGGAACAACAGGGACTAGTACCCGGCGCCCCAACTGGGACTAGAACCTGGGGTGCCGGCGCCACAGGCAGAGGATTAGCCAAGTGAGCCGGGATGTAGATTTCTTAACTACTAAGCCAAACACTTGACCCATACATGACCAATGTTTGAGCAACTTCTATCTCCTATAGATAGAGAACTGCTTACAACTTTGACTCCTGATATGGCTATGATCATATATAAAATAAAGAAATAAACTTGTATAGGTTTTAATAAAATAAAATAACAAAAAAATGTAGTGAAAAAGGTACCACTACCATAATATAATACTTTTGATTTCTTCCAGTCTTGAATCTGCAGTTCAGTTTATCATAGTGGCCTTATAAAAGGGATTGAATCATGGGAAAGGTACTAGCACTTCCAACAAGGGAAGAAAAGGTTCAACAATAACAAGCACGATGTATTAACTGTTACACTACATAATCTACAGAAGAAAAGAGAAAGCATATTTTAACAATTTCTTGTAACAATTAAATGTTTTATATTATAACAGTTTCGAATTTTTTCATCTTGAGAGCTGCATTGTGGTACTGTATCAAAATTTTCTTATTTTTCTTTTTATTGCATATAAAGATGTTTCCCACATTGTCTTATTAAAATATAGTAAATATAATTATATTAAATATCTCTTTTTTAGGTTTATTTATTTGAGGGTTAAAGTTAGAAACAGAGAGAGGGAGAGATAGAAAGGTATTCCATGCACTGGTTCACCCCCAAAATGGCCAAAACAGCTGGAGCTAGGCTGATCCGAAGCCAAGAGCCAGGAGCTTCTTCTGGGTCTCCCATGCAGGTGCAGGGGCCCAAGCACTTGGGCCATTTTCTACTGCTTTCCCAGGCCATAGGAGAGAGCTGGATTGGCAGAGGAGCAGCTGGGATATGAATTGGCACCCACATAGCTTGCCAACACCAAAAGCCAAGGCTTATCCTATACTCCACAGCACTGGTCCCTAAACATGTTTCAATGTATTATTTCTTTAAACTCAATTGATATGAGAATGATTACTATTTCAAAAGATATATAAACAGAAAATAACATTTTTCAAGATATATTTATTTCAAAACAGAATCATGGAGAGAGAGGGAGATCCAGAGAGAGAGAGAGAGAGAGAGAGAGAGAGAGAGAGAGATCTTCCATCTTTTGGTTCACTGCCTAAATGCCCTAAACAGCCAGAAATGGGGCAAGTTGAGACCAGGAACTAGGAATTTCATCTGGTGTTACCATGAGGGTGACAGGAACTAAAATACTTGATCCATCATCAGCTGTTCCCCAAGTACATTAGCAGCGAGCTGGTTCAGAAGTACTCTAGCCAGTATTGAATTAGCACACTGATATGGGGCAGCTTAACCTGCTATGCCACAATGCCTGACCCACAAATGATAACATTTTTATTCAATGGCTAAACAAAAATAAATTCCATAAAATCAATCTGGCTTTCTTTCATTTCTCTGAAATTATTCCATATCTAAGTAAATACTGGCTGATAACTCACAAAAGAAATGTGGGAAGATATTTTGGGGCATCTTTGATAGAGAGTTATAGCATTACATAGAAGGATTTATGTTGTGTATTTGTATACTAACAATATTGAACTTAAGCAGTCTGACAGTTTTCTTTTATTCCTTCAAAATTTGAAGTTCCCTTGATTTATTAATATTTTTATTATTATGTTATTCATTTGAAAGACAGAGTTACAGAGAGAGGTAGAGCCAGAGAGAGAGAGAGGTTTTCCATTCTGCTGGTTCACTCCAGAAATGACTGCAATGGCCAGAGCAGAGCTGTTCCGAATCCAGGAACCAGGTCCTTCTTCCAGGTCTCCCACATGGGTACAGGGGCCCAAGGACTTGGGCCATTTTCTACTGCTTACCCAGGCCGTAGCAGAGAGCAGCTGGGACTCGAATGGGCACCCATACAGGATGCCAGCTCTGCAGACTGGGGCTTTAAAACACTACACCACAGTGCCGGCCCCGATTTATTAATTTAATACATATCTCCCACACACTACATTTAGTAATGTTCCTCTCTATCAATACTCAAAACTTTATCTGCTCTTTCTGTACATAGTGAATTGAAAACAGAAACAAAACAAAACAAAAAACCTTTCTTTGAGCTTAACCTAGAATTTTGTTCGTTGCCTTCTATAGCCAGTTGCTGTGGGCATGACCATAGATGAAGATAGGGCTAGAAGAGTACCCACATCTGGGTATCAAGTTCACATTCAAGCTGCTTCTATTCCCAGAAAATGTGTAAATAGCACATAGTAAGTGGTCACTATACAAAACTTTCCAAGAGAAATGTACACCTCCCATTTTTGTTCAGCTGAAGTGATGAGACAATACCTCCAGTGAAAAACACCCTTGAGTTGCTTTTATCTATCAGTGTTCCCTTCCTCACTCATTCATCTCTTCCTTCTTTGTCTCATTCAGAGTGTGAGTACAATGACTCTTTTACAATAGAAAACCCCTGCACTCTATTATAGCAAGATTTCAGTTTTTTAAATCAAACATATGTATGTGTGTGCAATGTAAGTGTGTAAAATATATATACAATTCAGAACAGTGTTAAGAAAGCATGAGCATTAATCATAAAATTTAACAGAAAAATCCTACTGGATTCCTTTGGACTTAGTCTTCTCAGCCTCTTGGACCACTTTTCAATATGCTTTTCCAATGGTGATACCTCCTTTATTTCTCCAAATGATAGCTCTTATTATGATTTGGAACTTATTTCATGTATGTACATATCATGCATCTGATTAGTTTATATGCACGCATTTATATGTATATATTTTATTCTATATGTACACATATATCTACATATATTTATGTACATATAGAATAATTTATGTATTACTTTGAATGTGTAAGTATTTCAGGCATATGTTTCCTCATCTTCAAAATATATAATTTCTTGAAAATGAAGGTTGTAACTTGTGTTTTCCTTGTATCTTTCTCTCAGTTATTAGAATACTACTAAGTACAGAATATATCAATTTATTGGCTTATATTAAATGTGGACTGTTAGATATGTAACTAGGGTATCCTTTAGTCTGTTGTCACAAATAGCCATTGTGCTATGGTTTGAATGTGTCACTCCAAAATTCATGCGTTAGAAACTTAATCAATGAACAAAGTTGAGTGATAGGACCTTTAAGATGTGATTAGTTCTAGAGGCAGTGCCCTGATACATAGAATAAAGGCTGTTATAGTACCGCATTAGTTATCCCAGTAGCAGGACGTAAAGGAAGGGAGTTTGGCCCCTTTTTAAATTCTGTGTCTCCTGTCACTTTTCCCCTTGTGCCTTTCGGCCCTCTTCAGATGCTGTTACTGTGCTAGTGGACTTGCTAGACTCCAATACTGTGAGAAATACTTTTTCTTTCTTCACGAATTTCCCAAACTGTGGCATTACTTCACAGTGACACAAGATGACAATAAAAATTAAGTTTGTACTCTCTGCTTACTACTTTTCTAATTGTTTCACTGTTATTCACATCCCATTGGATGAACACTAAGAAAATGGAGGTGTGTTTAAAGGGGCTAATATTAAAAATCAAAGCTTCCAGAGAAAGCTGTCTTCGAGGAACAAGAGAGAAAGACTCATGATGTGACTATAGGTATTCCCCTGAAATCAAAATATGCATAAATCAAAGTACTGGAAGTATACCTAATGTTGGGCCTTTGTTGGATCTTTAATTACAAAATACAGCCTCCTTTTCTCGATAACTACTGGTCTTCATCTTCTTCCCAGCACACAAGACCACTTCATTATTTTTCCTTGCTTTTCCTTGATAAATGATTCCATTTTATCCAACTTGGTTGGCAGAATGGCCCACATTAAACGTTCATTTGTTTAAACTAACAGAGTGTGGTCAGCTGATTCCCAAAGGAGGAAAGGAAGCCAAACAGGTCTAAAGTGGCATCATTTAAGAACACAATCAATTCATTATCTTTTTCATAAAGTTCACATATGCATGCATTAATCATTATGGTGTGGTACTGGGTAGGAAGTTCTTACCTAAGCAAGTTCCACTCAACAATATATCTTTAGTGTTTAATGACCTTTGCAGCTTAGATTTTATTGTGTGCTCACTCATCTGTTGTTTTATGAGCCAGTCTGTGTCTTTGTGATGAACTGATTAAGCAACTGGTTTTGAAGTTAAATTCATAAGCAAGTCAACACTGCATCATATCTATCTAAGGACTATGGCCTATTATGATCCTTTCTCTTCTCTACTATATCAATATCAGAGAAACAGGGAAACTTCTGGAAGAACTAAGACTGTTAAATATATTATACAGTTGAAGAATCTAGATATTTACTCGAAAAAGAAAAGGTTAAGTGAAAATCCTGATGGCAATCTTTGCATTTGTGAAAGATTATCTACATTAAAGTAAAAAAAAAAAAAAGTCAATATGCACTGCTCCAAGAATAGACAATAGTCCTGTGGAAAAGAATGGGAAGCAAGATAAGAAAGAACTTTCTCAGCACTCAATAATGAAACAAATGAACTGAGAAGTTGAGATTTTAGTCCATGGAATGATTCCAAACGAATCTGAATGAGGATCTTTGAAGAGTATTGAAATGGATTACACATTTGCTCTTGACATTGGACTAGGTCATTTTCCTAGTAAGATTCCATAATGTTAAGCATTGTCTGACACTTAACAGTCTAATCACATAACAATCAATGAATCTGGTGAAATGATCAGTTTGGCTGTGTTCTTCTTTTTGTCTTGATTCCCCCCACACCTTCATCACTTCTTCCCTCCGTTTCTTTCTTTCATGCTATTTGTGTTCGGTGAGTATTTTTTTACTTGACACAAGCCTTTCACAATAGTAATTATTTATGCTCTGATGATATATTTGTATACGCATAGACATATCTTCTAGTGCTCCAGTGATAAAAATATGAAATTCAGACCTAACTTGGATACCAAGGGATATTTGTATATTCTTCTGTGATCTTCTAATTTCCTATCAGGTAATTCCACTATTAAAACTAATAAATTCAATGTATAAAAATTCAGAAGAATAGGCCTTATTTTGTTCTGAATTATCTTTCCTATGAGGATTCTTAATTCTTTATTTTTAAAAAAATTAACACTTTTAGGTAATATGTAATTAATAAATAAGTAGAATCTAAGAAATGAAAAAAATGTCAAGGGACTTCCAATTCATTCTAAAACATATGACAATTTTAGCTTTAAGTCTCACCTAGAGAAGATCATAGAACATCTTCCAAATCTTTAAAAAAATGTTGGCTAAACAAAATCCTCTGCTCCGTTAATTAATGAAATTTAGATGTCATTGAATATGCAAAATGCCTGATTTTTTGTAAAGATTTCTCCTGTATTTATATTGCAAATAAATCACTCCTTAGTCTTCACTTTTGTATAGGAAGTTAAAACTTTATGTCCTAGCACTGTTTTATGCAGGTTCTTTTTAAGATTCATGCTGTTTTCTGCTGAATTCTCAACTCAAAACTATTTCTGCACAGAATTGAGGTGGATTCTTCATATGCTAAGCCCTCCTAAGATTGATGCGCATCATCATCTATATTTTGAAAGTTGTGGAAGAAGTTAAAGAGGAATTAGACCTGTCATCATTAATAGACGCTGAATCATGGCTAAGATTAGAAATCAGGAGCTCATACCACAAATAATAGTGAGAGAGGAACAGCAACTTCATCACTCACCAGTCACCTAACAGGTTGTCCTCCAATATCATCTTTATTTTATAGAACTATATTTCTTACCTCTGAGAATCGTTGTGAAATGGATGGGATGATCAGATGGGCTGTGATGGATGAAACCATGTTGATTGCTTGTTTTCCAAGATTGAGGACTCTGTGAATGTTAAACCATGCCTCCTCCGTGGCGGAAATTTTTAAGGGAGCCCAATGAGTTCCCTCCTCAGGTGTTCACGCTCTTGTAAAATCATCTTCCCTTGAGTGTGGATGCAACTATGACTTTCCTCTGATAGGAAGAATATGACAAAGGTGGTAAGATGTTACTTGAATGTTATTTATTCTGTGTTGCTAGCAGACCTTACTCTTTCTCTCCTACTAACCTGAATTATGCTGTTATGAACTGCTATGGATAAGTTCATATTGCTTACAGGTGACAATCAAAAAGGCAGTGGGGTTCTTAATCCTACAGCCACAGCAAAGAAATTCTGCTAGACACTAAGTAAGCATGGAAGTGGATTGTCTCCCATTGGAGTATCCACATGAGAGTGCAGTCTGTCCCAAATATACTTTAATTACAATTTTATGACACGAGATACACCATACCCAGACTAGATACAAAAGAACTCTGAGATAATAAGTATGCTGCATTAAGCTATAAGTTTTATGGTATTCTTTTATATGGCATTAGTAATTAGTATGCCAGCTTCCTAGATAAGAAAATTGAAGCTCTTGACTACAGTGAAGATACTTTTCTTATATGCTTAATAAAGGGACATAGTGCTGTGAGGTTGAAGATAAGGAGCATTTTGGGTTTTGTTTTTGTTTTCTTAATAGAAGAAGCATCTCAATATTACTCTTAAAGCTAGCTTCTGCAAACCTGAGACTTTTTCCCCCTCCTTTCTGTCCATAGCCCTTAGGAAGATAGGCCGAGCAAGGAAATGTTGGGGGTCTGAAAATGTCACAGAAATGTTGACAAAATGTTCAACATTATAAAGCAGCTATGGTGTTAAACTTTTCTAAAACTTTTCGATTCCTAGCATAAATATTTACCTTTATTTCCAATACCTACTTTTAATACAAAACTAGGAAAACAGAATTATGTATGTTTCAACAGTGGAAAAATGTGAAAAGAAGAAAAAAACAAAGAAGGTGAAAAGGGATAGATAAAGGAAAGAAAGTTAGAAAGGAAGAAAATGAAATAAGGAAAAGAGAGGGATGAGGGAAGGAGAAAATCAAGGGAGGAGGAAAGAGACAACAAAGAAGAACGATCTTTTGTGATAACAACGCTTCAGAGAATATATAAAATAAAATCATTTATAAAATACTACAGTCGGGGCCAGCGCTATGGTATAGTGGGTAGAGCTGTTGCCTGTGATGCCAGCATCTCATATGGGCACTAGTTCAAGAACGGCTGCTCTACTGCTGATCCAGCTCTCTGCAATGGTCTGGGAAAGCAGCAGAAGATGGACTAAGACCTTGGGCCCCTGCACCTGTGTGGGAGACCTGGAAGAAGATCCTGTCTCTTGGCTTTAGATCGGCATAGCTCTGGCTGGCACTGCCAATTGGAGAGTGAACCGGTGGATGGAAGACTCTCTCTCTCTGCCTCTCCTCTCTCTCTGTGTAACTCTGACTTTCAAATAAATAAATAAATCTTAAAAAAATAAGACACCACAATCAAGTGATTATTTTTACTTTATATAAAAATGAAATGATTCATAAAATCAAATATAAAGTAGAAACAGAAACACCTATCATTTAGTTATTATAAACATATATACATATATGATATAATAAACATATACATTATTGTAAGTACTTACAAAAATTAATGCCTTTCATCCTTGCATAGATCCAACCACAACTTGGGTTCAAAACTGGGGTTGTTGTCAATTTCAGCTTATCTTTAACTGTTTGTAGCATTTGCATTATCAGTCTCCTATTTCAAACACTGTCTTTTAGAGTTAGTGTCTACAGACTCCAAATCCTTTCTTGTCTTATAACTTTGGCTATCCCAGTACTGGTGGCTGAAATCTTTGCTAATTAGTCATGATTACCCCCACTAAGTTTATACAGAAAATGGAGATTCCTTTAATAGCTCTGGCACAATGTAATTATCCACAAATCCCTGAGACCTCAGGGACAGAACTCAGTGCTTTGGACAGGGCTCCAGGTGCTTCCTCAGGGAAAAAGCAGCACTCAGTTTCGCAGCTCTTCCTCTTGGTGTTTTTGCTCAAAGTCCGTGCCGATCTTGGTCTCTGTGTTTCCTTTCCCGAGGTTCAGGTTCTCTCATACCTATCTCACATAACTGAGGTTTTCTGTTTTGTTTTTCCCTGCAAACTGTTTGCCTTTAGAAGTTCCCTGATTCCTGTAATTTCTCATCCTTGAGCATTCACCAGAAGGAAAAACTTTCCTCATAATAAGAAAGGTTTCTTTGTAGAATTCGTAATCCTCACTGTCAAATATAATATTCTCACCATTATGTTAGTCTAGGTTCTCACCTAAATGAATTTTCTCAAACCTAGCTCTCACTTAGAACATCCCAAAATTCTACATTTAATTCATGTTATGTAGAAAACTGAGTAAGGACTCTGAATTGGAACCTCCAAAAAATTAGAAAAAAATAACTTTATATTTCAAAGTGCACCCTAAACATTCCCTCTTTGATATTTCTTTTTTGACTGAACTTCATGACTCAATTCTCAAAAATATTTTTAATCTGGAACTTGCAAGATGCATTTGAGGATTTTATAGTACTTCTCACATATTATAATAACATTATTGTTTTGTTGATAATATACATAGCTGTTGTTTGTGGATATCTGACAGGTAGAAATAAGGTTTGAATTACTTTTTTAATCCATAAGTCAAAATTATAGTATTTAACATAGTAAGTCCTTAATGTATCTACTGTTTAATGAATAAGTCCTTTGTGAAATAAATGCTTGTACAACATCAATTTAGAACCAGTGAAAACTGAGTTTAAAATCAGTGCAACTTGTAAGACTTAGAAGTAAACATATCCAAGGTATTCATTTATTTTCCTCTATCATTACACTGAAAGGCATTATTGTACACACTTGAGGTTTCCAATGCTAAATGTAGAAAATAACTCTCCAAGTAATGGCTGTGAAGAGTGTATTCTAAGGAAGTAGGACCAGGTCCCTAGGAGGCCAATAAGGTTATGTTGCCTCAGTCTCATGATTCAGTGTTTGCTAGGGAGATCATTTGAGTAACAAATGCAGGAGAACAGCTGCAAGTTTGCATGGGGTAGAGGTAAATTTAGGTGTGAAAGAAAGCTAATTACCTTAGTGTGTGCCAAACTTTTCAGGTGCTAACAAGATCCTGCTCAGGAACCCTGAGAGAGCTGGAAAAGGGTCCCAGAATGCACTTGAAATAAGCTACTGACTCACAACCTGAAATCAGTCATGATTGAAAAAAATTAAAAAATCATACTCAGGTTAAGAGCAAGAAGGAAGGTTAATATGTCGAAAACCAACCTATTCTGATAAAATAGATTTTTTTTTTTTTTTTTTTTTTTTTTTTTTTTTTTTTTTACAGGCAGAGTGGACAGTGAGAGAGAGAGACAGAGAGAAAGGTCTTCCTTTGCCCGTTGGTTCACCCTCCAATGGCTGCTGTGGCCGGCGCGCTGCGGCCGGCGCACCGCGCTCATCCGATGGCAGGAGCCAGGTGCTAGGTGCTTTTTCCTGGTCTCCCATGGGGTGCAGGGCCCAAGCACTTGGGCCATCCTCCACTGCACTCCTGGGCCACAGCAGAGGGCTGGCCTGGAAGAGGGGCAACCGGGACAGAATCCGGCGCCCCGACCGGGACTAGAACCCGGTGTGCCGGCGCCGCAAGGCGGAGGATTAGCCTGTTGAGCCACGGCGCCGGCTTGATAAAATAGATTTTATCTTATTAATCTCCAAACCCCTTTGGGTGGGAATGTAGATTGACTATAAATCAAATACTCTGACCAAAATCTCTATTCATATCTTACAGCAATGGATATGTTGATTCACAGTTTACACAAAATTTTGTGAAAGGATGAGTATAACTTTTTAGAAATAAGATAATTTCAGATCTTCATTGTGAACTTGAATGAAAAATATGACTTGTGTGTGTGTGAAGACACCTACTGCTATGTGTTGTGAAAATGTCTACTATTTTTCAATTCTGAGATATTGATTCAGAGCCATAGAAACATGCTATTTGGATTTACTTTAAAAGTGGTTGATCAGTTCTTGTTGGTTGTCTGGTACTGGGTTTATCCCTATGGGGTGTACCTGCCAATGGCATCAGAGTTGACTGTGTGGAAGACCTAACAATAGGACATAAAGTGTAGGATTAATCTTATGTGTGTAAAGTTAATTGCAAATAGATCTTAGTAAAGAAAAATAAGAATGGGAATAGGACATGCAGGAGGAAGAAGGGTGGGAGGGTGGATGGAAAGGAAGGCAGGGTGGGAAGATCACTATTTTCCTAAATTTGTCTATATAAAATGTATAAAGTCTGTATATCTTAAATAAAAGTTAAAAAAAGGACATACATATTCCAACTCTGACAAATTGAAGATGTGGTTGCTCTACCATGATTTTTGTCTTTGGGATGGAGCAACGTTCAGGAAATAGTGCAGATGGATGTTAATCTTCAGTTTGTCTCTGTACAAATAATCTGCCATCACATCTGTCATTTCTTTGCTCTTAACCTATTCAAAGATTTTCAGTCAGGACCAGAGGGCTGTTATAAGCCTGAAATTTTAAAACTTATGCTTGAGCCTGAGATCCTACTATGCAAAGCCTAAACTGATACTAAAAAGTGTATTATACCCTCTAGAATTTTCTTAAAACTTTTCATTGCTCCTATTTGTCATACTTCTTTCCCGACCCTTGGCCAAAAATTACTTCACAGAAAGAGTCTTTTTTTAAGAATTATTTTATTTATTTGAAAGAGCTACAGAGAGAGGTAGAGCCAGAGAGAGAGAGACAGAGAGAGAGAGAGAGCAAGCAAAGAGAGAGAGTAAGAGAACCTCCATCCTGCTGGTTCACTCCACAAATGACCACAATGGCCAGAGCTGAGCTGCTCTGAAGCTGGGAGCCAGGAGCTTTCTCTGGGTCTCCCACGTGGTGCAGGGGCCCATCTTCTACTGATCCATCTTCTACTGCCTTCCCAGGCCATAGCAGAGAGATGGATGAGAAGAGGAGCAGCCAGGGCTGGAATCCGCGGCCATATGGGATGCCAGTGCTGCAGGCCAGATCTTTAACCCACTGTGCCACAGCGCTGGCCCCTATAGAAAGTGTCTTGAAAGATTCCTCCAGTATCTCATTGTTGTGTAGAACTTTATTTACACTTAAGGTTTAATTCTCTCATATGTTAGAGCTTCTCCTATTTTCTTATGCATCTCTGCTAGTTCCATCCAGGGCCTTCCACTTCTCAGCCACAGAGCCATGTTTCTGAGATACTGACTCATCCTATTTGTGAAATTCTAAGACACTTGGCATCTTTCCTTCCTTGTTGGTGTGTGTACTCATCCTTTCTCCTTCCCCCAGTATCTTTTCTTTCCTTAGAACTGGCATTGGCTTAGGACATACTTTCCTTAGGTCCTGTTTAAATGTGGTTTGTGAATTCAAGCACATGAACCATTTTCATATTCTTTTGGGAAAAAAAGTTGGGAAAATAAAAATTTTATATATGTGCATATATATATATATATATATATGGACAGGCTAATCCTAATTTCTAAAGTTCTTATTATCATATTTACTGTTCTTCCTGCCAGTTGTGCTGTGATAAACTGATATAATTTAGGTCTCATAATTTTCAAGAAAGATGTCACATGATACCCAAGTGTTCTCTCCTGCCCTGTGGCATACATTGCCTTGAAATACAATATAGTGCATGACTTTTAAACATAGTGATATAATAGGATTTGAGAAACGAGACAGAGTTCTCTGTCAGGCAGGTATGAATGTGGTGGTTATGATGGTGTACTTTAGAGAGAATACATGTTTATAATGGCTCTTCGTTTGCCACAGAGTTAAATGGGTTTAGGTTTCCTCTTCATACACAAAATGTTTCAGAACACCAAGTAGATTGTAGATACTTACTAATTTGTTTCTTAGGGAAACAGTTAATGCCTTTGGATTTCTTTAATAAAGAGCTGGGAGAGAATCCTATGCATTAAGTTCAGCTCAACGTTGATACTCAATATGTTTCTTGAATTATAAAAAAAAAACCGCTGGAATTATATATCTATGTATATATTGTATTTTGATATATGCTAATACCCAAAACTCTGATGAAAGGAGGGTAATGTTCCAAAAACAAATGGAGTTATTTTGAGAAGGCCTTTAACATCCAAATCCACTTCTTTTACTGAATCAATTTTCTTTCAATTTTTCACTATAGTTAAAAAACAACTAATTCTTGTCCTCTAGTTAACTATCATTATATTCCAAGCAAAGTTCTTGAATCCCCTTTGTTCTCCTCTTTGCCAAGCCAAATAACTCCACTTTTTAAAACTTTTCCTGTGGGAAGAATTTATTCTTGAATCATAGAGCATATTCTTATAGAATAGCACTTTATTATCTACAACTTGAGCCTAAAAATTTTAGGAAAAAATCAAGGAAAATTTATTTTGACAACAACTACCATGCCTGGGTAATTATTCTATTATCAAGGAAAAAAAAAGATATTGACAGCATGAATACATATAAAGGATAGTATAACTTGATGAGTATATATTTGGGCCTCATTGTAGACACATATTCAAAATATGCCAATTAGGTAATGAGAGTTATGCTTTGCTTGTCCATCACAGTTGCCTCTATGATTCCTAGTAATGGTCATAAGCAAATGTACTATGTGATGGGCCATATGAATCAATAATAGGAATAAGATATCCAAGTGATTCACTTTCTGAGATAGAAGCTGTTCCTGCCACAAGGCTTGAATTTCAGTCCCTTGAAGCAGTCCCTTAAGGAAACATGGTCCAATATAGAGACAGGAAATAGGTTTTGTCCTATCTGCCAAGTATATTCCTTTACTTTTTGGTGAGATACAGTGTTATCTGAGGCTGCTTCCCTCTTAAGCAAGAAAACAAGTCAGCATTGATTAATAGCATCTCCCATGCACAAGAATGAAGAAAATGGTGACACACGGCATGTATCTGTTGACATACATATATATGATATGATATACACATATAGTGGATACTGATTCTGTTATATTAGAATTATAAAAAGACACTATATTTTAAGACAGAATCCTCGATTATAGATCTCTCTACCAACATTTTATTATCTCAAGGAGCTTATCCAAATTTTCTAAACTTCAAGAGTAATAAATGAAAATATTATTTAAAATTCATGAAAGCAACATCCTGAACTAGAAGTCTTAAAATTACTCAGTACTTCAAAACACGTGATTCTAAGTATCTTAGAAGAACATTGTTGACTCAGTTTTAATCAAACAACAAATGACATACAGCTTATGTTTTACCATCATCTAGTCCTCTTATCTGAAAGTGACTACTTAAATAATTGACTCCAATAATGTATTTTTGGTCCAACAAAATTCAGTGTTGCACATGAAAATATCAAAAACAAAAAGGAAAACTATAGATGGAAAAAATGACAAAAATTCCATGTGATCATTATATTGTCTTTTGGAAACTGTCATAAACAATATCTAATTTACAGTATTTTATATTTAAGCATCTGACAGTTTGATTAATTTGATTAATTAATTCCTTAGAATTCTGTCAAATCTGTTGTACAATAACTGTTGCATAAAGAACTACACAATAAAAAACAGCTTTAAAAGGAATTAAAGATGTCATTATTCTAGATTTGAAATTATTAAGTTCTTACCTAGACAAGGCAAGATAAGGTGAAATTAGGAAATTAAAAGAAAAAGAAACAAAAAAGCCTTCAAGCTAGCCATACATTGCAAAGATATGTTAGCAAGTGCTTCATTTTAAACTTTTAGATGTTTTATATATATAATGCTAGTAATTTTTTTCAAGGAGTATTTTTTGAGAAAAACTTTGTTATATCTTATGGCTGGTCTGTGATTTCCAGTTTTAAATGAGGCTGCCACACACTTGGATTCTGCCTTCTGCTTGGCACTCAAGTATGGTAAGTCCAGTAGGAAGGACTCTCATGGAGAAAGTCTGTAAAAGCAATGGGTCATATCCTTTTGTCAAAATTTTCCTCTGGGGGTGAAAAATCAATCTATTTGCTGCACTAGTTGTTATGCAGTCTGCTATCTGGACATCATACTGCTGCAATGTTGAAAGCATCTCAACTGGCAGCATTCTAAACTGGCTTCCCCAGCTATCCAGCTGATGAGCTTACAGCCACCCCCAAAATTTCCTGACCACTGCAATTTCACAAGCAGGAGCCTAGTGAGGTAATCAACTGACATCAGCAAAACCATTGTATAAGGGGGATTTCATTAACATTGTTGTCAGTGCAGCTGGATGGACTAACTGCTTTCCTTTGCAGATTTGCCCTCTGAATTCCTACAGCCTGCAATGATGTTCTTGGGTTCTTATTGGCATGTGGTGATGTTTGGCTCCTGCTTCTTTCTCAGGTTGTTAACCAATTTGCTCATTTCTGAGAAGGTGCAGCAGTCACGGAGAAAGCCTGACATGGAATTGCAGAATTGACCTATCTCTTCAAAACTGGATTAGGAAATTATACTCTTTTAATCTTTCCTGAATGTCCACTGGGAGTTACAATTGCCTGTTGGGCATATGTGAACATTTAAATGGACATTGCATGAAACAGCATATTTTATTCTTGCCCATATAGAGTCTTGTATATTCTGAGGCAAGACTATCACCCAGAACAGTATTATTTTCTAATGATTATGTGTAGTGAATAATTTCATATTTATTTTGAAATATATTTCACAATTCTTGAGTGTTCCACAGACAACGGATTAGGAAAGGTTATACACACAAGCCAAAGACAGAGTAACAAGGGGTAGAGAGGCAAGCTGTTTTAGCACATGCAAAGAGAGCCTCAAATTTACTCCTATTGGGTTTGGAGAAGTAGGATTAGGTACTGATCCCTGCTGCAAATTGTGATATTAACATTTCAATTTTCTTGCCATGTCATGGTTGCAGATTATCTTTTCTTTTTTGCACATCCAGTCCTCCATTCTTTTAATTTTGGCTCTCATCTGAATTTTACTGTATGAACATATTTTATAAATAAATTTAAAATAAGTGACTAGCTAATGGTGACTTAGAATCTTAAGCCAACTTAGAGAAAATGATGAGTGGCGCATAACTCTCCCATGCAAAGGCATGGGGGAGGCAATTGGTGTAAAAATCCTCCTGAAGCTGCTCCCAACCTTAGCTCAACTTCCCCTTTAATATTTTGTCTTTAACATAGCTTAATTGCCATTAATGTGGGTAGGCTGGATATCTCCCATATTTGGTTTAAATTCTTCAGGTAAGCAATTCAAAACATTTGCTGATGCCCACTGTGTATAGTGTTCCACTGAAAACTGAATTTATAAACAAAGCCAAACAAAAGAAAAATACTAATATTACTCCTGGTTCAAAAGGTAGAATGGAAGAAGGATGTTATAAAAGGAGATAATGGATATTCTTATTTTAACCCATTAGAAGAATGCTGATGAAAAGTCATCTTCTGAAGGTGATCCTTCCATGATTGACAATTATCTCAGGTCAGAGTCACAGCTTTCTATTCCAGTGCACATGGATCTTTTTCTCTGTTATCATCTTACATCCATTTGGGGATCTCAGACATTGTGCGCAGGGCTTGCATTTATGTGTTTGTTCATCACCCATCTTTACTTGTATGGTAAAAATCTGAGACTATGAATATTCCAGTGCTCCTCACTCAAGGCAAATCCAGAGTACTCAACAATGCTTTTTCTCAAAATATGACAAGACTAGCCACTTTTTAGACCACAGACCTCAATTTAAATTCACATTAACAATGAGGACTTCCTGGGAAGCCTATCTAAGCCAATTCCAATTTATATTCATTTACTTTTCAAATCAATATCCCACATGCTTTTTTCATAGCATTTCTTGTTTAATAATTTGTTTTATGCTCTTCATTATTTTATTTTCCTACTAGACTAAAACCTCCTTGATAGTAGAATTTGGTTAATTTCATTTCAAACTGTCCAACAACAGTTTAGGTCCTTTTAGGGTAAAAAAAAGTTCACATTAACATTTTTGAATTAATTGATGACATTATATATCTGAATGATGATATTGAATAAGATGATGGTGGTAGAAAAAACTTTTGTATGTTGACTTCGGGTGATTGACTTTTTAAATTATATGGAAAAATTAGTAAGAATGTATGACATCTGGGTAATTAACAATGGTCTGTAATCTAGGACCCAGTGGTATTTCATTTGAAAATGAAGAAGATTGATATAAAAGACAGTTCTACCAAGGTCATTGTCTTTATTTTGGATTATGTAGACTACTCTTTGATCATTAACCATCTTGAACATTTGTTAGGGTTTTACTATTAGTTTGGATGTTCAATGGCCCCAAACATCCGTTTCTTAAAAGTGTGCTCCCCATGTCAAGAGCTGATGATGCTAAGATGATGAAAACTTAATTCATTAGTGGTTTATGAAAGTAGAGCCACTGTGAGATGATTGGATTGGATTGGGTCATTAGGATATGTCCCACATAGACATGTGCTCCCTATTTCTCCCAGTGATGCTTTGTGCCAACTTGGGACTCTGCAGCAAGAACCATACCAGATGCTGAACCAACGGGGCCACCCAATCTTGGAAGGTGAACCTCCTAACCAGGACCAAAATAAAACTCCTTCATTTATATATAGCTTGCCTTAGATATTCCATTATATTGAAAAACTGGCTAATACAACATTGGATATAATTTATTTTTCCCAATTCAATTGACAGACATAGTTATGATCATTTCATGCATATTCTATTATTGATGGTAGTTGTAAACTAGCTACATATATGGTTTTTTTTCTCAAATGGCTCCATTATTAGATCACAGCAGTGTAACCAATTCCTACACTCTGTGTATTTGGCAACAATATGGATTTGTTCATGTCTGTCTATTACAAATTGAACTTAAAAGTAAAGGACCTTGAATTCAAAAGGCTTCCATAGCCTTGGAAACTCATGACTGGAGCATAGGGAGATTACTGATGCCATAAACAAGAGTGTTAATTTGTAAAGTCAACAACAGGAGTCACTGTGCACTTACTCCACACGTAGGATCTCTGCCCTTAATATGCTGTACATTGTGATTTATTGCTATAACTAGTACTCAAACAGTATTTTTCACTTTGTGTTTCTATGTGGGTGCAAACTGTTGAAATATTTACTTAATATATACTAAATGGATCTTTGGAATGAAAAGAGAATTGAAAATGAATCTTGATGTGAATGGAAGGGGAGAGGGAGCAGGAAAGGGGAGGGTTGCAGGTGGGAGGGAAGTTATGGTGGGGGAAAGCCATTGTAATCCATAAGCTGTATTTTGGAAATTTATATTCATTAAATAAAAGTTAAAAAAAAGTAAAGGACCTTGAAATGTCTTCAAGAAGATAAACCTATGATCTTCTGTATGTCTCCATGGTTCATATGCTTACCATGTTTTTCACACTGCTTTTGGAACAATATGAAAAACATTGAATACAAACCCCTAAGGTCATATATATGTGGCCAATTCCAAATCTTGCCTATTATCCACATGACCTTAAGGAAAGCCAATGGGTTGAGTCATAGATTATAATAATTATTATTATAATTATAAGTAATCACTTAATCATGACTACATATCTAGGGGACTCAGAGTACAATGAAGTATAGGAATGTGCTCCAGAATCCAAGTAACACAGAAGTGATAGGCTCAGGGTGCTTTCCTAACAAAGCAAAAGATGGAATCTGTAATCATAGGACATGAAAAAATATTAAAAATTACCTAATCAAATGTCTCACTTTAAACTTAGGCAAACTGAAGCACAAAAAGTGCAGATGACTCATTCAAGGTTATTAGGTATGCCAGCAGAAGCATTAGAGCCAGGGACTTGATTCCCCACCAGGTGACGATTTAGAAGAAATTATTTGACATCAATTGAACATAGAACAGGAACTGGGACAGCACCTTGGGGAGTATAGAAATGCTCAAGAGCTGCCAAATAGAATACTGGAGAAAGGAATTAAAATAACAGCCACCATTTATTGAGAAGTTATTATGTGCAAAGCCAATCACTTGACTTTTTATAAAATGATCACTAGAATTCAAACATCTCTGATAGACATTACTCATTTTATATTTCAAGTGAAGAAACAGATTCAGTAAAGTTAATGAAGTAGGTCAAGGTCACAGAGTTAGAAATGAGATTCATACTGGGCTTTACTGAACCTAAACTCTCACTGTTTCTGCTGTGCCAGGAGAAGTATACAAGAGTGTATTGAATGTGTAGGAAGTATGTCATTTATGACCAGATAGGTCATTAAGTGGAAGTTTGTGGGAGGTAGAACCAAATGATATAACTGGACATGATAAGGAGGTAGTTTTCATACTGGACTAGGGAGCTCAGAGCTCAATACGGATTCACCAACTAACTGAGTTACATTTGAAAATTGTTCCTTCAGGAAGATAACTCTCATAGTGAAAGCTACATGATCAATCAACTGGAAGACTGATAGGGACATGGATATCTAAAGTAAGGTTTCATTTTTGCCTTACTATCACATTTCTCAAAAACATTCAGAAGTATTCTGAAAGGAGAATTTGAAAAATGATTTGTAGTTTTCAGAGGCATTTTTTCTTCCTGAACAGCCAGACTTGATTTTCTAGCCTTCAAGTAGCTGTTCTGATTGGCTATACATATATTCTCATGGAAGTACCCATGCCCCAGCAGATGTTTCAATTTTTTTTTTACAGGCAGAGTTAGTGAGAGAGAGAGAGAGAGAGAGTTATAGACAGTGAGAGAGAGACAGAGAGAAAGGTCCTCCTTCCATTGGTTCACTCCCCTAATGGCCGCTGCGGCCGGCACTGCACCGATCTGAAGCCAGGAGCTGGGTGCTTCCTCCCAGTCTCCCATGCAGGTGCAGGGCCCAAGCACTTGGGCCATCCTCCGCTGCCCTCCTGTGCCACAGCAGAGAGCTGGACTGGAAGAGGAGCAACCAGGACTAGAACCCGGGGGGTGGAGGATTAGCCTCATGAGCCACGACGCCGGCCCAGATGTTTCAATTTTGAATATAACTCCTGTGTCTCTCTAAAATGAATCTAAACCATCCTCCAAATGGGAAGTCCTATTCCCCATCCAGCACATTTATTAATAAGTTCTTATTGCGTGTCAATCTAGCCCATGTAACATCATGTCTTGAAACTTTAAATTTTATTTTTATTTATTTTTTTAGTCAAAAACCTCTCCAAATGGAATCTTTTTTAAAAATACAATTAAGAATTCTTCAAAATGAAAGAGAACGTGATGGAGTGATCTAATGAATTCAAATTTTTAAAGATTTATTTATTTATTTGAAAGTTAGAGTTATATATATAAAGAGAAGGAGAGGCAGAGAGGCAGAGAGAGAGAGGTCTGGTTGACTCTCCAATAGGACTCAATGGCTGGAGCTGTACCAATCTGAAGCCTGGAGCCAGGAGCTTCCTCCGGATCTTCCCACATGGGTACGGGGGCCCAAGGATTTGGGCCATCTTCTACTGCTTTCCCAGGCCATAGCAGGAAGCTGGATTGGAAGAGGAGCAGTAGGGACTCGAACCAGTGCCCATATGGGATGCCGGCATTGCAGGCGGCGGTTTTACCCACTACGCCACAGTGCCAGCCCTTAAACATTGCTTTTTTAACCGGCCCCCCTTTTTAAAGATTTATTTATTTATCTGAAAGTCAGAGTTACACAGAGAGAAGGAGAGGCAAAGAGAGAGATACAGAGAGAAAGAGAGTCTTTCATCCACTGGTACACTCCCCAGATGGCTGCAACATCGGGAGCTGCGCCAATACAAAGCCAGGAGCCAGGATCTTCTTCCAGGTCTCTCATGTGGGTGCAGGGATCCAAGCACTTGGGCCATCTTCTACTGCTTTCCCAGACCATAGCAGAGAGGCGGATCAGAAGTGGAGCAGCGGAGACTCGATTCTGCACCCATATGGGATGCCAGCACGGCAGGCAGTGGCTTTACCTGCTACGCCATAGTGCTGGCCCAACCATTATTTTTTCTTGGTAATCAAAATTGTTGGTGCTTAGACTAGCACTGTGGCATGATAGGATAAGACTTCACCTGAGGATGTCCCTCTTCTGAACCAGCTCTCTGTTATGGCCTGGGAAAGCAGTGAAAGATGGACCATATGCTTGGACCCTTGTGCTTACGTGGGAGACCTGGAAGAAGCTCCTGGCTCCTAGCTTTGGATCGGCCCAGCTCTGGCCTTGTGGCCATTTGGGGAGTGAACCAACTGATGAAAGACCTCTCTCTCTGTCTCCCTTTCTAACTGTAACTCTACCTCTCAAATAAATAAATAGAGTCTTTAAAAAAACTATTGGTGTTGTTCTTGTTTGTTGTTTTTTATTCCCAGTGCAGCACATGGAATTGTTCAGCATTTTGCCCACATCTACTGTTTTGGCCTCATGTCTTCCTATTCCACATTGGCAGGCATCAGACATTCCTAACTACTCAGAGTTCTCTTAATATTTTGTACTCATGCTGTGTGAACTCCCTTTGCATCTGGAAAACTCCATATATATACTGCCGCAGAATCCTGCTCTTGAACATCTCTGAGTAATTATACTTTGTAAGTGTTGATTTGATTGCATGTTTTCTCTTTAAACCAGAACCTTCTCATGTATGAAAATTTTAGTTTTCAAATTGGGCTGGTTTTTCAATCTGTAAAAAATTAGTTGCCATTTTTTGAGTATTTTCGTAGGCAAATAATGAAGGAAGAAAAGAGAGGGCAGAAAAATAAATACCTTTGTGCAACATAACTGTATCGACATTACTGGTGACTGTTTTGCGATTTCTAATTTCTCAGTTTAATTCCAATTCAAGCAGAATTTGGTTGTTGTTTAGATTGAAAGCATTATCACTCCTAGCTATCACCTAGTGCCTAGCAAAGTGCTTGGAACATGTTACCAGAGGGAATATACGGTGGCTTATTCATAATTTTTTAACCTCTGGGCCAAGCACAATAACTGGCTTATAGCAAGTTTTTAATATAAATTGGGTGACTCTTAAAGTAATGCTCCATATTTTATGATTGCTGATTGAGTCCTGGCTTTGCAACTAAGTAACTGTAATCTCTGTTACCCTAGTTTAGTCATCTGTGAGATGTAATGCAAATGATCATATACCTACCTCTTTTGGTGTTTTGAAACTTAACAGATATTTTATGGAGGAAGGAGACTGAATAAATGCTAATGTGCTTAAGAAAAAAGAGCTGTACCTGTTATTGACAGTTTAAAGTAAATAAATTCTCCTTACTAGCAATAGTCATTTTCTATGTGCAAATGGGAAGGAGTTATTGGTAAATATTCAGGAAGATGAGGAAAGGGGGATTTACCCTTTTCCTATTTTTCCCTCTCAGAATATTTCTTTTATGATTTACCATTCTTTCAATGAGTTAAAAGTTATTTCTTTGAATGGCCTCTTAAGGTGATATGACTTAGTCTCACTTTGCAAATACTAACTAAAATAGCAAAAGTATAGATTGAAAAATTCACATATAGGAAGATGTGCCACTGAAACCAATTTGGCTCTCTCCATGGGAATCCATGACTGAAATAAAGAGACTACCACTTCAATGATTTATGAGCATCACTTGATTACGAAGCAGACATTTCTGAGAAAATGTCTCATCCATTGCTTTAGAAAATGTGCATTTTTAAAAAAATCAAGACATCAATTTTGTCTGATCAAACTTTTTTTTTCTTAATCTATCACCAGAAAAGTATCTTCTCACTGCTGGTTTACTCATTTGGTTTATCAAAATCCCAAAGCGGATAAAGTCATATATTTAAATCTTGAACAAACCCTCATTATCTTCTCAAGGGATGCAGTATTTCTTCACAGTTCAGAGAAGGAAGCCAGGTCATGAACTCACATAATTTGCCTAAGGTAGCTCATTTGCAAACTACCAGATAATAAATTGAAATCAGGAGTACCAGATACTTCCAGGAGCACCATAGGTGGAAGATTACAAGGGATATCTTCCATTTTCCCCAGAACCATTCTCTACCTTCTTCTGCTTTCTCTCAGATCTTCCTGGACTATATTAAGGGGCTGTCATACTGTCGGGCTTCCATAGAAGCCTCAGAAGGAAATGGACAAGAGAGGATCTAGAGATAAAGGTGAGCTGTTTACTACCTGACTACTCCCCTGTGGGATCTCCTTGGGATAGACTACAAGGGTCCTCAAGATTGCCTGTTCAGTGCAGCAGTGCTGCCCTGTGGATCCTGTTAACTGCTTCTTTGCCTTGTTCTTCATGCCTAAAGGAATTAACAGCCCCTGTGCTTCAAGTCTTAGGTTTCACAAACTACTTATGCTTCCTCTATATCAACTGGCGCTTTTGTTTCTGGGATTTTCCTAAATTGAATCTGCCATCCCTTTCCTACCAGGGCCTTGACTGATAAGGCGAATCTGCAATGTCTTACTTGGGTACAAACCACAAATTTTACGCATAAAAATACAATTTCCATGTAAATACTTTGTCCCAAATCCATGGTGCCACAGTTTTATTACTAAATCTATGTATTTTAAAGTGAAACAAAGTTTAAAACTGTTTGTGACTGAGGAACTCATAAGTAAGAATGACTGCTCTTCCAGAACTGTGTTCCCCAGACAAGAAGCATGCTGTGACTTTTAATCATGAAAAATGCATTCGCTGCAGAAATTCAACACTAACTCCATGAAGTTTATGTAGAAAATGTTTTCAGTCAACAAAATGCATCAGAACAAGTAAAGTTTTAGGGGGAAGGCAGAGTTTAAGGAAATACAAATTAAAGATCATACATTTTGAAATGCCTGTCTCAGACTCCAGCAAATAAGTATATCCTTCAGGGGTTTACAGTGAAGTAAAAAAATCATTTAAGTTACTGTTAAGTGCATGTGATAATTACTTGCATTGTAATAAAGTCAATTTCTCGAAATCCTCATTGAAAACCTTTAGTTGTAAAATCTTTCTTAACATAAACTGGGAGTGTTTCCTGGTGAAAAGGGAATGAATAAAGAGAAATTGTTCTTGGATAAGCTTCTTTTTTTCTTGTTTGTTTACTTATATTTGTCTTTCTTTTTGTTTTTAAAGATTACTTATTTGAAAGGCAGAGTTACAGAGAGAGGTACAGAAAGAGAGAGAAATCTTTCATACTTTGGTTCACTCCCCCAAATGACAAAGCTGGGCCAGGCCAACGCCATGAGCCAGGAGCTTCTTCCAAGTTTCCTGAGTGTAACAGGGGACAAAGCACTTGCACCATCCTCTACTGCTTTTCCCAGGTGCATTAGCAGGGAGCTGGATGGAAACTGGAGCAGCCAGAATGCAAAATGGCACCCGTAAAGTGCCAGAGTCACAAGCAGCAGCTTTATGTGCTACCCTTATTTTTCTTTGTTGTAAATGTCTTTAAATGCACAAAAGCATTAAGTTAAAATTATGAGAGTTTATTAGAAACACGATTCTTAATTTTAGGAGAGTTCCAATTAAGCAAAAATTTAAAAAAATGTTTATTTTAAGATGGAATGTGGCAATTCAAATTCACTCATTAGGTAGTAAACAGTTGGATTTTCCCTTCAAATATTTAGAAAAAATGTCACAAATAGAGGTCTTTCAAATTAGTAAACAAAAGGCTTTTTTTAGAGTCATGTCAATAAATTACATTCTTGTACTTCTTAGAAATGGAACCAAGTTCTTTTGGGTAAGGCCATCGAACTGAGATCCTGATTGTGTTTCTTACAATGAGTTGACCTTGAGTATATTATAGAAACTCTTTGACTTGGTTTCCTTTTTGTAAAATGGGGATGGCAATGTTTGTGTCTACCTCACAGCACTGCTGTGAGATCTAAATGTGGAGTAACATGTCTAAAGCACTTAACTCAGTGCCTGACCATAGTAAGTACTATCTGAATGTTAAGTAACTTTCAGAGGAAGGGACCTGAGTATATGGTCTCTTATCTGTTGGTAGAGTGGGCTCCTGCTAGGTCTCTTGCTATTTTCTGTCCTCTACCTACAGCGAGATACAAGTGGTCTGCTCTAACCCTGGAATGCTCACCTGAGGCCCCAGTTGCCGGAGGTCAGAAACAAGGTCTTCTCATTTTTCTCCCTCTGTTTTGTGTCCTATCCTTTGTGTCCTAAAAAAGAAGTTCCTAATCCTCTGTTAACCTAAGACATGATTAAATGGATAAGCTTCCTAAAATGCCACACTCTTTCCTTGTGTGTATGTTCTGTTTGTTGATTTGTTAGGATTCTGCCACTATGGATTATTTGGCTAGGTTTATCAATTTCTTTGATAGAAAAAAGGAAATAGAAGAAACTTGACATGAAAAACAAAAAGGTAAAGAACATTAGCAATAAGAGAAATGGGGACCAGTTTCATGTCATAGCAAGTAAAGCTAAGTAAAGCTGCTGCCTGCAATGCCAGCAGCCCACATGGGAGCCAGTTCATGTCCTGTCTGCTCCAATTCCAATCCAGCTCCCTGCTAATAACCTGGGAAAAGTAGTGGAAAATGGCCCAAGTGCTTGGGCACTGCCACCAAATTGGGTGACCCAGAGGAAGATCCTGAATTTTGGCTGTTGAGGCCTCTCTGGTGAGTGAACCAGTGGGTAAATGATCTCTCTCTCTTTCTCTCTCTCCTTCTCTCTCTCCCCCTCTCTTTCAAATAAATGAGTAAATCTTAGAAGAAAGAAAGAAGACAATGGCATAGATTGTTCTACTCCTTCAGTTACCAAGAATGATTTTCATGTGTAAGGGATGCACATGAAATGAACATTGCTGCCTCTTCCAAATGGGCCTACACGGGGCTCCACACTGGTTGAGCTGACTTGTGGCAGCAAGCTGGGCTGTTTCTAAGATTCATTCTTTGGAGAGAAAACCAACCATTGTATGGCTCCTTCCACAAACTGAGTTTCACCAAGTTAGAGGATAAAAGCAAGTGTGTGTGAAATGCTCTTGGCTGCTCCTCTCTTGAGGTCTGACTATTCTATTATTTCTATTAGATGCAAAAAAAAATCACATCATAAAGTTGAGGGATTGGTAAGAAGAGCTAATGTGTTTACCCCATATATGTTGTAACTTTGAAAGGGTCTTATTTGCTCCCCCACTTCCACAGGAGGCAGCTGCATTGGGGCAATGTGGTTTCACTTGACTTAGCAGCAGCCTATGAGGCCTCCTAGGTCACAGAATAATTTCCCAGATACCTGAAGCTCAGCAAGGCCCAATGACCCGCAGATATTTATGGTGTTTTTGGTTGGGCCCAATCTGTGGCTGGTCTTTCACTATGTGAATGAATGTTGGGGACGTGATTGGTTATAAAGCTTAATCCTGCTTTATAACAAAGTCTGAAGCCAATGTCAGTTCCAGGCAAGGCTTTATTCAGAACACCAATAAAATTCAATTGTTTAAACTTTTGTTTCTCCTTAACTGTTAGAGACTGGAAGCTACTTACTTGGAGAAAAAAAAAAAAAAAAAAACAGGGTGGAAAAGGGATGAAAAGACCAGTCCATATCCCATCTGAAATCCTGTTCAGAGGATTTGCTGCAACGGCGTTCCAGCTTCAAATCAGACTGATTAAAATAAAATTACTCAGTCTCCTGACCCATAGCAAATTTCATGAGCAGCAATTTGTCTAGTAGTTGAGCTGTGAGTACAATCTGATTGGCTATAATTTAGGTTTATAGTTCCTATTTTTTCCTCAAACACAGTAGAATCCAGTGATCATGAAATAAAGAAGTAGAAGGGAAAATGGAGGATTTAGTATAAGCTAAGAAAAAAATGGAAAGAAAATGAATTTAAAACTATAATGCTGTTTGCTTTTTTAAAGCTTGAATTTACAATATGTCTGTAGCTTTGCAAGAGAATATGCTGTATTTGCATGTGTACATTTCATTTTAATCTCCAGATCTGCCTTTGACTTCCTAGATTTCCCTGGTCAGTCAGTCTCTCTCTTTCTCTCTCTCTCTCTCTCTCTCTCTCTCTCTCTCTCTCTCTCTCTCTCTGTCTTGTTTTTATCTCAAATTTCCAAGTCTGGATTTATGAGAAAGTTTCCACCTCCAGAAAATGCTGAAGACCCCCCTAGTGCCAAGAAGTTCCAGCTACCTAGTCAATTGCACAGGAAAGAGTGACTCTTTCCAGGGCCTGAGACTTTTCACCTCCCTGAAGAGTTAGCAGTGTGCTTGGTGACCAAATGGATTCTTCAACTGCCCAAAAAGGCACATCCACTGTGGAGTGAGACCGTGAAGAATGCTTTTGACCTCTTGTCATTGTATGAGATGTCAGAATTACATTTTCTCAGCATCCAAAAAGGGATATCAATGGTAAAAGAAACAGAAATAGGAGTATCAAGTAATAGGCACTGGTTTAATTTTCTCTTTACCAAGCAAAACCATAGAGAATAGATACAGAGAAATTGCTCTTTGGCTTTAAAAACTTAGTCCTGCTCTTCTGTCTCTGAGATAAGCTGAAGGAGTGCAAGGTACGGTAGAAGAGCAGAGAGATGATGTAAAATCCAGGTAGGTGTTTAGACTTCTCGATGATGCATAATTGTGATCACAGAGTGATTATGTATTATTCTGGAAACAGAATACCCTTATTTCACTGTAAGACATGGAGATTGTCCGACTTTTCTCTTCTTCAATACCAATTCACTTCCTGGCAGTGTGGGACCAAAGGGCTTACTTGGTAGTAGTAGCAGCTAAAGAGCAAATGAATGTGGATAACAATTGTGGCAGTTATGGTGACCTCTAGATTATAAGATAGAGTGAGTTCTTCTAAGAAGGAATTTAGCAATGCCTTCTTCATTTCCCAGCAATACATCTTGTGACATGCTAAAGTTTCTAAGGAAACAACTCCAGTTTCACGTTTCTGTCCTAGGTGTGGTAGCTGCTCAATTATAGTCCATGCAAACATATTTCATAGTTAGGCAGAGCTCAGGCATTATATAGTGTATCAGCTGCACTTCTGCTCACTTGTACCATCCCCATGACCAGTGAAACTCTGCACACACTGAACTGCCTGCTTTTAGGACTTCTTCTAACCATGTGTTCTTTTCCTAAGGCATTTTTGAGCTGTTCTCCAGAACAATGGGCTCCAGAATACCTTCTTCTCCACCTTTGCTTCCAGAATTAAAAAAGCCTCATTCTAAGTGGGTAAAAACAGGCTTCAAGTTCCATCTAAAAGAGGTGTTTTTATCAGCCCTACTGGGTGTGTGTTAACTTGGAGAAATTGTTTTGCATCTCTGAGGCTTAGCTTCCTTTTCTTCAAAATGAGGATAATAAAATCTACTTTGCAAAGAATGTTGGAAGGATTAAATAGAATGAAATATCCCAAACTCTTGGTACCCTAGTAGGATCTTAATAAGTGAGCATAGTTATGACAAAAACTTATATGAGGAACACTTGGTACTTTTCAGCAGAAATCCTTCTCTCTAATTCATATCTTCTCAACAATTGCTTAAGGCCACACTAAGAAAAGGAGATGTTTTATTGAACTACCAATGCTTATTCTGAAATATATAATCATGAGAAAGTATAAAATGAGAATCAACCATTTTTCCTATGTTTTCAGGATTGCCATAGAGTCTCATTAATTTGATATTCAAGAGAACATGGAAAATCAAATCCACCGGCACATCATGTAACTTTTTTATTATGGAAAGAATCAAGCCTACACACACTTAGATAATGAACTCCAGGTACGCATTAGCTGTCTTCAGTAGTCTGGTAACTTAAATAAACCCTGGCAGCTTCATACTGTTCTAAATTTCCTATATTTCCTCTTCAAGTCAATAAAGATGACCTAGATCTCTATTTTTGCATTACAATTGACAAAACTAAGGTTGATAGACATTGTGATAGTTCAAAATCATGTTTCAGTGTGAAAAAGCACCATGTGCCCAGATCAAATGCCCACTCTACCGCATTTTTCTATGATGCTTCCTAAAGGAAAAGAAAAGAAAGTTCCTAGGAGGAAAGGCAAGTGTTCGCTTGGTTAGCTCCCATCTATTTGCATCTTCCATCCTCTCCTTGAAGCAATTCAAATCAGTTAATGATTGCTACATAAACAAACTACAATTTCACTATGTCTTACCCAAAATGTATTTCAGATTTCAAAGCAGGGAGTTTTCGTAGTCCTTGCTTGTCAAAATGCACTGACTGGGTGATACCAGTTCCCTTAATTAGGTGATGGTTTGAGGGTAAAATGTTTCCCATGAGTAGTTTTCTTTAGTCAATAAGAATGGTAA
The DNA here is from genome assembly GCA_949820135.1 of Sylvilagus floridanus. Lineage (NCBI taxonomy): Eukaryota > Metazoa > Chordata > Mammalia > Lagomorpha > Leporidae > Sylvilagus > Sylvilagus floridanus. The sequence goes on along the minus strand of OX463226.1, from coordinate 89,545,298 downwards.
CGTCAAGCTACAGAATTTCTTACTCTGGATCTTGTACATCACAAAAAGATTCACAGCTCTGGGCAAAAAAATGCTCATTTTCAATTTTTAAAACCCAGGAGAATTTTGGGTTTGGGGGAGACTGGACACCAGAGGGTGCTAAAGAGCTGCATAATTTACTTATTGGCCATTGTCCACCAAATTCATGGTAATAGGGTCAGCTGGCATTGAGAGAAGATACTGGGCATGTTCAGTGCCAGGGGATATTGCCTGGTGCAAGGTTTTGCTGGAGGTCTAGGTCCACCTGGATCCACAGGCCACATTAATGGACTGCGGTGTGGCCATCCTCTCGTCGTTGCTGACTTGACAGTTGGTTTTGGTCAATCCCATTGATTGTGAGGAAGTCAGCTGTTAAAAATAGAATCAATGGTGCTACCACCAGCTCACTAGCCATTTACAGGCACTCATAAATACTGAAAATGACTGCCCAGAGGCTGAGCTTCCAGGCTTCTTTTAGCTTTACTTTGAATTTGCTGCTTCTCGCTATATCAGCAGAAGAGAGGACTTGAAAGAGTTGAAAACAGCCCAAGCTGCTTGAGTCTCTCAAGAAAGGAATTATTAATAAAACGTCAACTCCTGTGCATTGCGCTTCTTTTGAAAAACTTTCTCAAATTCATGAAATATCAGTTTTGGTGCTTCGGGCCTGCTCTGCATTCCTGGTACCTACACTTCTGCTTCTCGAAAAAAAATAACTATTTAACCCATGAGATAAAGTCCATTTCTTTACACGTATATAAGAACTGACTGATTTTTTAAAAACATATTTATTTATTTATCTGAAATTCAGAGTTACAGAGAAAGAGGCAGAGAAACACACACACAGAGATCATCTATCTACTGGTTCACTCCCCAGAAGGCTGCAACAGCCAGGGCTAGGTCAGCGAGAAACCAGGAGCCAAGAATTTCATCGGGGTGACTTGAGGCATCCTTCACTGCTTTTCCCAGGCCAGTAGCAGGAGGTGGATCAGAAGTAGAGCAGCCAGGACACAAACTGGCACTCATACGGGATGCTGGCAGGGGCTTTATGCTTTAGGTCACAACACTGGCCCAGCTGAGTGACTAACACAGTGTTCAGCAACATGTAGAATGCAAAATGATAACAAATTCTGATCTCAAGAATTTAACAATGACTCAAACAGAAAAATATGCATTGAACAATACTGTTTCATAAAAGCTGCAGATTTTGTTGGTAAATTGAGTTAGTATGTGTAGGAAATCAGTCTAATTCATGGTAAGAGAACAGGATATATAAACACATATACACACCCCTACACATATACCTTTGTATGAGCATATGCATCTATATATTCTATATTTGTGTATAGATGTGCACACAAAATACGTATAAATGAATACATTTCTCACACCCTTAGTGTAAAGTATGTGAATTATATTTTATATGCATATATACACACATATCTACATATGACACACAACTGAATATTAATTTGTGTGGATTTTTTCCTTTAATAAAATAGTGAGTTTATTTCGCATATATGTTTTTGTGTCCCCACTGTCCCCAATTCTGAACACTGCTACTACTGTTTCCTATCATAAAATTCCATATATACTTAGAACCAAGCAAAGGTAGACTTCCATTTTTAAAAATTAAACAGGCATTTTGGACAACACCTTCTTGGAAATGAAACCTTGACAGCATTTATCAAATATCATATGAAAATTTTTCACTTTTTTCTTATAAAAAGGATACCCAGATGTCAGCTATTATAGGAATAAAAAATGATGGAGAATTTTAGCAAACTGTTTAAACTTTGCTTAAAAAGACTTCCTCTACTTCCAAAGATCTTAAATAGCCTACTGGTCAGTCATCTAGAAGCAATTTTTTGCATAACTGATAAAGTTGACTTCCACTTTAGAAAGTAAAAGATCTTATTCTAGACTTACTTGCCTTTTGCTTTAATATATTTTACAGAACTAGGTCCTTTTAGTGTTTTAGAATAATTTTTTTTCTGAGTTTTGAAAAATTCTTGACCTTTTGATCTTGGTGCTGTTGATTTTGGATCTTTTCTATTCTAGTTTGATCTTTGTGCATTTTATGTGGGCTATTTCATAGAGATTTCTTCATTAGAGCTTTTTCTTTTCTTTTTTTTTTTTTAAATTTTTTTTTTGACAGGCAGAGTGGACAGTGAGAGAGAGAGACAGAGAGAAAGGTCTTCCTTCCGTTGGTTCACCCCCAAAATGGGCGCTACAGGCGGAGCTATGCTGATCCGAAGCCAGGAGCCAGGTGCTTCCTCCTGGTCTCCCACGCGGGTGCAGGGCCCAAGCACTTGGGCCATCCTCCACTGCACTCCCGGGCCACAGTAGAGAGCTGGCCTGGAAGAGGGGCAACGGGGACAGAATCTGGAGCCCCAACCAGGACTAGAACCTGATGTGCAGGCGCCACAAGGGGAAGGATTAGCCTAGTGTGCCCCGGCCCTGTACTTTATTTAAATATTTTAAAAATTTATTTACTTGAGGGGCCAGAGCTGTGGCACAGTGGGTTAACGCCCTGGCCTGAAGTGCCAGCATCCCATATAGGCGCCTGTTCTAATCCTAGCTGCTCCTCTTCCAATCCAGCTCTCTGCTATGGCCTAGGAAAGTAGTGGAAGATGGCCCAAGTCCTAGGGCCCCTGCACTTGTGTAGGAGACCTGGAAGAAGCTCTTGGCTCCTGGCTCCTGGCTTTAGAACCGCGCAGCTCTGGCTGTTGCGGCCATCTGGGGAGTGAACCAGCTGATGGAAGATCTCTCTCTCTCTGTCTTTACCTCTTTCTGTAACTCTTTCTTTAAAAAATAAAAAAAATATGCCGGCGCTGCAGCTCAATAGGCTAATCCTCCACCTGCGGTGCCAGGCTGGTTGCCTCTCTTCCAGTCCAGCTCTCTGCTGTGGCGTGGGAAGGCAGTAGAGGATGGCTCAGGTTCTTGGGCCCTGCACCTGCATGGGAGACTAAGAGAGGTACCTGGTTCCTGGCTTCTGATCACCGCGGTATGCAGGTCGCAGCGCGCCGGCTGTGGCGGCCATTGGAGGGTGAACCAACGGAAAAAAAGAAGACCTTTCTCTCTGTCTCTCTCTCTCACTATCCACTCTGCCTGTCAAAAAAATAAAATAAAATAAAATAAAACAAATTTACTTGGGAGGCATAGTTACAGAAAAAGAGAGGGAGTGACAGAGAGAAAAGTCTTTCATCTACTGTTTCACTCCCGAAATGGCTACAACTGGAGTTAAACCAATCTGAAACCACGAGCCAGGAGCTTCTTTCAGGTCTCCCACGCAAGGGCCTTCGCACTGAGGCCATCTTCTACAGCTTTCCCAGGCCATCAGCAGGGAGCTGGATTGCAAGTGGAACAGGCAGGTCTTCTCAGCGCTGGCACTGCAGGCAGATGCTTAACCTACCACACTATAGCACTGGTCTACACTAAAGCTTTTTCTTCAGTTTCCCCCTTATCTTCATCATTATCCTTATCATCATTATCTTCCTCAGCAGCAAGTTTTACTTTTCTCTGTGGCACTTTTCTGACACCTCTAGGGGCACATGACTTTCCAGACATACTTAAATTTCAAATCTTCCTCCCCTACATCTTCTGACTCTGTATCTTTCTCCAAAGCAACTAAGAGCTGTCCACTAATATGCACAGGTGCTGAATCACATTTTAACCCTAAGATCACATGTGACATTATTTCAAAGCCTCCAAAAACAACCTTTGGCAGCACAGATGTGTTCAATATTGCCAGTACTTCAATAATATGCAATTTATCCTTTCCACCAGCACCTAAATGGACCGACTTTAAAGCTAACTGGTGCTCATTTTCGTCATTTTCTAGTTTAAACTGATAATCTTTGTCAGCCTTTACTTCACAACCAAAAAAGTAGTTCAGGGCCTCAGGAAACTCAAGTCATGTCCATCGATGACTTTAGTTGGGAGAGAAAGCAGATGGAGATAGACACTCACTGTTGCAAGTACTATGCTGGTCAGAAACACACCAGGACAATTTGTATGGATTAAACACCAAATAAAATGGAATTTTGGAAAGGTTTGGTCTCAGAGTTTAATTTTCTTCTAATCACTAAATATTTCCTTCTACAATCCCTTAAATCTACAATTATGATAGTGTTCACAACCAATTGATTTTTATTCCTATAGTGCACTCTTCACTACTCACTCATCCATTTGTTTCTGAGTTTAATAAATTTTGTGCAGCTACTATATACTGGACATAGAGTTAGAATCTACCATTGAGCCGGCACTGTGGTGCAGCAGGTTAACGCCATGGCCTGAAGCACCAGCATCCCATATGGATGCCAGTTCAAGACCTGGCTGCTCCATTTCCGATCCAGCTCCCTGCTATGGCCTGGGAAAGCAGTAGAGGATGGCCCAAGTCCTTGGGCCCCTGCACTTGCGAGGGAGGCCTGGAAGAAGTTCCTGGCTCCTGGCTTTGGATTGGCACAGCTCCAGCCATTGTTGCCAATTGGAGAGTGAACCATCAGATGGAAGACCTCTCTCTCTCTCTCTCTCTTTCTCTCTCTCTCTCTCTCTCTCTCTCTCTCTCTGCCTCTCCTCTCTCTGTGTAACTGACTTTCAAATAAATAATCTTAAAAAAAAGAAGAATCTATCTTTTCTGACCTCAGGGAGCTGGTAACATAACCGGGAAATAAACTGTTACAGAGACTATGACAAGTCCCCAAATAAAAGCACATAGGGGTGTGCAGGACAGATGGATGGCTATATGCCCCTCATGCATCAGAGAAAACATCTGGTCACAGGTGACCTCTCACACAAATCCCAAGGGATGAATTGAAGTGATTTGGGTAATAAAGCCAGCAGGCTACTATTTAATAGAGGAGAGGTCAAGGTGAGCATCTGACCAAGATGAAAAGAACTTGGTGCATAGTGGGAATGTGCAGTTGTTCAAGATGAGGAGATAGAATAACACGGAGCCTGCAGAAACGAGGCTGCAGATGTAAACTGAGATGAATTAGGAACAGGCTATCTTTGGGTGACTGCTAGGGTTATTCTCTTGGAAAAGATGAGGCCACAGATCTTCAGGAATATTCAATTTTGGGATTGAGTTTTTCTTCTGTGTTTACTACTATTATATCTTTGAATTCATTACTTAACTGAATCGTATCACAGCACATCTACTACCTACATCTCATGGGCAACACACATTGCATTTGGAATAGTACCTTAAGGTTAATGAGTCATATCTCCACACCAATGGGTTTACAAAGGAGTCTTTACATTGTGCTCACTGATACAGCTAGATTTCTAACTAGAGCACTATAGTATTCAATGGTAAACCCAATCATTTTTACCATTTGATAGAAATCTGCAAGTAGCTTTCAATGTATTTCCTAACAGATTTCCGAAGAGACCCTTGATTTCACATGCCACCCTAAATTCCTACACCTTTAGGATCGCTGGATTTCAACGGGAGAAAGAAAAGTAAGTTAAAATCAATAATGGCTTGGAAACTTTAATTTCAGTGAATGCCAAATACTCACAAACCAAGATAAATTCATTATTTGGGGAAAGATAAAGTTTCCTTTTTATTTTTCTTCCCAGTGCAGCTAGAGAATTCTGCAGTGTAGTATCAGCACCTCTGAGTAGATAGCTATTCCTCAAACCTTACCCTGCTTCCCACACCCACACACAACACTTTCTTTTTTCACTGCTTTCTTGCAGGTCTGTGAGTAAATTAATACTTTGTAAAACATCAAAAATAGAATCCTTCCCCCATTTAGGCAGAATTCATAGATGACTACTGTCATTTACCCACAGAGTAGAGGTTATACAAATATGCTGTTACTGTTCCCCAAGTAAACACCTTTGCCTAATAATTTGAAGCATTTTAAGCTTCTTATAAAAAGTGACTAAAAAGTATAAAAGAGAAAATGAAAGATAATATGTGTTTCTTACCAATTATTACAGCTGTTACAATCTTTTATAGCCCTCCCCTTGTTTCCCTAAAACATATGAGAAATTGGAAAAGAGAAGTCAGTGTGTGAATATGTATGTGTGCAATATCAAATACAAATATTATTAAAAATGAAACATATTCTGATTTCTACTCTATAATCTCTATTTTCCCAGTGATATTTAAATGTGTCACATGGTGCTGATAATTATATATTTATATCATGATTTAAATGTTGTATAATATACAATTTTGTGTGAATACACTACAATTTATTTCACCAATTTGCATTGGTAAGTATTTAGTTCCTTCTTAATTTTTGCAAATACACACAATGATGCTGTAATTAAAGTGTGTACTCATATTTTCACTCTTCTTCATATTGTCCCGAATAATTCCTAATAGTAAAATTTGAAGGCAAAAGATATGAATAGGGTTTAATAATAGATTCTATGCTGAATTATCCGTCAGTAATATTGCACTGTCTATGCGGAGCACAAGAGAGTGAGCATACTCAATTTCCCTGACTATAGCCAGAGAATAAAGATCACTTTGTGGAGCCATTAAAAATTTTTCATTGTGCTAGAACATTATTCTGGTGATTCATATTATGAACATTATGTCATAGGGTTTGAGAAATTTCTATCTTTTAAGTATTTGATTATATCTACACTGCCTTTTTTGTTAATTCATAAATTTGTATGTTACCAGCATTTCATTTTTTCATTGAGGAAGTTGTAAGTGTATTTATTTTCTTCCCTCTAAAACAGAACCATTTTCTCACTTATTTCAGTTTTAATTTTCAGAAATTTATTATTATTTCATTTTGTTATTATTTTCATTTTTTGTCTTCCCTTTGCTTTGATAAGGCAAACTACTGCTTTTTCTAACTTCTTAAGATGATTAGTTCATGTTTTGTTTGATGATGAAATTAATTTTGAGGTTCTGTAATAGATTTCCATAATTTGATTGAGGCATAAATGACAGAGAATAAATATTTAATGTATGTAATTGGATATACTTTGACATAAACCTGTGAAACTACTACCAAAAGTGAAATAATGAAGAAATTTATCACTCCCCTAAAATTTTTATGGCTCTCTACCCCACTGTAAACCTTCCTTCTGCCTCCTGCATACCATACTATTTATCCCAGGGAAACCACTGGTCTACATTCTGTCTTTATACATTAGTTTACATGTCTTAGAATTTTATATAATAGAAACATATAAAATCTTACTCTCTTCCTTTTTTTAATGTTTTTTTTACAATTTTTTTATTTAGTAAATATAAATTTCCAAAGTACAGTTCATGGATTACAATGACTCCCCCCCCCCATAATTTCCCTCCCACTCGCACCCCTCCCATCTCTTGCTCCCTTTCCCATTGCATTCACATCAAGATACATTTTCAATTATCTTTATATACAAAAGATCGATTTAGTATATATTAAGTAAAGCTTTCATCAGTTTGCACCCACACAGAAACACAAGGTGTAAAAATACTGTTTCAGTACTAGTTATAGCATTACTTCACATTGGATAACACATTAAGGACAGAGCCCTCATGAGACGTAAGTACACAGTGACTCCTGATGTTGATTTAACAATTTGACACTCTTGTTTATGGAGTCAGTAATCTCCCTAGGCTCTAATTATGAGTTGCTGAGGCTATGGAAGACTTTAGGGTTTGCCGACTTCGATCTTATTCCGACAGACAGGGTCATAGTCAAAGTGGAAGTTCTCTCCTCCCTTCGGAGAAGGCACCTCCTTCTTTGGTGGCCCCGTTCCTTCCACTGGGATCTCACTTGCAGAGATCTTTCATTTAGGTTTTCTTTTTTTTTTCTTTCCAGAGTGTCTTGGCTTTCCATGCCTAAAATACTCTCATGGGCTCTTGAGCCAGATCCAAATGCCTTAAAGGCTGATTCTGAGTCCACAGTGCTATTTTGGACATCTTGCATTCTATGAGTCTGCTGTGTATTCCACTTCCCATGGTGGATCATTCTCTCCCTTTTTGGTTCTGTTAGTATTCGCAGACACTAGTCTTGTTTGTGTGATCCCTTTGACTCTTAGACCTATCAGTGTGATCAATTGTGAACGGAAATTGATCACTTGGACCAGTGAGATGGCATTGGTACATGCTACCTTGATGGGATTGTATTGGGGTCCCCTGGCATGTTTCTAACTCCATCATTTGGGGCAAGTCCTATTGAGCTTGTCCCAAATTGTACATATCCTCCCTTTCTTTTTCCCTCTCTCATAATTAACTGGGATCACTTTTCAGTTAAAATTTAAACACCTAAGAATAATTGTGTGTTAGTTGCAGAGTTCAACCAATAGTACTAGAACAAAAACAAACAACAAAAACAAATACTAAAATGGGTAAAGATTTACATTGTACATCAACAGTCCAGACAAGAGCTGAGCGCTCTAACAACTGATACTCTTTTATGACATTGGTGATCACCCAAGGCTCTTGTTATGAGCTGCCAAGGCTATGGAAGTCTCTTGAGTTTACAAACTCCGACCTTATTTAGACAAGTCCATAATAAAAGTAGAAGTTCTTTCCTCCCTTCAGGGAAAGGTACCTCCTTCTTTGATGGCTCCTTCTTTCCAAGGAGATCTCACTCACAGAGAACTTTCATTTAGGTACCTGCTAACTTAAAGGGATTTGGATTCCCATGGCAAGTTTTTAGCTATACCCTTATGGGTGAGTCCATCAGCTCACTGTTTTCTTTAATTGCTATAGTTACTTAATATTATTATTGAAAAAATTATCATGTTTATACTGTTACATTAAGGAAAAAGAGCTGGAAGATAAGAGAGTAGCCCTAGATTTCCAGTTCTGAATCTTTTTGCCCTGAATTTAGGCCTGGATATTTAACTCAGAAAACCTCACAATGTGATTTTTCTATGCCCCCCCCCATTCTTGCAAAGGATTAGCTGTGTACCACATAAATAACCATCAGCCTAGAAGCATTCTAGAAGTCTTAGGTTCTATATTTAAATGCAAGTTGGAATAATAAAATGTTGATAAAATAATACTTGTATAAAAATGATGGTGGTAATAATTGATATAAAATGATATGTAGGGGCCAGTACTGTGGCACAGTAGGTTAAACCTCTGCCTGCAGCAGCAGCATCCCATATGGGTGCTGGTTGTAGACTTGGCTGCTCTTCTTCTGATCTAACTCCCTGCTACAGTGCCTGGGAAAGCAGCAGAAGATGGCCCAAGTGCTTGAGCCCCTGTACTCACATGGGAGACCTGGACCTGGAAGAAGCTCCTGGCTCCTGGTTTCAGAACGTCCCAGCTCTAGCTGTTGCAGCCATTTGGGGAGTGGATGAGCAGATGGAAGACCTCTCTCTGTCTCTCTCTCTCCATAACTCTGTCTCTGAAATAAATAAATTTTTCAAAAAATTAAAAAACTGATATGTACTGAATATTAAACTATCCAAAATTGAAAAAGCATAAATCTATTTAAAAACTACCATTTCCTAATTTTGTTATTTGTATTTTTCCAACAGCCAGTACTTCTCAGTGTGCATATGTAAAGAAAGAAAAATATTTGAAGAAATAAATAATAAAATTACAAAAAATTTTGATATTTCTAATTTAAATAATTGCTTAGTTAGTTACTAAGACATTTTACAAATATCTTTAGAAATACATGTGTTCCAGCAGCATTCAGAAGGAGTCTAGAGATCTTCGTGTATTTCAAAAACAATTTTATTTTTATAGCAATATAGGCTTATGAAAAGCTATATTTGTTAGGGACCCATTCGCGGTGAAAGTAACTGTGCTATAGCGCAGTTTGAAAGACCAAACGGCCTAACTGCAAAACCGTTGTAATGGTTTAACCGCAAAACCGTTATAATGGACGCAAATCAACCGTCATGACCGTCGTTGCTATGACTACGGGACCCTGGGAGGTTGGCGCGAGGGCGGGGCTGACCTCTAGAAACCATATATAAGGGGACCCTCAGACACTGTAAAGCAGAGGTTGCTTAGTCTCCCCAGTCCCTAGTGCCTTGTGTCAGCAGAAGTAGGCTTGAGCGATCTCTCCTCCTAGTCGCCTAGAGTACCAATAAAATGTGTTTAGCTTGCCTTTCCTCAGTCTCCTGGACTCTTTCTTTATGGCAACCCAGCCAGTTCCCGGAGGGGGAGATACTGACAATATTCATACTCACCAACACCTGAGAGATAACGTCATACCTCTTGGGGAGGCCTTGCCCAAGTTAGATAGATACGCTAAACCTCAATCTCCCTGTTAATGACATGATGACGTATTTACAGTTTCCACATCTATAAAACTCTGATAGTTCATGATTTTGTATGTAGCCTTTTTTGATAAAAATTTTAAAAATGCATGTCTTGGAAGGAGTTACTAGTTTCTGTAATAGTGCCTTGGAAATGTAGCACTCTGGAAACAAAATCTATGAAGAAAGCCTAAAAGAATTGGGTCATTTATCCTGGAGAAAAGAATACTAAGGAAGAGTTTACTATGATCTCCTGAGGCATTTTCTCAGCGTCCAAGCCAGATGGCTTTCTTTAGTTTTCTTGTTTAGGCCATGTAAAAATGAAGTCATTAATATACTGTGATGACAGCTTTTTTTATGCTTATTGGCCATAAAGAGGCTGTCAGAATGTTTGTGAGACATGCTTGCCTATGACCTGCAATCTCTCTGGAACTAGAAGCCAAGTGGGATAAGTTAGCAAATGTGAAGATTCTGATTGAACAAAAAAGAAGTAGACGTGCTTGCAGACCCCTGAAGAGTGTGAGCCAACAAACAAAACTTTAAATCAATGTAGAAAATATTATTATCCTTTTGAATATGTACATCAAAATATCTTTGTTCAGTGAGACAGTGAATTATCCCACTGAGACCAGCACAGCCTTAGTATTAACTCATACAAATAAACACAACCACCATTATTGTAGTAACAATTCTTCTCCTAGTGAATACTTGGATATCTTTTTTAAAAAGCCTTCTGAATGTTAATCCCTTTGCCCATTTCACAAATGCTTTCTTTGAGCATAATATGGAGCAGACTCTCCTAAGCACCTAGGATATTGGTAAGCAAAAGTAAACGTACTTTTGTGCTTGAAGATTAACTTCCAGCAAGATAATGATTAAACTTTAGCATAACTAAATGTAAAACTTTTGTAAAAAAGTACTCTAAATGGAAATAGAATGATTGACCTTATGGAATTTTAATCTAGGAGAAATGACCCTTGTTAAATTAAGTCATATAAAAAATTGTTTAATTTTCTATTATGAGAGATTTCAGTTGGAATATTACAAGAATGTTACAAGATTGCAAGCAGGGGCTACAAAGAATTTCTTGGTGATATGGCATTTAAATCAAAGCAAGAGGAAAACTTTAGGAAAAGAAAATTATTGATTCAAACTTCCTGAGACAGGAAATATCTTGGTGCATGAGTGGAAAAGAAGATAGTGCAGCCAGAGCAGAACAGACAAAGGGAAGAAAGTCAGGAGAGCTGGGTTTTTTTGAGAACTAAGAAAAGAGGTTTGCTCTCTACATTAGGTCTACTGAAATGAGTTAAAAGAAAGCAAAGCACAGAGATAGAGATGTAATGTTTTAAGTGTACTTCATGAATGTTTTGTGGAAAATGGGTTTGAGCTTGGCAGATGTGGTAATAGATAATCAAAAATGGAATTTACTGTATTAATCTGTGTAAAAGAGGATGTCAGCTCAGATTAGAGATGTATAGAATGAGTGAATTCGATGTATGTTTACGGAAGCTGAACCAGCTTGGTTCTGATACTTTGACCCTGATGTTGATAAGAATTATTTATAAAACAATAAAGCAATTTCTATTTCAATAAAAAATAATTTAGGTCAGATAAAGAATAATATCCTAATAAAGTGCTTAAAAATTAATAGAGGATATTGGTTATGAAAATATTAAGCACAAAATAGACAATACAGCATTGAAACACTACTGCAAGGTACTGTTCAGGTTATTCATCATAGTTTTTCTGATTCTTGCCTATTGGTGTTGTGCACTGGATAGCCTATTAAAATACCTGTGGCCATTCTGGTACAGTTGTGTCTTATTACTTCAGAAAAGTCATTTTATACATGGAATTTTCTGACTTTAAAAATTTGGACTGGGGCCGGCACTGTAGCATAGCAGATAAAGCCATCCTCTGCAGTGCTGGCATCCCATATGGGTGCTGGTTCTAGTCCCAGCTGCTCCACTTCCAATCCAGCTCTCTGCTATAGCCTGGGAAGACAGTGAAAAATGGCCCAAATGCCTGGGCCCTTGCACCCATATGAGGAACCCAGAGGAAGCTCTAGGCTACTGGCTTCAGATAAGCACAGCTTTGGCCATTGTGGCCAATTGGAGAGTGAACCAGCAGATGGTAGACAACTCTCTCTCTGTCTCTCTCTCTGTGTCTCTCTCTCTCTTTCTCTTCCTCTCGCTGCTTCTCCTTCTCTCTCTGTTTAACTGTGATTCATAAATAAATAAATCTTTTAAAAAAAAAGAAAAAAATGTAGGACTATTTTACCAGTACATGACAATCTAGCTCTACTAGCCTGTGATTCCAATCTAATCTCTCTGAAGTTCCCAATAAGATATCAAAGCAGTGTTTTTTGTCTAGGTCCTGGATAAATTTATTCTCATTCATAGATTCTTCTAAAGGTATTCCATACCAATATTTGAGTTGAGTGTCTGCCTTCTTTAAATTAGTCAACCTCAGCACGATCTCACTTTATAATTCTGCAGTTCATTCAGGTATGCTTTGTGTGTCTGAGTCTTAGATTAGCAAGTGTGGTTATGATGAGGTCTCAGTAAATCTGCCAACACAAAAATGTGCAATCTCCAATTCTTGAACTTAGTTTACCATGCAACATGACGAGAGGTTTGCTCTGAGACCAAAATATATTTTCAGCTGTTACAGACAACCCTTAAACATTTGCAGCTCGATGCAGTTGAATATTCACACTGTGTTTTTAATTAGGCTAATGTGTACTTGCTCCAATGTATAATAAAAGACATAATCCATAATTATAACCCCTTTGCACTGCTTTCTGTCAGAGAGATTGGTAAAAAAATTCTTGCTCAATCTTTCAATTTGTTAATGGGATTATGATGAGCAAAAAAGGTCTGATTACCATGGCCAAGCAGACATGTCTCAGCAAGGTGAAAGGATTAATACTACAGGTCATCAGTAATTTAAAGATGTCAATTGCTGGACTTGTCCATGGGTTTCTGAGAAACCAGGGAATCTAGAAAGTGTTTGCTCCTTGGAGGTGATCACATTAGTCACCCTTAATAAGTGCATAAAGAAAAAGTATCCTCATACAGCTCTACAATTTAAAGGTAACACCAACCAAAGAGGTATAAAAGAGTGAAAATGAAAAATGTTTTCCAATATATAAATTAAAACAAATTATGTGGCCGGCGCCGTGGTTCAACGGGCTAATCCTCCGCCTTGCGGCGCCGGCACACCGGGTTCTAGTCCCGGTCGGAGCACCGGATTCTGTCCCGGTTGCCCCTCTTCCAGGCCAGTCCTCTGTCGTGGCCCAGGAGTGCAGTGGAGGATGGCCCAGGTGCTTGGGCCCTGCACCCCATGGGGAGACCAGGAAAAGCACCTGGCTCCTGGCTCCTGCCATCGGACGAGCGCGGTGCGCCGGCCGCAGCGCGCCGACAGCGGCGGCCATTGGAGGGTGAACCAACGGCAAAGGAAGACCTTTCTCTCTGTCTCTCTCTCTCACTGTCCACTCTGCCTGTAAAAAAAAAAAAAAAAAAAAAAAAAAAAAAAAAAAATTATGTGTCCTTTACCCTATCTTGATCTTTTGCAAGGTAATCTTTGCATTTCTTGCAGGGTCCTGTTGTTGATTTTTACCAAATCTTAACACCAAATATTTGATTGTATTTCTCTTGTCATATATGTTTCCCCAGTGAATTTTTGCATAAAGAAACTTTTAAGGATGCTCACTACTTATAACTATTAAACCATGTGTTCCATTAAATGAGCTGATTCAAGCAATCTCTGTTTAGGTTCAATAGGCCTCCAGGATGTCAAAAAAAAGATTTTTGAAAATAGTACTATTCTAATTAAAATCTACTTACCAATTCGCAAGGGAGAATAAGTTTCTAAACTCTTCTAAAGTTATTGTATTAGGCAATTTCCCTTCTTCTTAGGAATATTACTTTCTTAGGAGATTAGAAAAGAGTAGGGTTGGGTAGCAGAGAAATAGCGGAAAAGTCTTACACTTCCATAGAAAGAAAAATAAAATTCACATCAGAGATGAAAAAATTGGACAAGCCACATCCTGGTTCTTGTGAGTACAAGTTTTAAACAATCTCCATGTAAGTAAATAAAGCTCTGAAAATGATTAATTATTTAACAATAAAGGAGCAGTGATTTAAATATCTACCAGCCAATAAACAAAACAGGTTATATTTTATTGATTTTGACTCTTTATAAGTTATAATAATTCCCTTCTCTAGGACTGTTTTTCAGTTGCCTTTGATGTATCTTTGTTGTCTTACAGGAAAATAAAAGAGCAACATTGTTTTTTTATGGAATTAATTTTGTCAATACCGTCTGTTCTCTTTATTACACAATATAAGAACAATTAAGCCATTTTTAAAAAGAAAGTTACTTTACATTGCAGATAACAATTTTGGGTTATTGCCATTCTTAAAAAAAAAGTTGAGGGACCTAATAAGGAAATACATTTTATTACATTTGTTATTGATGCCATAAAACACAATTTTAACAGCCAGGAAATGCAATGCAATTGATCATATGTTAGAAATGCATTAATTTGAGTTACTGTATTTTTCATATGTAATTTGAAATTATGTATAGACATAAAAATGTCTTATTGCATGGTATAAATCTGTATATTACTATTTCATTACATTAAATTAAAACCACGTCTATAAGAGATTTCCCATAAATTCCCTGAAGGTCTGATTCAATTTCCTAAAGAACACTCTCTGATACTGAACTGACCCTGGTCTATTATTTGGGGTCATTTTCTCCATAGTTCCAGCTCTGGTCTATAGTTTGCTGCTTTTGACCTATTGTTTCTTGAAACAGTCATCGGACTAAAATAATGTCATTCATAAAAATGACCATTTAGTAGTAAAAAATAAAGGACTTTACTGAGGACAGAATAATCAAACACAAGACAGCAGCTTAACAGCCCTTTTTAAAGGCTACTTTGTTTTCGGGAGGGAGATGCTGCCTCCCAGATCCATCTCCATCACTCAGTCTCTCAGGTGGCGATGGCAAGGGACACATTCCCAGTGTTTCTGGGTTCCAGTGGTACAACTAACTGTGCTTAGGAGAAGAAAGGGCATCTAAGAAGCACACTTTTTCAGATCACTTTCCAATATAGTATTATCTTGATTTAGTTATAACAAAACAATCAACAAAACATTCTGTTCTTAATTAGATATGGGTTCTAATTATTGAAATATTAGTCTGATAATTGCAATGTTTCACTGTTGAGTGTGTGTGTGTGTGTGTGTGTGTGAGACCCTAAATCACTATACTTCTCAGAGTTCAAACATTTTAATTAGTTGTTAATCCTATCTTGGGCATGATTTCAAAAAACATGCCTAAGCTGATGCTATACATATCAACATTCCTTATGCGAGCAACTTAACACATGATTATTGTGGTATCCCTGCATATCTGAAACTTTCCTGGAGTTCAATTTGTAAGAGTGGAGTTTCTTTGGCTTCCAACTACTAACTGAAGAATGCTTCATATTTTACAGTTCCCTTTTCATGTGATGATGCAGTCTCCTGCTCAGGTTCATAACCTTGGAGGTCATCTTTCATCCTGAACACCCTTTGATTATAAATTTACATCACACAAATCTCCTTCTATCATCTCCAGAACATAGCAAGGCTGTGACCAAAGCTGTCTCAGGAAGATGCCAATTCAATAATTCATACTGTTATTATATCTCGGCTGGTCGCAGTAATTCATCCTAGTTGTAACACTAGTAACTCTCTCAGCCTTGTGTTTTAGTAGTGCTGAGGAAGTCTGCTATCTATTGCCAGTGCAGTTGTTCTAACATATCTGATGTATTTGTCTAATAGAACTGAATTATGCATCTAAGCACCTCCATTCCATTAATTATTTATATAACATTTAGCACCTTGATGCCTAAATTCTTTAACAAAAAAGAATACAAGCAATGGTTATAAGGATGGGGTTAGTATAACCTGAGAGGTGCTTTAGGAACCCAGCTAGTGACTCTGTTTCTAGGAAAGGATTGACCTAGAAAATTACAAAGCAACCAGAATCACAAAGGAGAGTGAACATCAACTGAACTTGACTAAGGAATAAACTAAAGTGAAATTATGACAGAGTAATGGAGAGCTAGCTGGAAATGCCTTTTATATTTTTGAAGGCTTTACATTAAAGCAAAAAGTAAAAATAGAATGTAGGTAAACAAGGTCTGTTTTTAAAGCTATTCAAGAAATATTTATAAGACTGCAATATGTGCTAAGTGCTTTTCTAGAACTGAAGATGCAGTAGTTAACAGAAGAGACAAAGTCCTTGGAACATTAATAGAAATAAATGAATGAAGAGACAATTACCATAGGATCACACTTTAATGAGATTGATCTTGCCACCTAAAGATGCCAATATCTTAGCTATGGTTTGACAATCCCATTTTCAATTCCTAACAAACTGGACATTTTCTTTCATCCGTATGGGTTCCTCCACATTTGTATCAAGTAAAATATGAGCAAACATAGTAATTTTCTAAAATTAATGTAAATTGTCACATCATGTTCAAGTCTTTTAGAAGAAAGAAGTGAACAAATGAGAAAGTGAAAGTTAGCAATGTCTTAAAATTTAATGGTAATCAACATTAAGTTTAAAATGCTATGGTGCAATGGAGAGAAAACAATCTGTGGAGAGTAGATGAGTCATTAAATTTTTTATTTTTGACAAAGTTTCATGGAGAACCTCAAGCCATAACATATTTTTCTATCATAATAACATTGTGGTGAGATAAATCTGTTTAGATGAAAACTAAAGTATTTTTAATCAAAAAGTATGAAAAACTGTCATAAGAAGTATGACTGAATATTTAAATAGGTAAAATGCAATCAAAAGAAGTAATATGGTTGAGGAATGAATTTTCTAGAGTGGGGAGAATCTGTGTATACTTTGACAAAGAAAAATCAACTTGTAAGAAAAATAATTAAGCAAGTAACAGAGGGCCTATTTAATAAAATAATCCCCCAAGAGTTGCAGACTTATCACTAGATAAAGATGAAGTTGAGCAACACATTTAATTGAAATACAGAAAGGGTGGGTTGGAAGGGACAAACAGTTAAAGTGGTGGTATGGAATAGGATTGAGTGTCCTTTTCATTAGATGGCTTCAGGAACTCAGTAAGGAAAACCATACCACCTCTGTTGACTGCATATTTTATTTCCATAATGGCATACTGGCATAGGAAGAGAAGATAGTTTTTATGTAAGTAGTGTGTATGCAAAATTTCCATGTGAAATATTTTAGCTAAAAGCATTTTTACTAAAATCATTAGGTACTGCAAGAAAACATTTTCAGAAGCATCAATAACAATATGTATTGACAATGTTTAATGATGTCATCTAGCTGGAGTTCATACAAGTTTTATGTCTTGTGCTGAGATTTCCCAAGAGATTTCTTTGTGTCTATTAACTATCCTTAGGATTATATCTAACTTTATATACTCCAAAATCTTAACTTTTCTTTTGAGAACATCATTATGTGGTTTTCCAGGGTAACTTTCTTTTCTCTCATGAGCATTCTCCATGGGCCAGTAATAAGCTGGAAACTGTCCTAAGTCCCCATGACTATTCCCTGGATATGATACAATTGCTGTCTAATAACCCTGACTCCCCATCCTTGAAAGGTCATCTTCAGTTATATGACTGTCATCACCTGTCACCACCAACAATGATGTCCAAATAACACACACAAAGTCACTGAATGTTTTGATAACTTTCTTGCTACCCATTTCTATTTCTGCTTGAAAAAATACCCTAAGAAAATTAAATAGATACCATTGTTTTCCTTTGAGCTTAATTCTATGTGGATTTCCCATCAGCTCCTACTTTGGTGGTCCACATGAGGGCTACACCTCGGCTTCAAGTATATTTAAGTTATATACCATCTGTTCAGCTCATATCATAAGATGCATCCATACTATATTTCTAACACTTATATTCATATTGCAAACTCAAAATATCTTTTAAATCTCCTTTAAATATTATATTTACATATTATATATCATTATTTATTTATCTGAATTTCACTTCAGCCTTACCTATGAACTTCTCTAAAAACTCACTTTTATCCAGAAGTTAAATTGCTTATACTCTCTGAGTAAATTATTAACATCAGTACCTCCATGGTTTAAAAATTCCGTGCCTCCCATCAGCATAATGCCTTCCTTCATTTGCTTCTCTTTCTCTTAGCTCTTTGCACACAGATCCAGTGCCCCATATTTCACCTTCCTAAGCTCTCTCCCTCTAACCTACCCATATGTCAGGTTCACCATGAATACATGCTTATACACATACACTATGTGTTAACCCAATAGAGGGTGCCATAAATGCAAGCTTATACACGTAAACTATATGTATTACATATATATCCCCCTCATTTTAATGAATTTATAAGTACCATATAAGCATGCAATATTGATCCATTGGTAACCTCCTTTGGCCTAAGTCTTTTCACTTCTAAAATGACAGAAATAGAATCGATGATACCTAATATTCCTTTTAGTTCATATTTAATATGCTTTACTATGTAAACAAAAAAAGAATTTTTTTTTCATTTTGAATGTACTAAAAGTTTGGGCATTTATAATGCTTCACCAACTCTCTTTATCTAGTTCCTCTTTACTAAGAGCTTTCCATAAAAAGTAAAGTATATGGAGTCTCTATGTGTTGTCTATAAAAACATGAGCCATGGCCTAAAGCAGATCAAAAACCTGTTGAATAAAATTCTCCACACTGTCTCATTTAAACAAACCAACTGGATTTGTGGATGTTTACCATTCTTTCTGTAAAACTTACCATTGGAACTCTATAAGTGAATGAAGATTTAATCCTATCAATTGAGTTGAATGTTTCCCATGAGTTAGCTGTATTTATTCCCAAATCTGTTCCTATTTTATCTGATATTCTAATGTTATAATTTAATATGTTTGATAAGCTGATGTAAAATGAATACATAGGAGAATTTTAAGGCCTGTTATTTGGCTCAGCAGCTTAGGGCTCTGCTTGCAACACTGAAATCCTGTATTGGAGTGCCAGTTTGAGTCCCAGCTGCTCCACTTCTGATCCAGCTTCCTACTATTCATATTCATATTCATAAGGCAGCTGATGTTCATCCAAGTGGTAGGGCCCCTGACAGCCAAGTGGGAGATCAGATCGAATTCCGGGATCCTGGCTCTGCCAGTTTAAGACTTGACTATTGCAGCCATTTGACCAGTGGATAGAAGATCTCTGCCTCTCTTTCTCCCTCTCTCTCTTTCTTTATCTTTGCTTTTTAAATAAATATATATTTTAAGAATGTGACCACCAATGAGTTATGCTTAGGTACAGCATCTTATCTTGAGTGCATATAAAGCAGGAAACTTCCTCCTCATCAATAGAATATGACATAGATGACAAATGCCACTTGATTAGGTAAAGTGAGTGATGTTATAAGTCTCCTTTGATTTTTCTACATACTCAAGACTCTGTCTTAGTAGACAGGAGACAGAGATTCTTCTGTAGGCCGTGAACAAGCCAAGATCCGTGTTAACCCAATAGAGTGCCATGTGCTGGAAACTCTGGGCAGACCTTTGACCCAAGGATGACATCTACCCAATAGCCAGTAGGAAGCGTGAGTGCTAAGTCACAAAGCATCAAGGATAGGGATTTGACCAAAAATTTTAAGGCACTTGGAAAGATTCCTCCCTAGTTGAGCCTCAGATGAAAACATATTCCAGCAGATACCTTGACTGCAGATTGTGAGACAGTGAGCAGAAGAGCCAGGTAAGCTTTTCTGGGAGCCCTGGTCTATGATGATTATAAGATAAGATGTATTATTTTATGTTGCTAAATTTGCAGGAATCTGTTATTCAGCAACAGAATTTATACAACGTCTTTAAGGTTCATTAAAGTCAATTTGGCAGCCACAACCATGAGCTACCTCAAAACACCGCTGTCAAATTTACTCAAGGCCTGACAATGATGAATGTTGGTGGAGAAAAAAAATCCAATTCACAAATCCAATTCTTATGTATGTATGAATGTTTCCTTTAGGTATTTAAGATGTTACTAAGATGTATTTAAGATGTTACTCTATTTTAAAGAACCTCGATTTGAAACAAAAGGTGATGCATAAACAGGCACAATATGATATATAGGCAACCAGTATATATAGGCACAATATAATAAATTATAATCATCAGATTTATATTCAAAGATCTGCATGCTAACAAAAGTTTTGAGAAATTTTTTGAGGTTAGAATAACTTAAAGACAAAATCATTGATACGAAGTCATCACACATTTTAGCTTCTTCAGTTAGCACATTAACCACATGTGAGAGGGGGTTTTCCCCTTAGAAAGAAGATTCTGACATAATCAGAGCCTAGGGATTCAGCATCACTATAAGGCCTCTTACACAGGCATTCATGTGGGGTAGGGAAACACTTTGGCTAAAACTGTCACAGAAATTTTTACAGAATTGAAACAATTTGATAGGAACATTTGGAGAAGAAAGACAAATGAAAAGGCTTTAGAAGGTCATGATGGTGAAGGAGAGTCCAAACCAAGGATAATATCATGACTTCAAATGCAGCAGGGGTATAGAATAACATGTATTTCACAAATGGTAAGAATTGCTTTCCAAAGAGAGAATAATCAAGCTAATGAATGGGGGTGGGCATAGAATTATCCTCCTACTAGTCCCAGGGCTCCATCCTTCAGATTTCAGGACATAGCTTCTTCATATCAAAAATCTTAGAACCATTGAATCTACTCTGCTTTTAGACAAAACACTTTTGAGGTTCACCTGTATATGCATTTAAAACTCAATCCAATTCACAAAAAGTGTAACTAAGACAAAAGGATCTCACAGCCTGAAAGAGAAGCTCAGTAATATTCTTCCAAGTCAGAGGGCAGCTGGTAATGAATCAACCAACCCAGGTGTCCAGTGTTGAAGAAAGCTCAGTTAGCCAAGAACTCCATTAAAAAGTATGGTATATAACCTTTGGTTATTGAAATTTTTATTGCAGCTATATTATCCTTACACTGAATGCCCATTATCCCAGCTACTGGTTCTCATAGGTTTTTGTTAGCTGCTTTATCACGTTGCAGTTTATACTACTTAAGCAGACCATGATGATATACTGCAGTCAGCTAAAGTGTAGAAGATTCTTAGATTTATTTTGACACCTAAAGCAACTTTTCATTAGGCTGGTAACAAGCCATATAGATGCCATAGTCCTCCCAAAAACATCATTAGGATGTCGAAAAAGTGCTGACATAAATGTGGACATTCTCAAGAACATGTTTAAGAAACTGATAGTATGGAAGCTCTTAATTTTCTCAGGTAGCAGTAGAGGGAAAATCTATATGCAAATGTTCAGGCAATGGTACCCATTTTTCTTTATGGAAAAAGTTCCCTTATGCAAGTCTAAGAGCTCCACCTTCCCTGACTGACTTTTTATGAAATTACAGAGTGCACTTGGGCATTATTTGAGCAATATCAAGTGCCTCCAAACAGCTGCTTTGCTGTTCTTGGAATGGCATGAACATTTCACGGGACACATAAAAGCCTCAGGATGAGATAGACAGAGGAACTCATTCTTCAGTAATGAAACATAGGAACAAAAACTAACCCATGAAATTTATTATAAATCTACATCTAAATTTAGTTCACCATATAGGTGAGGATTAAAAGGGTTCAATTCACATGGACTGTTGTTCCACCATTAGTTACGAATGTAATAGAATTCTCTACATATTTCTGGGCAAAAATTTTCACTAGAATTTCTATGGATATGAAGTCAAGAGGGATTACCAGCCTACCAGAAGCGTTGCTCTAATAAAATAAAAGATTTCTTCATAATTGAAGTGACATTGTTAAAGATATTATTTTTGAAAAAAATGATCTGCCAGGATGAATTAAGAAGAAAGACATTTCAGAATGTCTCTGTATATGTATATATTCATATTGCTTAACAGCTGTCCATGAAAACTCCTCCACAACTTCATTCAAATTAGTAACCACATGTTTCAATTCCCCTTCTTTAGCTAAGCTAATTTGGTCATTCTTCAACATTACTGATATATTTTCAAATTTTGAGCCATAATTTATTTTTCTATATAATTTCCCTCTTGGTTCTACTTGTTCTTCTATCATATTTTTATAATACTTGACCCAATAGTTTTGAGAAACCATTCTACTTAGATTTCTACCATTCTGCTCAGTGTCTTTCAAAGGCTATGTGCACAGTTCCAGTAGTTTTTATTACTTAACACTTAGCATTCTGTAAAAAACATTTTGCTTCAATTCTCTGTGCAAATGATTTATCTGCTAAATCTTGTACATCTTAGTGGAAGAGACTGAATCGCTACATCTCGTACAAATCCCCCACAGAACTTCAGCAAACCATTTACTTTTAATTGTTTTTGAGATGAGTATTAATATCTATTAGCAATAAATATTAGTATTAATGTGCTATTCTGATTCTTTGGATCATATTCTAATTCTTTTTTTAAGATTTTTATTTATTTATTTGCAAATAAGTGCCACACAGAGAGAGGAGAGGCAGAGAGAGAGAGAGAGAGACAGACAGACAGACAGAGGTCTTCCCTCTGATGGTTCACTCCACAATTGGCCACAACAGCTGGAGCTGCACCGATCCGAAGATCCGAAGCCAGGAGCCAGGAGCTTCTTCCGGGTCTCCCACGTGGGTGAAAGCTCTACCTCTTTCCCAGGCTATAGCAGAGAGCTGGATTGGAAGTGGAGCAGCCGGGTCTCCAACCCATGCCCACATGGGATGCTGGTGCTTCAGGCCAGGGTGTTAACCGCTGCACCACAGTGCCGGTCCCTATAATTCTTTTTGATCATGTGTTTTTGTACATACATACATAGAGTCTGCTATAGTGTTATTGACCAAACATCATCTCTCAATTTTTAATAACCAAGATTTTAAGTCATTTTCCCTGTCATGATGATATACCTTATATGCCTAACCATCTACTTAACTGTATTATAACTGGATTATACTACATAACAGACTAAAATAAGTTTACCTCACTTGCTAGAATCACATGGAGGAAATTGAGTGATTATAATAGAATACTTATGCATCCATTCATCTTTTATTCTCATTCCAAAAAACTGACCAGAAAATTAAGAGAAGGATTACATGGTACAAAACAAATGAACACAGATGAGGTCTGAGGATCATATCCAAGAATTATGGCACAGGTGTAAGAGACATTCAAAATATAAATATCCATCTACATGCACTTTTTCTTATGAGTTACTCAGTCTCTGTACCCAATATCATACAAATCTCAAGACTTCCTGTGTATTTCTGGATTCTGCTGTGGATACTTATTTAACTTCAGCTTACAACCACCATGATATTGGCCTTCACTCATTATTTTACCACAGTGCAAGTGTCAGAGCTAATGTATGGCTCAGGGAAGGTTTTAACAATTTTATCATGCAAGTAACTCCTTATTTCATTAACTAACAAGATACATATATTTGTCACTGCTATAGTTTCATAGAATTTGATGACTAACTCAAGAAGATGGTTAAATCACCAAATTATTATTTGATCATACTAAGAACATAGAAATTTAATCTAATCTTGGCTCCTAAGAGTTGAGTCTTGAAGGATGTCGTTAGATCTTGGAGGCATGCTGTCAGAATGAATTTCTTGTGAAAGGGTTAGTTATAAAACCCTGAACTGGACCCAGCCATTCTCTCTCTGCTTCCATGTGATTGTTCCTGAGTATACCCTCCATCACTACCTCCTTCCTTCATAAGAAGTCCATTTCAGGTATTTAATTACAGTGACTAATACAGGTATTTATGAAAGCTGATGATTATAGTTGTATTTTTTTGAAGTAGCACATTTACTAGGAATTTGGTGTTTAAAAACAAAGTAACACAGCAGATGACCTCCAATCCCCAAAATGAGTTCTTTAAGGACAATGTTATTAATGCTATTAGACATAAAATCTCTTAAATAAATCTAGATCACTATGAGTCTACCGCTATTAACAACTTGTTTAAGGGGGAAAGTTAGTTAAGGAGCTGAGCCAAATCCCAAAGTATTTCATGAACAGACTGGCTGCTCAATACATCAATTTCTGCTAAGGTCTACAGTATAAGATAGTCTTCTTTTTTTCTTTCTCTTTTCCCCAATTTATTAATATTTCCTAACTAGTATTAAAATAAACTTGGATTATTCTTCTCCAAGATTGTTACATCAAGATAATATTTCCTTCACAAATTCAGAAGATAGAGTTAACTTACTAGTTTATATACTTTATCCTGGAAGTATATTAAAATATAGTAATAATTATTGAAACAAAAAAGCATAGCAACAGTATACATGTCAAAACTATCTTCATTCCAAATACTTTTAAATTTTTCATCATTGTTTTTAATCCATATTTTATAGTCATATTTAAGCAATGTCCTTATAAGAATTATGTTTTTAAAAATTACAAAAAAAGGTTATTCAAAAATAGTAAAATAAAACACTCCTGCAATGGTTTGAATATGGTTTGAGAGTTGCTGAAAGGATCAAGTGTTTGATTACTAAGGCGGTAATCGTTGGGAAGTGGTGGGGATGGGTCCTTGGTTCTTTGGCTTTGGAGGGTGTGCCCTCAGAAAGGGGAACACTGAAAGAATTGTCGTAAAGATAGGAAGCCTGACTGTTGCCTTCTCTGGTTCCTGGTGCAGGATGTGATCCTCTCTCCCATATACACTTGCATCTGCCATGGGGACATTGCTGGAGCCTGCACTATGCAGTCTGTACTTTCAGCCTTCAAAATAGCAAGTTAAGTAAGCATTGTTTTAGATAGTTTAATCATTTTTATCTATATAAAAGGAATGATTTACAGGCCGGCACCATGGCTCACTAGGCTAATCCTCCACCTGTGGCGCCGGCACTTCCGGTTCTAGTCCCGGTTGGGGCACCGGATTATGTCCTGGTTTCTCCTCTTCCAGTCAAGCTCTCTGCTGTGGCCCGGGAGTGCAGTGGAGGATGGCTCAAGTCATTGAGCCCTGCACCTGCATGGGACACCAGGAGGAAGCACACCGGGCGCAACATGCCGGCCGCCTGTACTGTCCACTTGAGGAGTGAACCAATGGAAAAAGGAAGACCTTTCCTTGTGTCTCTCTCTAACTCTGTCTGTCAAAAAAAAAAAAAAGAATTTCATGTATTTCTTATATACAGTTACAGCATTAGCCTGTGTCAGGTATTTCATTACAGAGACAAAAAGAGGATTAATAATTATGTATCCTCTCACTGAAAATGACTAAAAAATTGAAATATGTATAAATACAAAAGTGGTTTGGAGGCATTAGAAAGTTCAAAAAAAAAATAAAGAGTTACAACACCAACACCTATGAGAAGGGGTCAGCATTTATCATAGTAGTTAAAACACTGACTGGGAAGCTCACATGCCATTTTGGAGTTCCTGGTTTTGACTCTGCTTCTGATTCTAGATTCCTGATAATGTGCACTCTGGGAAACAGTAGGTGACGATTCAAGTACTTTGGTCTCTGACACCCACATGAGAGCCTAGATTGAGTTCTCAGCTCCTGGTTTCAGTGTGGCCCACTCCTAACTGCTAGGCCATTCGAGGAGTGAACCAGCAATGGAAGATCTGTTCATGTTTCTCAGTCTTTCTTCCTTTCAAATAAATTAAAATAAGTTAATTTTTTAAAAAAACATATGAGAAAAAAGTGATGAATGTAACATGTACACAAATACATATATAAAGGTTCATATATGACTTTACACAAGCACACACACACACATACACACACACACACACACACAGAGATATATGAATATGTATTCCTTAGCAGTTCTCATTACTGGTGTTCTTTATTTCTTCATGTAGATTTCAATCTACTTTTTAGTGCTCTTTTATCCTAACCTCAATCCCATTAGTATTTCTTTTGGAGTAATTCTGAGAATAAAGAAAGCTCTCACTTTTTATGTTTTTGGGAATGTCATAATTTTTATTATATTTGAAAAATAACTTTGCTGTATACAGAATTTTTGGTTGACAGTCTTTATTCTTTCAGAACTTGAATGTCATTCTGTTGCACTCTCCCTCAATGCTTTCTGATAAGAAGCAGCAATTAATCGTACTGAAGATTCTATTTCATGTGTTGTCTCTCTCTTGATGCTTTCAAGGTTATCTTTATCTTTCCACCAGTCATTATGATGTAACTGGATGTGAATATGTGAGGTTTATCCTTCTTGGAATTTGTTGAGTTTCATGAATATGAATATTAACATTTCTCATAAAAATCACTGTTTATCTGCTATTTATTCATACATTCTTTCTGTACCTTTTTTTCAGCCCTCTCATTTTGTGACTCCCATTACGTGTTATGTAGGCACATTGGATTGTGTCCTCTTTTCATTTTTCCTCATTCTTTTTACTTTGTTTCTCCATTGGTTTATTTTCTTGTTCATGGATTTTTTTTAATATCAAAACAAATCTGCTATTAAGTCCTGATAGTAAATTTTTCATCTCAATGATTGTAAGTTTTAACTCTAGACTTTTTATTTGGTCCTTTTTTATACTTTTAAAAATTGTAATATTCTTTAGTCTAAGATCTGGGGCTGGGCCAAGCCAAAGCCAGGAGCAAGAACTCAATCTAGATCTCTCACATAAGTGGCAGGGACCCATCTACCTGAGTTATCACCTGATGACTCCCAGGGTACACATTAGCAGAAAGCAAGAATCAGAATGGAGTTAGAATTTGAATCAACACATGGACTCATGTGTCCTAAACTCTGTACCAAATGGTCATTCCTAATACTTATTTTTTAGTTCTTATGATAATTTGTTTTAGTTTCTGAACACATTCAAAAGAGTAGGTTTATAGTCTTTGCCTACTAAGTTCAACACCTGAGCTACCTCAGGGCCAATTTCTAATGTTTTATTTATTTTCCTATGTGTGAGCTATATTTACCAATGTTTTATGTTTTCTAATTTCTGTTTAAAATAATACTTTCAAAATAATAGAATGCAGCAACATCTAGAAATGATTTTCTCCTCTTTTCTTGGCTTCGGTGGCTGTGGCAGTGCTGTTAATGTTCCTTTAGTGAATTTCTAAACTAATTCTGCCAAGTCTGCATTTTTTGTTATGTGTAAACATCAAAGCTTCTGTTCAATTGATTTAGTGATCACCTATTTGTCAGTGGTTTCCTTAAATTTTCAGAAACACTAAGTCTCTCAGTCTTTGTTGATAGGGCTCTATGTAGAATTTAATACTCTGCCTTAGACTTTCATTTGACTTTTGAGCAGAGTCTTAGGATCAGTGAAAGCTTAGGAATTTCTTAGATCTTTCCTGAACATGTGCAAACCATGGATATACACACATACCAGTCATATAAATATGCATAAGATTCTATAATGCTACCAATATGTTGGCCTTGTACAAGTCCTCTATGAATATCTCATTCTTTAGATTTTCCATTCAAGCTTTTTGACCAGCTTGTTGTTTGCTCCACCTTTTATCTCTACCTTAGGCAATTGCATTGTTAAACAATTGCTGCTGATTGTTTTTGACAGATGATCTCAGGGAAAAAAAAAGTGTTTCTATTGGGAGAAGTCTGACTTAGGACAAATAAAGACATGCTCTGTGAGTGGGGTTTTCCAGGAAACTGTCAGACAGCAGAAACAAGGATAATTCTCTGGGAATGGTGCTTTGGGTGATCACATGCTATTTGGTCCCTTTCGGTGTCTTTTGATTTTCCGTGTGATATAGTATGAGTGCAGGGAGATGTGAATAAGACTTAAGTCCAGAAGGCACATTGTTTTTACCAAGATACAGCCGGTTTTCTGTAACAAGGTTTTGCTAGATATTATTATCCTTTTTCTAATTTCCAGAATTCTGAAAAAGTAGATTAAAAGATATTTCACCAATGTTCTCATTTTTTTAAAAAAGATTTATTTATTTATTTTAAAGGTAAAGTTATAGACAGAGAGAAGGAGACAGAGAGAAAGGTTTTCCATCTGCTGGTTCAGTCCCTGAATGGTCACAATGGCCAGAGCTGAGCTGATCTAAAATCAGGAGGAGATCCTAAGCCAGGAGTCAGGAGCATCTTCCAGGTCTCCCACTTGGGTGCAGGGGCCCAAGCACTTGGGCCATGTTCCACTGCTTTCCCAGTCCATTATAGGACAGCTGGATCAGAAGAGGAGAAGCTGGGATATGATCTGGAGCCCACATGGGATGCCAGTGCTGCAAGCAGAAGCTTAGCCTACTACACTGCAGTGCTGGCCTCTCTAATTGCTTTTTCAGAGATTTTTATGAAGTTCCTATTTACAAAGTTCAGGGGTTTTCACTAACATCACTCCTTCAACATTGTTCTTAGTGACTAAATATCAGGATTTTTTTCCCTAAGATCAGGGAATAGGACAAAGGATGATGCTCTCTTTTGAAACAAATACTTGCATTGCAGTAGAAGTTGTATCTGATGATAGTGAAAAATAATAGTGTAATGGATGTGTGTGTGTGTGTGTGTGTGTGTGTTTTGAAAAAGATGGGGGGGGGAGAGGGAGAGGAAGAGAAAATGACTAATTATTTGAGTGGTAGTCATATTTTAAAAAGTCACTGTGAACACTGAATTAGAAAATGCTAAACAATTTTCCTAGGCAAAATATATTTTTTTTCCACCAATCCTCTGTTCACATCATTTTATCAACTAATAAAATAGAAGAGATTTTTTAAAGTGTGTATTTCCATTTAAAGACACCTTGCTTAATATATATTGTTGCTGTTATTCCTACTATAAATGTTGAACTTAGGTCAAGCTTCACTCATACCTGAATAGAACTTACCTACACACACATTTTCTCTGTAAGGTACTTCACAGTATTCTGGCATTTGGGAACATTAGACAATACTTCAATACTAAGCTATGGGATCATTTTAAAAGTTAAATCAGGGATAAGCTTGATGTAGCAGCTTAAGTTGCTGCATGGGATGCCCACATCCCATATCAAAATGCCTGCTTCAAATTCTGGCCACCCTGCTCCCCATCCAGCTTCCTGCTAATGTACACATTAGAAAGTGGAGCAACTGGGTCTTGAACTGGTGCCCATAAGGGATGCTGGTGCTTCAGGCCAAGGCGCCACTTCAGGCCACTGTGCTACAGCACTAGCCTCGAAAGTACAATTCTAAATGAATGGTTAATTTACCAAATTAATTGTTTTTCTAGAAAACCAAACCATTGGAAAATATTTTTAAAACAGTATATTTTCAATGGCATCAAAAAAGAATAAATACATACAAAGAAATTAAATGAAAGATGTGAAAGACCTCCTCATAGAAAATATAAAACATCATATTACTGAATTGGAGGAGTCCACATTTAAAAAAGTTAAATCTCCACAACTGATGCATAGATTTCATATGATTATGAAATAACAATACAAAATTTTTGTGGAAAATGCCAATTGGTTTATCTATAGACATAAAAGATCAAGAAGTGTCAAGATCAAGTTGAAATATTAACTAACATGAAAGTTCTGCAACATCAGATAAGAAGCATTCTTTTTTTTTTAAGAATTTATTTATTCTTTGAAAATCAGAGTTACAGAGAGCAGAGGCAGAGGCAGAGGCAGAGAGAAGAGAGTGCTTCTATCCACTGGTTCCCTCCCCAAATGGCCTCAATGGCCAGAGATAAGCCAATCCAAAGCCAGGAGCCAGGAGCTTCTTCCAGGTCTTCCATGCAGGTGCGGAGGAGGCTTTACTCACTACATGGCAGTGCTGGCCCCAGAAAAGCATTCTTTTGTAAGAACAAAAAAACATACTTACCTTTGTTGTTTCATCTGCTTGACAGGCAGAGTGACAGAAATAGACACAGAGACAAACAATCAGAGAATTCTCATTTGCTGGTTCATTCCCAAAATGTTCACAGCAGTCAAGGAGGGCCAGCATATAGCCAGGACCCTGGAACTGTGTCCAGGTCTCCCATGTGGGTGGCAGGGATCCAAACATTCAAGGCACCATCTGCTGCCACCCAGGATGCACAAGGAGGAAACTGGATCAGATGCCAAGAAGTTGGGACTCAAATGGTCATCTGCAAGCCTCCAGAGAGCACCTTTACCACTGAGCCACAGTGCCCACCCGTTGAGGAGGCTGCAATCATATTCTATTATATTGTTAAATTAGCAGAAAATCAGAGATTCAATCACTAGCATGAGGTAGAGAGTTTAGATTCACATTCATATCTGATTTGTGAAAAAGTGGTATCACAAGTCAGACAGTGAAAGAAAATCTTTCTAGTAAATGAACAAAAATGATAAATTGAGTACTTTAAAATGTAGAACCTCTCTTTTAAAAACTACATAATTAGTAATTTTTATCAGTTGCAGAGTGGAAAAATATATCTCCAATACATAAATTAAAGAAAGAATTTGTATCCATAACATGTAAATTGCTTATCTATAATTATTTATATGTAAATTTATAAAATTAATTCTTATAGTAAATACATTATAACAAAATAATTGTATAATGAAATAAGGTTTTGTTTTGTAAGAAATACACTGTCTACACAAAACATGAATAAAAGCTTTAAATGGGCAATCCACAAAAGAATGAATCTTAATGTTCAATAAATATTTTTAAAATGCATTCACTATAATTAGATATGCCAACACAAACTCATCATAGTAACTACAATTAAAGGAAAAACAATGGGTGGGGTTATGGGACAACTGGAACTGTAATACCCTTTTGGAGAAAGTATAAGCTTCCATAACCATTTTGGGAATCTATCCACAATTACCTACCAACCTGAATAAATGCCTGCCAAATGAAATGGTATTCTACTAACAGTCTTCTAGCAAACAAAAACACGTTTACATCTAAACTAAAAGAGGCGTACAAGATGTTCACAGCAATATTCTTTAGGAGAGTCAAAACCTGCCATCGACGCAAGTGTTCATCAACAGCTGATGGAATTAAAATCAAAAGCATGTTCCGTTTGCCAATGGCATAATATATCTCAGACAAAATGACAGTACTGCAACTTCAAGTAAAATCATCAATGAATATTGACAATGTTGTGAAGAGTGAAATAAGCCGGATTTTAGAATACTCAGTGTACATTCAAGTTATATTGAATTCAAAGGAAGGCAAAAATATTCTATCATGCTGAATGCCAGGTGGTGGTTCTCTTTGGAAAAGTGAGGCAGTTCTTGGGAAGAAATGCAGAGATCTCTATGAAACTAGAGGGCTTTGGGGCCAGCGCCATGGTGCAGTAGGTTAATCCTCTGCCTGTGGCACTGGCATCCCATATGGGTGCCAGTTCTAGTCCCGGCTGCCCCTCTTCCAGTCTAGCTCTCTGCTATGGCCTGGGAAAGCAGTAGAAGATGTCCCAAGTCCTTGGGCCCCAGCAGCCAAGTGGGAGACCAGGAAGAAGCTCCTGGCTCCTGGCTTCGGATCGGCACATCTCTGGCCATTTCAGCCATTTGAGGAGTAAACGAACAGAAAGAAGACCTTTCTGTCTCTCCCTCTCACTGTCTGTAACTCTAACTTTCAAATAAAATAAATAAAATTAAAAAAACAAAGAAACTAGAGGGCTTTTGCTTTTTGAACTGGATGGTGATTACATATGTATTTATGTCTCAATAATTAGTTGGTTCATGAATTCATAATTTGAAAATTTTTAGTATACTTTATTTAAGCATTATTTTTTAAAAAAGATTTATTTATTTATTTGAAAGTCAGAATTATACAGAGAGAGAAGGAGAGGTAGAGACAGAGAGAGAGGTCTTCCATCCTCTGGTTCACTCCCTAGTTGGCCACAATGGCCTGAGCTGCACCAATCTGAAGCCAGGAGCCAGGAGCTTCTTCTGGGTCTCCCACAAAGGTACAGGGGCCCAAGGACTTAGGCCAACTTCCACTGCTTTCCCAGGCCATAGCAGAGAGCCGGATCAGAAGTGGTGCAGCTGGGACTTGAACCAGCCCCCATAGTGGATGCAGGCATTGCAGGCAGCAGCTTTACCCACTACACCACAGCTCCGGCCCTTAAACATTACTTTTTTAACCATCTCATATGATTTAATAGACACACTCTTAGCACCAAACTCCACACAAGAAAAAAAGGGTCAATGATATGGACACAAAAATGAGTAAAATAAAGCATTTTCCCTAGAAAAGCTTAATGCTTATGCCCTAAAGCAGACAACTGTCCTACATTATTAAGCTCTAAATTTTATTTTTATTCAAAAGCAGATATTTGGTTACATATAGAATTCAACATAAAAGCTTAAGAAAAATTGTTTACTTCACATAACTTAGCAGCCTATTGCTACTCAGTGAGGCATTGATCAGAGGGAAGAGAAATTTTTTGGTATTAAATACATACAGGTGCAAAAGTATTTCCAGGCAGAGCATGTGCGCATATTTTCAGCTTATTATATGTTTAAATCTTCAATATTTCAGAGGATAAAATCAATAAGGAAAGGGAAACTTTTTCCATTTAATCATTAGCTATATCAAACTACTATACATGCTTGAAATTGAAGAATGAAGCCATATCTCCTGAGCCTTCATAATTTGGCTTGAGTTCGTGGCTGGGTGGAAAAGAAGAGGATGCATTGCTTTGCAAACTATAGCTAAGAAAATAATATAGCTGAACCCTCTATGAGGATGTTGAAAGTATGCATTTTGTTAAATTCCACTGATGGCAAACTGAGTAAGACATGGACCTGGTCTTAAATGCTTGTGTCTAAACTGTAGCTTTTTTTAAAAAAAATTTCTACTTATATTGTCTTCAGCCAGTTACTATACCATCTCTGGTTCAGTTTTTTCATCATCAATCTAGAGAAAATAATAGTAACTATCTCACCAGATTGCTATGATAATTAAAAGAATTGGTACATATAAAGTACTTAAAATATAGCCATGACATAATTATTATGTTATAAAACACAATTTGTAATGGTTAGAAAGAAGACACCAACTAATACATTTATGATTCACAATCATTAAGGAACATTGGGAAGGGGACATAATACAGAAGGTTATCTCTAGTATTCATAACAAAATGGTGACCCACAAAAGCATTTTAAATAGCAACATTATATAAATGGAGAAAAGAATATCCATAAATCAACATACGTGAATTCATGAAAGGGGAAAGCAAATGAATAAAAAGCTGCAAGTTTTTTTTTATATGTGGTAGATAGACATGATGGTATGAGTGATGCTTCTGTGTGTGTGTGAGAAAGAGAGAGAGAATTATATTATTCTTAGTTTGGCAATGCCAACGAGCAATTTATGCTGAAAAACAATCACAATATCAAGTCAATAAGTCAATCTTAGAGGTTTCCATTCCCAAATACAGTTGTGGTTTGCAAAATAAGCATAGTTCTGTTGTGCATAGGCATATAACATTGATTTAAAATGTGATAACATGTTTTGCAATTTTATATTTGGAGCTAGGGTAAGTTTCTATGGGTTTCCTATTGGGATATGAAAGAACATATCATCACTTGATAAATTGTTTTTTATTTTATTTTTTATCAGGAATAACTATGAGGTCCATTGAAGTGAACATTTTTAAGTAATATTAAGTTCATGATGTTTTATAAGTATGTATAGAGTGCAATACCTTGCTTAGTTTAAATGAAATGCACTCCAGTCTTAGTAAATCATCTTGCTGAGGTTGTATACTTGGTCTGTGATTGAATTGAGACTCATATTTTTGCTAGGTAGTAGTTTTGGACTTTCTCCTTCGCTCTGCTAAAAGTCAGAATAAAACTATTGAAGAAAGATGTACAGTGGAATTAAATGATTTCTAAGGCATTCACTGCTGGATTTCTAGGAATTCGGTAGGCAATTAGCAGTAATAGTTGCTGGTTCATCAGAAGGAAATAATCTCTCAAGCCAGCATGTAAATAAACATTTAACTATTGTATGTCAAATCAAAGAATTTTGGTAACAGTTGGAGGCAAACTAAAGATGACTAAGCAAAGGTCCTGTCCTCTGAAGTTTGCAGAGGACTAGCCAAGGCCCCTCGGCCCAAGTACAGTGATTGTTACCACACTCTGAGTTGCCAAACTCTCCTCCTGTAGCCTTCTTCTCTCTTCCTTGAACTCTGCTTCCTCTTTTATTGGGATTATTTTCTCTACAATTCCACTGCATTCTCAAGTCCAGGAAGTTTCCTTTATTCTGCTTAGAATGAAAAAAGGCAAGAGTCTCCTTCCTTTTTGTGATTGGATGCTAAGGTAATGAAACCAAGCGAACTTCTCAGGGAATTGCATATTTGGTTGTACATATGGAATAATTCTTTCAGACATTTTCAGAAGGAAATCACTGAAAATGGACTCTGTAAAAATTATCCTCTCTACCTTGTCTTTTAAATTTACCCTGAAAATGTCCCTAAACAGCTAAAAGCTTCTCATTGTCTCCCCTAAGAGGCCTAGAGAAATAAGAGTACTTCAAATGTGCTGTTTATGTTTCTACATTAAACTTTTCTATTTTTTTGTGTTATTTACATGGCTAGTGTTCCTAGTTTTCTCCACAACCAACACACCAACCCTATGTATGTACTGCTTTTGTGAAAGTGCTTTGAAAGCAGGAGCAGTCCAGGTGGTATCAATCACATGCAGAGAATGAATTAAGATTAATGCCAGTTGAAAGAAAAATGCTGGTTTACTCATCTCTCTCCAGGCATGCGGAGCTGAGAGAGTAAGGGCAGTGACAAAGATGATAGAAATAGGGCTAAGTTCTGGTGGTCCTTGTATGTCCCTATATTTCCAGACCCACAATGTGCCTTCCATTTACCCGAGAGAAATGGTTTCCTCTGACTCACAGTGCTTCCTATATGACCAATTGCAACAAAGCAACTCTGAAGGTAAGACTGGAGTTGTTTTCTATGTCTTCACTGGACTTTACCCCTCATTTTCTGAAGCTAAAACTTAAAATAACTGCTTTCTCATCCGTTCATGGAATAACTATCTAATGGCTTTCTTCATAGACTTATTCTGAGCATTAATATAAAATAGAATAAGAATTTTTTGAAAAGTACTTGAAAGGCAGAGTGACAGAAAGAAATGGAAAGAGAGAGGGGGACACAGAGAAAGGCAAACAGAAAGAGAAAGGTCTTCCATTTGCTAGTTTACTTCCCAAATGCCCACAACACCAAAGCTTGGACAGGCAAAAACCAGGACACTGGAACTCCATCTGAGTCTCCCATGTGAACGGCAGGGACCCAAATATTAGGCCAATTTCTTCTGTCTGCCCAGTCACATCAGCAGGTAGCTGGTTTGGAAACAGGAGCAGGGACACAAAGTGGCACTCCAATATGGGATATAAGTGTCCCAATCAGCAGCTTAGCACTGCACCACAATACCCACCCTTTAAATGTTCTTATTTAACCAAAATTATTTCTAGGAAAAAACTTCAAGTTCATAAAGGATATACCATGTATAACATAATTTTTGGATAGGGAATGCTGTGAATATGACCTTTGGAAAGAATTACAATTGAAGCAAAACTCTGTTTTAGGCATCAGAAAAATTTCTACCACTTTAAAAATAATATGCCTTGTGATGTACTCCTGAATCACTCCATATCAGATTTGTAATAATCTGTTCTTCAAATACCCCAAAACAGGTATAGCAGCCACTTCTAGGTTTTAAATTGAAGTAATCCATCAAATGATCAATCTTTTGTAGTTGAAACTGGGAACATGAGTTGTGGTATAGTAGGTAAAGCTGCCACTTGGGACACTGGCAACACAAATGAGTGCCAGTTCACATCTGGGTGTTTCACTTCTGATCCAAGTGTTTGGGCCCTTGCCACCCATGAGGGAGACAAGAATGAAGCTCCTGGCCTCAGCTTTAGCCTAGCCCAGCTCTGGCCATTGCTTCCATCTGGGGAGTGACCTAGTAGATGGAGGATCTCTCTGTCTCTGTCTCTCTCTTTGTCTCTGTCTCGCTCTCTCTCTCACCTTGTCTGTAACACTTCTTTCAAATTAAATAAATACATTTTTGAAAAAAAAAAAAAAAGAAAGTAAAAGAAAGAGGAGAGGGGATTCGATCCCAGGCACTCATATGAGATGTGGGTATTCCAAGAGGAGGCTCAATCTACTACCCACCATGCACACTCCATACTACAGCCTTTTAAAAAAAATCTAAAAATAACTATAAAATAAAAAAAAATAGTTGGAGCTGTTCAACATTCATCTCTCCATCTCTTCGAGTCCTATCACATTATCTGGCATGTAGTATGCACTGAACCCTCATTAGTGGATTTTAATTGAAAAGTTTCTATTTGTGTAGATGACCTCAATAATGTACAGAGTAAAAGATCCACATACAACATACATCCAAGTCAAATACTTGTACATTTGAAAACAATTTTGATTCTCAATGAAGACAGAATTGTATCAATTACTTCCAGAGCATACAAAATTCCAAAAACATCCAAAATAGTCATTGAGGTATGTGAAAATTCCTTACAGCATTGAAAATCTTCAGACTTCTTTGCTTGTTATTTGTTATTTGTCATTTGTTTGTAACCATGTTTCCTGTAGCATGTCTTCTGTTTTAAAGGAAGTAATCATCATTTGTCATTATAAAAACACTTTTTCTTGTAGTTCTCTCCAATACCCAATTGACATTTTATATAATATGCTGAATATATAATCACAATTATAGATTGAAAATGGGCTCTTAGAGGGAAACGCTTTATCTCTCAGGGAGGCCTATGAGGTTTCCTTGGGTACCTGGATTTTGTGACATCTTTTAGTCAAATACAAATATTTTATTCTATCCTACTCTTAAACTGTTAACTCCGGGAGGTACTATAATAAGTAACCTTGGGATAAATGTATTATTACTATGTGTAATCTGATCAGCTGTGAATTCAGCTCTTGGTCATCTACATATAAATTAAGTGAGTGTAAAATGAAACAATTACCCTTCTAAATTTGCTTATAGTATTAAAAGCTAAAAATAATATCTTTTATAACAATATTGTAATTTTATGTTTTGTTAGGAATTTTCATCCAATATTGACTGAAAAGATCAATAGACTATCTCAGCATGTTATGCTGTGCATTTATTTACTGTTGTCACTGATGCAATAAAATTAAATTACAGTGCTTCATCAGCCCATACTATCCTATACTTAATTTACTTTATAGTGTCACTGCCAACAATATCTGATGCTACAAAGACAATTCCCTAACAAGATAGAGAACTGAGCCATCAGTAGGAATGGAGGAATAAAAGGCTACACATGTAGCAGAAACATGTGGCCTCAACTCAATGTGTTGTCAAGATATGTGCCTCATTCAATGACTTTCTTCCTCTTGTTTCATTTCTTATATTTTGGGCTCAGTGTCATTGATATCAGGATTCCTGAAAATCTCAATAAAAATATTATCATTGTAACCATCAGCATTTTACTATAATGTCTACGCTGCAGGATGTCTTTGGAAGAGCTCCTCAATATACAAAGGATGTTAGCCTGCTTAGAAATTACCAGTGAAACCCAGTGTTTTCCTCTTGTTTGTGGTAATTTATTGGAACAAAACAGTGCTGATGTAGATTTTTATTCATTTATTAACTCATGCATCAGATCACTAATTCAACAAATACTCTTTTTAATATCTTTCATTCACCTTACAATGTGTTTGGTGTTGGGTATAAACTCATTCTTGTGGCTAGAAAAGTGACATTATCAGTTTCAATCCATTGGAAGTGGATAATTAATTTGCTTGAAGAAAATATATCTTTATCAGGCTTAGACATCACCTATATAAAGTGCATGAGGATATTCTAAGCTTTTAAGAAAGGGTAAGTCTGAATCAGAAGGAAATGGGGGTGAAGTGTATTCTAGATAAAGGAAACTGAATGTACAGACCATATAAGTAAAGGAGAGAAAGAGATACAACAGGAACATCATGTACTGAGGTGTTGTTGGAACCTGGCTCATAGCAGATAATCAATAAAATATCACATTCCTTTTTTCATGGGTGGTATAGGAAGTAGAAAGCAAGAAAAGTACCTAATAGTACCTAATTAGATTCAGTGATAGCCCTTTTGCCAATTTGACTGTCTTTCATTTTAAAAGGGCAACTAAATTATTCTTTTCTATTTCATATTAAGACCAAGGTCAAAAAGTATTACTCAATTCAAGTTTAGTGTCTTCATTCTCCTTTTTGCTTTTCTCCTCTCCCATTTAATATTTTTTTTTTAAATTGTGTGGATGTAAGCCAAATCTGAATTCTCAGAGCTAGAAAGAGCTAAGATGTGTTTGTAAAATGCTAAGACAATCTGCCACCTCTCTATAGGGGTGACCTGGGCAAGGCACAGATGTAGATATTTTTGTGGTAGAAATTGATAGACCCACTGCTCCCAAACAACTTCCAGAATGTGTCTCCCCTCATCACTTGTCTAACATCTGAAACTCATCTGTAGCATCGTCCTGTGGTTCCAATCTGATCTGTGGCAGCTCATTCTCTGATCAACCCCTCAGACTCCTTGCATTGTCTCTTTCCCTTTTCTTCCTGTCAGTGTTCTGCAAGTCTCTCCCACTTCCCCATCACTTCAAGGGTCCATGAGCTTGTGCATACTCACAGCTTCAAACCTAAAAACTGCTTCCTCTAGTCTTGTCTCCATTCCATCCTGATTCTAGAGTCCATTATCTCAGCCATTCTTTTGCCACTTACCTCGACGTTCTTATCTTCTCATCTTTCCATCATACTAACCCTGTAAAACTTTAGTGCTAGTTAATGCAGTCTTTCACCATTCACTGCCATAGCTTTAGAACTGTTGGAGAAATACACATGTCAAACCACTGATGCCACTATAAATTCAATCTCTGGAACCAAAGCTAGAAGTCCCCTCCTTCAGTCCTTTGCCTTTTTAAATAATTTTGATAGATTTTATTTAATCTTCTATGTTTACTTTTGAAATTCTGGGAGTTAAAAATTACACTCTTTCCAACAAGCTTTTTATATATAACCAAAAAATTGTCTCCATCTATTCTATATTGCTCTTCAATGCTTTATCCAAATAGACCTTTACGTGACAGCCACTGTATAGTTTCACACAGATTCTCTCATGCATGATTTCACATGCGAAGAGACTCAAACACTAAGGACTGCATTATGCACACTTTAGCTTCTTTTTGTCCCTTAGTTGCTCTTGGTTGGCTTCTCTCCTAAGCAGTAATGACAAGAGGCTTGTCATTTAATTCCTATGCAATTTGTATACTAGCTGGGCTTGGATCTTATGAAAAGATTTCAAGAGAGCATTGTGATCGATAGAGAGAGACACAGAGGTAGGTAAGAAAGAAAATCACCTAGTAATCTAACATTCAAATTTATTTTTCTTTTCTTTTTTTTTTTTTTTGGACAGGCAGAGTGGACAGTGAGAGAGAGAGACAGAGAGAAAGGTTTTCCTTTTTGCCGTTGGTTCACCCTCCAATGGCTGCCGCGGTCGGCGCGCTGCGGCCGGCGCACCGCGCTCATCCGATGGCAGGAGCCAGGTGCTAGGTGCTTTTCCTGGTCTCCCATGGGGTGCAGGGCCCAAGCACTTGGGCCATCCTCCACTGCACTCCTGGGCCACAGCAGAGGGCTGGCCTGGAAGAGGGGCAACCGGGACAGAATCCGGCGCCCCGACCGGGACTAGAACCCCGTGTGCCGGCGCTGCAAGGCGGAGGATTAGCCTGTTGAGCCACAGCGCCGGCCCAAATTTATTTTTCATGACCTACACTCCAACGATTCAATCATTCCTCAATCAATCTTGTTGAAAGCAAAACATTAGAAACCTTATTTGCAAAAGGATTCTTAGTCATCGTAGTTGTGCATTTTCTCATCCCAGATACTACCCAGTAGACTAGTTCCATATATGGCAACCAGGAAGTAAATTTTAACATCTCAACTAAGGATATATATCTAGAAAACCTGCCTTTGACTTTTTCTTTTTTTTAATTTCTTTGAGATGCAGTGAGATATAGAGAGAGACAGAGAAATGGGGAGAGAGAGAGACCCCCAGCAAGTTCCCATTAACTGCTTCACTCCTACATGCCACCCTAACATCTGGACTGCCCGAGATCATAGCCAGAAACTAAGAACTCAATCCAGACCTCCCAAAACTTGTCAAGGGCACAATCACTTGATTCATTACTGCAGTCTCCTAGTATGCTCATTATTAGGAAGTGGGAATTCAAACAGTGAGCCAGGTCTCTAACCCATAAATTCCAATATGGGATGTGGGTATCTCAAATATCCTTTTAGCTACCAAGTCACATGTCCACCCAACCCATTCTTTTTTAAAGTCAAGAAATGAATGGAGATATTTAGCAATGAAGTTGAAGTGTCATTTGGGACATCCACATTCCTGGAGTGGCTGGGTTTGGGTCCTGGCTCTTCTATTTCTAGCTTCCTGCTTATGCACACCCTCAGAGGAAGAAGGTGATGATTGCTTACCTGCCATCTACATGGGAGACCTGACTTGACTTCTGGGCTTCTGATGTCAGCCTGACTTAGTCCTGGCTGTAGTGGCTACCTGGGGAGTGAAACAGAGGATGGGAGATCTCTGTCTCTTTTTGGTCTCTTTCTGTCTCTTCCTCTCTCTGTATCTGTGTCTGAGTCTCTGTGTGTGTTTCCTTGTTTGCTTTTTATATAAATAAATAAGTAAATACAAATTTTAACTGAAAGAAAGTCCAATGAGAGAGGGCATGGAGAGAAGGAGAGATGACATACAAATGACTGAGGTATCTGGAAGTTGATATTCCAGACACTTTCCAAACCTCAACAGCCTTGGGAAAAACATCATCCTGGGAAGAATAAGAACCTTGGCAGAAAGATAATTACATATATCTTACCCTAATCTGCCTTCTTAATACACTTTCTCATCCTGCGTCATAATATTCTCTGGTTTATGTCAGCACTAGAGGCCATATTGCTTGAGGATAGGGTCTCTGTTGTTCACTTATCTCTACTTTGTAGAGTGTAGCACGTAAGAAGTGTTTAATCAGTGTTTGTGGAATGAATGCAATTAAAGAGTGAAAAAAAATTGACTAAGAGACTAATCCATTCTACTTTCTTCTTGCTTTGTGCCTTCCTTAAATAAAAATCCCTTCTGGATAAAAGAACATATATGAATTATCTAACTTCATTATAAGTTAGTTTACTGCTTCACTTGCTGAGAGCTGCAAGTAAGATTAAAATAAAGACAAAGAGGACTAAGGGATCTCATATGGGAAAACAAGAGTACAAAGAAGAAAATGAGAGACAAGCATAGCCAATTTTATCACTGGGTCTTAAGTGCATCCTGTAGATGAGGTAAAGTGAAATAGCAGAGGAGTTGCTAGCATAATAGAGTGATGGAGTCAGAGGAAATCTTGAATTCAGTATTTTCTGAAGTGTGGCAGAAAGATAGAAGTCCCAATTAAAAGGTAAAAATGATGCTTATTCACAAAGAGAAGGCAGCTTCATATCTGAAACTGCAAATTTACTGCAATAAAATCCATCCCTTTCCCTGCCAGATAATCATTCTTTTCAAGGTGAGCTCATTCTCTTATAGCTCCAAGGCTGATCTCCTGGGCTGATAAAGTCCTGGTTGGGTTTCCATTGCAGTAGAATCAAGTAGAGGACCTTGTAAAATTAACGTTCCTCTGCTTCTCTGAAGATAAGTGCTTGGCTGACCCCAGAAGTGCAATGCTGACTGTAAACTTTACCTTCTTTCCATATCCCAATGTTGAAAAAGGTCTGAAATAGTGAATAATTCATCTTGCAGTGATAAGGAATGTGGCCTTGTTGGTGAGGGCTTTGTGATACTATCACCATCCATATTCTGCATGGAAACCTATCACGGGATTTTACTTAATGTCTATTCCACATGGGAAGCAAACAAAAGGAATTAATGGAGGTCAAAGTGCAAAGGCTCAATTGGCATAACTGGGTCAGTTTTTCAATCTGACATAATTTTATCTGTGATATTGATGCAAAATTCTCTGTGTGAGTTTTTAAAAAATATTTCCATCGTTTAGTGCTTCAGTTGAAGTACCATGATTTAATATGGACCAAGGAAATCTGCCATCAATAAGTCTTTCCACACAAGGACATCTGTAGTTAGTAACCTGAAATTTTGGCTTCCATTATTTCCTCAATCATCACCTTTTGTTTCAAGACATACAAGTATTTATTTGCCCTTGCACACTTCATTTTTTTTAAAAAAAGTTCTGTTATTTATCTCTGAATCCATCATTCTATTATGCTAGCAACTCCTATTATTAACAAAAGTGTTACTAGTCAAAACCATCAATGCTGAGTTCAGGATTTGGTCAGTCTCTCCAGGCTGCACCTTTTGACCAATGGGAATCAGGGAGGAGGAGGTACAGTATGAGAAATGATCTAGGACAGCCCAGAAACTGATAAGAAAATGCTTCCTTTTCAAAGAAATATATTCCACACAAATCAAAGTTCTATATTAAACTAAGAGAAGCATTCTGATATTTAACCTTCTGCATGTAAACAGGAATATTAGTTTTTCTTTCAGAAGCATTTTATCATGCACATAAAAATAAACAAAATGTTTTACTACCAGTTGGTAAGTCTGGCCTTCCTGACATCATGCATTCATTTATACATCAGATAATTCTTTTGGGCTCAGGATACACAAAAGCACCTTGTGGATACCATGGGAATATATATAAATATGACATATTCTCTGTCCATAGGCAAGGAGGTAAGCAAATGATTGAAATTTAAAAACATTGTGCTGTAATACAAAGATAATGGGGAAATTCTGTGACATTTAGGACAATCTGGATATACCAATGAATGCTTACTAAAAACGCTACATATAAACATGAGTTGGAGATGAAATGGAGACAAAAATGTACAATCAATAATAATATATAAAATGATATTTTAAGACAGTGAAAATGGGTATATTATAAAAACAAGCATTTTATTTTGCCAAAGTATCAAACTTAAATAAAGAAGTGGCTGCAGACTGAGCTAGTCATGTAGGTAGAATATCTGTAATCCTTATATGAGGGACAATGAATTAAATTTTATTCTGCAGATAGTGGGAAATCATGAGAATAATGAGAACTGTGTCCCAGTCACACACCCCAACCCTTTTAGGCAACTCTTGTTGTTCTCACATCTACTTGCATTCTATGTTCAAGATCTAGTTGCATTTCTTTAGGATTTCTGTGTTCTTCATGGCTGTATCTCAATATTTATAAAGCTGGCCGTATGCATGAGATGTATACAAATGTGTTCGTTTTATATTTGCATAAGCCCACCAGGAGGACCAGATGGGACACATCTTGCTATTTTCTGAGTATATGACAGAATATCAAGGATATAAAAATGGTACTAAGTAGGAAGTGGAGAGATATAAAGTCACAAAAATATGAATGGAAATTCAGCAAAGTTGAAGCCTGGATATTTCAGAGTTTTGAAAAATATCAATATGGCTAAAAACACTCTTTGCTGTGCTCCTTTTGAACTTAAGTTAAAGAGTCGGAGAAAAACTTTCTTGTAGAAAAAAAGGAAAGATGTATGAGTGCTTTGATTGGAGGCTGTGGGCATGAGAGAGCTGGAGGCATGGATATCCTAAAACGTCCTGCTATCTGGCTGGATAAAGGAGTATGTTTGGATGTCATTAACCGTTTCTCAATTGAAAACAGGATGGTTTAGGGAAACTCTTAGTTCCTGATCCAATCCTGGATCTTTTGTGCCCTTTCTACATAGGATATATTTTAGCTTCTTGGCTGATTGCTTCATGCTGTGAGTTAGAATTCTATTGTTTATATACTGGCCATTTTAGTGGTGTATTCATTGTATCATGCTATGGAAAAACTATCCATTTCTTTGTGTTCAGTAGCACCTATAAAATAAATTGACTATATCCGTGTGCTGCGGGAATCTTTATTGTGTTCCATTAATTGTGGTATTTTCCTTGAACTAACACCAATCCACTATAATTATTACAGCTTCACAATAATTCTTGAAATCTTGTGCATTTCCAATTTTACCTTCAAAATTGTCTTTTCTATTCTCAATCTTTCAAACTTCCTAGGAAATTTAGTAGCACCTGATTGATTTTCCCAAAGTATTATACTAGAATTATGGATAACATGGCTTTAATTCTACTTCAGTTGGAGCTAAAATGTTTTTCAACATTAAGTCTTCCAATCCAGGAGTATGGTATATATTTTCCTTGATTTGAATCTCCATTCATTTTCTCAACAATTATTTATAATTTTTTCTTCCCAGATATTTGATGATTTTGACCTATTGGAAATGCTAGTTTTGGGACTAGGGCTGTAGCCTGCAGTGCCAGCATCCCACATGGACACCAGTTCAAGTCCCGGCGCTCCACTTCCAATCCAGCTCTGGGCTATGACCTGA
This sequence comes from Sylvilagus floridanus, assembly GCA_949820135.1. Lineage (NCBI taxonomy): Eukaryota > Metazoa > Chordata > Mammalia > Lagomorpha > Leporidae > Sylvilagus > Sylvilagus floridanus. The sequence goes on along the minus strand of OX463226.1, from coordinate 89,500,661 downwards.
GAAAGCAGTAGAAGATGGCCCAATTCCTTGGGCCCCTGCAAAAACGTGGGAAACTTGGTGGAAGCTCCTGGCTCCTGGCTTCGGGTTGGTGCAACTCCGGCCCTTGCAGCCAATTGGGGAGTGAACCAGCAGATGGAAGACCTCTCTGTGTCTCTCTCTGACTCTCCTTCTCTCTCTGTGTAACTCTGACTTTCAAATAAATAAATAAATCATTAAAAAAAGAAATGCTAGTTTTTAAAATATGCTTTCCTAAATGCCTAATTTATTAAGTATTTTATCTGTAGAACACACACGCACACACACACATGAATACTTGTTCTCTCAGTTGCTAAGAAAACTGTGCTAACATCTTCAATACTATATTTGTGTAGTATTTATCTATATAGATATCTTAGTTCTGTACATTTTCTACTTCCTGCACTTGAAATGGGCTTCTATTTCTGCTCCTGGTGTAGAGAGCTACAAAGAAAATAATCCCCATCCATTTTTTTTAATTTTTTTTTTATTTGACAGAGTTATTCAGAGAGAGAGAGAGAGAGAGAGAGAGAAAGAGAGACAGAAAGGTCTTCTTTCCATTGGTTCACTCCCCCAAATGGTCGCTAAGGCCAGAGCTATGCCTATCCGAAGCCAGGAGCCAGGTGCTTCCTCCTGGTCTCCCATGTGGGTGCAGGCGCCCAAGCACTTGGGCCATCCTCCACTGCCTTCTCCAGGCCACAGCAGAGAGCTGGACTGGAAGAGGAGCAACTGGGACTAGAACCCAGCGTTCATATGGGACGCTGGCACCACAGGCAGAGGATTAACCAAGTGAGTCATGTCGCTGGCCCCCAGTATCCTAACATTTTAAAGGGAAGAATCCTCTCCATGGGAACTGCTTCATAAATTGCAGAATGTAGAGGAAGAGGCTCCTCACATTAGCTGGGAAACGGTTGAAAATTTAAAGAACTACCAGTGAACAAGTGTCAGCTAGTAGGTTCCTCCATAATGGCTAGGGGGATCTGCCCTCACTTGTGCCATCTTTCCTAGAGACCTCTGCCAGGTGCTCAGGAGCAATTTTGTGGTAGAGCCTTGGATGGAGAAAGCCTACAAAATAGTACATGAGCTGCTGGAGACCCAACGGGAGGGGCTGACATGAAGACAACTGTGATCTTCCCCAACCTTTTCTCTCTCACAAAGTTTGGGTTGTGGGTGAGAGACTTGCCCAAGATACAAGGATAACAAATGTTACTTTGGTAGACAGTAAATGGAAATTCTCCACCTTAGAGTCAGGATGAAGAAAATTTCTTGAGTCAAACCTACTGTTGAGACAGGTGTACTACCTTTTTGGGAAAGGTTGGGGTACAAGACAGGGAGCAACATACAAGGCTTACCATATTCCAGATAGTTCGGTTGGCATGGAAAGGCACAGCAGATAGATTGAAAAATTTCTATTCTGTACCTGGTGTCAAATTCATCCTAAAACTAAGGCTTGACCAGAGCAACCAGAAAGTCCCCTGGGCTGATTAGAAACCAAGCAGCATGTAGTTGGCATACTCAGTTGAATTATACAGGAATCTGGTTAGAGTGGCCTGATGAGTGGCCTTTTTAACAAGACTACCTGGTGCCTAGTCAGAACCAAGTTTCCAAAGAGAAAGAAACTCTCACTAAAAGGCTGTTCTCCTTCTCTACCTCTTTCTATTTTTTCTTCTCCTGCTTTATGGAAAATTACAGCTCCTCCATACTTCCTATCTGAAGTTCACTATTTTGTCTGCAGATTTAGCCTTCCTTTTGCAATATGGTGGACGGACCTCTCACAGCTCACTTCCCCTGGAGTTGTCTCTGATACTTGTTTCCCAAGAATTGCATACCACTCATCTCTGAAGACCTTTCTGTAATAATTGATAGACATCACAGTTCTATGTCATTGATTTGTCAGTTTACAAGAGTGAGCCACTGAGTGGTTACATAACTTTTGGCAATTTTCTTAAGATGCCCCGGTTTGTGTTTTAAAACTGAGTAATACTCAGATGGGTTTTTTTCCCCAAGTGTCTCCGATTGATTATTGTGAAGTGGCTTTTGTAGTAATTTGGATTTCTCAGTGATCTAGCACATAGGTGAAGATTTTCATGTTTCTATTCAGTTGTAAATTATATCAAGGCACCTAACAGAACATTTAGAATATAGGAGGGACAGCTCAAGTAAGCTATATGTGCATTTGGAAAAAGAAGTGAGGAAAATGGACATATAATCAGATGTATACCTTTTCAGTTTTTGAGGTCAACATATCACCTATTGATAAGGAGATATTTACACAGAGACAAATGCTTGCATAACGTCTCTTTGAAAAGTAGTTAAGTTTGTAAATATCCACAATCACAGACTAGAAAGGGGAAAGACTGAGGGACAACACAAGGTGAGAATTGTTGACCTGACAGCCCCAAGTCCTAGGAGACATGGGTCCTGCATCTTTTTGACAAGTCCAAGGGAGTGACCACTGTCATTATCATAATCCAGCTGGTGTCAAAGTGCTAGTGGAAATGATGATGCCTCACCCTAGTTTTAAGAAAGCACAACAGGATCTCTACTGTTTATTGTGCTGGTTAGGCATAATCTGAGTCTGTATTTAATGTTGCTCTACCTAAGCAACTCATATGTTGTCAGTTCTCCCATTGTAAAACAAACAAATGAACGAACAAACAAAACACCACTCTTTTAAACACTGATGGCAGACCTTCTTCACATATAGTGATGGTATCTAAGTTCACATTTTGTATAAAATGGAATTAGTTCAAGCAGCTTTGAAAATGCTTAAATCACAGGCCTCACTAAAAGACAGAATATGATGACCCCCCAAAAATGTCAGAATACAAATAATGTTTTTCTTTATTCTCTTTTTAATTTTTAAAATTTTTATTAATCTCAAGAGAACAGATTACATGCATTGCATAGGCACAATTCCAAGAAGACACCCACATTTCCCTCATTCCCTTATACTCCTGAATCTTGCTCCCTCCTTCCCCTCTCTTCATCAGTTTTTGCAGACATAATTTTAATCCACTCTATTTTTGGGCTTAATTTGACACTAATCATAATATTCAACAAGTAAAAAGTAGAAAGACCATAGTTCCACCGGAGAATAAACGAGGCCTAAAAATGACAATCACATCCCCAAATTGTCCCAAAATAATGTTTTTTAGAAGAGTCTATATACCTGGAAGTGTTGTCCTGGAGATCCTTATCAGGACAACAGATTTGTTCCTGTGCATGAAACGGTAGATGATTTTGAAGCTGATATGCATGTAAACTGTGGATATGTGTATTTGTATGTATATATTTTTCTTTCTCTTAGATTAAAGCGGAATCTCTGGGGGTTCACATTAAACAATTCCAGTTGGATTCACAAAGAAAAATATATAACACGCTATTTAAAGAACTGCATCATAGAAAACATATTCATCAAAATTTATTTATGAATCATATTTCAATTCCTACAATACAGACCCTTTACTCTCCTGGGGCAGTTGAGATGAGTACAATAAGAAACATGCATCGATTTCTAATTATTGTCTTGATGTTGCTTCCAAAGCTGGAGTTGCCTTTGTATCTCCTCTTCAGGGAAGACTAACAAGGGAAACATTCAGCAAAGAAACTTGAAGTAACACTGGCAATTGTGTTCTGGTTTGCATGCTGGTCTTTCCCTTTGAAAGGAAATATCCACATGATTAGTCTTCAGTTTTGAATTTTTAACTATGCAATAAATTCTTGCATTCTTCAGAACTTCTCCCCTAAAGGACTTCCACAATGAATCACTGGGTTTTGGCTCTCATAATCTTGACCTTCCACTGTCCTATTTTCTATCTTATTTTTAACATCTGACACTGTGATGATCTCTTAGCTTTTTTTTTTTTTACAAAAAATGAAAGGAGTGGGCAATTCACTGCTCATTAGGTAAATCTCAAAAATACTCTCTGTGGATGTCCTACAAATGGAATGAATGTAAGTCCTTCCTTCACCTTCACCCCTTGAAACCAAGGCTTCTGCATTATTCAGGTCTCCATTGCATACCACTATTTTTTATTTATTTTATTTATTTATTTATTTTTGGTTTGTGCGTCTGCCTTTGAAGATCTATAGTTCTTTTCAACATTCAAGGTCTTTGAGCCCCTTCCCTGTTCATAAACCTATGCTACTGGAATTAATATTAACCATCAAAGCTTGCTGAATCCCATTGGCAGTAGTCATTGTGTAGTCAACTCTGTTTAAGTGCTTATTGCCCACACTGGCTTCTGGTTTTCTATCTGTGCAACCAAAGAAGCTATTCAATTAAAAACCTAACTATTCTTCAATGATGAGATTTCATATCCCTGAAGAAGCAGAACCAAGATCTCCTGTTTATTTTTTAAAATAGAGGATGGAACAATGCAATAAGATAACAAAATGTACAATTAAAAATAGTGTATTTCTTTCAAAATAAAATATTAAAAAATAGGAAAGATTTTGGTACTAGATATATGTGTCAGATAGGTGACATTTCAAAAGATGATTACAGATTTCCAAGTGGATGCAGAAGAGAAAACAGAACATTATCACTAAGCATTACTTCACTTATTCATTGATTCCTTTACACATTCAGTTTAGTTTAAACATTTCTGAAAAGTCATAGTAGAAAACAATTCTATTGAGTACTATTGGAATTTAAATATACAAGAAAGGAGAAAGAAATTTTATAAAAGAAAGCAGATAGAAAAGCATAGGATGAGAATTAACACTTATTGGATAGACTACATTGCTGCTTTCACAGCTATTTTTAACAAACAACTTTGCACCAGATATGATTCGTTGTGCTTTGAAACCATTATGGCATCAAGCCTTTTAATTAAAAAATGTTAAATTGTTGTTGTTATTATTAGCATGGTAGGAATGTTAAATTGGGTGCTATAGAGGTTTTATGCCTAGGATGTGAGACAGGATTTTAACCCTGGATTCTCAGTCTGAGTCTGTGTGCCTTCATGCTACATAGTGTTCAGTTAAAACAACAAACAAACAAACCCTTCCTCCTACCTATATCAAACAAATAAACAATAAACAGAAACTTAGGCCTTGTTGGTGTAAGTCAAAGGAAATTTATTCCTTTGAGTTGGTTTTGCTACTCACTTTTGCAGGAGCCTGAAGGCATTTGACATGTGTAGGTTGTAGTTGGAGGGGATGCAGGTCACAAACAAAGTAAGACGGGAGCTAACGATAAATTTTGCCAGCTTCCCAATATTGATCAAAGACATTAACAATAAATGCCCCCATCTCATTCGTTTTTCTATTTATGGATGTCCATCAAACTGCAGTTAGTGAGCCATCCCATCACCAGTCAATGTAGATACTCAACCAACCTTTTGAGGACATCTAAAAGGTGTCAGAAATGTTTACATACTTATTCCTGCAGGAGAATCCATGTTAGATTCATATTTAGGCAATTTGGAGTCAGGAGATATTCAGGCTGTAGATTCAGGATGAATATGAGAGTGCACAAAGTAGAAGGAATAAAAGTAGAGTTGGTGAAGACCCACTTCCTAACCTAGTTTGGAGACAGTATCCCTGGAAATGATGTCTGACTTTACTGGTAGAAAAACTATTTCCAAAAACAATAAAAAGCAAAATTATGCTTCATTTATTTTTTGATCTTGTGGTTGTATTGCTTTGTGTGTGTGCCTGTGTTAATGACATTGTCATAGGAGATAGGAAAGAGAATACCTCTGTCCCTGGAGGACTCACTTTTGGCTCAGGCTTGAGCAACTGACAAAGAAGACAGCAAGGTAAAGCCACTGACAAAAGGGGATCAATACTGCAGGATACGGACTTGGAGAAATATGTCTCTTTTTCTGTTCCTCTCCTCCCCATTCTTCTCTTTCTGGGCTTTCCTAGATGGGTCTTTTTTTCATTTATATAATATCAAATTTGCCAAGATAATCAATTTTCTCAACCAGAGCACCTTTACTGATTCAGTGTGTATGCACATGTACCCACACATACAGAACATGTAAAGGGTCATATGAGAGCACAGGAATTAGATTGAGGCCAGATAGCAACTCCTTGAGCCAATTAAACCAGTTGATCAGTTTTCTTTCACATATGAACCTCCTTATCTTAATGCCTGATCCTTCATTCTACACTGCCCTCCTACATACTTAACTCCATTGATAAAATGCCTAGCCATTCTCAGAGGCCTAGATCAGAGATCAGTAAATATTTATTGAAAGGATTTGTTGAGTGAATAACAATGCTTTCCTCTGCGATGAGCTCTCATTTCCCTTCTCCACATCCTTAAGATTTTACAAGCTACAGAGAAACTTCATAGAAGGAAATAATGAAGAATGGTTCCTGAGTATGACACTGATGGGACTGGAACATCTGTCACTCATTAATCACACAAGTGATTTTCACCTGGCTGTGCCATTCTTCCTCCACTAAGGATGGCTGCTCCCTCTATTCCCCAATCACTGTGGGCCCAGAAGGAACATCTGTCAAACAGAAACAACACTGGACAAGACGTGGGAACTTGGGAATAATTTTCACAACTGGGTGACAGATAAGGTTATAAAGAGGAGGGAATAGAAGAGCCACAATCATAGGGGTGAGATCTCAGGGAATACAGGAAAGGATTGCTAAATCTGGGAATATCTTGGATTGTGTTAGCAAGGCTAGACTATATTCCTCCATTCAATAAATATTTCTTTGTAACACTTTTGGACAAATGACATATAGAGCTGGGATCAGCAAAATAGATGAGATCAATTCTGTATCCCTGATGATGAATTTAGCTTTTTTTTTTTTTCTTGATCATCTTTTGCTTTCAGTCTTATTTAGACAGGAAGCCCACTGAACCGAGACAGGCATTGCCCGCCCACCGTACAGAGCTGAGTGCACTGTCATTGCTGTATAAATCGGCCTCTTCTTCAGGATAATAACAAAATAGATCATTTGTCTCTTCTGGGATGGCAGATCTCATGTTCATTTATAACATTTTGGACATCCAATTCACAGTTTGCATCTTCATATTTAAACACCTTTGCATTTGTAATAGTAATAATAAAAAACTAAAAATGGTTGGCATATTTCACTTGAGAGACATGGGCCTCAAAAATCCTAGGTAGGATTTTCTTTCCTGTCTTGTTACTATGTTATGCATGTGTTATCAAGGTGATTTGTTGGATGCTTCTTCCTTACTTTAACTAATTGGTGAGAATTTTTCTCTTTTTGGAGGAAATCTTCCTAACCCCTAAATTAAAGCCTCAAATTCCTTGTTATCTTTTTTATTTCTTCATTCATACATATTACAATTATTAGAAAAATGTCTTAAGTTTAGACAGTATTTTGCATATTTTACACCCTCCATAACACCTTCAAAGTGTGTGATTATTTGAACTGCATTAAAAATTACACCAAAGAAGGCAGTTTTCTTATATTTCTATGTGGAAGAATACTCTTGAATAATTGCTCTGTACTGTTTTTGTTCTTTTGAGTAGTGGCTATTAGTTTTCTGAACTACCACAAAAACTTTAAACCATCAAGCATTCTTAGTATACCTGTTTGTACTTATGAAGTCAAAAGAATTGGTCTAAAGGAAAGCTTGTGAATAATGATTTGATATTAAGTAGGTAAAAACAACCTCTCAGGGCTGGTCTTTGTGGTGCAGAGGGTTAAGCCACAGCCTGCAATTCTCACATACTATATGAGATGCTACACTTTAGATCCAGCTCCCTGCTAATGTGCCTAGGAAAGCAGCAGCAGACGGCCTAAATGCTTGGGCCCCTACTACACTTGTAGGAAATTCAGAGTTCCAAGCTCCTGGCTTCAATATGACCCAGTCCTGACTGTTGTGGCCATTTGGAAAGTGAATTAGTGGATGGAAGATCGTTTCTCTCTACTCTCTCCCCCTCCATCTCTCTCTCCAACTCTGCCTTTCAAGTAAATAAATAATTTTTTTCTTAATTTAAAAAGGCAATCTCTCATGCTACTGAATTGAAGTAGTGATTTTGGTAATACGTGATGTCTATATAAATGTCATGAAATTCCTAGTCCCAGAATCTTCTCTATAAAATGATAGATTCTTGGAGTACAATGTTGTAAGCATCTTTCACTATAAAAATTAGATTTGGGGCCGGCATTGTGCCTCAGAGATTAAGCCATCACCTATGATGTCAGCATCCCATATGAATGCTTGTTCAAGTGGTCATTGCTACAGATCCAATCCAGCTCTCTGCTAACGTACCTGCGAAGGCAGCAGAAGACGGCCCAAGTACCTGGGCCCATACCTCCCATGTGGGAGATTCAGATGGAGCTCCTGGCTCTTGGCTTTGACCTGTTCTAGCCCCAGTCTTTTCTGCCATTTGAGGAATGAACCAGTGGTTGGAAGAGCTCTTCTCTCTCTCTCTCTCTCTCTCTCTCTCTCTCTCTCTCTCTCTGTGTGTGTGTGTGTGTGTGTGTGTGTAATTCTGCCTTCCAAATAAATAAGTACATCTTTTAAAAAATTAGCTTTGAGAACAAAATCCCATTAATCTGGATTACATCAACTAATTTATGTATGAGATTGATATGACAATTGAATTACTTTTTTTTTTCATCTCTGGCATGGCTAAATAAGCATATGCTTAAAACACACTTATATTTTAACTGTTAAAGCATCTTATATAAGTATAAGATATCCCATATTAATTATACAGTGTTTCCATATCTCTAGCTTGAAAACACCATATTGATGTGGAGAACTAAGATTAATGTATCTTTTTTCAACCTCATCAGGAAAGATGAGATGATCTGAGGCAGATTCAAATAGCTACTGGATATATCCATGAAGAGATAAGAGATGGAATGTTTTAAGTATAGAATAGAAACCTGACTTTGACTTCAAAAATTTCCAATGTGAACTCTGCCAGGTTAAAAAAAAATAGTCAATGCTCAGTTTAAGTTCCCTGGCTCTGTTCAAATTCTATTGCAGCTGAAGTGCTCAACAGAAAAGGTACAATTGATGACCTGGGCTGCCACTGTATTGTAGTGAACATACAGCTTTATAAAGTGACAACTGTCATTTTAGATTCTCACCAGGGAGAGTAAAAAGAAATTAATCTTTGCCGATTCCAATGTTTCCCCTTGATTCCTTGTTATTATAAACCATTTTGTGAAAAGGAATAGTGCAATGTCACCACAAATTCACCAAACTTGAAGCTAAAGCTTAAACAAATTTCTCATATTGACTTCATTCAGAAGGAGAAGATATACACACTTTCACATAAATGTAGATTAATCTACATTTACTGGACATCTCATTTTATCTGGCATGCACGTGTTGTGATAAGAAATATTGAAAGTCATATATCTTTTTTATAGGAAATAGTAAAAAGAAGACATTTAAATATTTATCAACAGGAGCTGGAGTATTCCACAGCAGTTAAGATTCCACCCAAGAATGTCTGCATCTCATATCAGAAGTGCCTGGGTTTGAGTACCAGCACCAGATTCTGATTCCAGCTTCCTGCTAATGCACACCCTGGGAAGCAGCTCAAATGGCTCAAATACTTGAGTCCCTGTCACCCATGTGAAAGACCTGGACTGAATTTCCAGCTATTGGCTTTGGCCTTACCCAGCCCCAACCATCATGCATTTGGGGAATGAGACATCAGATGAACATTTCCCTTCCTCTGTCTTTCAAATTGAAAAGCAATAGGTGACATAATGGTGTAGCCTCTGCCTGTGATGCCAATATCCCATGTAGGTGTTGTTTAGTATTCTGGCTGCTCCACTTCCAATACAGCTCCCTGCTAATGGCCTGGGAAGAGCAATAGAATATAGCTAAAGTACTTGGGCTCCTGACACCCACATGTGAGACCCCGGTAAATCTCTAGAATCACGGCTGGGCTCAGCCATGGCCATTGTGTCCTCCTGAGGAGTAAACCAGTTGATGGAAGACCTCTCTTTCTGTGTCTCTCTTCATATTTCTGTAATTCTGACTGTTGAATGAAGAAATACTTTTAAAAAATGTAAGCCAGCCATTAAGAAATATCCATAGAACTGATGTTTGGTCTAGGAGTTAGGATGCCCATATCCTATACCAGAGTACCTAGGTTCAAGTTCTGACTGTTAACTATCCAAGCTTCATGATAATGTGCTCCCAGGAGGCAACAGATGAAAACTCAAGTGATTGAGTTCTTGTCACCCAATGAAAGACCTGGATTGAATTACCAGCTCCCAGCTTTAGCCTTGGGTGTTGCAGTTATTTGGGGAGTGAACCAATAATTGGGAGCACCCTCTTTCTTTCTCATTCTCTATCTGCCTGCATTTCAAATAAGTAAATAAATAAACAAAATTTTAAAATACATCTATCTATCCATCCATCCATTTTTTTTTATATAAAGCTTTTATTTAAAGAATATAAATTTCCAAAGAACAGCTTATGGATCACAATGGCTCCCCCACCCACAACTTCTCTCCCTCCCCCTACCCTCCCCTTTCCCGCTCCCTCTCCCCTTCTGTTCACATCAAGATTCATTTTCAATTCTCTTTATACACAGAAGATCAATTTAGTACATATTACGTAAAGATTTCAACGGTTTGCCCTCGCATAGACATACAAAATGATAATACTGTTGGAGTGCTAGTTATAGTATTAATTCACAATGTACAGCACATTAAGGACAGAGATCCTACATGATTTTTTTTTAAGAAAATTGATTAATTGTCTATGCAATTTCCAGTTTAACACCAAGATTTTTTAATCATTTGCAATTATTTTATATAAAGAAGATCGATTCAATATATACTATGTAAAGATTTCATCAGTTTGCACCCACTCAGAAACACAAAGTGTAAAAATACTGTTTCAGTACTAGTAATAGCATTATTTCACATTGGATAACACATTAAGGACAGATCCCTCATGAGACGTAAGTACACAGTGACTCCTGATGTTGCATCCATCCATCTTTCTATCCAGGGAGTGAAACACATTCATCAGAGCAAAGAAACATGATAAAGTCTTTAGAACATCCCAGATACAGTTATTTTTGAGGAAGGCTAATTCAAATTATTTATCTCTATTGAGATACTATAGAGTGCAGAATGGTTATGCTTCCAGAACTTAAATTTTTAATGGTTCTTCTCTAGAAAATACCTGATAGATTATTACTGTGGTGTTGCTTTTCTTCAAGTAGTAAGACTCAGTGGCCGCCTCCCAGAGTGTGTGGATCTGGCTGGTGGCAATGTGAGAACTAGGATTAGAATCTGAAGGCTCCCGGCCCAGGCTTCCCTTGCTCATACTTAATAGATATTCCTACCTTTGACCCTAGAATTATTAAGACCTCAGGTGCTCATATAAAAAGGGAACATTTTGAGTTGTTATTCTTTAAAATGTTAATGTAAAATAAATTTGCAGATGTTTTCAATTATAACAACTAGCTAGCAAATAAGTCCCTGAGGAAATAGGATGTGGAACAGACATCTGGATAATAATGGTGCTATAAGGAAAGAGAGAATACTTATTTTTCTTCCATTTTAGATACAAGAAGCACAGACTGAATAATGAAGTCTTACACTTTCAATATGACATACAACTATGGTGTGTATATTAATTTGTATGCATGTATGTATTTTCTGACCAAGTAGAAGGATAAAGCACTATACTTAATTCTTTTATTTATGTGCATATTATATAAATCCATTTAGGCTTTAATGTTCCTTTGAGGACAAGATTCATAATTGTTGCATTATTCTGTGACAACAACAAGCAGGAAAATAAGACTGCTGGTTTGGGACAGGCTTGTATACAATTGTCTAAGATTAAATCCTTTAACTTATCCTGGTGGTTTATTGTTCAAGGTATCCTGCTCCCATCCCAATCAGTATCTATCTAGATAAAAAGTAAATTAAGTCAGCTTCCCCCAGTCTGATTACAACCCCCAGAGACTATGTAAGGACTTCCTGAGTGGAATAACAAGCCAAGTAGTAAGGGACACATCTGGACCATTGCCTTCTGATGCATAAGAATCAATTAAAATCAACAAATTCTACACCTTATAAAGCAATGTTTCTAACTTAACTCAGTTTCCACTGTGGGTGTGCACCAGGTTGTAAAAACCAGGATAAGGAAGATTTCTATTGGAGGTCACTTTTAGCTACTTGAAGCTGCTTTGTGGAATTAATCACATCTTTCTACCTTATTTGTTTAAGCTAAACACACAGTATTTGTGATTTTTGTGCAAAATGAAGAGAGAAACTCAATCCTATAGACTGAAGGATTGTACCCATGTGATAAATAGAGCAATAGGTCTTTCTGGTGCTGAACTTGGGTTCTGGGAAGTTTCCATTAGGAAACCTTGAAGGGATCTCCTGAACCAAGACTTCAGAAGTGGCTTTTGGTTGCAGAGCCCACTGTCATCAATACCTTACTCCTTCTGAAGGCAAAGGTGGAGTTCACTTCCTATTGTTGATACTTCCTACCAAGGAATAAGGCATAAGCCTTTGGGTCCTAGATTTTTTTCATATTTTAAATAGAATAATTTAAAAGATTAAAAGAAATAAAAGTGCTTAGTTCAAAGGAATCTGATAAAGAAGGTTTACTTTGTTTTGGAACTCTTTCCATGTACTGCAAAGCTGCTGTCACTCATTCATTCCATATGAGCTTTTTTGTGCCTGTTTTGCAGGGATAGGAGATGCACTTGTGCTAGCTTTTCCTTGTTTTTGCTGTCCCAGAATACACCCAGGTGCCCTTTTCATGTGAACCCATTTATAACAACTCTCTAAGGACAGAAAATATCTTGGAAGGCAAACATTATCAACAAATCTGAGAACTCAGCAATTTTGTAAGATTTCAGAACCATTATTACCATATCTATTACTTTCTGACAGTAAAAGAAGATATGGAGAATCATGCCTAATTACCATTACTATTTGGTGATAACAAGGTCGTTCTGATGTAAATATGTTCAAAACAAAAAGGTTTAGTTATGGTGAGTTTTGAATTGGAATATAGCATATACCACTAATCCTCCCCAGTTCTCACCACAGAGATCTCTTCAAGCGCTGGTGGACTAATATTGGCATCAAGTGCTCTCAAAAATCTCCATTGAGCATTTCTCATTCACAGCAACTCCAAACACCCACCCCCATCGCAGGGCACTACTGCTGCTCAGTAGGGAAATGTGACTATCTGATTTTTTCCTGCACCCTTTCCTCACTTAAGAGAAAGAAAAATCCCTTGTCATCTTTCCAGGAGCCACTACGAAACAATGACTGAAGAGGGAAACAAGCCATATGCTGACTCTTCAATCTGAACAAGTTTGTGACAGAGCTGGCAAGAAAAAAGAAATTGACTAGACTATAGCAGCTCTTTTCTCTCACTCAGTCTTGAACCAGTTATTTTTTTATACAAAGTTCAAGACTCTGAGGCACCAGCAAGGTAAAAGGAGAGGTTTGGGTGGGACTGGAGAGGAGCTAGTGGGCAGCATGGATTCAGAAGACCCTGAGCAGTTGGTTGTCCACTCTGCCTATCCACTGCTTCCTTCTCTCCATCCAAACAAAGAATCCAAAGCAACTTCTTACTTCCTCAAGAGTGCCGCACAGAGTGTTAGTTCCTCTCTAGCCTTTGTAACCTGTCTTTCATGAGGTTTCCTCTCACTCTGCAGAGTTCTGTGACTGATTTGCCTTTATTTCTTGGCAGCAATCAGCATGTTTCCCTGCAGCTCAGCAGAAGCACAAACCTGCTGCCTCCTGACTTTTGAACTGGAGACCAGGCTTTCACAGAGGTCCTAGGGTGAGCTGTGCACTCAGCAGGTCGTGGGGAAGATTACAGAGTCGGGAGATGACACCAATGATATGGTTGGAAATGTTAGCAAGGTGCCAAGACTTCATGGCCCTGGCAGTCAATGTAACGCATTTGAAGTTCTCAGCTTCTGCACACATTGGTATTTCATTAGTGAGAGAATGTTGTGATGGGAAAAATACCGCAGAAATTCCAAACTTTTGTTGAAACATATTCTCTTACATCTGGTTAATTAGGAGAGGGAGACACACTTTGAAATGTTCAAGATAATGTGCTTGCCATTACAAACCTTCATTTTACAGTATATGAGGTAAGAAAATGAAATATTACAGAAATTTTAAGGGCAAAAAGTCTTTGAAAGCATTTTAAATCTTTAAAAACAACACCCACGATATTTGAAATTCTATGCATATTGTATTTAGTCGACTAATATCAGTGTTTCTTATTTCATGCATGAAGAACTAAGAAAAATTAGAAAAATATGTTCTGTGAGGATGAGAATGATGTCTGGTTTATTCATTCTTAGGTGGATTGTAACTGAAACTCTGAGACAGAAGTCAGAAAAGCTCAGAGCGTTTGGCGGGATCGGTGAAGGGTAGTTCAGGAAGCAGCTACCAAGGGCCCCTGCAGTTACTTTGTGAGGAATTGTGTGCCTTGTTGGCTTCCTTCCAAATGGGAAGGAATATAACTTCACTTACCACTTCTCAGCCATAGCAGCCTAGAGCCTTGAAGGGGCTCAGTAAATTCATATTCATGAATGACTAGTGACAGAAGTACAAATGGCATTTTTTATTGGTGGAAGCATGATCACTATGTTAAGTCATTCACTCCAACTCAACAGAGAAGCTGTTCACTGCAATATTTTAAACTCATTTTTGTGAGATAATTGTCCAGACTCTTATTTCTGAGCCTCTCCTCTTCCCAACTGTTTTCAGTCCCTCTCCCCCACCCCCAGGCTCTTAACAGCTTTTCCTGTTTCCTAGAATCTGCAATCAAAGTATATTATTCATCGGCAATCTTCTGAAATCTGTCTCAGGGTCCCAGGTAGAAACGGACAGAGCTCTATGTCTTCTTACATAGTTACTTCTATATTTCATCCTTGCATTTCTCCATATGTCCTTGTATCCCTGCAGCTTGGTATTGAGTGTCATTGGCCTGCTCTCTCTATCACTCCCCAGAGCAGGAGGCCATCCTGGAAAGAACACAAATACCAGGGCTCTTCAGATACTGCCTGGAAAGTGTATACTATGAAATGAACTCTGCACAGATTTCAAATACTTTTTGGATAAAAAGAAATATAACATTTAACTCTATTTGTCTGTGAACTTTCTCTCATTTATTATAAGTAAATAAAAATTGAGAAGATGATGATTTAGGGCTGACTGCGTCTCTAAGTCTTTTATGGAGGAAAACAGATTCAGACACCCTGGTGAAAATCATGGATCTCACATATGCTGCTCAATTTCTGAATCTAAATTATCCTTTTCTTCTCAAATTCCTAGTACTGAGGATGGTGTTTCTGATCAAAACAAAAGAAACAACACTATAAAGAAACCCTCAGAAGTGAAGTTGACACTTTGAGAAGCAATGACTTTGAACAGCCCTAGTCTCAACTGTAGAAAAACAGTTTTTTTTTTTAATAATATTTGTTGAACTCTTTACTTAACATAGAGTTAATTATATGTGTATAAAGTTAATTGAAAATAGATTTGAGTTAATAATAAGAGTGGGAAGAAGAGAGAGAAGAAGAAGAGGAGTGGGAATGTGGGTGGGATGATGGGCATGGTGGGAAGAATCACCATGTTCCTCAAGTTGTAATTACGAATTGTATGCAGTTTGTAACTGTCTAGCTGTATAGTTTTGCATACTTTCCTATGGACTTACTTCTAAGGGTATAGTTCATAAACTTGCATTGGACCCCAAGTTCCCTCAAGCTGGATGGTAAAAATAGCTTTTTAAGTATTAAAGTGATCATATGGATAGATTAAGTGTTAAAGTGATAATATAAATAGGATTAAGTATCTTGTAATAATAATAGATAGAATTAAAAAGGAAAGGAGTTAATACTCCAACATGGGAAGCCTTCCATACAGCAGACTCATAGAATGACAAGTAGCACTCTGACCTCAGAATCTGCCCTTAAGGCATTCTGGTCTAACTGAAAACCCCACAATAGCATTTCAGGCATGTAATGCCAAGACACTGTGGCAAAAAATGTCCTGCATGAAAGACCTCTATGGATGAGACCCCAATGGAAAGAAATAGTCATCAAAGAAGGAGATACTTTTCTCTGAAGGGAGGAGAGAACTTCCACTTTTCTTATGGCCTTGTCTAAATACTGATGAAGTTTGTGGATTCAAAAGACTTCCATAACCTAGGCAGCTCATGACAAGATCTTCAGGTGATCACTGACCTCATATATAAGAGTATTAACTGTGAAATTAACAATAGGAGTCACTGTGTGCTTACTTCCCTCTGTTCTCAAAGAGTTGTATTATGAGAGTTAACAGTAAAACTTGTTCTCAAAGGTTTATTTCATTTTAGTGTATAAGTGGAGGATATTCTTATAACCCATAAGTTTCAGTTATGTCTAAGTGTCCAACTCCATTGCTTGTTTTCTTAGCTGCTTCCTTAATTAATGATGAAACTTGTTCTCAAGGCCTTATTTTCTTTTGATGCATTAAATGGCAGATATTGTTATGTCTCATAAGTTATAGTTATGTCTAAGAGCTTACAAAAGATGTAGCACTCTCGGTTGCTTCTTTAAATGTTAATTAAGTTTCTCAAAAAAAAAAAAAAACTGAAGTGAAATTAACTTTGAGATGCAATGACTTTAAACAGCCCTTGACTCAAATGTTGAAGAACATGGTTTTTTTTGCCTTGTTTTTTGTGCAAATTGTTGAACTCTTTACTTAGTATAGAGTTGGTCTTCTGTGTATAAAGTTAACTGAAAATAGATCTTAGTGGAAAATAGGACTGGGAATGGGAGAGGGAGGAGGAGGAGGGGTGGGAGGGCAGGTATGGTGGGAAGAATCACTATATTCCTAAAGTTGTACTTATGAAATACATGAAGTTTGTATTCCTTAAATAAAAGGCTTCTTCGGGGAAAAAAATCTTCAACTATGGCCATTTATCAGTTAATGAAATAATATCCAATTGAATAATCACTCAATCCAAAAACCAAAACCCATGCAGAATCTTACTATTTCTCTTATCTCTTACCATTGTTATGGGCCAACCCATCAATATGTCTTATATGAACTCTACCGTAATTCTCCATTGCTTTGTGTTTTGTTTGATTCTCACTCTACTATCAATCTCGGGACAATAGATCTATAAAAGTACTGATTCATCCCATTCCTCTTCTTTAGAATCAAGCTGATAGAACCAAAAGGTCTATGCTATTTCTCTAGCTTCACAGCCTCCTACTTCCCCTAGTTTCCTAGTCACACTAGCTTCCAGCATTTCTTAGAGCTAAATATACCCTTCCCTCCACTTTAGGACACACATTATCCTTAAACTGGGCATACTAGTTCTCTCCTTCTTCAACTGATATCTTCATTTCAGTTTTCAGATCCCAGGAATGACAACAGAAAAGTGACTCACATTGTTCTTTTTCTATACCCATATGCGTTAATTCATCTGTTTATTTTATATCATTACATTATTTCTCACCATGTTTATAACAAATTGTTCTTGTTTTACTATTCATTATTTGACTTCTTCTCTAAAGCATAAGCCCAATGAGGACACAACAATATTTGATTCTTCAATATTGCACCACCCATAAATAGCAGTGAAAACAATAAAGTTGTTCAATAAACATTTGTTGAATAAATAAATGGATGGAGAAATGAATAAAATTAAAACCTAGTATTCTGTGATGGGTATTTATATAGTTTCCCTTAATTGTCACCACTCAATCCTAAAATGAAACAGAACATTTTATAACCTAGGTCTGGAAGAATCCACATATACCTATTTTTTTAAAAAGACTTATTTATTTATTTGAAAGTTAGAGTTACACAGAGAGAGGAGAGGCAGAAAGAGAGAGGCCTTCCATCCTATGGTTCATTCCCCATCTGGCTACAAAGGCTGGAACTGTGCCAATCCGGGGCAGGAGCCAGGGAGTCAGGAGCTTCTTCCATCTCCCACACAGGTGCAGGGGCCCAAGGACTTGGGCCATCTTCTACTGCTTTCCCAGGCCATAGCAGAGAGCTGGATTGGAAATGGAGCAGCCCGGACTCAAAGCCCGGCTCCCATATAGAATGCTGGCACTCCAGGAGGCCACTTTACCTGCTACACCACAGCGCTGGCCCCCACATATACCTATTAACCTAACTAAAACCTCTAACTTGTAAAGCGTCACAGTTTTCAATTCTTTTTCCATTTCTTTCCGGTTTTACCTTGACAAATGGGTGAAAAATATTTTTCCTACATATAATTATTTAAAGTGTCTCTCAAGTGACACATTGCTTAAAATTACACTTGTAGAGAAAGAGCACAGGAAGAAGGGGAAGAGGCAAGTAATTTTCTTTTCACATTTTTTGTGCCAAATAAGTACATAGGACGCTGATTTTTTTCCATCAATGATGCAACTCTTAACCTTTTGCCCAAAATGGGAATGAACTTTTTTGTTTTGGCCAAATCACAATGTTATTGTCTTCCATCATCATTAACATAGCAAATATAGATGGGGCTGGTCATTTCAATTGTGAAAGAAAACAGAAAGTAAGAGGGGCAGAGTGACTTTTCTGTTTGCATTCCTCCCTGTTCAGTCACTATGTCTTCTTCCTACTCCTTTGCTTCCCATAATCCCTCATTTTACAACTTGATTTCATGCATAGCTTCATCTCAAAGAGCACTGAAGATCTGATCTGAGGTATCAGTTGTACCACATACCAGCTTTAGACAATTTTTCATCTATAAAATGCTGTGATTGATATCTATACTTTTTTTTTCAAGATTTATTTTATTTATTTGAAAGACAGAGTTACAGAGAGGCAGAGCCAGAGAGAGAGAGAGAGAGAGAGAGAGAGAGAGAGAGAGAGAGAGAGGTCTTCCATCCGTTGGTTCATGTTCATTCCTCAAATGACCGCAATAGCCAAAGCTGAGCTAATCCAAAGCCAGAAACCAGGACCCTCCCCCAGGTCTCCCATGTGGGTGCAGGGGCCCAAGGATTCAAGCCATCCTCCACTGCTTTCCCAGTGGAAAATTCTTATTTGCTCAAAAGGAAACCAATACATACAAATGTTTAGGGATGGTGGCCACAGTTCATTCTCTGAGTTTTCTATGTTTCTTTGATCAGGAATAGAATAAGAATGAAAATGCAGGGTGTGTCCTGCTGCCATTCATATATAGTATTTAATTGAATGAGCTGTCTTTGTACTTTATCTGTTCTTCCAGGCCCCCAGGGACACTGGGCAGTATGAGGTTCTAAGTCACAATTCCATTCACTAAGTGTGTGCTGGAGCTTGTAATGAGTTTGTCTAAAGCCTTTCACACCTCTGCTTTCCATAGAAGGTTCATTTACCTTTCTGAAACAGAACAGAGCTGTTTTTAGATTTCCCTGATTTCCACAGACAAGTCACTCCTGGGAGCCTGCTGTAGAAAATGTTCACTAAGGCACATTCTTAGCTGACTGGCTGATGGGTGAATAGGGAAAAGCAGCCAGAAAGTCCATGTCCTATATGCTTCATTCCAGCCTCAGAGTTATTAATTGTACATCACAGCATTCTCTTTCCTCTAAATACATGTCTAACTCCTTTATTAAAACTTCATACTAATTACTTCCACTGCATCCCTCGATGGGTTGATTCCATATGCAATGTATTAATTACTCTCTCTCTCTCTGCACAGGCTGTAACATAAATTCCTCTGGTGCCTGTCCCTTATTGCTTCTTAAAATTGTATTCCTTCATTCCTGTACTTGATGATAACTTATTCTAGCTCTTTCCTTCCTGCTTTACCTTCATCTTGACACAGAATCAAATTGATAAGAGAGTTTTTTTTTAACCAAGTACAGTCATCCCTTTGTATCCTTAGTGGATACTAAAACCAGTTTCATAGATAGATAGATAGATATAGATATAATTCCTTCAAATAAAATGGTACAGGATTTTCAAATGACCTATACACATCATCTCATATACTTTAAATCAACTCTAAAATAATACCTAATACAAAGTAAAGGCCATGTAAATAAGTGATATACTACATATTTTAAGGAAAAATGACAAATCTCTATACATATTAGATGTTCAGTACAAACACAATTTTTATATGCATTTTTGATCTGCAGTTGCTTTAATCCACAGATGTGGAATCTACAGACACAGAGAGCTGATTGTATTGACAAAAGAGAGCCCACATCCTGGCATGTATTGCTTTTTATTTCGGTAAACCAAAGGTCAACTGGACATAATTTGATGTGATTCTGTCTCCCCATGCTTTTGAACATTTATGGACATAAATGCTTCAGATCTGAATTTCTAATCAACATAATTGACCCAGCTATCTTCCAGGATTTAAAATAAAAGAGTGTAAAATTATGGAAATAAGGAAGAAAAGAAGCATGAAAACAGAAAAGAACAGAGATGAGAAAAAAGGAGTCTTCCTTGTGAGTAACATCTCATATGGTTTATAACATCTAAGATAAGAAATACCCATCAGAATCCCTTGGATAATCACTGCTGATGATGTAGTCACTATCCATGGTGATCATACGTGTCACAATATAAAAAATTAGAAAGGACCCAGATGTGTTAACAGAGCACCGAACAAATGATTAGTTTCTTGTAATTCCTCAGTTCTTTTAAACTCCCATAAATAAAAAGTTCTTGACATTTGACTCAGATTTAAAAAATGTATAGGTAACTTAATTACTTAAACCAGATGTTTACCTTGAATACATAAAAATAATTTTGAAAAACTAAGAGGCAAATCTTATCAGCTGTCCAAGTGGTTTTGGAAGGTGACACTTTTTGAGTTTTGGAAATTTGGAATCTTTGGGAGACCACTATTCTAAATATCTGATTTTCCTTTTTTTTTTTCTGGAACAACTGACACTGGTAGGTCAGCATGTGACCAGAAGTCCAGATGGTACTCTAGCTAAGTTAATATGAAGAATAAGCCATGCCTTCTGTCTCCATTGGCTTTCAAGCCATATAAAAGTATCATAGCCCATTGCTCTACATGACTAGAACAGGCAGAGAAGTGAAAAAAGCAGATAAACTTAAGAATCAAAGAAAATACAACATTTAAAACTGCTAATCTAAAAAGATATTAAATAGAAATCAGAATATGTATGTTCTATCCCTAATTTAAATTGATTCTTTTATAATTCAGTTTTATAATACATAAGATAAAAACCATGTTGCCTTACCAATATTTTAATGATTCAATGATCATAAATTTTAACATGCAGTAAATCACTAATTATTCTTATCATTGGTTAAATAAGCTATTGTCTCCTAGCAAATAAATCCTCTATTTTTGTCCCACCTTTTTTTAATCTTTATTGTGAAAGATAACTCATAGATAGGTGCAAGTTACTTATTTCCAAGGATCAATTTATTTGTGACTCTATTTCATTCCATTGTATTTGAATTCTGTTATTCTGTTCTGTTCTATTCTATTCTATTCTATTCTATTCTATTCTATTCTATTCTTCTTGATGAATTAACTAATCCCATTGGGTTCCTGAGAAACTTGGAGGCCTTTGGAAATATCTTAGATCTCACATTAAGTTACATGGAAATAGTTCTTCTCTTTGCATTCTGTGAAATAACTAGACATTTAAAACACCTCCCCATAGATCTTCCTCTCAAAACACAGGACTGCCTTGAAGGAGCCCTTCATAAGAGCTAGGGGTGGAAATGGGATTACTGTTGCTTTATTGATGTTAAATGCCCAAGGCAGCCTTCTGGCATGTTTTTCTGTGTTGTATTTCACTATTATAACTCCATCATGGTCAATTAGCAAGACAGACTCCTGGCTTTTAAGCTTGAAAATGAGGCTTCTTGATTATTTATGTTTCTAGGATGTTATGGAGTAATTCAGCTTAGTAAAGATCTTCAATGTGTTCCATCATGATGACTGTAAATCCAGGTGTTAATACTCTCAGATGGCCCATCATCTCACTGGAGATACCTAATAAAGCAGCCATTAACCGACTGTATATGGTGATGTAAACTACACTGCTAGCTGAACTTCCCATTACCAAGAGTACCACTGTGGAGGTGGAGGAGATTATCTAAGTAGGAAGTAGCCATGATCATAAAAAAATGGAAACAAAGATATTTCTTTTACTCGGTGAAGGTATGTATTGAGAAGGCATCAGGCCTGAAAGGCAGGTATGAAGGGAAAGATTTGAGCTATGTTACTACAAAAGTAAAGGATAAATTACTTTCACACTGTAGGCATTGAACAGGTGTGGAATGCAGCAGATTCTACAGATGCTGGTTTGCCCCAGAGAGTATTCAGTTATTTTCCCTTTGGCAAATCCAACATCACAGAGGACTGAAAATCAGACTTAGAAGCAAAGGGAGCTTGTGCTTCCACTTACAAATACAGCCAAACAAACCTCAGGAATTACAAACATTTGGGTCAAAGTTATGTAGATTTACACTTTGGAGGAATGAAGAAATAAAGAACCTCCAGTCTTACACCAAACAGTAAATAAGATATTGCAATAGAGGGAAAAGTCTAGACTGTGACCTTAGAACTATGAATTCCAGTTTAGCTCTTCCATGCACTACTGTTTGACACTGATCACTTCATTTTGGGTCTCATTTTCTTGTGAATTGGGAGAAGACACCACACTAGTTTGGGATTGATAAAGATAAGGCTGTGCTTTATAATTCCCCTATTCTGAACTGGGTGAATGCTATTAATTCACATTTGCTTTGGGTATTTTTTTCAAGATTTATTTCTATATATATGAAAGGCAGAATTATGGGGGTATGGGGGATCTTTAATCCATGGGTTCACTCTCCAAATGGCTGCAAGAGCTAGAGCTGGGCTAATCTTAAACCAAGAGCCAGAAGCTTCTTCTGGGTCTCCCACATGGGTACAGGGGCCCAAATACTTGGACCATCCTCTGCTGAATTCCTAGGTGCATTATCTTGGAGCTGGATCCGAAGTGGAGCATCTGCCAACATTGCCCAGTATATCACACATCAGCCCCTAATTCACTCACTTTGGAAAACAGTCCTCTTCATAGTGCTTTGTGCAGTGCTGCCTGCCCCCTGAACAGGACTTGGCCATAGGAGGAAAATTTTTTGATTGTAAGATGGTTACAAAACTGTAGGACTTGTTTCTATGGTCTTCTTCTCACTTCCCAGTGTTTGTGAATAGCAGTTATTCAGTCTGCTACCCACATGGAGTTAGAAGACATTTGCCAACATTACCAGTGCCTCTATGCTCTAACAGGCCTATTTCACATCACATTTCTTCTTGTTTTCTTCTCATCCTTCCTCTTCTAAATTATTAATACTTTCCCACATTACAGGACACAGGCTTCAACAATCTTCAATTCAAAACAAAACAAAATCATCCTTTTAATTCAGCCTAGGGAAGACATTGCTTTGTATTGAATAACCTGACATATTTGAATATTCCTTTTCATTGGGTGCCTTTTCTACACTTCTAACAGTCAAGAGTAACAGACCAGCACTAGGCTAACCACTGGGAAATTGAAAGAGTAAGCTGAAAGCGTAGGCTGTGCCTTACAGGAGTTTATAATCTAACAGAGGAGAGAAAAATATATACAAAACACCCCTAAGGAAACATAAAATACTATAACAATATACAATCTTTAAAATAGCATCCATCCTGCAAACTGTTGACAGATTAATCTTCCCCAAGCACTGCTTTTATCATATCCTCTGCCTCTCGAAAAGCTTCACAGCCTTATTTCTTATCACATTAAGTCCAAACTCCTCTACTGTTTTTCAGGACTTCCTTAATAGGGCTCCATCTGATTTATCCAAATTTATGTCTTGCTCTTTCCCCACTAGGCCAGGATGTCTCCAGATCTTTGGTCATGATGTCTTTCCCAGCTCATTTGTAGAAGCAATAGCACCAATTCCCCCTCATATCTCAGCACTTTAGAATATTATCCATAATTAAATACAAAAATTAAAGAAAAATATCTCAAATCTGAGGCTTGAATCCTCCTCCTTGAAGCTATACATCGATATAGAAGGTCATACTGATGTTTCCCTTATCAGAACACCAAGATAGTCCCAATAGATTTTATGTGAGTGACTGTGGACTGCTGGTTTCTTATCTTTCTAATCCTGATTGCCTGGACAATAAAATACAGAGGCCTTGCACAGGTATTGTTATGGCTAGAGATAATATATTTAAAGGATTGAAATTTGGGCTTCATTAGTGAAGTAGGTAGCTTTACAACACTTTAAAAATGAATAAAAATAGAATAATAGGATTATCAGAAGTTACTCATACCCTCTGCCTTCACATTTTTAACACATAAACAAGATTATAAATTCTTTTTTAGTTTTAGAAACTATACACGCTCAAACACACACACTCATACACATACGTTGGGGCTTCACATGGCCTACTAGTGAAAATTAATTTAAGTGTTCAAATTTGAACTTAAGTAGCAGAATAATAGGTGGGTAAGAGGCTCCATCCTGTAGTGAAATTATTCAGTTCACATCCTAATTACTCTATTCACTTATTATGATTCCTCTGGCAAATTACTTCAATTCTCTGTGCCTCAATTTCCTCCTCTTCAAATTGGGTAAAACAGCATCTATCTCACACTGCTGTCATGTGAATTACTTAAGCTGAAATTTTAGAGTTAATATTTTTAATATAGACAATTTGTATATAAAGTAGTGATCAGCAAATAGAAAACAATGTATTTCCTAAATACAATTCTATATGTATACCACTTTCTTTTACCAGTATTTCAAATCTTATTATCTCTTTTTAATTCCTTTCTAACCACCAAAATATACTGACTTTATTTTCATATTTCATTTGTATAACAGTCCTTTTTCAAAACTTTTTAAAACATTTTTATTAATATGAAGTCTATAGAATTCATATATTTCCTAGATAAATTTTTTTTAAAAGAATTATTTATTTTATTTGAAAGTCAGAGTTACATAAACAGAGAGGGAAAGACAGAGAGAGAGAGGTCCTCCATCTGCTGGTTTACTTCCCAACTGGCCACAACTGCAAGAACTGGGCTTAACTAAAGCCAGTAGCCAGGAGCTTCTTCCGGGTCTCCCACAGGGGTGCAGGGGCCCAAGGACTCGGGCCATCCTCCACTGCTTTCCCAGGCCACAGCAGAAAACCAAATCAACGGAGTAGCTGGGACTCAAACTGGAGTCCATACAGGACGCTGGCACTGCAGGTGGCAACTCCACCCACTATGCCAGAGTGCTAGCCCCTTCTAGATACAATTCTAACAACATTCCACCTCCCTTCTCCCTTTAATTTTTTCTTTTAATTTTCTTGATAACCTGCTTTCAATTTACTTCATAGTCACATACATAATGTTCTACTAAATATAATTCTCAACAAAGAAAAAGTAGAAAGAGCACAAGAATATAGAAAGAGGTATAAATAATAATCAAATCATAATGTATCAAGTTCACTTGTATACTTTTTTGTACTCTATATATTAGCTATCACAAATCATAAGAAAACATGGGGCCAGCCATGGCTCACTTGGTTAATCCTCGGCCTGTGGCACCGCCATCCCATATGGGTGCCAGGTTCTAATCCTGGTTGCTCCTCTTCCAGTCCAGCTCTCTACTGTGGCCTGGGAAGGCAGTGGAGGGTGGTCCTGCAGTGCTTGGGTCCTGCACCTGCATGGGAGACCAGGAAGAAGCACCTGGCTCCTGGCTTCGGATCGGCACAGCACTGGCCATAGAGGCCATTTGGGGAGTGAACCAACGGAAGGAAGACCTTTCTCTCTGTCTCTCTCTCTCTCTCACTGTCTAACTCTTTCAAATAAATTTTTATAAGAAGTATTAAAATGCATATTAAAAAATCATAAGAAAATATGATATTTATGCTTTGGGGTCAGGTTTATTTCACTAAGCATAACAGTCTCCAGTTGCATCCATTTTGTTGCAAAAGACAGTATTTCATTCTTTTTTATGGCTGAGTAGTACTCCATAGTTGTATATGCACCACATTTTCTTTATTCAGTAAGTAGTTGAAGGATATCCAGATTTATTCAATAAACATGGGGGTACAGATCACTCTTTCATATACTGATTTCATTCCCTTTGGATATATTCCTAGGAATGGAATGGCTGGTTCATAGTGTAGATCCATTTTCAGATTTCTGAGAAATCTCCATATTATCTTCCATACAATTGTACTAGTTACATTTTTACCAACTGTGTATTAGAGTATCTTGTTCCCTACATCCGCATGAGCATTTGTTATCTTTTTGAATTTGGGGAGCTAGCCATTCTAACTTGGGTGAGGTGAAACCTCATTGTGGTTTGTATATATATGTCCCTAATAGTTTGTGATGCTAAATATTTTTTCACGTGTGTTGGCCACTTATATTTCATCCTTTGAAAAAAATGCCTATTCATGTCCTTTGTCCATTTCTTATCTGGATTGTTTGTTTTGCTGTTGTTGAGATTGTTGTATATTCTGGATATTAATCCTTTATCAGATGGATAGTTTGCAAATATTTTCTCTTTCTGTTGGTTGCCTATTTGTGAAACAGAGAGAGGGAGAGCAAGAGAGAGAGGGTGAGAGAGCGAGAACGAGAGAGAAAGAAACCATCTACTGATTCTCTTTTCAAATGCCCCAATGGTCAGGACACAGGCAGGAGCCAGAGTCCCAACCCAGGTCTTCCATATGGGTAGCTGGGACTCAACTACTTCAAACATCTCTGGCTGTCTCATAAAGTATGCAGGAAGCTGGAATTAGGAGTGAAGCCCAGAATTGAATCCAGTCAGTCCCATTCAGGATAAAGGCATTACCATCAGTGGCTTAACTGCTAAACCAAAACCCCATGCCTGAATTGTTCCATACTTCCAGTATGTAATGTGGTTAAACTGTTTAGAAGTAGGAAAATAAGATTATTTCATACAGGGCTTTTTCCAGAACGGCAGCTCAATTACCAATGTGTATGGCAAATGTAGGATGGAACACATTGTCTCTCATCAGGGTCTGAATCTCTCTCAGATAGTAAAGACTTATTTCAGGAAAATTTGAGGAAGAAACAGGAAGATAAAACATTCTGATAGGTACTCTGTAAGATTATTTGTGGCTGGAATCTCATTTACTACTTTTTCAGATGGAAGCAATTGTTAGTATTTTCTTTCTGTTGACTTTAGGGATCACACAGACTCTCATATGACTTGACTGCAAATCTTGATGTAGTCACTCAGCAAAGATTTCCAGTTGCCTTTGCCATGATATTTCTCACTAGGGTCAACAGGTTTTCTCTCCTACTTATGACACTACTCTGGCCACTAGCACCTAGTTCACCTTTCTTCTCTCTTTTTAACGATTTCTTGCTTATAGCTCTGCTTAATATTCTTTCTGTCTGCATCTCTCTGACTCTGTGCTGTGCAACTGTACTGATCCTTCTCTCTGTGTCCTGAACTCACACATTCTAACAGAGATTTGGACAGAGTGGAATGCATGCACAAACATTCCAAGATGTCTGTGGGCATTGCTTTTACATCTAGTTACCTCATGGGCTCTTGGACAAGCCACAGAAATTTCTTATTATTCCACTACCCTACACTCCAAATTCTTCAGTCCAGAGTGGAAGGGACACAAGCCACAAACCTTTCTCACTGAGTAAAAAGCCCTTCATAGGGGTTCTTTGGGAAAGCAAGCCCTCAGAATAACACAGATTTCTCTTCAATGTAGCTATTCTAGAAATACATAACAACAGAATGGGTCTTTAAGAATATAAGACACACAAGCAAGGTAGTTTTGATCTAAGTAGTGGCATGGATAATTTCTGAACATTGCAAGCAAGCACATAGTTGATTTTCAACACACCTGAGTTAACTTCCTTTTGGAACTGTGTCCTTGCAGAAAAAAAGCAGAAAATTTTAGGACAACACAGTGAAGAAACAAACATGCAGGCCTTTTGTAGGACTCTAGACATGTGATACATTAAAGAACAATGAGGGAAAGCAGTTTAAATATTGTACCCTGACTGGGAACAGGAGATGGAAGAGGAGGGGTTTGGGATTATGGGTAGGAGGGCGGGTACGATGGGAAGAATTACTATGTTCCTAAAACTGTATTTATGAAATGCATGCAAATAAATATATAAAAAGGAAAAATAAATGCTGTACCCTGACTCTTCGCTCTTTCTGTATATTTTCATAATTTGAATTTTTTTCTTTTTGCTATATTTCTAAAAATTCAATTTTTTGATGAATTGTTTTCACAGCCAAGTTATAAGCATCTACTGTTTAGTTTAGACAGTAAAAATTAATTTATGTTTTACTCAAATTAAAAAAGTACCAAGCATTTTTTAAAGTATCATTGGAGGGACAGACATCGTGGTACAGAAAGTTGAGCCACTGCTTGGGACTCCCAAATTCCATGTCAGAGTGCTGATTCTGGGAGTGGCTGCTCCATTTCTGATTCTGATTAGGTTCTTGGGAAATGGCACATGGTAGTTCTAGTGGTTGGGTCCCTGTCACCCATGTGAAAGACCTGAATACAGTTCTGGGCTCCTGACTTAAGCTGGACTAGCCCTAGCTATTATAGGCATTTGGGGCAGTAAACCAGTGGATGGAAGATCTCTTTCTTGAACTGCCTTTCAAGTAGATGAACATAATTAAATAAACATTTAAAGATAAAGTCTATCTCATGTCTCTCTCCTTTTCAAGAAGTAAAAAAAAAAAATTAAAAAAGGAAAGTATCACCAGATATTTGAAAATAAAAAAGAAAGATTATTGTAGAAGATATGGTATAATATTTCTGTCAAAATTCAGTTTTGAAATAAAGAGTAAGAGTATGGATGCCCATGTAACAGCAGGGAAGAAAGGCAAATTATTTTGTTTCTAAAAATAGCAAGTATTCCAGTGATAATGTACAGAGCTGAGTATTGGTTCAGGCTACCACCTTTGGCAACTAGATTTTTTTTTTTAAGGTTTATGTATTGGGATCGGCACTGTGGCATAGTGGACTAAGACTGCCCGTGTCACCAGCATCCCATATGGGCACTGGTTCAATTCCCAGCTGCCCCTCTTCTGGTTCAGTCCTCTGTGGCAGCCTGGGAAAACAGTCGAAGATGGCCCAAGTGTTTGGGCCCCTGTACCCATCTGCAAGACCTGGAAGAAACTCCTGGCTCCTGGCTTTGGATCAGCCCAGCCCCAGCCATTACAGCTGATTAAGGAGTGATCCAGCGTATGGAAGACCTTTCTCTCTGTCTCTCCCTCTCTTTGTAATTCTACCTCTCAAATAATTAAATAAATTCTTTAAAAAAAGATTTATTCATTTGAAATGTGAAATGATGGGGGGCGGGGGCATAACTCACTTGGTTAATCCTCAGCCTGTGGTGCTGACATCCCATATGGGTGCCAGTTTCTAGTCCCGGTTAGTCCTCTTCCAGTCCAGCTCTCTGCTGTGGCCCAGGAAGGCAGTGGAAGATGGCCCAAGTGCTTGGGCCCTGCACCCGCATGGGAGACCAGGAGGAAGCACCTGGCTCCTGGCTTTGGATCAGCGCAGTGCACTGGCTGTAGCAGCCATTTGGGGGGTGAACCAATGGAAGGAAGACCTTTCTCTCTATCTCTCTCTCACTGTCTAACTATCAGTCAAAAAAAAAAAATGACAGAGAGGGAGGAGGAGAGAATGTGGGCAAAACAGATGGCTCTGATGACCAAAGCACGGGGACCAGGAACTCCATGCTGGTCCTCCAGGATGGTCCTTCAACACATGGATGACTGGACCCAAGCACATGGGCAATCCTCCACTGTTTTCCGAGGCACATTAGCATTACACTGCATCAGAAGATGTGCCCACAGGACTCCAATCAGCAATACAGCATGGGATGGCAACTACAGGTGGCAACTACCACAAGGCAGCCCCTGGCAATGGATCTTTAACTCAGATATCTAGGAAAGCCAGAGGAAAGAATAAATTATTTCACCAATTCCTCTGGTTTCCCAGATGCAATAATTCCATCAGTATCTAACCAGAGTTAGGATAATCTCCAGCATCCCTTAACTCTGAAAAGGAATTTTAAGAGTATTGCAAAAAAAGTACTGAATCAAGGTCTACTGATTTATTCCATGCGCTCCAGTCATTTGGTCAGTTTTACAGAAGACTGCCGCAGTGTCAGAGCTAGAATCCAGATCTCAACAGGTTCTTCACGTGGACCTGTAACCCCCATTAGAGCCAACATACAAAACCCATGATCTGAAAGGACCTTCTTGCTCCCTTGTACATCCCTGAGTACATATTGGTGCCTGGGTAAGAGTGCCAATGCTTCGCTGTGGTGGTTGCTGAGGGACAGTGAGGAGGAAAACTCTCCAGGAATCATCAGTGATCAACAACACAGACTGTAACAGGGAATGGAGGAAAGACTGAACCTTCATGACCTTTTGTATTAGAGTAGGCAGCCAGAAACACTGAGCTGGGCACTTGTGACTATGCTTATATTTAATCAGTTCAATCACTGAAAAGCAAAATGCTGGGGTGGGGGGTGGAAACCAAGATTATATTCATTGTTTGCACATCTGATGATGAACGGGTAGATTGTGAAAATGTCCTAACAAAAATTGAAAGGAAATGATTTTACATCTAAGGAAAACATGTTGGTCCTGTGTTAAAAGTGCCTCATTTACACCAGCTCCTTCCAGATGCACAGCTGGTTGCCCTGCTTCAGCCACTGTAGCTCCCGTAATAGCCTCCCTTGTAGGCTGTGCAGCCTGCCTGCCTGGCATCCCCTGCGGTGTCTTAGCCCCTTTTTACTGTTTCCATGTTTATCCCAAAGAAAAGTAAAAGAGGAGACAAATATACTACTTTTTTTTAGGGCACTTATGCAGTGTGAGGCAACATATCCACAGTGTCTAGTGATTCAATTGGGAACTATAAGACTATACTACATGCCACAGCTTTGGTCTAACTTTATGGCTCAATAAATTTGGGGTTTGTTAATGGATCTGCTATAAAAGATTAAAATTCATTTATAAATATTGATTCACCATCTATTATGTTACGATTATCTACAGATTAAAAATGAAAACTATGTTAAAACAACATTAAAGCATTAGAACCAGATCTCAGCCTGGCACAAATCATCTTTGGGCCTGAGAGCTAAAGGAATGAACAGAGAAGCTATTATTTTGTTTGAGACAGAAAAAGAGTAAATCTTCGGAGTATCGTGGTCCAGTATCCATCAAGTTAGAGGATCTCTAGTGAAAAGATCTTCCTGTCTGACCAACTTCACACTTTTAGCATTGAAGGCAAACCAGCATCACTTGCATCAGAATGCTCCAATTGCAAAGTAATAGAAATAATCAAAGAGAGTATCACATATGTTTAGGTCCACAATGTCCAATATTGAACACTTAACCGATTCTGTTCACAGAAACATACAGTATTGACTTGTCAGTGTCAGGCTGTGGTAACAGACACTGGGCATTATGGAACTCAGTCACTATTCCTAAACTTTCCCCTCAGTTTTTTTCTAGCTTAACTTTTATTTCTTATTGTTAGTAAAGATGTCAATCTTGTGTTTATTGGATCAATGCCAAGTTTTAAAGGTTTATTTATTTACTTGAAAGTCAGATTTACACAGAAAGAAAGAGAGGGAGAGAGAGAGAGAATCTTCCATCCATTGGTTCACTCCCCAGTTGGCCACAACGGCTGGAGCTGCACCATTCTGAAGCCAGGAGCCAGGAGCTTCTTCTGGGTCTCTCATGCGGGTGCAGGGGCTCAAGGAATTGGGCCATCTTCTGTTTTCCCAGGCCATAGCAGAGAGCTGGGTCAGAAGTGGAGCAGCCGGGACTCGAACTGGCACCCATATGGGATGCCGGCACTGAAGGTGGCAGCTTTACCCACTACACCATAGCGCCTGACCCAATATAGTCACTTTTATATCTTGGTGTAGATGAAGACATGGAGC
This sequence comes from Sylvilagus floridanus, assembly GCA_949820135.1. Taxonomy (NCBI): domain Eukaryota; kingdom Metazoa; phylum Chordata; class Mammalia; order Lagomorpha; family Leporidae; genus Sylvilagus; species Sylvilagus floridanus. The sequence continues at coordinate 89,468,769 of OX463226.1, read as the reverse complement.
ATAAAAGAGGAAGTGGCCCAGGTCATCCTATCATTGCTTGCACTTTTTGCCTCTCCCTCTTCCTTCCCTCATCCCATCTCACCAACTATCAATTGGAAATACATATTCAGGAGTCAGTAAAGCTAAAGAAAGAAAAATTTTGCTTAAATTCTAAAGCTTCATCAGGTAATCTAATGACCTTTGTCAGGTTAATATTTTCTCAACTATAACTGATTGTTAGACTTGACCATGCGCCTTGAGGACATTAAACAATATTATTTATGTGTTTTGTATGTGTGTGCACCTTACATCTGGACCTTTTAATTGTTACTCATTAAAACAATCACATAGAATTTCTTTTAGATTTGCATGTATGTGTGAATGAATAAACAGAAGAATATCATTGTAACATTATTTTTTTATATTTAGTATAATTTCATTTTAGGTAATTTTAGTTAGTGAAGTAATATATAAATACATTTCTTTGTTTAAAATGATAACTTAAAAATGCTGTAACTAAAGCAATTTCCTTTATCTAATAATCCTAATTCTCACCCACCACAGAAGTATCAATTACTGCCTCTTCTATATATATTATTGTGTATCCTGTTGGTATTTGTTTTATAATAAAGGCATTATACTTTATGTGTCATTCTATTGTTTTGTTTGATTTTCATTCAAAAACTTGTCTTGACAATCTTCCAATCCATACACTATCAATCTCTCTATTGATCTTCTCCATACTAAGCAATAATACAAAAGTAGCATATTTTAAAGTCATTTTGCTGCTAACTTAACATTTGCGTTAATGCCAGTCTTTCCTTACAATGAACAATGCTGGAGGGGATGTCATTGTACATGACTTACTTTCCATAAGTGCGTGCTTCCTTGTGACAGAAACTGATAAGTGTTGGTGCTATATCATAGAGTACCCAGATTTTTAATTTCAATAACTATCACTCAATAGACCGCACTTCAGCCATTGTGCCAATTCACACTTCTAGTAGCTGTATATAGAAGAACACTGTACCCCACATACATTGCCAATACACTATTCTAATATACCTTGTATTAAACAATTAAGAAGTTTCAATAACAGATTTGTAAAAGCAGGGAAGAGACACTTAAAGCACTCTGAATGACGAGCCTGAATTGAGGATGTCTATCTGGAAGAAGAAAATTATGAACAAAAACATACAGCTGTCTTCAGAGATTTCAAAGCCTCAGACAGTAGCTCCTAGAACATAAAACCAGGGCTAAAGTACCTAAGAAGAAGTGATAGAGGCATATTAATATGAAGTCAATGAAGCTTCAGATTTCAAAACGAATTTACTTGCATGGGCCAAGACATGGCAACAATCCACACAATTTTTCGTATGCTCAGACCCTTTTATAAAATTTGTAAAGTAAGATTTTTAGCTCAGAATGTTAAGATCAATTACTCTTTGCTAACTTCATTTCTATAAAATTAGTCCTTGTGTCAGATGAATTTAGAATAGCAGTATGTTTTTTTTTTTAATTTTTTTTAAGGGTAAGTTAGTTTGTAGATACATTTAATGTGGAATTGTTAGTGTACATTTTTGTGATACACCATCACTTTTGCAAATGATTAAACATAGGCAAGTAAGTGTAAGAGTTGATTTTTGTAACTGAAATGCAAATGATCATAGAAGAATTGATACTACAGTTATAGTTTGGATATGATTTTACTCTCCAAGTCATGTGGATGTTTGGATTACAAATTAATTCATATTAACTGTTAATGGACTAATGGTGGGGGCCGGTGCCGTGGCTCAGTATGTTAATCCTCTGCCTGTGGCACCAGCATCCCATATGGGCTCTGGAAAAGCAGTAGAAGATGGCCCAAGTCCTTGGGTCCCTGCACCCAAATGGGATACTGTGAAGAAGCACCTGGCTCTTGGCTTATGATTGGCGCGGCTCTGGCCATTGTGGCCATTTAGGAACAGACAGAAGACCTTTCTTTCTGTCTCTCCCTCTCACTGTCTGTAACTCTACCTCTCAAATAAATAAATAAAATAATTTAATAAAATAAAAAAATGGGCGGATTAAGAGTGGCAACTTGGGGGCCGGCACAGTGGCTCCCTTGCTTAATCCTCTGCCTGCAACACTGGCATCCCATATGGGCGCCAAGTTCTAGTCCTGGTTGCTCCTCTTCCAGTCCAGCTCTCTGCTGTGGCCCAGGAGGGCAGTGGAGGATGGCCCAGGTACTTGGGCCCCTGCACCCACATGGGAGACCAGTAGGAAGCACCTGGCTCCTGGCTTTGGATTGGCGCAGTGCTGGCAGTGGCGGCCATTTGGGGAGTGAACCAAGGGAAGGAAGACCTTTCTCTATGTCTCTCTCTCTCTCACTGTGTATAACTCTACCTGTCAAATAATAGAAAAAAAGAGAGGCATGTGATCTTGGAAGATATTTCTCTTGAAATGGTTGGTTTTATTTTTATTTATATATTTATTATTTATTATTATTTATATATTTATTATTTATTATTATTACTTTCAAAATTTTATTTTCATTTTAATCAACAGAGATAGAGACAAAGTGACTACTTCCATTAACCATTTTACTCTTAAAATGCCCACAATAGCCAAGATTGACCATACCAAAATCAGATGCCTACAATTTATTCAAGGTCTTGCAAATGGGTGGCAGGAACCCAAGCACTTGAATGATTATCTACTTCTTTGAGACTGCTCATAAGTATGACAGTGGATCAGAAGCAGTATAGCTGGGCCTGGAGTCAGGCACGCCAATATGTGTTGTAGATATTCCAAGAGGCAACTTAGATGCTGCTCCATTCACTTGCCTCAAGAGAAGGTTGGTTTAAAAGCTAAAGGTTGATTTTAAAGCTGTTCTCTTCTGCATGCCTTCTACCATGTACCATTCTCATTGAAAAGCAGGTAAATGGGGCCACCCAATCTTGGCCTATGAACCTCTAAAATTTGAACTGAAAGACACTCCTTCTTTCCTAAACAACTTCTCTCGGGAATTTGCTACATAGTAATAAAATCTGATTAATTTAGTATGTATAATAATCAATAGACTGCTATTTCCTTAAGTCAGTATAGACCAAACACCATTATCTACATGCAACTCTATCTTCTGCCCCTCTACCTGACTCTAACAAACATTTGTTGTCCTTTTGTCCAATACATCCAAACTGTTTTCATTGTCATTTCATGTGATGCCTTTGCCAAAATCTTCTATCACAGCTCTTTCCTTTACTTCTGTACTAGTTCTTATCAATATCTTGATGATGTGAAGGAAAGCACATTGATATAGATGATATAGATGCCTTAATATGCCTTTACCAAGAGGACATCTTTCAGAAACTGGTCAATTTGTATCATCAATTCAAAGAGGATTTTATGTTTGTCAATGCATGCATACATATATACAGACACACACACAATTAGAAATTCCCTGACATCTTATAACTTGATTATAAAAATGCTTGAGAAATGTTTACTCAAATCTGACAACAATCTTAACAATTTACATGACATTGATGACAAGGTAAGATGCTAAGAGAAAATGTAATAAACCACCAATGAGTAAACACAGTTCCATCAGCCTTGCTAAAGGAAAGACTGAGAAATCTTCTTATTTGCTCCATGAACAAAGGATATGACAATGCTACAAAAAAGTTGTCATATGAAAAAGTGATCACAGGGTCAACAGTCAAAAGATTTTAAGAAAAAAGTAGATAGACCCACCAGAAAGTAAATAAATAAACATCTTATAAATATAGATATACCATTTTTCTGGATTTTATCCATTTTATTTTTTTTAAATATCTGTCTCATTAATTTAAAGGCAGAGTTACCGAGAGAGAGAAAGGGAGAAAGAGAACGAGAGATCTTCCATCTGCTGGTTCACTCCCTACATGGCTACAGTGGTTGGGACTAGGCCAGGCTGAAGCCATGAGCTGGGAGATTCATCCAGGTCTCCCATGTGGGTGCAGGGGCGCAAGGATTTGGGAGGGCTTCAGGTGCTTTCCTGGTGCATTAACAGGGAGCTGGATGGGAAGTGACACATCAGGGATTCAAGCCAGTGCCCATATGTAATGCCAACATTACAGGTGGCAGCTTAATCCATTAAGACACATTGCCGGCCCCTGGATTTTAGCCATTTTAAATAAAAACAAAGTTGAAACTTGTACTCAGGCACTCTAAAAGTGATACCAGATGTGGCTTGACAGCTGTAACACAAGACCCCACCCCCACAGAATTTTTAAGAATGTGTATTGCCTTCTCCAGATTTGGTGAGCCTCACATTTCTAGAGCTAACAATAATCTTGGTCATTAAGTAAGAAATTTAAAAGAAAACTTGAGACTGTTGAGAAGTGCAAACTGTATAACTCTTAATGCTGCTCCATCTGTTTCTCAAAATGAAAAAGATCCTAAGAGAGAATATCAATCAGACCTAATGACTCTTTTTACATCAAAAAAGAAAGGAGAACAAGGGAGTTGAAGTGGAAGGGAAGAAGGAAGGGAAGGAGAAAGAGTAAAGGACAGGAGGAGAATGAAGAGGAATCAATAAAGGAAGAAGAGGAAGAAAGAAGAAGAGGAAGGAACATGCCAATCTTATATCTGCATTGTTTACTAGCATAAGACTAAAATTTTCATTCTAAGAAAATGCAGATCATAAAAATAATACGTGACTGCATAAGACAGAGGTGTCCAAGTCTGCACACATAGCAAGCTACCAAGTGTTCTCTTTTCCCCAATTTAGACATTACTCAAAACTCGCAAGTTCAGAGTAAAGTAGCACCCTGTTCCCCTGGCATTCACTCTGGTTTGCCTTTGGCAAAACGCTACTTCTTATATGAGGAGAGAAAAAAAGATTTTCTAAAGCATGTTTGAAAAGGCCCAAGGGCTCTTGAATATCAAATAGCTCATATTAAACAACATGGATGATTGAAGTGTAAATGAATAAAAAACATGGATTTTTTTCTTTTCCTTTACACTAAATTTTTTTAAAAAGCTAAGAGAAGATAGAGCTAAATATCTGAAAAAATATTCTGAAATGTTTGATGAACAAAACCTAACTACACTTATCTAAGCACACAAAATGTATGTGCATATATAGAAAAATATGGATATATGTATAAAGACAGAACTAGGTTGCATTTATTTTACAGTCTGAAAAGACTTTGATGATGAAAATGTTGTGATAAATGTTGATAGAATGGGGGGTGTTTTCTGTTATTCTGTCTCAGCTGTGAATAACAATGTATCCTATCAACATTTTTTGTTCAAAATAGTATTTGCAACTATAGTAAGTCAGTCTCAGATTTGATCTTTTTTTTAACACTATTACCACCATCATCATCCTCTATTTGTTTTCTTGCTGTTTAGTTGGAAGCTGTCCAACCTTCTAAGATTAGAAGCTGTCCAACTTTTTAGATTAATGCAAATACTAGCTTTAGGCTTCCTACCACAAATGGACAGCTTTCTTTATATTAAGCTTACAGTAAGTATGCAGATGTGCAAATGTGCATACACTCATAGGCCCACACACATTAAAGAAACACACAGAAGACATATTCATTAGATAATATATCAAGCTGCTAAATTCCAGGTATGCAGACTTCTCCAAAGAGTTTCTGAATTCTTACTATTTTTGGAGCTAGTAATATGCAATACTCTTTGAGCATTTTTGCTTTTCTCTTTAATCTTATACTTTTTAGTATAATACATGACACAGAGGATAGAAGACAGACATCAATTTTTGAATCATTAAAAATTTGGAAAAATTTAACTCATCAAAGTGTCTATGTGTTTTAAGATATAGCTTTTGTCCACAGTGTCCTATTTTTAATCACCATGAGGGTCATCTTGATCACAGTTTCAAAGTTTCATTTATGTCTCAGACTTTTCTTTAAGCTCCTCTTTTTTGTATGAAATAAAATGATTATTAATCTTGTTCTCATCAGGGACAGTATTCAAAGATAAACATGAGTGTTTTTGGTATTCAAGATGACTAGAATTGTGGGATGCCACAATGTGATGGGCTTTAGCTAGACTGTCTGCAATGAGGGAGTGATCTTTCACAAGAAAAGATTTGTTTGCTATTATATTTTTGGATGCTCCAGTGGATGTTTCTGTAGGCGAAGAAGCAGCTTATTATTGTGTAAGGCTAAAAACCAACTCAGTTTAAGATTTTAAACTGAGAATATTTTTCTGAGTAATATGTATGAAAATGTCCATAAATGCAATTATTGTAAAAATTGAGTATTTATAATACTTTTTTTATTTTGAACTCTACCAAGGGTTGTCATCATTCCAGTAAATCATTCACTGCTGGTTGTACTACTGGTGTCATTTGAGTTTTCTAGAAAATATACCCTTATCAGTCTTCACTTGCAGCTGTCACCAACACAGTACAACTGACCTCTCACTGTGACTTTGGAGGTCATTTTGAATGGGCATTTACAAATATAATAATTCAATGTGCAATCATTTTTCTTTTTTTTAAATTCTCTTACTGTTATTTATCCTCTCTATATATACACATATATTACTTTAAAGTTATGGTCTATGTAGGCTAAATTGTCTTTGATCTTGTACCAAGATTTAAAGGGGCAATATAAAATGTTGTAGCAGCAGGGCAATGAGTCTGGTAGGAGTGAGAGTCTCTGCTCACAATGAAACCTTGATTTGCCCAAGGACGTTGGTTCTCCAAAAGTCCTCTCATTTTTTTTTTCTCTCATCTCTAATCTCATCCCATCAGATTAAAGGATATTTTCCACATTATTGTTGGCAACAATAAACTCATGGAAACATTCTGCTTTATTCCTGGAGTATTTTAATTCCTGGTTCATTCTCATTGCATCCCATCCTTTCATTTCATCCTGCATGATAATTTCCGTATCCACCAGGATGATGTCTCCAATATTCTGTCCTCTGGGTTTTTGGCAATCCTTCTGCATGGGTCCTGAATTTTTCATTACTTCTGCTATGGGTAGCCATTTTGGACATCTTGTACCTTATCAAAACAATTGACCCACTCCCTTTCTACCTTTCATTCTAAGTACTCCATTCTTAGGATCATCACTCAGCTTTCCAGATTAAATCTAGATCACTCACCTTTCCAGATTAGACTCTATCTGTCATAATTAATAGGTCTTTGAGTTCCTACAGACCTACAATTTGTTGAATCTGCCACCTTCCAGTGTCCCACATTCCTTTCCCATTTCTCTATTTCTTTCCTTCTTTAGTTTAGATTTGTCTTCATTATTCCTTCATTACTACTTCATTATTACTTCCATGTACACCCTCTCAATTTCTGATTTCTTTCTCTTTCTCTTCATCTGAAAAAAATCAAAACATGATTAAGTCCAATTTCTACTGACTTTGACCCCTAGTGTAAAAAAACAAAACACACAAATACACATAATGATGCTAATTGATATCACATTAAATTTGTGACCATAAGTATCTCATGGATCCTTGAATGTGAGTGACAAGAATAAAACATTTCCTTTTCTCTCAATGTTTCCTGTGCCAAAAGTATACTTTCTCCAGATGTTCACATGGTTTGCTTTGCCACTTTTTTCTCTACTCAATAGCACAATATCAGTGAAAATGATTTGATCTTTCTTCTGGACATAGTGCACCTCGACTATAACAGGCATTTCTTAACCCTGTTTTAGCATCCTTCTAACATTTTTATTATCTGACATACTATGTGCTCTACCAGCTTATATAAAGTGACTCAACCAACTATGTATTTTTAAGTTATTTAAAAATAATAAAAAAAAGAAGCTTGATGAAAAGAAAGCTTTCTTCCCTAACATCTTAGTTCATAGCTTCTATGCTGTTTTGACCATTTGCTTGGCAAATGAAAGAACAGTGTTAGGTTTCTAGGGTGAAGAGATCTATTTCCTTATTTCTTTTATAAAATCATCTCAATTATTCTGTGGCTTAGTCTCAAGGAACTTCATGGAACAAACTATGAATGAGCACCTCATGAAAAGTTTCAAGTCTTTCATATATTATTGATATCTGCTAGTTGTGTTATAATACTATCTTTTCTCAGTGCTGTCCATTGTTTTCACTATAATAATCTGTAACATATAATATACAAGTCAACTTCTCTAATAAGTAGAGGAAATATTTTGATGGTACTTTCCTGCTACAGACATATTTTGGCATTCTATAATACATGCTACCACCAATTAATTTGTGTGGAAATTAATCATATTTTTTCCAAACTTCCCATTGTATTTTACCTTGATATTTGAATTTAAGATACTAAATTACTTAATATTTTACAATATTATATATAATGCATCACATTATAGTATGTAGTATTCCATTATTATACTTCCATGGGAGTAAAATGAGATATCTGTTTGGGAAGGCATAGAAGATACTATGGGATTGATGGAGGTAATGGTATAAAAAGAATGAGAGTGGAAAAGCATATAGTTTCTCCAGATGGTCATTTGGAAAGAAGTCTGTATGATAGAAGACTCCAAAATTGAAGGCAATAAACTGGGTGGTCCACAGAATGTTAATGCAGAGTCATGCACAGAGAATGTACCACAAGGATGGCCCATTAATACAAAAGCCAAGAAGCAGAAAAGAGCTAAAAGATTTGGGAACAAAGCAAGAAATTAGAAACTGAGAATTAAATGATGTATAGGATCAAATTTAGAGTAAAAGGAGAAAGAGATCACAATAAGAAAAAGAAATTTAGATTTGGGGTACATCTTACAAACAGTAACTGTGGTGCTCCTTCCAGTGGTAGGTAACCAGGTCCTGTGAGGTGATAGAATGATGTCTTCATTGCATTAGAATCATACTGAGTACAAGTTGCTTGGGGAAGATAGTCATTAATGAATGCATGAGCCCTACCAGATGCCTAGGACTATAGAGCACATTAAACTTTTGATAAAGAAGCATAATGACAGCATCTTTCTTCATAAGAAGTTTATAATCTAGTTAGAAAGGCAAGCATTAAACATGGCACAAATAATCAGCAAACTAGCTAGAATATAACATAAAGTTTAAATCCCATGAATAGGCAATAAGCTAAACAGGTTATCATATTTGACAGTGTCCAAGTTATAGGACATGTAGGAACTCTCCTGAGTAGAGAGAACAGATGGCTCAGATAATATAGTTGACCCTACACCCCAGAGAAGGATAACCCAGTTTAAGGGAGTATAAAAAGGTCGTCAACATGCAGATTATATTTCCTATTGAATTTACTGCCTCAGAAATACTTGGTGTTATTGATAGTATAACTTTCAGGTGGCATTTCATCCTGGTAACCATTGATTGAGCTGATGTTCTATGCAAGGCAATATAATAACCACCAAAAACAGGCAGGAACTAGATTAGCATGCTGGGCATCACATGAACAAACTGAAATGTGGACAGGAACACGAATAATAATCTAACATGGTCACCATGCTGCATGGATCCCGAGATGGTAAAAGAAGTCTCAAATAAGATTTCTGAAATACCATTTAATGACACAACATGAAATGTGATATGCAAGGGAATTCCAAAGTGTTAAAGAAAAACAGAATTAAAAGAAAATGAATGTTTCTGTGGACTTTCTGAAGCCTCTCTCCTTCGTCACGCTTCCAGGGTTGAGTGTTTATGATCTGGTGTAAGCATAAGACTGAGCTATTAATTAGTAATCATTTTTTTTAAAGACAGGCTTGGAAGCACATTGATTGTGTGGGGCAGACAAAAACAATAAAAGCACAAATGTAAAAATGTATGTGGGTTAGAACTAACAGTGACTATTCCACAAAGAATTATGGCTTGAGGTTAACTTTGAAGGATGAGTGGAAGTATAAAGGCTACAGGAATAGGGCATGGAAAGATAAGATTCAAGACTCTCAGGTAGAGAGCAGGGTCTAAGCATCTTCAAATGAAACATGGGAGGATATTAAAGCCAGCATGGAAATTAAATGGCAAGAAGGCTTAGCTAGTGAATAGCAAAGGTAGCCAGATTGCTGAATCATTTTTAGACAGATCTAGGTTGGACCTAACTCCTCCTCAGTTCTAATCAGCCTGGTTGGGTGAACCCTGTGCTCAGGCAGGTGCATAAAAGCTCCTAAAGTAAACCCATATACAGTCATTAAGAAAATGAACCAAGTCCCAAGGGAAGCATTGTGATATACAGTGTCTGAGCTTCTCCAATATCCTTATGTAATAAGGTGCCTTATAAATGTTATTAGCTGCAGGTTTTATGGCAAATTTTATGCCATTTTGATTATGATGCCGCTGGATGACAGCTAGTTTACATTGCTTAAACATTCTCCGTATCTAATGTCGAAAGGAAGCTAATTAGCTATAACCATGAAAATGGCTGTGTCATGTGAAAAGGAAACTATATAGAGTAAATTTCTTTACTCCAGGATTGAGAATGTTATACAATGATTACCTTCAATTTTAAAACATTTACGCAAGCTAAAAGTCACAGAAAGGAAATTAAAAAATGAGAATATAACTGTTGTTTTCTAAATACATTTTATTTGTACCAGCCTTTCATGACCCAAATTCTTTAATAGTTTATAGCCTAATGAATCACTTTCTCTCGGTCACCCATTCCATGTGGTTGTATGTTTATTAATGTTTCCTGATGGATCATCAGTCCATATTTCTTTAGAACATCCTCGACAACATATTCAGAACATTATTTAAGACTCATTATTCACTGAAATAAAACATGCAAAAGCACAAGTTGGGTAGCAGGGATATTTTATTAGAGTGTGCTGTATCCTAAGTCTCTCATCAACATAAAACACTGTAAAGAGTCTATAAATCTAATTAAGGGCATTAGAATAAGAAAAAATCACTGAGTATTTAGTTAGGATAGGCAAGCCTTATGCAGAAGCAAATTCTTACTTGCAATCATAAATGGCAATTGAAAAACTCTCATTACTTTTAACTCTTAAATACAGAATTGACATAGGTGGTATTTACCACTCAACAGCCACCAGAAACAGGTAAACGCTAATACTCCTTTTGTTGTAGTGCCTAAATATTTTATCTAGAAAAAGACAACATTAAAAACCAGAGGCATTAATTGGAGAGTTTTTCATATGTCATTTAAAAAGGCGCTTGTTGGAGGAGAAAAATATTTTGGTTTTGTTCAAGGGCAATGACACTGACCATGTGAAGGTCAACTGATCTGACATTGCAGGCAGGTAGGTGGAGAGGGGAGGGACGGGGATTGTTCTGGTTTTGAGAAAATCAGTATAGATGATAATGGACCAAGCTTACAAGACAGACTCTCTCCTGCCACAAGTTTGCTTTTGAAAACCCCAGAATGAAAATCAGCAGTCTATGTCCTCTCTATGGCTCTCCACCTTGTTTTATTTTTTTATCAATGTATTAATATCTTTAAGCCAATGCTTAAAAATTTGGAAATAAAACATCATAAATCCACTTGCAGGCTTCTTGTGAAAATTCAGCCAAACAGCCTGTATTCTTGTATGGCAAGAATCAGTTCCCCCATGCTCTCCAGCCCTATGCAAATGGCCTTATGCTCTCCAGCCAGCTGCCCTTCGCCACCCTTCCCCAATATGGCATGATACAGGGTTTTATGAGCTCCCTGACCCTGAAGGAGGACTTCCTTCAGGAAATGAGGGACTCTTTGACCCACATTTGATAGCTGAAAAGAACACTCACATAAATCCTCTCTGAACAGAGAATATTGTTTACCAGCGACCCTCTGACTTCCCATATATGGGGAGCTAGTTGAAAATTTCTTTCTGAAGAGAAAATTATATTAACAGTGTATGCCCATCTGCTATTGAGGTCATCATGCCTTATTGGATTCTTCATCAGCAGCAGAAGCAAGTATCTAAACTTTAGAAAACTAATAAGAAAATGCGACCATCTAACAGATGTCTTTTTAGCCTGAATCCCTGTGTTACAATGACATTTTCTCAGGGTGATTAAGATTGAAGTCACCTAATTTGCTTAATTTTCATTTTAGGCATTTTGCCCTTAAAGTGTCCTGCCTCACAGAAACTTCAGGGGTCTGGCATTCCACAGATATTGATGGATCATTTGGAATAATTTCCATCGTGCCAAAAATGAACTCCATTCCAAGAGCAAGGGAGTTTATCTGATGATTTCTGGTGGATCTCTTTTGGATAGAGAGAGTGAGTTCAGGGAGCCTCAGGCAAGGAAAAAATGAGAGTTAATGAAGAGGAGAAAGAAGCACTGAGAGGGAACTCTATGGTACCCAGAGCAGTGAGTTACGTGTGACCCTTCTATTCACCTACTTCTGCATGCCCTTGAGCGTTATCAGACATCACCATACCCCCCTGTTTAAGTTGCTGCACAGCTCACCAGAGAATGACTGGTCCCATAGAATACATTTTCAGTTCCCTTTTATTCACAGAACAAATGGAATAGAAGACTCCTATATACCTTTGCATCCAGTTCCATCACTCCCAGAAATTGCCAAAAGTGGCTGTTGAATACATACATACCTGTGGTCAAAAAAAAAAAAATACTAAATCACATTGCAGCAAAGGTCTTCTGGTTCAGTTTATTCATTGAAATACGCTGATTCGCCAAATTTGACACAAAAATATACTAAACACCTCATTTGTGTGATACGTAGTTAACCAGTGGGTAAGAAATTAAACCAAAGAACTCAGTGTTTTATTTAAATTTTGACCTTGCTTCTTAACTTAATATCTCTCCCAAAATGAGCAGTTTAGTTATCTAAGAATCACATATGTAGCTTACCACTTCATTCACTTCAATTCATTTATTACGTGGAAGGCACATGTGTAGCAGTGTAGCAAATTCAAGAATGACTGCATCAGCATCTCAAAGAACTTACCATGCCATGCTGAAATAAAACCCATATACAAATCATCATTACATCAGGCAAAATACAGCAGGTGCCATATAATCAACCCAAAACAAAAACACTAATATTTTATAATAGAAGTCAGACCTTACTACAATCTGTGACATAGAGTGAAATGTATGAATGTTGAATAAATGAATGAATCAGAAAACACTGCTTGCAAATGAATTGTATTGTGGTAATATCTTATGGAGCGGCTGAACCAGTGCCGTCTGTGAAGGTTTAAATTTTCAGATTCAATCTCTGTAAGCAATGTCTGGAGAAAAATGTGCGAAATATTTGGGGGAGAATGAGTAAATAAATTTGGCTTTAATAAGAAAATTGGTAAAACATAATGCAATACAATAGTAGGACTTCACATGGGGCAGTAAATTAGAGATCATTTGTGGATCTAATAGTTATTATTCAAAACAAAGACAAGCTTGACAAAGAAAGAAAGGTCAAGCTTGTATCAAGTCTGCATTAAAAAATTTTGGCAACAGCATATAAGCAGACACCTCAATATGAGTTTACTAAGAAAGGTTTATGGAAAATGGAAATAAAAGGTAAGTTTTTTGGTGCAGCAAATTTTTGAAATCCATGTATACTTTTATTTTTTTATAAAAACTATGCATTTTCCATGAAGTTTCTGAATATCACTTCTATGTTTGTGGTTTCTTTTTCCTTTCTCTTTGCTATGACATCATGCAGAACACAAAAGACAGCAATATGTGTATCAAACAATCAACCAGAGAAATATGCTTAGAATATACTTGTTATACTCTAACTCTTCCCATGGTGTTGCTGCATGTTTGCTTTTATAAATTGGTCAGCTAAACTTTTTTTTTAAGATTTATCTATTTGAAAGGGAGAGTTACAGACAGGCAGAGGCAGAGCAAGAGAGAGACAGAAAGGGGGGGGGGGGGGGTCTTCCATCCGCTGGTTCACTCCCCAAATGGCCATAATGGCCTGAGCTGAGCTGATCTGAAGCCGAGAGCCAGGAGTTCTTCCAATTCACCCACATGGGTACAGGGGCACGGGGACTTGGACCATCTTCTACTGCTTTCCCAGGCCACAGCAGAGAGCTGGTTCAGAAGTGGAGCCGCTGGGTCTCAGATCTGTGCCCATATGGGATGCTGGCACTGCAGGGGGCAACTTATTCTGGTATGCCACTGTACCATCCCCCAGTCAACTTAACTTTTAAAATCATTCTAATTTGCTCCTTATCCTCATTGTAAATGATCAAATTGGACAATGAGTGCTATGCAACCACAATAGAGTATCAAATGTTAACTATTTAGCCTAGTTGCTGTGTGTACACTTAACACAGAATGGTCATTGTTTATTTGAGCAATTACTTCCGAAATTGTATTTTAAGATTTTTTTTTCTTCCTTGGGAATCTTACTGTCCTATTCAAAGTAATTAAAATAACCCTTCACAAGGTTAACCACTTAAATGTGACTTTTCAAATAAAGTAGAAAATCTATTGAGAGCAGAACAAGAGTAGAGGTACAAATCAGCAAAGGTAATTTTAAATTTTACACACCATCTCTTATAATCTTTGTCAACATTGTAAATTAAAACAGAAAAGTTTAGCAGTGCATTCACAAGAACAGCTGGAAGTTAGCTCGGTGAACTATTCGCATTCTCAGTAGTAGGTGAGATGTCCCCTTACTTATGATCATTGGTATTACTTTGTCACTTTGTGGGAAATGGGTTGCCTATCTCTGGTTGCAGCTTGTCAGGAAAATGTTTACTAATTTCTTCCAGCTGGTAATGAGACCCTTGTTCCATTTTTGGAAATAAAGATCTCTAGAGTTCTGACCAATTACTTCATTTTCAGCAAAACAGACACCTTATTCATAATTTGCACAATCTTATGAATGAAGCGAATACAAGTCTATTGTTGAATTTTTGCAAAATAGTAAGAGCTCTTTGCAAACATATTCCATGTCAATTTTGGCAAAATAGTAAGAACTCTATGCATATATTCCATGTCAATTTTTCAGTATCACACACTATGATGCTCTCATCTGCATTATTATATTTTTCTTTCTTTCCAAATTTATTTTTTATTTTTAGTTAAATGATTCTTATTCTATTTAAAGATTCTTTCTAACATGAAATGTGCGCACTTTCAAACAAGAAATTTAATGAACAGAATTTAGAAATGTGTAGAGTGGTCTGTCTTTTAAATTCCTTAATAGCTTCCCCTTTTGTTTAATTATTTGGAGCATAAGTTCTGCTTTAAGTAAATATCAGAATTGACCCAATGAGGGACACAAATTCTCCAAAAGGAGAACGAGAATCCCAATTGCAATATATCCATTAAAATGTCCCCACAAACTGTTCCAATCTAAATTGTCTCAGACTGCTGTGTCTTTCCAGCCTTATTGATTTGAAAAATAACAAACAAGTATAAATGACATTTACAGCTCTTAATTGGTGTCATTAGCGGTCCTTATTATTCTGCAGGACAAGCACTAACCCTTTATTGAGAATTCAGTGATGCAGGTCTGCTTGGGACTCATCAGCCTTAAAGACAAGTAATAAAACAGCTGAGTGACTGACTTAGAGCCCTATTCATCAACAAAGGCCACAGGCAGCTGGGCCCTATTTTCCCTTGATTTGTTTTATGCAGTTATTTAGACCTTGGAACTCCAAAAAGAAAAAGGCACATCAATGGAAGGAGTTGGAATTGATTTCTCATACCCTCTGGACTGAACAATCCAAGGGGCAAATTGTAGGGTTGCTAGTCTTTGCTCATTAATGGTTTCAACCAGACACAGGGAACAAAGGGTGTGTGAAGATGTGGACTTCCTGTCTTTCTGATCTTAGGTTATCTTTGGCATCCCCTAGGTTTCCACTGTGGAGTTAATGGCTTACGAAGGGGGTTTGGCTTTTAACAGGGCTCAGCATCTAGCGTTGACTTTTCCAGGTTCAGCCACTGACTGTGGGACAATGTTTTGAATACATGGCTTTCCTGGTCTCCTGAAGTCATAACTGGCTTTCAGCAGAGCCATTAGCTGATTCCTATTGAAAAAGACTGAATTTCTTTCAGCTTTTCATGCTTCTGAGCCAGGTAAGAGACAGGAGAGAACTATATGGGCTTTTTAGGGCAGGTCGTCTCCTCAGGCTTTGAGAGCTCACTGACCTCTCTGTGCAGTGATCTATGGCTCCCAGACTCTTACTCTTGTGATTGCCTTTTGATTTAATTTGTGCTCACTGCTTGTTCAGAGTTATTGATGTTCTACTTGGATAGCTATGATGAATATATGTTTTGTTTCATTTTATTTTTATCTTTCATATTAACTGCAAGGTGATTGCTTCTTGATACTTAGGTAGCTGTTTCTTGTTATGTTTAAAAAAAAAAGAAAGGTAACAGAAAATATTCATCCTTCAATTTTGTAACCTTGTCTCCATGGCTTTGACTGAATAATTGAATGTAAATAGTTGTGCATGAAATTCAGAGAGTTATGAATCTGACTCCTTACAAAGGAGTTGCACAATCCACGTATTTATCACTTTTAATTTGATAATTTATTTGCTGTGGAAATGTCATTTGAGAAGGGATATCTGGTTTTCATCCACAGCCTTCTTTTTGCCTAGTTGCATAAACTGGATTGTAGAAAGCAGAAAGTAGGTCAAGTAGTACACACCGAGGAGCAACTGGCTCCATTAAAAGCTGGCCCTGCTCCTCCCTAAATCTCCTCCCTTCCTATCATGAGACCCCCATGCAATGTCATTGTTCACACCTCATTGGAGCATCCTACAGTCAGCTCAAAATGACACATTCAAATCAATAATCCAGGAATTTAAGAATAAAAGTACATATTTGAACTCAGTTTATTTTATATGAGTTTGTGGAAAAGGTATGTATTAAGAAACCAGAGAACATTTGATTAGCTGGCTCATCAAGACACTGAAAAAATGAGAAGACAATATGTTTCTAACAACTTAGATCCATTTCCTTACAAATGTAACAATCTGATGAAAATTTCTGCCCAGCAGTGAGGTGTTTACATTTCTTAGGGAAAGAGTAGATGCCTTTTTTTTCGTTCTCATTTCCCTGCCAATACTGTGCTTAGAGTTTTATGTGTTCCATGTCAGAGCCAATGTTATGACTTGCCTATGAAAAATAGCGTATAGGTGACAAATCCAAGCTGTTGTATGCTTCCCACTGTGAATAAGTAAGTACCCAGGATCCTGAGCTCCTGTTCTGGTGCCTAAGGGGCATGGAGGAACGTTTCTCAATCAGGAGGATTTGGAGATCAGGGGTGGGACTTTTCTCAAGCACAAAGGTCAGTACATGTCAGAAGACAATCTCTGTTTGTAATAGAAATTCCAAATCCCCCAAATCAATCCTCCTAGTCTTCCTTTTACCGATGCTAACAAGGTAGGAAATATTACCTAATGTTGAGTAATGATGTACAGCACCTAAGTATTGACAGTGATCTCCAGAGATCCAGGGAGCAGTCTCATACTGGACCATTTCTAAACCATGGTTAAGAGAAGAACATGGATTTTTGTTTCAGAATTTGACCCTTCATTCTTGGTCCTCTACAATATTTTTCATGCTCTTGCTGTTCAGTTAGCTACACTATTTTCCTTTGTTTCAACTAATTAACTTTGATATATTTTATAAGACTACTTCCATGATGTTTATGTACTATTTGCATAGTAGACACACATTAAGTTATAAAAAGAGAAATATCTTGGTTGCCACACTATACCACCTAAATTTCTGAGCTTTCTCTAAGTTTTATCTATTTAGAGTGTGTTGGCACTTCTCAAGGATTATTGACAAGTAAACCTTCAAAGTTGGGTGTTCCTACTCTTAACTTAAAAATGAGAGAACTAAGACTCATACAGATTACATAGTTTGTCCAATATCTCATCTGTGTTTAGTAACAGAGCAAGTTTTTAAAGTTCATGTTCAAATCCAGAGTCCATGTTTTCAATCACTATTTTATAGAGTTTGGACTAATCAGAAACACTAATCTTTGGAAGGGATCATTTTAGTCATTCTATGTACAAATTAGACCGACAAGGCCCATAGATGAGCTCTGCAAAGCTATGGATTTCTAGGAAAATAAATAGAGATATGAGTGTTTGATTGTGGAGAAGATGACAACACTCAGCAGATCCTATCAGGATCCTAACCTGAAAATGGCTGTGGATGACTAACTTGGTTTTACTGCACTGCAGTGTTAATGTGCACAGCAGCAATGCATGCCTCAGCCTCGGGAACTGAATGCATCTTCTTAAAAGGAGGTTCTGGGAAAGTAATGGAAAGCACTCATGTTTAGTCTCATAATGTGAACTGTGAGCTTCGGAGGAAATACATTCAGTGAAGATCACATCCTCATTTCAGTATGTTGAGTAGGTAACAAACTCCAGAGGAAAATTTCTCAAATCAACACATGAAAGAGGGTTAGACATAGAATTGGAAAGAAGTCAGAACATTATGATGGAAGCAGGGCTGTGGAGCGTTTCTGGTAATATTTCTCTAACTAGGATACCCAATAGGATTATCTGGAAGACTTCAAAACAAAGCAAAACCAACCAAACAAACAGAAAACTCCTGCTGTTGGCAGATCCTCATCCTGAATCAACAGCATTAGAACTTCTGGGATTGGGGTTGGGTGTCTGTATTTTCATTGCAGAGAGAATTGAGGACTATTGATTTGGTGGATAACTCTACCAAGAGATGAAGAGAAAAGTCTTTGTGGGAGGGAAGAGGGTACATAAATTTGGCTGCTAAGATCTTGTTGATTTGCCACTGTATTCCAAAGCATAAGAAAACATACACACACACACACACACACACAGAGAATTTCTATGATGTATCTTTTCCATTTTCCCTATCATTAAAAAGTGTTCTGGCCGGCACTGTGGCTCACTTGGATAATCCTCCACCTGCAGCACTGGCGCTCGGGGTTCTAGTCCCAGTTGGGGCTCCAGGTACTAGTTCCGGTTGCTCCTCTTCCAGTCCAGCCTTCTGCTGTGGCCCGGGAGGGCAGTGGAGGATGACCCAAGTGCTTGGGTCCCTGCACCCACATGGGAGACCAGGAGGAAGCACTTGGCTCGTGGCTTCGGATGGTGCAGCGCCGGCCCTGGCAGCTATTAGGGGAGTGGACCAGAGGTTCAGAGAGGTAATTAAAATAGTATTCTAGTATATATATATAATTAGTATATTATATTATATATTATATATTATTATATTATAATTATAATTATAATATATTATATTATATTATATATTAGTATATATATAATTAGTATAATCTAGTATATATATATATATATATATATAATTAAAATAGTATTCTAGATGGACAGATACCTCTTCTACCTGACCCAATATTTTCAATAATAATGCAAGATTCTCGGTGACTGGCCATTTGTGATAGCTTGCTTTTCTTATCATCTTGAAGTGAAACTCTGTTACTGATAAAGCTGACAAGCTCCACATTTAAATACCAAGCATCATATCCAGCAAAGCTTACCATCTTTCCCTGGTGCCAAAGGAGATCTATAAATCTAGATCTACATGACATTTTTCCTTTCCTGGTCACCAGCTTTTATGAAGAGAATGTTTGTATTGAAGTTATCCATTCTATGAGAATGTGGGAGGTTTTATGTGCTAGATTCTGCAGGTCATCAGACATTTACAGAGCAACTTGTTTGTGAAGAAAACTGGTCCAATATCCCTAAAATGCCAATGTGCAGATTTCCTCTGATGGTAAGAAATATTTTAAACTCCTCCATAGAGGATGTCAAATGAAGAACATCTACTTCAACTAGTTGATGGCAGTGGACTTTCTTACTAGATAAGTTTTAATCTGTAAGATTGTGATTAAAAAGCAAGGTTGAGCAAGGAAGTCTATGAGTTCTTCTACAGTGTAAGGAGACAATAGATTTTTCCCAACACATCCAGAAAAAGAAAGTATGAAGCCTATTATCAACAGACCATTAATGGGAAAGGTGAGTATTCATGACAGTATTTTAGACACCATGGAATTTGATATTTGTTATTTTGAAAAGAATACCCTCTTTTAAAGACTATGTTTTCAGAACAAACCCATGTAAAAAGTGAAAGGACAACAGGGAGAAGAAATTTGTAAAGAGTTGATTATTCTTTTGGTTTGTGAAAGTCCTAACCTCAAAGGAAATATGTTTACCCCAAAGTCATTTTAATTAATAACATAGATGAAAGTACGTTCAACTGGGAATCGTAGAAACTTGGGTTTTAGACCCAGTTTCCCCATGGAGGGGCTTTGTGACCTTGGACATTACTTAATATTTTAAGATTTCAGTTTTCTCATCACAAAATAAAAGAATCATACTAAATTATCTCTAATATTCCTTCCAGCATTACATTCTGCAAATTTATTCTTCTATGATAGGAAACCTCAAATGAGCATTTGGTTTGAAGTGTGACTGGTTTTATAATCAGATTTATTGTCTATGACCTATTCAGAATCTCATATCTACCTAAGGAATTTTTAACTATGATTTCTCATTCCATAGCATTCAGAACTTTAACACTGAGTGACTTGAGCATGTTTGTACCTTGATCATTTCTTTAATAGATTATTAAACCTTGCCCCAGAGAGAGGAAATGACTGGCTAAGACTACTTAACTAATAGACTGAACGAGATAGAAAACTTAAATATTCTAACTGAAGATCAGACTCTACACAAAAATGTATGTACTTATCAGGGGTAGGGAACCTTTTTTCTGCCAAGGGCCATTTGTGTATTTATAATATCATTTGCCAGCCACACAAAATTATCAACTTAAAAATTGGCCTGCAATAGATTTATTGAATTTTGAGTCCCAACTGCAGTCTTGGCAGAGCCAGACCAAATGATTTTTGTGGGCCATAAATAACCCATGGGCCAGATGTTCTCCACTTCTGCATTATATAAAATGTATACTCAAGAGGGTTTACAAAATTCATGGGAAAGGTATATTATGGAAAAGCTGTGCATGAATTTCCAAAACTTTTTCACTAAAATAATCTCTCTTAACTGCATTTTCTACAAACTGCTTGACTTTCTCTCATGTATATTTTCATTTTTTTTTAATTTTAAAGACAGAGTTAGAGAGAGGGAGAGAAACATACACACAGAGAAAGAGAGAGAGAGAGAGAGAGAGAGAGAGAGAGAGAGAGAGAGAGATCTTCCATCCACTGGTTCACTCCCCAAATGGCTGCAATGGCTGGAGCTGGGCCGATTTGAAGCCAGGAGCCAGGAGCCAAGAGCTTCTTCTGGGTTTCCCATATGTGTGCAGGGGCCCAAGCACTTGGGCCATCTTCCACTGCTTTTCCAGGTGCATTAGCAGGGACCTGAATCAGAAGCGGAGCAGCCGAATCTCAAATCATCACCTATATGGGATGCTGGCATGGCAGACAGAGGTTTAACCTGCTACACCACAATGCCAGCCCCCATATATGTGTTTTCTATGAAATTTTCAAGATCTCTTTAATATGTATGTATTTACGCACACACACACTATATATACTATATATATATATATAGATAGATATAGATATTGATAAAAATGTTAAAATTTGGAAATGTCATAACACTTCATTGTAATAGTTTTATACCTCAAAATTTAATAGACAGAATCCACAATTCATAAATTAAAAACTGTTGTGATTATGTTATGTTGGTTTCAAAGTCCATAGCAATGAAGTATATACTATTTCTAGCTATCAGTTTCATTAGTATCCCAAGTAAAATCCATGGGTAGGGCTGGTATTTCTCTCCCCTTTTGTTATCTGCTTTATTAATGGTTGAAGCCAAGATGACCAGGTACTGATGATAGAGTGGAGCATTGACACAAATTACACACACAAACTTCAGCAAATAACTTGACATCTCTTCAAATCTTTTCTCCACAATAGCAAAATAATAGAATTGCCACATAAGGTCTTTAATGTTCATTTTAGCTCTGAAATTTAAGGACTCTAGTAGTTGAGTAGAGATAGATAAATAATAGATAGATACTTGATTGATGATTGTTTTTTAAATTAAGCTAGATGGCCAGCACCGTGGCTCACTTGGCTAATCCTCCACCTGCAGCGCCAGCACCCTGGGTTCTAGACCCTGTTGGGGCACCGGATTCTGTCCCAGTTGCTTTCTCTTCCTCTGCTGTGGCCCAGGAAGGCAGTGGAGGATGGCCCAAGTGCTTGGGCCCTGCACCCGCATGGAAGACCAGCTAGGAAGCACCTGGCTCCTGGCTTTGGATCAGCGCAGTGCATTGGCCGTAGCGGCCATTTGGGGGGTGAACCAACAGAAGGAAGACCTTTCTCTCTGTCTCTCTCTCTCACTGTCTAATTCTACCTGTCAATAAAATAAAATAAAATAAAATAAAATAAAATATAAAAAATAAATTAAGCTAGATATAATCGAAGAGTCAAATTAAATGAAAAATTCAAGTTTCTACTTTAGGAGATTTTTGTTCTCCTTTTTTCTTTCTTGGTATTCAGTAGGAACTGGTTAAACTAGAAAACTTCAAGTTATAAATATGTAAGCTGCTTTTTTACAACACAGGGCTTAGATGCAAAGGCGTTAAGCACTTTAAGAAATAGATTGAAAAGAAATGTCATTATCTTGATTTTCTGAATTGATTTGCTTAATAACAATACTTAGCATTTATATAGTGTTCTGTATTTTCAAATTGCTTTATAATCATTAATCAGTTAATTCATGCAACCTCTCTGTGAGGTCAAGATTATTATCCCAATTTTACAGACAAAGAAATTGAGATGTGGAGAAATTAAGTGACTTGCCCAAGGTCATTGAGGAGTGAGTGACAGGCTCTAGATTAAAACTTTGAGACTGAGTCTACACTGACTAAATGAATTGTAGAATTGCCATAATCAAATGAATAATTTAAAAAGAAATAACTATTTTCTTCAAAATAGCTAAATAAAATAAGTAGAAAGTTGGTCACTCACTAGGATTGACTTTTCTAAATGCTGTGCTTCTTGGTGGTTCTTTCATATTTCAAGAATAGAAACCAAAAATATACTTGTAAACTGAATCTAACTTGCGATGTGTTGTTCTCCTTAATTTTAACTGGCTTCTTCAATCTTAATGACCTAATTGTGCTCTGCAAAGCTTTTTCTCTAATATTTGTTTCAGAAGTCCTCCAAACACCCTTATAATGCCTTGGATTGTAATCTTTCTTCCCTTCCCCTAGCTCAGTAAAGTGAAGGAAACTGGTGAACATCTGGATTAAAACCAAGAATGTTTTATTCTAAGATCAGGGTTCTTTTTATGATTCCTCAAAGGTTAATGAGGAGACCAAATAAACATGAAATCTTTTGTGAACCAGGTAGACAGGTGTCATATGCTAATAAAGTGATGAACTGAGGTAGAAGGAATACCCAAAATGCAGAGGAAAAATGTGAAGAATAAATGCTCTGGGTTCAAAAGATGTTGGAAAAGTAAAGAAGGTAAAAATTTATAATAGAATGAGATAGGACCTGTTAAGCAGGTCAGAAGGTTGATTTGTGGCAATATGGGACTTTTTTTTTTTTCAAGTGGGGGTGTGGAAAATCATATACCAATTTTTTATGCCTTTCAATTAGTTTTCACTATTGTTATTTTTCCCCTACTATTTTTAAGATGTTGTAACAAAAACAAGGCCAGACACTAGAAAAGCTCTAGGCTTTGCTCGGCTTTCAATAATCGCTGGAACCTGGGACAAGCTGCATTTTTGTGGATTCAGTTTCCTTTTTAATCCAGTGGGGAATAGGCCAGAATAAAAGAGAATGAATAAGGATGTCCCAAGAACTTTATTTGTTACAGGTTTTTTTTTTTTCCCTCAAAGTGACACTGCTGGAAGGTGATGGAAACTTTCCGTGTATGGCTTTGAGGGAGGTCCTTAGGTTATCTGAGGTGTGCCCTCACAGGTAATGGTGGGATCCCAGGACTTTAGCTGTCTCTGCTTCCTATTCAGCAAGTAATCATTTACTCCTGCAGGTATTCCAGCCTTTGTCATCTGTCCCTCCATAAGAGTGCAAACCAGATCCTGGAATCTGAACCTTCAGCACTGTGAACTAAATAATCCTTTTCTCTTAATAAACTTAGATGTTTTAAGTATTTTACTTCATTTTGGTAACTAATGCAAAGCTAACAGGAGACCAATATTACCTGAGCAACATATAGCAAGTGTTGTACTACATCCTACAATCCAACTTCTCATTTAATAGTAAAGATCATTGAGATCATTGAGAGGTGGATGGTATTTATTTATGGACAGAGAAATTCATAAAATGTTTAATGATACACCCAAAGAGGTGTAAGAGCTAACTTTTGAAACTGGTTTATCCATACTCAAAAATGTACAGCAGTACTCTAAAAACTGTGGAAAATGCAAGTAAATTCTGAGTTTATTTTGGTGCAAAAATCTTGATGTCTACTTCTTTAAGGATAAAAGAAAATTAAAGTAATTTTTAAAATAGTTATTTATTTGAAAAACAGAGTTACAAAGAGAGGGAGAGACAGAGAGATCCTCTATCTGCAGGTTTACTCCCCAACTGGCTGCAACGGCTGGAGCTGGGCCAATTCAAACCCAGGAGCCAGTAGCTTCTTTTACGTCTCCCACATGGGTGCAGGGGCCCAAAGACCTGGGTCACCTTCTGCTGCTTTTCCAGGCACATTAGCAATGATCTGGATCTGAAGTAGAGCAGGCAGAACTCAACTGGCACCCATATGAGTTGCTGGCACCACACCTGTCAGGTTTACCCTTTACACTACAGTGCCAGTCCTAGTTAAAGTAAATTTAGGATAAAAGAAAATTACTTGAGGTTTTAACTAAGCCACCTGTTCCTAACTGCTCTGGTATAGTAGCATAACCTGGGAATCTGCAAAAACAACTATGGCTGACAAGTACTACAACTCCTTGTTTTAATTGGCTAAGGATATCACTGGGATGATGAGATTTTTTTAAACTCACATGTTAAGTGGGGACCACTGGCATAATCAAATACTCTTAGATTCATATCAGAGATACAGCATTGAATCATACATACCATGACATGTGAAGACACATTCTTATTGAGGTTTTTTTTTTTTTTTAACAAAATGTTCCTTAGTAGAATTTCTATAATCTATTGACTGAGTAGTGAGGTGATGAAAGTCTAATCTATTTTGCAGTTTTAAAAAGAATGGAGGAGTGGCTATTGTGGCAGAGTGAATTAAGTCATTGCTTGGAACACCTGCATTCCATATGAGACTGCCAGTTTTTGTCTCAGCTGCTCTACTTCCAATCCAGCTTCCTGGTACTGCAACCTGGGAGGCAGCAGATGACGGCCCAGGCTTTGGTTTCCTGATACTAGTGAAAGAACCAGATGGAACTTCTTGTTCCAGGATGTTGCCTGGGCCAGCCCTGGCTGTTGTACACATTTAGGTTATCATCCAGCTGAGGGAAGATCTCTCCTCTCTCTTTCTGTCTGTCAATCTGCCTGTAAAGTAAATTAAAAATAAATACATAAGCATTGTTCTTAAAAATCACTTAAATGAAGTGAAAACTTTTATCTAGGCTTACAGTAATCTCATTCTCTCCCTCTGAATTGTTCTCATTCTGAATATTTTCTTCTATCTGTCTCTTCCTCTCTTTCCCTCTGTGCTTCTCTCTTCTTGGCATAGAATCTAATTGAAATAATCTCAAGCTTATTATTTAAAAATATATTGTTAAAAATCACCACTGATAATAATTATTACAAAATTCAGGCTGTGCTCATTAATGGGAAAAGTCAAGACTAAGGCATTAGATAGACTACACTATATTCTTAGCTCTGCCAATTACATAACTATGCAAACTTGAATAGATTACCAAAGCAAATGAGAATAATAATATTTTATTTGTAGAAAAGTTGTGGAGACTAAATAAGGGGACCGACAGGTTTCTCTGATCCTAATTCTATGATGTCTTTTTTCTTTGATTCCCCATCTTTTCACTATATAGTGTTGTTCAGAGTAGTAATTCTTTGCTCCCATTACACAGTCTTGTGCATATGCGAGTATTTTGACATTCATTTATTATGTTATTCATACCATATTCTCTCATTTCAGACCTGCCTTCTTGTCCTAGCTATGCTATGTTATTACATTATTTCTGCATTTCTTACCCAGGTGCCTTGTCTCTACAGTTTGTAAGTTGTTTACGGATGGGATTATCATTTTTTAAAAAAATATTCACTCCTTTCACCTTCTTGCACCTCATCCCTTTCCTCGTGTTTTGTCCCTGATCTGAGCAGCATATAAACTCAACATCTCATAGGATCTACAGCTTAGTTGGTGAAATACATAAGAACTATAATTTATAGCCATGCTTTCTGAACAAAAATCGGATTCTTATTATAGGAGTCACTTCTCCTTTTGGGTCTCAGGGATTAGGATTTAAGCCAGCAAAGGCTTTGAAAGATTCTCTTGAGTCTTGAGGTGCAGGGAAATGAGGATATGTCAGTGTCCACAGCCATTTATTTATTTCTTTAACTATAGCTATGCTCATATAGGACATTGGCAGCTCTGTTAAAGGTAGCTTTTACCTAATGGTACATGGCAATGAGACTGGATACAAATCCTCACCATGGCCCTACAGCAAAAGCTTGATGCCCTAAAGCATGAGATTTGATCCCCCCCCTTTTTAGTGAAAAACTTCAAATGTTGTTTGAATTTACAATTCTTTCAAATTCAGCTACTGTGCTTGACTTCAAGTAGGCAGTGAATTTCAATACCTGGCACAAAATGTTGTCTAGGGAAATTTACCCCTTCTTTCATTTCAAATTTTCTAGGTAACATCTTTACTCAAAGTTCTTTATTTGAACTTTCTGGGTAAAAAACATTGCATTTGTTTGGTTCTTGACCCAATACAGTGAATTTACTTTCTGGATACTACAAATAGAAAGTCCTTCTTTCTGGTTATTCAAATCTGCTCAACCTTTACACATGGTTTTCAATGCACCTGTGAAGCTGCCTCAAACTCTAGCCTTCTCACTAATTCCTACCTTTAATCATTTATAACAAAGCTGTTCTGAATGACAATTGCACAATTAATTATTATATGATATTTTTGTGCCCTGTCACCTCTTATTTTCTACACTGCATATGTTATAGTTTCATGTGTCAGTATTGATTGGAAGTTTCTGAATGGCAAGAAACTTGCTTTCTCAATGTGCATTCTCTGTAATTCTGCAGTTACAGAAGGTACTCACAACATTATGTTTATTCATTGTTCATTGACTTTGATTTCGATGAGGAGAGTAATGGAATGAGTTTTAAGAAAGAGAAGTTGGTCTACAGAACAAAGGGTAAATGTAATGAAATCTGTACTATTTATACATACATTTACTTTATGAATTCTCCATGGCATTTGAAAAGCTCATCTTGGCTCTCTCTCCCTTGATTTTTTTCTAAGTCCCCTTCCTCTGTTGTTAACTTGGTATGTGCTTTGGGAATGCAAATTATTTCTTTAACGTTAGACCAAAGCAAAACATAATTAGAAAGGGAGATCAAAGATGCATCCTTTAATATATCTCAAGGCCAAATATGAATGATTTCTGAATGATCTGCTATTTTAGTAAATTGTGTCACAATAATAATCAAAAGTTGTGCCCCCGCATTTGGGGAAAGATAGTGTGAGTCTATTTAAAATCAGAATTGATCTCCATTCATTCACTGCAAGTGGACAATGGCTTGTCAAATAAAGACTCAGTATAAAAACCAAAAAGTTTGAAGATAATTATAAAAAGAATAAACAGAAATAAAAACTGAAAAGCAATTAAAAAAACAGAGCAGTGGCTAGATATTGTGATATTATAATCACAATAACAAAATGAAAGACTATTACACATAATTTTCTGACTGTTCTGTTATTCCCCCCCCTTTTTTTTTAACTTATTTTACAGGTAGAGTTATAGACAGAGAGAGCGACAGAGAGAAAGGTCTTCCTTCTGTTGGTTCACCCCTCAAATGGCCTCTATGGCCGTTACTGCGCTGATCCGAAGCCAGGAGCCAGGTGCTTCTTCCTGGTCTCCCTTGCGGGTACAGGGCCCAAACACTTGAGCCATTCTCCACTGCCATGCCGGGCCATAGCAGAGAGCTGGACTGGAAGAAGAACAACTGGGACTAGAACCTGGTGCCCATATGGGATGCTGGCACCGCAGGAAGAGGATTAACCAAGAGAGCCACGGTGTCGGCCTGACGTTCTCTTTTCAAAATATTTATTTATGCATTTACTTAAATGAAAGGAAGAGAAAGAGAAATGGGGGAAGAGGGAGATAGAGATAGGAAGAGAGGTCTTTCCTCTGCTAGTGTGCTCCACCAAAGGCCACCACAGTCAGGGGGTGCTATAGTTGGCTAAATACAAAAGCCAGGAACTCCAGATCTCTCTCAGGTGGGTGACAAGGACTCAAATACTTGAGCCATCTTCTGCTGCTTCCTAGAATCATCAGCAGGGAACTGGATCAGAATCAGAGTAGCCGTGACTCAAGCCATCACTCTAATACGGAATGCCCAAGCAGGAGTTTAGCCCACTACACCACAGCATCTGCCCCTAACAGTAGGTATTCCTACTGTTATGATAAAATGTTTGCTGAAATTGTGATATCATATGAAAGTAAACTCAGGATTTTGCCTTAATTGAAAATAGGATATAGACTGACACAGCTATTTCAATCTTCTTATATATATGAAACACGGTTATAAATAGAAGTGGAAACTTTTTCTCTAGCTTCTTAATATTCACATGTGTTAAATGGGAACAAACAAATAAAATTAAGCAAATGGCCAGGGCAAAGACAATAATACTTGGAGATAGACAGTACTTTGTAAATTAATTAATCAAACCCCCTATTTTGCAGGTAAAGTAACTGCGCCCTAGAAAGGTGAAATGACTCATCTAAAAATGACAACCGTCTGTTATATGTGGCAGAAAAATAGCAAAAGATGGAAAACAGTATAATTCAACTCATCGTGCACTTCACTACATTATCATGGAAGGGAAGAATCCTTGTGCAAGTAGTGAAGATTGTGGGTTGTCTTCTCAAGGATCATGGGTGTATTTTTCAGAAAAAGCTTCATAAAGTATGGACATAATACTGAATGGGATGACACTATGCAGTAGTACCTAGAGAACAAAAATTTATTAGATGACATTTTGCATGTGCTTCTATCCCAGAAAGGGGTTTTAAATATATTTATTTTGGAAGTATAATGAGCAAAACTTCAGAAGATTTCAAAAATGAAATTTTTGATTTTTTTTTTATTTTTTTTAAGGTACCAAAGTACCTTATTTCCCAAAGAGAGATGTCAGACTGGAGTATAAAAAGTTCCACACCACAACTTGTACTTGAACTTGTGCCTACTTGGTCTGAAACATCAGAGTATGAACTATTTCTAAGAAAGGAAGATGTTGACACCAGGAAAAGTTGTATATTGGGATCTTTCACCATTCTGGAGTTCTAGTAATTAATTTTGTATGGTCTTTTGACATAGTGATTTGGAAAAGTTTAGTTACTATTAGTTTCATTTCATAATTCATTAGTTTGAGTATCACCAAGATAAACATCTGGAAACAACTGAAAGTTATATAAACAACAATCACATTTTTATAAGACAGGAAAATAAAAATCTATTTTGGAATATACAATGGACAAGCTGCTCTAGAACTATACAAATGAGGGGAAGCCCTCATGTTCCACTTTGTCACATATTCAAGGAAAATAGCTTTTCTGAAACTGCTTGAAGATTCCAACTGGGTGTAGAATACTTTAATATCTGCTGTAAGCATGTGAATGTCTTCCTGAAATACCTAATCATATAATATGTCTATAGTTATACATACACATGTATATATGAATTTACACATCAATAATCCTCAAAATATATCTGTGAGGTGGACATACATTAGTTAAATTTCTTGGCCATTCTTATTTTTGTGTCTGAATTATAGAGCAGAATGATATTATAAAATGCACTGACTGTTCTATCACTGTAATCTCCACAGCTCAGACAAAAGAACCTTGTGAACATTCGCCTGAAGACTAAAATTGTATCAATTCTTTCTTAGAAATTCTCCAATTAAACTTCAAATCATGACCTACTTCTCATTTTCATCATAAGACCTTGTACCCTCTACCTAGCATTTCAAACCATTCAACTCATTATCTCCTGTGATGCTTCCACTAGCCCATTCATTAGTAATTTAATCATTATTATTATTATTATTATTATTGAGTGCCACAACAACTTGCTCTTACCTTGAACTGTTCATATGTACTATTCTCTGCCTGGAACCTTGTGTTCTCAGAAACTTTATAGCTGTATCTGTCAAGCCACTCCCTCAGAGCACATAATCACAAAGTGCCCATTTATCTCAAGGAATGTCTTCTGCCATCACTCTGGATTCTTATCTTCCCAAGATGTACCTTGTTTATTATTACAGCTTATTTATTTACTTTGAAATATTTTTCAATACTTTTCAGTCTGTCTTCCCCAGTAGAAGCAGAGCTCTCTGATTCAGAATTATCTTTTGTCCTATCTGTCTCTACAACCCTAGTACATGGAGGAGTGTCTGACTCAGTACATGTCCCAAATAAATGAAGAAAGAATAAATGAGTTCACTCGTTTAAGGATTAAGAAAGAACAAAGAGCAAATATATCTATAGGTCAGAAAATTAGGGAAATTAGAATGGGTAACTCAAATGCTTTCCCGCTGAGATTTTTTTTTAAAGATTTATTTATTTGTTTGAAAGGTAGAGTTACAGAGAGAGAGAGAGAGAGAGAGAGAGAGAGAGAGAGAGAGAGTGATACCTTCCATCTGCTACTGCATTCTCCAAATGGAAACAATAGCCAGAGCTGAACCAATCTGAAGTCAGGAGCCAGGAGCTTCCTCCAGGTCTTCCCACGTGGGTGTGCATTTGGGCCATCTTCTGCTGCTTTCACAGGAGCCTTAGCAGGAAGCTGGATCAGAAGTGGAGCGACCAAGAATCGAATCAGTGCCCATCTGAGATGCTGGCCTTCAAGTAGCTGCTTTACATGCTGTATCACAGCACCTGCCCTGGAGATCATCTTTGCAGAGACTAGGAAATAGCATTGTTTGATTCTGTTTCATGGTCTTTTTTAAAGATTTTATTTATCTATTTGACAGAATTATAGATATTGAGAGGTAAAGACAGAGAGAAAGGTCTTCTTCCACTGGTTCACTCTCCAAATGGCAGAAATGGCCCAAAATGGGCCGATCCAAAGCCAGGAGCCAGGAGACTCCTTCAGGTCTCCCACATAGGTGCAGGGGCCCAAGCACTTGGGCCATCTTCTACTGCTTTCCCAGGCCATCAGCAGAGAGCTGGATTGGAAGAGGAGCAGCCAAGACTAGAACTGGAGCCTATATGGGATTGCTAGTGACACAGGTGAAGGATTAACCTACTGCACTACAGCACTGGCCCCTGTGACATGGTCTTATGTTTCTTATTTAATAGTTCTAGTTATATGATTCTACTGAAATTATTATCAGAATACATAGTAGAATCCAAAAAGTTAAAAAGATCTCTAGTTATTTCTGATGATCACACATTTTGGATACAAAATTGAATACTCACATTCCTTCTACCCTTAGAAACGCGGTATGCAATCTATCCCTCTAAATCTGTGTTACAGGAAATGCCCTCATCCAAGTTTCCACATGTATTCATCTGGTGATGTGAATCAAGAGGAAGGTAGTGACAGATGTTACATTTAAACAATTAATATCTCTTTAGAGCATCTTATATTTCTGGTATTCTATATGTTTAAAAGAAGTTCATTGCATGGATTTTATATCAAGTAACCAAATATCACTGTATGGAAAGAGTCTATGGGACTATATCAAACAATTGCATAATCAAATCAAGGACTGTACAAAATCAGCCCATCCTTCCCTTTTATTTTCAGAATTGTGGCCCTGAAGTAGATGTGCATGCATGTGTGTCTGAGTATGAGTTATGTTGGATACCAAAGTGTTTGGATTCCAATCATGTATCTATACAAGATGAAGAAAGCTGAAATTCGCCAGAACTTGAAATCTTCCCGTTTCAAAGCTTACTTACTATAAATTTTCTACACTTGGTCATTCTGGTGCCTTGGCATTAGTTTCTCCATGTTTCATTTAGAAAAATCTAGGTTTCATTAATAAGTGACCAAAAAAATCACGTAGGGTCAAAACCTGTCTAAAATTAAATATAAAATCATGACATAAAATAATGTGATATTAGACAATGAGATTGATGTCACTTAAAGTAACAAGGTTTGATTTTGGTGGTGAGACTGGTATTGATTTCCGAAGGCTGTTAGTATTCATATGGGTAGAAATGAAGGAAGATCTCAACTGTAGGAGTGAGAATGATGAAGATGCTACTAATAGTGACAAAATGATAGAGTATGCCCTTTTTGAAAACTTCATTAAACTATATATTTTATTCACTTAACATTTATAAAGAACCCCATGTGCATTACTAGAATATCAAGGAAGGCAATGTGGAAAAAGAATATGGACCCCAAGGTCGGAATTCTAATCTTTTGCTAGTTTTCTTGCTGGTTTTAAGACCTTGGCTACATTGCTTGATTTCTCTGAATCCCAGTTTTCTGTCCATAAAAAGTGGATAATACCTACTTCACAAAATTACTTTGCTTTAAAGAAAATTACATGTTATCTACCAGTTAGCTCAGTATTTGACATATTTGAAAAATTTTGGGTAGTTTTCCTTCACCTTACTGAGAGAATGTCTGGTTGTCTACTAGGTCTTATATTAGTTATCACAATGTAGCTAACAATGATGTCATCACTAAATCAAGTTAAGAAACAATCATGATGTGATAGGATCCACCCCAGTTTCTTTACGCTTTTCCTCACAGTTGGAATCTCATTTACCAGAATTCAATTCCTTTAAAGTATTATCTGAATACTTCTGTGGGCCAACCTGTGTGTTCATAAAAAAAAAAGAGATAGAGGTGGGCATTGTAGTTCAGCAGGTTAAACCTCCACTTTAGATGACTGCATCCCATATGGGAATGCCAGTTTGAGTTCTGGCAATTCTACTTCTCATCCAGCTCCTTGCTAATATGTCAGAGAGCAATAGGTGATGACTCAAATATTTGAGTTCCTGCCATCCATGTGAGAGACCTGGATGGAGTCCCTGACTCCTGGCTTAGATCTGTCCAAGCTCCAGCTCTTGTGGCCATTTGGGGAGTGAACTAGTGGATGAAAGATCTCTCAATACCTCTCTCTTCCTCTCTCTCTCCTCTCTGACATTCCAATAAATAAATACATATTCTAATAAATAAATGAATGAAATTTTTATAAGGGAGAGATAACACTGTATAATTTTAAAAATTCCCTTTAGTTGGAGAATTAATTACTAATCAAAACATAGAGCAGGCAGATAAGAGAATTAGAATATGATTAAGCTTCTAAGTAAGTGATGAGGATTGTAAAAACCAGATGAAAAGTGAGGTTTCAAACAGATTTGTGAGTCTGATAACAAATGAGTCTATGGAAAGGAGGAAGCGTTAGCATATATGAACAATAATCGAGGATGGAAAAAGCAAGGGGATAAAACTGTGCCTGTTTCAATTGCTGGAGTGAGCAAGAAATCCTAACTTTAGGGAAAGGAGGAAGAGAATTGTGGGACACAAATTGCAGTAATGTTAAGATGAGATTTTTAGAGGACTTAAAAGTCAGGCTGTTGAGTTTTGCATTTAACTTCAACATGAAATACAACTAGCTTCACTTTGCAGATGAAAGAGAGGATTTGGGGTCCATTGGTCTCCTATCTCCAGTGCCTGGTTCTAATGCTGATTTTCCAATCATACCAGTGAAATGCACAGCATCCTACAAAGCTATCTCACTCAGGAGGCCCAGCAATAGCACCCACATGCACAAATATTGGGAAGATGATTTGATTTTTACAGCATTTAATTAAACACAACTTAGGTTGTTTGTGAAAACTATGAGTTCCTCTATAATAGTAACAGGATATCCAGAAGAGAGAAAAACTCTAATCAAGCATATGTAATTCTATTTGATGCTTTTATCTTCAGGAGAGTGAAAATCTGATGGATTAAAACAGTACAATAGACTTACAGCCTTTACAAAACTCTATGCAATGTTTTGGGGTGAAAATCAGCAATTTTGAATTCTGGTGAGCAGCAAATATTGTTTGGGTAGACTTTTTAATATTTCTGGTCCTCAGAAACCTAATCTTTTCCTATTTGGGAGTGACGGTGACCTTAAATCAGCTATTCACAATCTGTTGGCAAGTGAAATCAAAATATATGCTTAGACAACCTTTTTTGCACATCTTCACAGAGGGGAAAAATAATAAAAGGAGTTCTCAGCCCAGAATATAAACTATGCTCACAATTACCCTCACCCTGCCTAGACGTTTCCTGTGCTAAACTCCACGAGGGGAGTAATGCAAAGCTGCCTTGCACATGGAGAAAAATCAATTTCATAAGAGATATATCTTCATGTGTCATGATCCAGTGTATGATTGTGGCCTTTGATGTCTATTTAGCTGGCAGCAAATTTACAGCCATAACTTTTAATTCCCAGCAATGAGTGCAGCAAAAATAACTTAACAGTTAAATAGGAACCTTGTGCTCATTGGGTGAATGTAATCAACTGCCAGGAATGACCTTGAAATTGGACATTCCTCTCTGCTTAAGCACCATTAGCAATATTTTTCAGAAAGCAAACCATTTAGCTGGTTGGCAAAAAGGAAAAAAAAATGCCGATAAAAATCTACTGTTGGCTACTCTCTAAATTGCATTGCACTATCTGTTCACCAGCTGAGGATGAAGAGCGTTGTATATTAAAAGATTTTCATTGTGTAATAATGTGAATACCAGCAGCAGTAATTATAAAATCAATAATTCGTAATAAATATGCCCTCCTTATATAATTACTAAATGATTGCAAAACCAATATTATGCACTAGTTAGAATGGAAAAGGTTGCTGTTAAAGACTTTCTATATTACACATTATTGTGCAAATCTTAAACACTCTTGGTCAAATGAAGCAGAGCTTTATTCTCATCAAAATTAAACTAGATACTATTTCTTTTCAAGCTACTAGAAGTATTTGATTCATGGTGAAACTAATTATTAGATTAAAATATCTGTCTTTAATATGACTATGTGTGTGGTAGCACTGTTGCTTATTGTTTCACTTTGGATTATGTTGTGATTTGTATCTCAAGGAACATATATGCATCACCATTCAACTGCATCACAAATTTATGTAATTGCCATTCCTTATGTCATCTAAACAAAACCAAACTCATGGAGAAATTGTCATTAGCCCTTACATTTCAATTCACAGTATAAGGCTACATGTTCCTGCTGTGAAAGCATCAGCCAAGTTCTCTTTCTGCAAAGAGGAAGCATGCTTTTGTTCTTTGATGCCATTAGTTCTGAATAGTCTATATCCCTGTGAAGTTGCTGAGAAGGGGGTTCCTGCTATTTATTACTGAACCTACCAACACTCACCACAGGCACCACTGAGATTACTACTACTCATTGAACTTTGACTTCAGAGGATGTGGGGTCAGACTCCCAGCTCTGTGCATTCTTTCTACAATTCCTGCTGGAATATTTCATGTACATCTTTGTTACATTGCTACTGTATGTCTTGTAAGCTTTATGTTAAACAACGGAACAGGGAAAACAGAAGAGACAGAGGGGAGAATGCTGTCTTAGCTTCAGGCTGTTTGTTATCTAATTGGGAGAAATAAGCATTTCAGAACTGTTCTAGGGGCTGGTGCTGTGGCATAGAGAGTTAAGCTGCAGCCTGCAATGCCAGTATTCCATATGGAAGCTGGTTTGATTGCCACCTGCTCCACTTCTGATCCAGCTCCCTGCCAATGAGCCTGGGAAGGCAGCCAAGAATGGCCCAAGTGCTTGAGCCCCTTCCACCCACTTGGGAGACCTAGAGGAAGCTCCTGACTCCTGACCCAGCCCAGGCCATTGTGGCCATTTAGGGAGTGAATCAGCAGATGGAATATCTCTCTGTCTCTGCCTCTCTCTCTTTCTGTAACTCTGCCTTTCAGATAAATAAAATAAAACTTTTTTTTTTAAAAAAAGGAAGGTTCTAAAAAATTTTTTCATGTCTTAGACTTTGTGATAATGATCACAGGCCTTAAGATAACATTGATTATCCCATCTGAGGGAAGACATTTTATGTGACCACATGACACAGAAAAATCATGTTGATGAATATCATATCAATGCTAAAACTGAAATGAATCCTGTGGACTACAGCATTGAAAATTCAAATATGTATCATAGGCTTCATATTTCTCTGACTAGCCAGGCCTAACCTGATAGTTCACCTTCCTGGTCTACCATCAGATAAAGCAGTCATCACCAGTACTGTACTTTTTTTATATATTTTATTATTCATGTTTCTCCAGAGAAACAGAAACAAGAAAAATGCATGTGGTATGTGATGTGTATGTCTGTGTGTGTGTGTACAAATATACATATACACACATATACACAAAGTTACTTCAAAAAGTTCATAGAGAAGTGGAATAAACAGGTAAGCTTATTTTGGGGAACGTATTTTGGAATCTGTGCTTTTTTAATAATATGTGTTTTCCACAGATTTTTGAAGATTCCTCTTCATATTTTCAACATTTTTAGAAAATATAATTTTGTAAATCATACATATGGGGGAATATAACTTTTTTAAGATTAATCACATGATTTTTAACACTAGGAAGTCCAAAATCTGTATGTCAGCCAGCAGCCTGAAGATCCAAAGAAGAGTTGATGATGCAGCTCCAATCCAAAGGCAGTCCATCTGGAGGCAAACTTTCTTCTTCTTTTTATGGGACCTCAGTCTGCTTTGTCTTTTTTTTAAGATTTATTTATTTATGTAAAAGTCAGAGTTACACAGAGAGAGAAGGACAGGTAGAGAGAGAGAGAGAGAGAGAGAGAGAGGAGAGGTCTTCCATCCACTGGTTCACTCCCCAGATGGCTGCAAAGGCTGGAGCTGTGCCGATCCAAAGCCAGGAGCTTCTTCTGGGTCTCCCATGTGAGTGCAGGGGCCTAAGGACTTGAGCCATCTTCCACTGCTTTCCCAGGCCATAGCAGAGAGCTGAATTGAAAGTGGAGTAGCCGAGACTCCATCCAGCACCCATATGGGATGCCGGCACTGCAGGCAGTGGCTTTACCTGCTACACCACAGTGCTGGCCCCAAGTCTGCTTTGTCTTCAGGATTCAACTAATTGGATGAGGTCTACCTATCTTCTGGAGGATAAATTTTGTTA
Organism: Sylvilagus floridanus; assembly: GCA_949820135.1. Lineage (NCBI taxonomy): Eukaryota > Metazoa > Chordata > Mammalia > Lagomorpha > Leporidae > Sylvilagus > Sylvilagus floridanus. The sequence goes on along the minus strand of OX463226.1, from coordinate 89,431,597 downwards.
CTGACTTAAATGGTAATATATATTTTGAGCAACAGATACTCTGAAATCTACATCCAGAATGTTGTTTGACAAACTGTCTGTGTACCATAGCATAGCTAAGTTGATACATAAAGTTAATCATCACTCAAATCTCTCCAATAAAGAACTTTACAATTGGAGAGATTTTTGACAGCAATTCTAATGTAAACTCTTAATTGTATAGATGAAGAAACAGACAACACGAGCTTTTAATAGTTCCCTACACTCCACACAGTATCTGACATATTTTGGTGTTAATTTGTTCTGTCACTCTCTTTCATTCAACAGACACATATCAACAAATAGGTCTTAAATGAAATTTCCATTTCTAATCTTATAAAATAATTTTTATGTAAAAATAACATATGACATGAGTGGCTGTAAAATAAGAGGAATTGTTGGTGTCTGATAGAAGAAAAGAGATGACCATAGAAAATGAATCGTGCCATATAATTCTAAGAATATACTTTTTGTCAGGAAAAGATATTTGTAGTAAATAGAAGTATATGTGTTTCCATGTCATCAAAAATTGAATGACTAGGCTGAGACAGTATGATTCTCTCTGTGTGTGTCTCCTCTGTCTGTTCACTTAACCCTCAACTATTTGCCATGAGTTTTAGTAAATGAAAGAGCAAATCTGTATTATTGGCAGGTTTTGGTCCATAAATTTATTTCTAGAATTTATATTTCAATAACACACATATGCCCAAATATGTCAATTGCTAATTTTTGTCATAAATATAAAATGAAAACAGCATATATGTTAGTCAAGAATTATCAACAGTTCTAATATGGGGTGATAATTATCTTAGTATTTAAAACACCTCTATCTTGTATCGGGAAACTTGAGTTTAACTGCTGATTCTAGCTTTCTGCTAATGCACATAACAGGAGATAGCACTGAGGATTTGAGTAGTTGAATTCATGCCACTTATATGAGAGACATGGCTTGAGTTCTTTGCTGCTAGCATTAGCTGCTCTGATATTGCAGGCATTTGGAGAATGAACCAGCCAATGAGATGGATCTCTTTCTCTGTCTCAATATGTCAAGTAAATAACAAAAATCTTTAAAATGTTTTTTGACAAGCAGAGTTAGACAGTGGGAGAGAGAGAGACATAGAGAGAGTTATAGACAGTGAGAGAGAAACGGAGAAAAAGGTCTTCCTTCCATTGGTTCACTCCCCTAATGGCTGCTATGGCTGGCGCTGCACCAATACAAAGCCAGGAGCCAGTGCTTCCTCCTGGTCTCCCATAAGGGTGCAGGGACCCAAGCACTTGGCCCATCCTCCACTGCCCTCCCAGGCCACAGCAGAGAGCTGGACTGGAAGAGGACAACTGGGACTAGTACCCGGTGCCCCAACTGGGACTAGAACCCTGGGTGCTGGTGCTGCAGGTGGAGGATTAGCCAAGTAAGCCATGGCACCAGCCAATCTTTAAAATTTAAAAAAAATTCTTTCTCTGCATCTATTGAGATAATCATATGGGTTTTTTTCCTCAGTTTGTTAATGTGATGTATCACATTGATTGATTTCCAACTGTTGAACCAACCCTGCATACCAGGGATAAATCCCACTAGGTCCAGGGGAATGATCTTTCTGATATGTTGTTGGATTTGATTAGCTTGAATTTTGTTGAGGATTTTTGCATCTACATTCAGCAAACCTAGCTTGTATTTCTGTTGCTCTGTTGCATCTCTTTCAGGTTTAGGAATTAAGGTGATGCTGGCTTCGTAGAAAGAATTTGGAAGGATTCCTCCCTTTCCCACTGTTCTGAATAACTTGAGAAGAATTGGAGTTAGTTCTTCTTTAAATGTCTGGCAGAATCCAGCAGTGAAGCCATCCAGACCTGAGCTTCTCTTTGTTGGGAGAATTTTTATTAATAATTCAATATCCATAGATCTGTTTAGTTTTCCTATGTCTTTTTTAAAAAAGATTTATTTATTTATTTGAAAGTCAGAGTTACACAGAGAGAGAGTATCTTCCATCCACTGGTTCACTCTCCAATTAGCTGCAGCACCCGGCTCTGTACTGATCTGAAGCCGCAAGGTGGAGGATTAGCCTAGTGAGCCGCAACGCCGGCCCTGCAGCTCACCCTTAAGCATCTTTTGCAGAGCTCAACAGGTGATGACAAATTCTTTCAATATATATATATATATATATATATATATATATATATATTATGGAAGGTCTTTATTTCACTTTCATTCATAAATGAGAGTTTTTGAAAGGTTTAGTATTCTGGGTTGATTGTTTTATTTTTTCTTGGAATATATTTTACTATTCTATGCTAGCCTGTTTGGTTTCTGTTGAGAAGTCTACTGTGAGTCTAATTGGAGATCCTCTGAAAGTAATCTGGTGTTTCTCTTGTGTACATTTTAGAATCTTTTATTTATGTTTACTGTGGTGAGTTTGATTACAATGTTTCATGGTGAAGATATTTTCTGGTCATATCTATTAGGAGTTCTGTGTGCTTCTTGTACTTGGATATCCATTTCTTTCTCCAAATTAGGGAAGTTTTCTGTTATTATTTCAATAACAAGGCCTTCTAATCTTTTCACTCTTTCCACACCTCCAGGAATTCCTAGCATCCTTATGTTGGGTCATTTGGTAGTATCCTATAGATTCCCAACCTTGTTTTTTAGCTTTCTAATTTCTTCTTACTGAGTTTGGTTGAACTGTGTGATTTCCTGTTCTTTGTCTTCTAAGTCAAATATTCTTTCTTCTGCTTCATTAATTCTGTTGTTAATGCTTTCCACTGCATTTTTATCTGTTCTATTGAATTTTTCATTTCTAATATTTCATTTTGATTTCTCTTTAAGATCTCAATTCTATGGGATAAATTTCTTTCATGTCATGTATGAATTTCATTAGTTTGTACATTTGCTGCTGATTACTTTCAAATAATCTTATGATAAATTTTTGGAATTCCATTTCTGGCATTTCTTTAACTTCATCATCTTCACAATCTATTACTCAAGTGTTGTGTTCTTTTGGGGGTATCATGTTGTCTTCCTTATTCTTATTTCTTGAATTAGTACATTTGTCATTTGGCATTAGTGGAGATATTCCTTGGTGTCTTCTTTGTTATTTCATTGTGGTGGCCTTTATCTTTGTAGTATGGCTATGTAGATTAGTGGAGTATCTGATTTCAGTGAAAAGCAGATACCAGATGTGTGTGGTGAGTGTGGCCAGGGAGAGCTGTTCAGTTCTCCAGGGTGAAGTGCATGCCTAGGGTGAAACACCTAGGTTTGCTGTGGTAAATGTCCTCTTTTTTTAATCAGAAGACAATTTTGTTCTGCTCAGCTGAGCATCTCTCCTCAAAGGATAGCAGTGCCTGAGCGCTAGCCCCAGTGGATATAATATTTGTCCACTCTGTCCCAAGGACCACACAAAGGATCACTGTAGTCCTCAGTATAAGCTCAAAGTCCCCAGCAATGTTCCATACCAGGTGACCAGGGAGCCCTGAGCATGTGGGGCCTCCCACTGTGACTGCCCAAAATTCCAATCACACCCTGAGCCCTCCCACATAACCTCAGGTTTTTCACAGTCCTGGAACACAAACTTCCCACAGTCAGTCATAAGCACCCAGCCCCCAATCAGGTCTCCCTGCCAGACTCAGGAGTCTCTACGTGGCTGGTTGCTGGGCTCTGACATGAGCTGGAGCAGCTTTTACGTATGTCCAAAATGGCACCTGCTCTCTATTGACTTGTTACAGGAAGCCACTGCAGGGTGGTCAGGAAGAGAACATGCCCCCTCTCCTTTTTTTTTCTCTCCTCTAGTTTGGCAGGTACACTATCCCTCATGGGGCTGCAAGCCAGATTCCCTCTAGGCTCTTCCTGCAGCTTTATCACCAGTGGCTTGGGCTGCGGCAGTTTGGTCTCACCTCACTCTCTAACACTGGTACAATGGCTCTCAGCTGCTGGTGTCCTGAGTTGTGGGTGTCAATGCTCTCCACCTATGCCCTCTGTGTCCCTCTAATTTTCATAGAATTTCCTCTGCCATTGTCTTCCTGACTCTTCCTTGAGACTGCACTCTCTCCACATGTTTAAACTATCTTCTCCTAGCCTGGAGCAGTAAGCTCCCTCCCTACTCTGTCATCTTAGTCCCCTTTGATATAGCTGTATTCTGAACCACCATGAAAGAATCATTAAGGAGTGTGAAGGAGACTTAACATATTTGCAATGAGAAAGACCTTTAAGAAATAGTTTTAAGCAAAACAAAAAGTCACAGAATAATTAATATAGAGAATATAATACCTTGATTATAAAACAAAATGTCTGTCATGTCTGCATTTGGACATATCATCAGGGAAAAAACTGTCAACAGATATAGCAAACTCTTAATGATAGTTATCAGAAAGAGGAAGTGTGAGTAGTGAATAAAAATAATACTTTGTTTTAATTTCTCTACTTTTGGATTTTTTTTCAATATTTGAAATTACCATTTTTACCAACTTACTCTTCAAAGAGTTCTGGAAAATGAGCATTGACACAGTTGCACCAACACCAGTACGAGCATGGCCTTGGGGTTAGAGAGTAGAACGTGCAGCTCCCATTGAGGACGTTTGTAGCACAAGTCAGAAAGAGCCAATTAAAAATGGGTGACGTTGAGAAAGACATGATGATTCAGAAATGTGCCCAGTGCCACACTATGGAAAGTGGAGGTAAGCATGAGACTGGAACAAACCTCCATGGGCAGAAGACAGGTCAGACCCTTGGGTTCTCATCCACAAGTACCAGCAAGAACACAATCCTCACTGAGGAGAGGACACTCTGATGAAGTGTTTGGAGAATCCCAAGAAACACACCCCTGGAACCAAAATGATTTTCTCTGGCTTTAAGAATAATCAAAGGGCAGACTTCACAGCTTATCTCACAAAAAAGCTACTAATGAGTAAGAGTTGGCAACTGCTTATTTATTGTAAAACATTAATTTCTCGTGAATTTTTTATGAGCACTATAAATTAATTCTCATATACCAGAATGTAGATAATAAAGAGCTGACAGAATATTTTTCTCCAACAGTCCTGATTTTAGTAAGACTGCATTGTGTGATTACATAAATATTACTAGTTTTATTGAAATTATGGTAGTAATTCCAGATTAGTCAATTTTCTCACTATTTTCCTCTTTTAAGGATTTGATTAGACTTAAATAATAGTGTTCAAATTTTTCCAAAAATTGTGAATGTCATCCCAAAACCTATGGAGATACTGAACTTATATTTAAATACATGGGAAGTCTCTTCACTCTCTCCAAACTGAGCAATATTCACTTGAGTACTTTATCTGTTAAAGGCAAGAGCTGAAGATAGGTAGAAATGTCTGCTTCATATTTCTGGTCTTAACTATATCAATCTAATGAGAATTTCCTGTATCTAAACTGCTACCTTTTACTTTTTGAAAGACATTTTAGTGTGGTTTATGTATATCATATAAAGAATATTTACATACTTAAGTATTCTCATATTTTATAGATGATCTTTAAGATCAAGTGTTTTGAAAGTCAGCATGACTAGATAGAGTAACAAGTCAAACCTAACTTTTGAATTCTTTACTACCTAAGACTAAGTTATAATTCAGTATTGTCTTTAAACGGTTATTTGGAAAGAAAAGCATAAAATTGGAGAACTACTGTATATTTGTGTCTAGTAATAGTGCTTTTGCTAGCTCATTAGAAAGACTAAGGTAGAGGAGATACACCATCAGCACAAAATCACTAAAGTATGTGATCACAAGACAAGATGATTCAAAACAAAATTATAGATCATGATAATAAAGAAAGGAAAAAGGAAATGTACACTATCTTTTAATTCCTTTTTCCACACATTTTAAAGTAACATTATATGGTGTGATTCAATTTTTATAAAGTGAAGTAGCAAACAAAATAATATTACATTGTTTAATGATGTTTATAAAGTTGGTAAAACTATAAATAGACCCAAAAACATAATTACTACAAAATCCAACATAGTAGCTTGTTCCTAGGTGGAAGGAGAAGATTGTTACTTACATTTACCTAGACATTTGATGTACTTTTCTGTGCACATGATGCATTTCACAGTGACAAGTACATACTTAAAAGTTAGTTTTGTTTGTTTGTTTTTTTGTTTTGTTTTGTTTTTTTTTTTGCCAGGCAGAGTTAGACAGTGAGAGAGAGAGACAGAGAGAAAGGTCTTCCTTCAATTGGTGCACTCCCCTAATGGGTGCCATGGCTGGCACTATGCCAATACAAAGCCAGGAGCCGGTTGCTTCCTCCCGGTCTCCCATGAGGGTGCAGGGACCCAAGCACTTGGGCCATCCTCTGCTGCACTCCTGGGCCACAGCAGAGAGCTGGACTGGAAGAGGACAACTGGGACTAGAACCCTGGGTGCCAGCGCGGCAGGAGGAGGATTAGCCAAGTGAACCGCAGCACCAGCCCATACTTAGAAGTTTTAATACAAATAAGATAACCAAGTAAAAGTTTGTGTCCATTTTAGAACTGATATAAAAGTTAGAAAGTTAGAAAGTTATCTGTAATATACTATAAAAGAAATTAATAGATATGTAATAACAGCAATAGTAAAGGATTCATTTAGACAAAAACAGAAGCTCAAGATAATAATAACCGTTCTTTTGGCGGTGGGTGTTTAGATCGGCAGTTAAGATGTCTACGTCACACATTGGAAAGCCTGGGTATGATTCCTGGCTCCAGCTCCTTACTCCAGCTTCTTGCTAGTTCAGACCTTAGCAAGCAAACGTGAAAGACAAACACAAAAAAGTGACTAAGGTACCTGTCCCCAACATGGCAGACCTGGACTGAGTTTCTGGATCCTGGCTCTGGCCCTGGGTCACTCCCAGCCATTGTGCTATCAGGGGAGTGAGGCAGCAGAGTGGATGGGAGTTCTCAGGCTCCGCCCCCCCACACACACCATTTCTCTCCTTCTGCTTCTCAAATAAAGAAAAAGAATTGTGTCTTTAATGTGTTTCATTGTACAGTATATAAAGCATTTTTCTATATGGGCATGGTTTGGTTATCAAAGCAGACTAGTAAAATATTTACGTGAGATCCAGAGACTCAAAGAATCCGAGATGTTGAGTGAATACTGAGCCACTCATTTAGGACGACGCTATTATCAGTAGATGTTGCCTTTAAATACCACTGTCTGCTATGCCCACCAGTATGCTTCTTTTTCTCTATGCCTAGAAGTGACCCCTGGGATGCAAGTAGGCTGCGCTAGTGTCCCTCAACAGCTGACTATATTCTTGAAGGTGCCAGACATTGGTTAATGGTACAAGGGGCCCAACAATCATCAATTACATTTTTCTGCAAACACTAAATATTTTTAAAGCCATTTTACTATATGGCACAAATTACAAAATTTGCTCAGCAATTAATTATATGCCACAGTTGAAGCTCCAACCAAAGGGTGGAAGATTTCTCTTTCTCTCTCTTTGTATATCTCTGACTTTCAGATAAATAATAATTAAATAAATAAATAAAATCTTTTTTTAAAGATCTGAAACCAGGAGCCAGGAGCTTACTCTGGGTCTTCCACATGGGCTCAGGGGCCCAAGGATTTGGGCCATTTTCTACTGCTTTCCCAGGCCATAGCAGAGAGCTGGATAGGAAGTGGAGCAGCTGAGTCTCGAACCAATGCCCATATGTGATGCCAGCACTGCAGGCAACAGCTCTACCTGCTTTGCCACAGCGCCAGCCCCAATACATAAATCTTTAAAAAAGGAAAGAACAAGAACTCCACATGGGTAGTCATACACGACTGCAGGAGGAATTAAGTATGTGTCTCTCCCTCTCTCTGTATAACTTTGACTTTCAGATAAATAAATAAATAAATATATATATATAAATAAATTAACAATTCTTAAAAAAGGAAAGAATTCCCCTGCTAGAGGAATTAACTATATCTTGTATGACTTCCCTGGGAGACATCTCTTGTAAGCTTCCTGCTGGTATCCTCTGGACATTTCTTCCTGAGTCCTTTCACTGTACTAAAACAGATACATGAGTATGAGTATTAAATAAACCATGTCCTACCCAGCAGGCAGAGTATGTTGTTCATCTGAGATATCCGTGGGTCAGCTGGATTATCATCAGCATAGATAGAATGAAGAAAGTCAAAATGTTAAAGCCAACTTGTCAAATAAATTCCAGTGTCCATTTGGATTGTCTCTTGTGTAGCTCACACTTATCTACATGTAGATAATGTATCTACATGTATCTACATTACATGTAGATAATTTTCAGTAAGTTTTTGTTGATTATTTGCTAATTAATCTGTGTATTTAGTAAGCCTTCACTTCTTCAATAATAATTCCACAAGGCAACAAACTTGGTTGTAACAAACAGAAAAAAGGGCAGAGTGTCATGAGGCTGGTGCTGTGACAATGGTGGATTAAGCCTCTGCCTGCAGTGCCAGCATCCCATATGAGCGTCAGTTCATGTCCTGGCTGCTCCTCTTCCAATCTAGCTCTCTGCTATGGCCTGGGAAAGCAGTAGAAGATGGCTCAAGTGTTTGGGCCCCTGCACCCATGTGGGAGACCAGGAATAAGCTCCTGGCTCTTAGTTTCCTATCAGCCCAGCTGTGGCATTGAGGCCACTGGGGGGTGAACCAGTGGATGGGGCTCTTTCTCTTTCGCTCCCTCTCTCTGATTAACTCTCTCTCTCAAATACATAAAAAAATATTTAAAAAAAAAAAGAAACAAAGAGAGGGCATCACATAAGATCTTTGGTACTTTCCTATTTTCCTCTCCTCAAATATACTTTTGTATTTTTTCTGACCCCCTGTCACCTGTGCACGCTTCCTCACTTCTCAATGCCCTTAAACTAAGTACTCTTACAGTACTGCCTCTTCCTGTTATTGCCTTATTCTCTCCAAACTCTACCTTCTTTCTCAGGCCCTATACTAGGCATATCAAAAATTTTCAATAAATATTTTGTTTTCTTGGAAGTTGTATAGGCTATCTATCCCTATTTAATAAACTATAGCAAAACGTAATGACTTTAAAAAAAAACATAAAATTATTATTTCTGCAGGCTCCTAAAATTTGCTATACTTTGTTAATCTGGTGAAGCTTGGCTAATACTAAATAAATTGACTCTTGTGTAGGTGATTAGCTGTTGTTTAGGTGGGGTCTGCTTGGTCTAAATGTCTGGAAGTTGACTGACATTTAGAACAATGATGTGGATGGACCCCCTATCTTTCATCGTCACCGGGCTACCCTGGACTTGCTCACACCAAGTACAGCAAGAGTCTTACAAGGAGAGTTGAGTTGCCCTTCAGCTTGAGGTTTCAAATTTTCCCTGCATTTTCTTGGTTAAAACACATCACAAGGTTAGGCCAGATTCAACAAATGAGGAAACAGACTCTACATCTTGATGAGAAAAGCAGCAAAGTTTCATTCCAATGGAATGATAGTAGAAGGAGAAAACCAATTTCAACTATTTTTCTAATAGACACACAGTAGAAGTCTCAATTTTTCATTTTGCTCCCACATTGAAAAATACATCTATATTCTACCAAGATGCCCCAAATCTCATTTCATCATTACATCACACTATGCATTCAGGATCTCTTGCTATTCATCAGGTCCAGATGCACTGCATTGTTCTAACCCTGTAAAGTGTTTATGTTTGCTCCAACTCCTTCAATCTTTGAAAAACAGCCAATTTTCTTTCTTGCAATACTTCGATAAGGGCCATGATTAGAAGCCAACTCACCATCCTGAGTCTTTGCAACCACTTCCCCTAGAGCCACACGTTCAGAGGGCAGAATCTTCCTTCCAAGCTATTGCATGTGGTGGTTTTACAAAATATTTTGCTGCCTATGTTTTCTTCTTCCTGGCTAGCACCAAACTCAAATTAAAAAACACACTAAAAATGTTTTATTATCAACATGCCTAGCTTCAACTATCAATGTACTTATTTTCTAATTTAGTAGCACTATTATTTCAAACAAAACTGCATCTCGCGTTTGCTTTTTCTAAGAGTTTATTCCTTGCTACCATCAATTGTGATGAGTGTATTTCATTGGCACCATTCTGTACAGGAATCAAAGACACAGAGTCCATTTGTTTGGGGGAAGGTAAGAAAAGAACATACATGAGACCCTGAAGAATTTACAATATACTAATATGGAAGAATCTTCCAGGTTTGGGAAGTGATCTCCACCCACACAAGCTTCCCACTTTAATTAAAAGGCAATGAAGAGGTGGAATTAGGAGAGTTACACCTTACTGTATACACCCCTACCTGCTCCTATCTTCCGGTTCCATATGATCTCAGTGATGCTGCTGAGCATTTCAGCTCTGTGCTATCTGTATTGTACAAGATGTGTGTGTGTGTGTGTGTGTGTGTGAGAGAGAGAGAGAGAGAGAGAGAGAGAGAGAGAGAGAGAATGGAATGAGACAAGGACAATTTTCCCTATCCAGAGTCAAGAAATCTTTCATGTGGGTTACCTGATACAAAGCAGAAATTCCAGACTTTGTCACAGGTCCAGGAAACAGTGAAGTTTAACCCAGACTGCTTTCCACTACCCAGTGCAAAGCCAAATCCTGGTCCTTAACCCAAAGGACGTTTTCCTAATTTTCATCTCTTTATGATTTTGAAGTGTGTATGCTTGGAAATTCTATAACCCTTGAAATCTCTGCTTTTAATGTGGCCATTCATATAGATTAGCTTACATACTAAGCATGTTTTCAAGCACATGAAAAGTCGGTGCTCTTTTAAAAAATATATTTATTTATTTATTTGAAAGTCAGAGTTACAGAGAGAGAGGGAAAGGCACACAGACAAAGATCCTCCATCTACTGATTTACTCCCCAAATGGCCACAATGTTCAGGACTGAGCCAGGAGCCAGGAGCCTCACTGGGTCTCCACATGGGTTCAGGGGCTGCTTTGCCCACACCATTAGTTGGGAGCAGCCAGGCCGGAGCTGCAGCTCACTAGGCTAATCCTCCACCTGCAGTGCTGGCATCCCGGGTTCTAGTCCTGGTCGGGGCACCGGATTCTGTCCCGGTTGTCCTCTTCCAGTCCAGCTCTCTGCAGTGGCCCAGGAGGGCAGTGGAAGATGGCTCAGGTTCTTGGGCCCTGCACCACATGGGAGACCAGGAGGAAGCACCTGGCTCCTGGCTTCAGATCAGCGCAGTGACAGCCGTAGCAGCCATTTGAGGGGTGAACCAACAGAAGGAAGACCTTTCTCTCTGTCTCTCTCTCTCATTGCCTAACTGCCTGTCCAAAAAAAAAAAAAAAAAAAGTGGAGCAGCCAGAACATGAACAAGCATTGGGATGCCAGCAATGAAGCAATGGGATGCCAGCACTGAAAACAGTGGTTTTATTCACTACACCACAGTGCCGGTCCTGTCTGGATGCTCTACCTAAACTTGTTTATATATTCTCCTTAACATTGAGCAAAACTATTTTTACACAGTAGCTATAAAGAAATTTTTTGATTAGTTGATGGATTAGTCTGAGTTCTTCAGAAATAGTCTTTTCTAGTACTACATCTCCAGCTCTCTAACAGTATCAGGGTGTCCACAATTCAATTCAATCCTGACACTATCTACCCAGAGTTAGAACCACATTGCACAAGCAGTAGGTCTCAGTCTAATAAGAATGTCTCTACTTTGAATGCCAGTAGCAGGTATTGGACCACTCATGCTTCTCCTGACCAGCTACACAAAGAGAGATTTCCAAATCCCCATTTCAACCTTAACAATTTGTTGGAATAGCTCATAGATCTCAGTAAGGCATTCCATTTCCCTTCACTGATTGGCTATAAAGGATGCAACTTGGGAACAGCCAAATTGAAGAGATGTACAGGTCAAGGTGTGTAGGGAGGGGTTGCAGAGCCTCAATGCCTCCTTCTGTGCACCACTCTCACACACTTCAATGGGCTAAGCCGGAAGTCCCATTGCCATTCCTAGAGGTGTCATCAAGGTATGAGTAGCTAATAACCCCATCTCCAGCCCTTCTCCCTTTTTCAGAAGCTGAGGATATGGCTAAATGTTCCAGGCTTCTAATCAAGGTTTGATTTTTGGCAACCAGCCCTGATCCTGAAACTATCTAGCTATCCAGGGGTCTGCTAAAAGCTGACTCATACTATATATATGAATATAAGACATATACTTTTTGATATTGAGGAATCTGCTTTGCTATGGTGAGGACAGTGGATGTGATTACATGCTTGCTATAAACTAGATAGTATTTTTTGATGGACAAAGTCCATTTGGTAAATTAAAAGGGTTGTCACTGTGCTTCCATAATTCTTTTTCAGTCTTCAAAGTGAATAAAATGGAATTCAGTAAGTAAATAAACAAGTAAATAAAATCCACAATAAAATCTTAATTACTTCTTTCTGTGTAGAAATATACATCACACATCATTTTTTTTCTTTCTCTTGTTTATAATGCCATTTCTCCTTTCATAGAATGGTCTATGAGAGGGATATAACAAATATTTTAAAATGAAATTTTTCATTGCCTTTTTAAGAAGTTAATAAATATGTAAATAAATAGCTATCTATTTAGGTTAGATGTCAGTGTTCTGGATATAATGAAATGTTACACATGCTTTGCAAATGTGGGCAACCTCATGATTTCACTTATTTTGAATTATCATCATTCAATGTAGCTGAATAAAGATTATCTAATCTTTGACAACAAAAGAAAAAGCAAGAGGGACTGGCACTGTGGCATAGGGGCTAAGGCACTGCTTGCAGAACCGGTACCCCATATGGGCACCGGTTGGAGTGCTGCTCCATTTCTGATCCAACTCTCTGCTAATGCACCTGGGAAAGCAATAGAAGGTGGCCCAAGTGCTTGGGCCTCTGCATTCACCTGCAAGATCCAGATGAAGCTGCTGGCTTTTGACCAGCCCAGTCCAGGTATCCATTGCAGCCATTTGGGGAGAGAACCAACTAAGTGGAAGGTCTCTCCCTGTCTCTCTTCCTCTAGCTCTCTCTCTCTCTCTCTCTAAGTCTGCTTTTCAAATAAATCAGTAATTTTTTTATATAAGGGAAAAGGGGGCACAATGATTAAGATACAGCTTGATGTGCTTACTTCTCACATCTTAGTGCCTGGGTCTGAGTCCTGACTCTCTTTCCAACTCCAGAGTCCTGCTAATGATGTGCAACTAGGAAGCAGCAGATGATGGCTCAATTACTTGGGTCTCTACTTGGGTTAAGATCTGGGCACTTGGCTTCTTCCTGATCCAGCTCCAGTTTTTGCAGGTATTTGACAAATAAGTTAGGAGATCTTTTTCTGTCTATCTCTCTCTCTTTTAAGTAAAGTAAATGAATAAATCTTTTTTTAATTTTTAAAAAATATGTATTTATTTATTTACTTGAAAGAGTTACACAGAGAGAGGAGAAGCAGAGAGAGAGAGAGAAGTATCCCTCCAATGGTTCACTCCCCTGTTGGCAGCAATGGCCGGAGCTTCGGTGATCCAAAGCCAGGAGCCAGGAACTTCTTCCGGGCTCCCACGTGGGTGTCAGGGCCCAAGGAATCGATTCATTTTCTACTGCTTTCCAAGGCCATAGCAGAGAGCTGGATCAGAAGTGGAGTAGCCAGGTCTCGAACCGGCACCCATATGAGATGCTGGTGCTTCAGGCCAGGGCGTTAACCAGCTGTGCCACAGCACTGGCCCCAAACATTTTTAAAAAGGAAATACCAATGTTAAATTGGAAAAATAACTGTTTTATGTTGAACTGTTTATCTGATTACATAAAGCCAATGGTTTCATTATAAATGGTTCATTTAAATAAGTAAGTATATGTTTGCTTTGTTAAAATGTCAATGCCTGTGACAATAGTTTCTTTCCGTTTTAGAGCAGCATCCATATCTTACTCTATATTAAAAAAAAGTTTGATAAATAAAAGCTTACATTAAGTTTTTCTTTTTCACCTATTTAATAGAGCAAATTTACAAGGTTTTACTGGACTGCATTGCTGTCTTTGAAAATTAATCATTTTTATATTAAATTTGCAGATTGTCACTTATTTACTGGCCTGGGGCAAGACATGTTTTACTTTTCTTATCCAACTATTAAAGAACTTCCCTAGAGTAAATGAGTTTCTAATATTAGATAGTCTGGAGAAGTGAAGAGAAAAAAATTCTGTGAGCTGGAACATAAATGATTTGTATATGTTAGAGTGTATTGAATATACTCAAATCAGCTTTTAAGATGTTTTTGTTTAGCTAAATAATAGGAGTTACAGAACATGAACTGTGTGAATTTTTGGAAGGAGAGGTACATGGAACAGATGTCTTGGATGTTATCTTATCTTTATTGTGTATTTTTTCTCTTTATCTACCCTATTTCCTATCAATGAGTTTGTGTGTATGTTTGTGTGTATGTCCCTAGTATAACCTCTCAAATGAAGGTTTATCACTGTTCCTAGAGACTAAAACTGAAGAGTCGTGTAAAATGTTGCCCCTTTCAACACTAAGATAAAAAGATAAGACACATAAAGAATTTCTTTTTTCTTAATAGTTTATTTTATAAGGGTTTGTATTTACAGAAAAGTGGTAGAGGTAATACAGTTCACATATACCTCTTACACAATGTCCTCTACAATGTGTGACACTATTTTAACTTGTTACATTTAGTGAATGCATACTGACATTTCATTATTATAAACTAAAATGTCTATATTATTCTTATTTCCCCAGTTTTTACCTAATGTTCCTTCTTTCTTCTTTGAACACAGTCAGGGTACCACATTGGTTTTAATGCCTTCTCCTTAGACTCCTGCTGGTGTGTCAATTTCTCAAAACATTCCTCGATTTTTATGAACTGGTGTGTTTCGATGACTACTGAGTCCAATATTGTGTAGAATGTCATTCAGTTGGAATTCGTCTGAAAATTTCCTCATGCTTAGACTGGACTTATAGGGTTGGGGAAGAAAACTGCAGGGATAATGTGATATTCTCCTCGAATCATACCTAAATTATGCCCTAGCAGCATGACATGTCATTCCTGATCCTGACTGTTAACCTGGATGAAGAGGTAATTTTATGGGTTCTCACCTCTTCTCTATGGACAGAAGTCATTATTTACAGCCCACACTTGAGTAGGGAGTCAGGCTCCAACTCCCAGGGATGGAGACTGGGAGTATCTACACAAATTATTGGCAAATCCTGTATACTGGAGATTTCTCTTCCCCTCTGCTTGTTTATTTACTTTTTTATTTACAGGGTACATTTGTGCTTATTTGTTTTACACGATGAGTTATAACCCAACATTACTATTTGCTCAAGTTGTTTCAGAATTAACCATTGAGCACTTTTTTGTTTAGTTTGTATGTACCTTGAATGTGCCCCATCACAATGGGGCTGGTTTTCTTTCTATAACTTCAGGTTCATACTCTTTATTTTCTGCCCCATCCTAACATCAACAATTTATTTAATGAGTTCTTGTTTCACAGTGAGGAGCTGATGGGTTTCTTGGAAATAAAGCATAAAGTGCATATCCATCTTTTAAGAAAAACCAAAAAAAAAAAATTAAAAATCAAAACAAAACAAACAAAAAAACCCACAGTCAGGTTAATATTAGTTCACACTAAACCAACAGCAATTTATCAAAATTACCATGTAAATGTACACACCAGTGATTTTTGTTAAAGATTTTTTTATTTATTTGAAAGAGTTACACAGAGAGAGGAGAGGCAGAAAGAGAGAGAGAGAGGTCTTCCATTCGATGATTCACTCCCCAATTGGCTGCAATGGCTGGAGCTGTGCCAATTGGAAGCCAGGAGCTAGGAGCTTCTTCGGAGTCTCCCACGTACTTGCAGAGGCCCTCTTCTACTGCTTTCCAAGGCCATAGCAGGGAGCTGGATGAGAATTGGAGCAGCTGGAGTCAAACTGGCGCCCATATGAGATGCTGGCACTTCAGGCCAGGGTGTTAACCCACCATGCCACAGCGCCAGCCCTGCACCAGTGATTTTGTGTTGACTTTCCCTCTCCAGATTTTTGTTTTGCCAGCCTCATTTCTCTGATGAGTTACAAAAGTTATTGATTTTTGCTTACTTTGGCTTTCTTTTCTTTCTTGTTCTGAGAATGGGAGTGATAACTCCCAAGATGCACATATGTAGGAATTGAAAATAGAATGTATCAACCGTGTTATGGAGATAAGAGATTTTTTTTTTAAATTTTACACTTATTTATTTGAAAAGGACAGAGAAAGAGAGAGAGAGAGAGTAAGTTTCCACCTGCTGGTTCACTCCCCAAATGCCCTGCACCAGCTGTAGATGGACAGTGACTGAAGCTGAGATCTGTGCCAGGAAAGAAATTTCTTGAGCCACCATTGTGGCCTCAGAAGGTATACATTAT
This sequence comes from Sylvilagus floridanus, assembly GCA_949820135.1. NCBI lineage: Eukaryota > Metazoa > Chordata > Mammalia > Lagomorpha > Leporidae > Sylvilagus > Sylvilagus floridanus. The sequence continues at coordinate 89,415,255 of OX463226.1, read as the reverse complement.
CAGAAAGCTAAAATAAGGAGCCAGACTCAGGAATTCTACCCAGATTCTTCTATATGGGACACAGGCATGTTAGTCTCTAGGCCAAATCTCTTACTTTCTTGTCCATGTTTTGTCATGACATTGAAATGTGCATGTAATGTCTCTGCCTAAGCTTTACTCTATGATTTTTCACCAAGTGAACACTTTCTTATTGTGGTCATTGACCATACAAGTTAGGAATGTGTAATACTATTGAAATTGGAGAAGACCCCCTAAAATTTACACTGAAATGTGGCCCCTTAAAGTTCCCTAGAAATGCTATCCAGGGTGCCACATATAGTATTACCAGAATTTGGGGGCCATATGATTTCACCACAGGCTTATTACTAAATCCCCAATATTAATAAGCCCAAGAGGGTTCTTGCCTAATATTTAGAGAAAAATTCTAAATACCAGCATGGATAAACAAGGCAGCATGGTACATTTTAAGCTTTTATTTAGTGAGAAAGATACATAGGAGAGTGAGAGCTTAAGAGAGGTAAATAGGAGTTCATACCAAGCACCAGGAACCAGCTACATGGAAGGGCATCTACGCCTGTATCTGGGCCAGGAAGCCTAGAGCACATGGCCTGAAGGCCATGCGCCCTGGAGACACTGGGCTACAGCAAGCCCCCTCCTGACAAGAGGCCAGGGAAGAAGAGTGGGAGGGGCCACACCATGTCCTGGCTTTTAACCCACTTCCAAAGGGGAGTGGTTAATTAACTTGATTGGCTGGTGGGCACCCAGGTGTGGCCAGGTAGGGGAATGAGTCCACACAGGGGCATAGTGAAGGTATCAGATAGGGCGTGAAGTCACACAGGGGTGTGGCGAAAGTGTGGTCTTCCAGTTCACAAATCTAACAATTTTAGCCTGTATGTCTGCCTACTTCACTATCTCTAAAATTGTCTTGACACAAAACTTTGAACCATAAAATGATTAAATCTACTTACCCCAAATCCAGTTTATAGAAAATCCAAGGGATAGAAGTACATGCTGACTAACACCACTGGAATGCAATCAATAATTCCATGCTATGGCAAACTCTACAAAGAAAAAATTTGATGAACACTGACTAGATAATATTGATATTAAGAAGTTATTAATTTGTCTAGGTTTGATAATGGTATTGAATTTGCCACTTTTATAAGTTCCTTTTTTTTGAGACATATATTGAGTTGACATAACAAGTGGTCTGAAATTTCTTTCAAAGTAATCTTTTTGAGGGTGTGTGCAAAGGGATAGATGAGACTCATTTTGCTGTGACTTCAACTTGAGTGAGAGGTATCTGTGAATTCATTACACTAGTTTCAGGACTAAAGTACATAAATAGATAAATAGGTAGACATAAATAAATGTAAATATGTCAATAAAAGTTTTTAAAAAGACTTATAATGATTGGGAGAACATGAGAAAGCAGGAACCACCTGTTGTTTATAGCACTCATAGCGAAAGAGCTTTGAAAATACATTTAATTAAAACCATGCTGAAAGCGGTGGCATTTAATACTATTCCTGATGAGATTTCCTCTAGCAACCATGTAGAATTCTATGTTATTCTCAGCCCAATTATCATCCAAGTTTTTAAAAGTACATATTACCCTTTTCTTAGTCCCAAACCTCTTCAATTTCCTTATTTAGCAAGTATTCTCTTTTGGTTGCTTTCCTGTTGATGAAATCCACTTTGATTATTCCTGTTTTAAAATGTGTTTGCTTATACGGGGGTGGGATTCAAAATGTTCATGGAATAATGGCATTTTAAAACAAGTTTATTTTGGTGCAAAATATTTTTGAAATCCATATTTGGTTATTTCATCAGACATATTTCCTTGAACTTTTTGAAGACCATTTGTATGTAAACAAATATCATCCACCCATTTTAAAATCAGAATGCAACTAGACTATTATTTTGTTTGCCTTATTTATAAGACTCCTAACCACATTCTTTAATATTACTTTTCTTCTTTGTTGCAGTGTTGTTTCAGATGAGGTATACTAAAGATTACAAACTGCTGGTTTTATTCATAGGTTCTTGAATACAAAGAAGCAAGAAGCAAACGGAGATCTCATGAGCAGCCATCATCTAACTTTCTGAAATATTTAGTGTTTACTTTAAGTGACATTTTAAAAATCAATAAGTATTAATTTCAAAAAAGAGATGACGCTTAGTGGAGCATATGTTCTGCAGTGAGACCTTCATAAACACTAACTGCATAACTCAAAATTTACCATGTTTGTGCTCTCCTCTCTCAGGATGAAAAAGAGGTCTGATTTGATTTTCAAACACTAAAATACACTTACTAATTTTGAATTCATGTTGGAAGTAGGAGAATCAAAGTAACTAAAAAAGAAAACAAAAGAATTTAAAGACTCTTCTTCCTGCTTTTTTCCTGTAATGGCTCCCGCTGTGGTTGCTAATCTGGACTTTTCAACACCATTTCAGATTTACCTTTCTTGAAATCCTTATTGGCCATGCTACCTTATGAAAATCTATCTGTCACAATTGTTTCAGTACCATGTAATCTCCCACACAACTTTATATGTTATTAAATTAATTTAAGGTCCTGTATATATGTTACTCACACCCCAATGAGAACATGAGCCCTTTGAGGACAGGATTATCTAGTAACTGCTACCTGTCAAAGCACATATATCAAAATTCAAAGCCCCAGATTCTTTAATGCTTATGTTTCTTCTCTGAATATATTATTTGCTGTACATAAGCTTGTCTGCTCAACAACACCTAAGTAGACCTTTTGGATGAATTATTCCTCTCTAAATATTTGTCCCAATTTTCTTTTCATCTAGATTAACTTTCACACCTACTTTCTTGTTGTATAAATCTGATCCACGATTTTATCTTATATCTCCCCTGTGTCACAGACCTTCTCAAGTTAGTGCACAGAATTTACTAGTTCATATGTATTATCCTTGTAGAAATTATTTGGGGTTTTTTTTGTATTTTCTGTTATCCTTTTAAATCTTAATGAAGCTATTTTCCCCGCATTACTCACAGAGAGAAACACAATGAGTACACAATTTATAATTGATGAATTTAATTTCTTTAGCATCATGTATTTCTTCCAATAATAGTTTAGTTATCAGTTCTTCTTAGGTCTGAAGACATTGTACAGAGGCATCAATGGTAAGAATATTAAAAATTGTTTTGGCAGGTGTGACAGGAGGGGAGTAGTGAATCTGTAATAATATCAGTGATGAAGAAGATGGATAAAAAGAGGGGGGATAATGTGCTTCTCCTCTTTCAAAGACACAGGACAGTACCCAAATTGACTGAATAAAATGGTTTGTAGTGGAGGATAAATAGAAAAGTGTAGGTAGAAAGTAGGTGAAAATGATGAGCATTAATCCTAGCTATATGATAGGGGAAGGAAAACGGAAGTCATCAAAAAGAAATCAGAAACCAACTTAACCTGGGAATTCAAGTTAGGTAACAATCCTTGATTGCTTTCCCACTCTTTTTTAACATTTAGTTAACATTTACCAAGAGCAATTCACTGTTCTAGGAATGCTGCAACTTCAAAGATACATGAATTATAGAGGGATATACAATTGCCCAGTAAGGTGGCAGCACTTCTGTTGCACACTTTCTGTCAGATCATGGATGCGACACTTTGCATCTCAGATTTCCATGTTCTTCTTCAGTAAAATGATGGGGTTGGATGAGATGAGCTTTTTCCCCTAACACTCCACAATTGGTTGAAAAAAAAAAAAAGCCCAGTCATTTTCCTTCTTAAGCTACTTCTGCCCCTCCACGCCCCCAAACATTTGTTTGCTGTCATAGACGAAGCTTTTAATACTGAACTGAATCTGCTAACAGGATGGGATTTTGACATTCACCACACCTACTGCCAAGGAAGAAGGAAGCCTCTGGGAAAGCTAATTGTGGGATCTGTCATTCTGCAGGCTTGGGCGAATGAAAAATTAGCTGATGCCCAGTGGGAGGTGTGGAAGCATGTTGGTGACGCATGCTGGAGAAACGAGTGTTTTGGAAGCTGCCAAGAACAACCAGTAGTTATCTCAGTCGTGGGTGTGAGACTTGGGAGGGAAAACCTTATTGGAAAGAGAATTGTACCTGTTGGAAAGTAGATGTGTATACACCTGCAGTGTGTGCAAGGAGAGGAATAGTGTTGCTGGGGATGCAAAATGCACCTGTGAGATTCCACATTGCTGGCTGTAGTTCTCCCTTAACAACACAAAATAAACAAGATTTCTCTCACATCTAATGCGAACTATTTTTTTCTCCCTTACACATGTTCTACTAATGATTTTCCATTCTAATTTGCACAATAGCTCTCTACCCAGGCTGTAGTTACTAAGCTCAAATGTGTGGCAATATCCAGGTGAAAACTTATTTTGTGCATTCTAGTTTCTTCATGTTATATCCATTCATTTCCCATCACCCATATATCTTAAGAGATGCAACTCAAGTCCCATTGATCATGCTTGTGGTTATTTTTCACTCAAGATACAAAGTACATAAGATATAATCTTTGAAGGATAAAAAGCAACTCTTTGTGACTACCATAGCTTTGTCTATTCACTTTAGTCATTAGTTAATACTTACAGTCTTATATTATTCATGGTTTTTGAAAGTGACTTCTCAACTGGTTAGTAAGTACCTTGAGGGCAGGTAACACTCCTTTTTCTCTGTATCTGTCATAGCACCTTAAGGTGCTTGGGACACATACTAGATATTTAAATATTGCTTTTCCAGAAACTGTTGGTTTAATTTTCTCAGTTAAGAAATCAAGAACATACTACTCTAGGGACTTTTAAGTTTGATTGACTGCCAGAAAATGGACTGGACAGATTTTAATGATGTCAAGTCATTGATAAAGGTTTACAAGGGTCTGGGTTAACCTTTTTTCATCCCTTTAAAAGGGCAGATTACCTCACAGGCCACAGTGCAAATGTCAATGACTCACTGCAGGGAATTGGGTCCATCTGGTACATGGCTTAATCATTAGCTCTTGAGAGTGCTAATGAAATATTGATCCCAATATAACACTCTTTTGGAAAGTGTGTAAGTTAATATCTGCCCCCTAATACATGTGGGTATATTAAGATCACTGGGCTGTGAAATGTACAAAGATGGAAGTTTATGGCTTTTTTCAGTCTTAAGAAAACCACTGACTCCATGATGTTTGAGATTTAACACCAAAGCACAGTTTTCTGTAGGTACCATAAGCTCACTAAAGCAGAAGATTTGGTTTATGTGGCACCAGTATTTCTGGATCACACCAATATCTGATCTGGGCTCCAGTGTTACCAAGGTTTACTAGGAAGGGAGGGCTAACAAATGCAGTGGACTAAACAATATTTTAAGAGATTGTAGAGTTTAATCTTCAGCTAGAATTCTGTGAAATGTCCTCAGGGAAAAAGATCACAGGTGAAAGACAAACAGAATACATACTAACAACTTTCCCTTTATTAATTCTAGTCTCTTCCTGAAGACTGATTTTTTTTTTCTGACTCATGGAAAGCATTCTCTGAATAATAGCCTTCACACTGTGGCTCGTTTTAGATTGAGTCTCTCTCTCCATCTTCATTCTAACAGAATCCTTCTCCATACAAATACTGTAATAAGAAACAAAGTAAAGTAAATTCAGAATAAACAAAATTGAGTTGGTATGGTCAATAGTGTAGCTTCCCTCATCACAGGGTGAGAGACTGTTAGAACATGCTACTGAAGATGAAGTAGCCAGTTAACATAGCACTTGTCATCCCCTGAGACTCTGACCACATGGCCACACTTGGTGAGTTTTTGAAAAGACAGAATCAAAATAGCAGGACCATAGAGAGAATCTGTGTATCACATCTGGAAATCTTTGGTAAGGTATAAAAGAAAAACAAACCCTGAGCTGAAGTTGCCCACTAGAAGCAAATGCAGAAAACCTGCTTTGCGAGATTATATTTTCTAAAAGTCAGAACCACTTTATTTGACTAGAAACAGTATTATTGTTTGAATTCTTTACTTTCTTGTATAGTTTTGATATGCTCATCAAGAACTGATAGTATATTGGCAAATAGTCTAACAGTATTTGGAGGAAGGAAGAAATGTTAGGAAATCAAACCCACCAAGTCTCTCTCAAATTGTTGCTGCTGCAATCTCCTGTTTTCATGTTATATTATACTTATTGTGAAATATATCCCTGAACTAGATTTGGAATGCAGCAAGAGGAATACATTCTGAGAAGATAAGACATATTTCACAACCTCATCTCAGCACTTTATTTTCCAGTCAAGTCCTTTATATAACGCGACTAAGCATAGAAAGACAAGAAAGAACAGAGCCCTAGTAACAGCTGTAAATTGAAACAAAGTGGTTACAACTCTAAATAACAATCCATTAACATGTTCTTATAATCAGTGTTCAAGGATTATTCTTACAATCAGAAAACTCAGTAGTTAGCTTTTAGAAAATAGAATCTCCAAAATATAAATTGATAGGCATCCAAATATGAAAGTTTTATCATCATAAAATTATAAGCCTGCAAAACAGAGTACCAAATTGAAATGATTAAGGAAGGGAGATTAATACTTCCCAACAGTATGGTTTGGCCTACATATTAAGAATGCTGGTGATATTTGGACATAAATTATTAGGTCAACACCATTGTCTACCAGTGAATTCTTGACAATCTTTTACACAGGACAAGAATAATCTTCTAGCAGAAAAATCCTTGGACAGTTGAGCAAAAACTCATTCCCATAATAAATAAATGAGACAACCTAACGATATGTTTGTGCATCTCTGATCCTGTCATTTAAATTTCTAGTAGTGTCCAATGGGTGCAATGTACCTAGATGTTTTGCTGCCCCTGAGACTGCTTTCTGTTTACCTTTTATACGCTCTTGATACTGTATGAGTGCACATGTCCATATGTATTATTCCTTCTTTCCTACTACTGTACTTTTGGTATGAAAAAGGTAAAATTTATTCATTAATGCCCTTGATTCCAGTATAAGGTAAATTAACAGCTGTCCAATTATTTCTCAATGATAAATTGTATCCCAACAATAGACTTGGAATGGCAAAAGGAGCTATATAAAAATTTTGGTCTAATGTCCTGAGAGAAACCTCAATATGCACTGTAGAAAAATATGTGACTCTTCAAACTTTTCACCAAAATATAATAGCAGAAGAGAGAAGTAGATAAGAGTACAAAAACAAATTGAGGCATGAAATTAGAAGTATTCTGCCCCAATTATTACTGTTCTAAAGCATGGTGTTTTATCTGAAACATTTAGATAAATTTTTTCATGCAATTCCACCATTGACCATTAAATTAAACTTGCTCTAAAAAGATACTCTCTGTTTATCTGTGGCATTTTATAGCCCTAGCCACCTTGGATGGCCTAGTTGGAGAAGTATGATTGTAGTAGTTAAGTGATCAGACTTGATTTAAATAGCTTAATAACAAGTATTCTACTTAAGAAATGAATGGTTTTGAGCAAGTTTCTTACCTAGTTTAATTTTTGGTCTTACCATTTCTAGTTAGCATAATAACTAGTACATATGATTGTTAAAAGAAGAATAAAGTGTTATATGCAAAGCACATCACACAGTGGTTAGAGTATAACTGACCCTTGATGATTAGTTGATATCATTGATAGCATTCATAGTTATTGGTTGCCTTAGGGTATAGTCTCTAATATGTAAGCATCCATTTTCATTAAAAATGACTTTCAAATGAAATGCTTTTGAACACAAATAACCATGAGGTTGCTCTAGGCAGCTCCCAAAACATTTGATTCATTGACTATATTCATTGTAACCTGACACCCACCAAGGGTTTTCAAAAACTTCCTGGAAAGTGCGTATAACAATGAAAAAAATTATGTAGAGATTTCAGATGCATTTTTGCACCAAAATAAACCTACCTTTTGTTTTTATTTCCTATGAACTTTTTGAAGAATCCATATGTAGTTAGTCTTTTACATGAATACTGGTTTAATTAAGATCAATAAATATTTGCCACATAGAAACAATATGTTAAGACCTTATTATTGCAGGCAATAAGGTTTTCCCTGAAGAAAAGGGATGCTCCCTGTATAAATCATCTGGAAAAAGAGGCAAGATCTAAAAATGGAAACTGTAATTCTGAAAATACGACTTTGATAGGCAAAGAGGGAACTTTGATTTTAGGGTCTTTAGTTTTGGATTTGAAAGATTACAAATTTAATGAGGTCGGCACCATGGCTCACTTGGTTAATCCTCCACCTGCAGTGCTGGCATCCCTTATGGGCGCCGGGTTCTAGTCCCAGATGCTCCTCTTCCAGTCCAGCTCTCTGCTGTGGCCCGGGAAGGCAGTGGAGGATGGTCCAAGTGCTTGGGTGCCTTCACCTGCATGGGAGACCAGGAGGAAGCACTTGGCTCCTGGCTTCAGATCTGCGCAGCTCCGGCCGTAGCAGCCATTTGAGGGGTGAACCAACAGAAGGAAGACCTTTCTCTCTGTCTCTCTCCCTCACTGTCAAATTAAAAAAAAAAAAAAAAGATTACAAATTTGAGTACCCACTTTGATGACACGGTCAGATGTCTCCCTCACATGAATACTGGCCAGGAGAGGTCACTACGGTTCCCATGAGATTTTCCCAGTTGATTGGCATATCAGTTATAGATCTGGCTCTCCATAATAAATTGTCAGTTAAACTTTCAAGTATGCTTAAATATGGAGAATTTGGAGAGTCTATACTTGGATGGTAAGGGAACTATTACTCTGAATCCAACAAGATGGTGACAACAGTAATCAGAAGGCGGTCCCCAGGGGAAATGGATTCTTTTCAGGGGGCAATAGTTCTGTGGCAGCTCTTGTTGATTTAATGATATTAACTGAATATCCTATTTTCTTAAAAAGAACTCACCTGTAACTCTACAGCATTCCGCCCTTCAGGTTGCCTTGCTTTGCAAAAGTTACCCGAATCAATTTGTGAAGGTAAAAACTTTCCTAACTCAGAAGTTCTTAAGTATCATCCATGTGACTCACAGTCTTAAAGTGGGAAAAACATAATTAGCACTTTCCAGCTTCAAAGAAGATTATAAACACTGTCTAATTAAACTTCCCAACACCTCCCTGGCACGGATGTAGTTATTTCCCCTTTCTGGACAGGTTAAGATAATCTATTCAAGGGAGGAGAATACAGATGCTTCTCTGCAGCAGGGCAACAACGACATCTTTTTCCACTCAGCAGGGGTCTAGGCTCAAAGTTAAGTTTAATCAAACACTTAATCAGCGTTACTTTACTGAAAATCGATATGCCTTATTTCATGTTCTGTGTTTGCAGGGAAAAAAGAAAGAAATAAAACCAAAATGCCAGTGTTTCAGTATCTCTTGTATTTAGAGAGCTTAATATGAAGTTGGACATGGCATTCAAACATTGTACTGTAATTACTGCAAATTAGAATATATCAAGGAATAATCTTGTCCCCCTTTTTATTGTTTTTCTGTCCTCCATTCTGTGCAGCATCAAAAAGAATTTTTGGAGTGCATATCCAATCATATTATTCTTTGTACAGTCTTTTTATAATTTTGTATGACTTGAAGGATTTATTCTAAACACCTGGGGTTCAATTTACTAACCTTTATAATCTTGGACACAATCTACTTGCCTGATTTTTCTGCTATGCCCAGATTTACAGAGTGAGTTCTAGTGCTAGAAACTTGTTTGCTAATTCACATATGTGCAAATTATTTTTCTAATCCCCATGCTTGTACTGTAATTCCATTTCTGCCCAGAATCTTCTTCCTTTTCCTCTTAGGAGCTCTCTCTATTTCTCTCTCCCTTCAAGGATCGCATGTTCCCAGATACCTTTTCTAACTTTGTCTTTGTTCCACTCCTGCCTCCTCTGAGTCCTCATGTATTTTATAAAATTTAGACTGCAATACAATAAAAGTAAAACAGCTATTATATTTCCACATGCTACTGTGATTATTTATCTCTCTAATTAGACTATAAGTATGGCGATAAGGGACAGAGTTGGATTGGCTTTTAAATCCCCAGAGTCTGGCATGGTCCCTGGAAAAGTACAGTTATTATTGAATTGCTGCCTTGCCATCTAGACTTGTGTCCTGCCACCCTACCCTTCCCATACTACACTCTGCTTTCAGTGGCTGGAGCTCATCAGGCCTTTGTATGTGCTGTTTTCTTAATGAGATACCTCTCTCTTCTCAAACATGTTACCTGGCTAAGGCCTAGTCATACCTCTAGAACCTGTTACTTAGCTCAAGTGAAAGGCTGAACAACAAACCCTCATGAAATTAGGAAAGCTTTTTATAAAGGTTCCCCAAAATGTTCACACCTCAGTATTATAAAGCTTCTTACTTCATTTCTTATCTGTACCACTATATGCAGAATTGTTGATATCAGTAATTGGCCTTACAGATTTTTAGATGTCTACTACTTAGCCCATGACTAATAATTTTCATTTGATAAAAAGAGAAACAAAGATGTTAAGTGAATAACATGATTAACATGGGTTTAAATAATCTGAGAAGTTTTCACAGAAGGCTATGGTCAGCCATCCATTTAAGCAGGTTCTGTATCCTTGGATACAGGTTTGAAAAGAAAAATGTTCCTATACGTTCATTGTGAACGTATAGGAACATTTTTCTTGTCATTATTCACTAAACAATGCAGAATATAGCAACTATTTACATAGCATTTACATTGCATTATGTATTATAAATAATGTAGAGATGATTTAATGTGTATACGAGGATGTTCGTAGGTTATATGCAAATTCTATACAATTTTATAGAAGAGACTTGAGCATCCTCAAATTTGGTATCCATGGAGAGTCCTGGAACTAATGCCCCATGGATAGCGAGGGATGACTGTACATTGAATTAGTGTTGAGTGATGGAAAGCATATGGAATGTGGAGAAGGAAGAGGCAATTCCATCTGGAAGAAACAGCAACAGCAGAGGCCGATGTGATAATTAGTGTAGCTGCTGTGGGAGCCCGTGAGGAACCAACCTTATCTTCAGAAGGGGATACGTAATATGGAGTCCTCCAAGAAACTATGTAGATAGGTATGTTGGGGACAGTTAAATGAGAGCCAAGGAAGATACCCGCTACTAATTAGTTTAGGAAAATTCTCTAATCTACATGCCTAAATTAAACAGGAAAGTTCTTGCACTTGTGTTGGGACCCAACCCGAGTGAGGAGTGGAGACATGAGTCCTTGCTCTATTAAAATATTCAAAAACACAGGTGTATTCCACCCAATGGCTAGGCACTAGGTGTACAAGGTGTACATCTGGCTGAAATACCTGGTTCAAGTCTACACTTGATCCACTGTATTGGGTTGCAAAGAATGTGAGTGGCAGAACATGGAGAATGGAAAGTAGGTCTTAGAGCCAGGCCTGGAAGAAGATTTCAACACCTCCATTTCCATTCCAATGTCCAGAACACAGTCACATGGAAACACCTAATGTGAATAGGGCTGGGACACACTATACCCTTGTTGTGTGGAGAAAAAATATTGATAGTTAAGGAATGTTTGAGATTGTCTCTGACACACACACATACACACACACACACAGTTTCCTTTAATGTAATAGACAACAGAAACAATTATAACTGGAAAGTTAAAGAACAGCAACATGAAAAGGTTGCTCATAGGGCAAAAATCTGGAGAAAAGTTAAAGCAGAGATGTTTAGAATTCTTAGTTCTAATTGGTTTCAATATACTTCACTATGTTTTTGGAAAACACTCGGGTAAATAACACACTTTGAGAGCAACAGGAGATAAGGTGACAGAGCTCAGCTTTGGAATCACATTTCTAACTTCCTGAACGAGTATTAAACTATATTGCTCTGCAATGTATGGAGCTAGAACTGTGGTTTCTCTTAAATTAAAGGTGGCTTACTGATTTATTCCCTAGTTTTATCCAAAATTGTATGATATCAATAAAGTTGCTTTGTCTCAGTTTCCTCACATGTAAAAAACAAAAAAAAAGGACAGAGGTTAGCTTTGTGGCACAGTGGGTTAAGCCATACCCTGCAACCTTGCCCTCCTATGTAGAGTGCTGCTTCCCTTCCAATCCAGCTTCCTGCTGATGCTGGGAAGGAGTAGATGATGCTCCAAGTGCTTGGACCCCTGCCACCCATGAGGGAGACACGGATATAATTTTCAGCTTCTGGCTTCAGTCTGGCCCAGCCTCAGATGTTGCAGATATTTGGGGAGTGAACTTGTGGATCAGAGGTGTCCCCCTCCCTCCCTCTCTCCCTCCCTCTCTCTCTCTCCCCCTCTCTGTTGATCTGCCTTTCAAATAAATCAATCTTTAAAAAATGGGGTTGGTGTAATGATAAAGGAAGCAAAATCAATAAAATCTTTCTAGAAACAATGCCAAGTATAAAATCAGTTCAATTAAAATGTGAGAATTATTAACAATGCTTATATGAACTTATAAACATTAACCAAGAATGCCTTTGAAGCTAAGTTCCCTTGTTTGTGTGGAACTCAGGGAAAGAAGAATCTCTATGTTCTGTTCTGCAGGATGTCATTCTAGTGCCTCTCTCCCACTGTTTCTCAAAGTAGAGTTCTCATATCAGTAGCAGCAGAAGCTAGCAATTTGTCAGAAATGCAGATTCTTTGGGCCAGCAACTTGTTAGAAATACATGTGATGTAGCCAGTAAAACCACCAGTGATGCCAGTATCCCATCTGGGCATGGGTGAAAGTCCCAGCTACTTCACTTCTGATACAGCTCCCTGCTAATATGCCTGGAAAAGAAGCAGATATGATCAAGTACTTGGGCCCCTGCATCCACACAAGAGACCTGGATAAAGCTCCTGGCTCCTGGCTTAGGTCTTACCAAGCCCCAGCCATTGCAGCCGTGTGAGTAATGAAACAGTGGATAGAAGATCTCTGTTTCTGCTTCTCTCTCTATAACTCCACCTTTTAAATAAATTAAAACGAAATTTAAAAAAAAATAGATTTCTAGTTAGTCAGATTCTGAGCATAGGGCCAGCAATCTGTGTGTCTCCTCAGTGCTCTAGGAGATCACAAGGTACTGTAAAGTTTGAAAACTACTCACTAAAAAGGACAATAGAGTGGACTGTTCTTATGGTTATTTATGGTTTCTGGCAACTTGAAAAACCTTAAAGAAGAGACTCTCTTGATCCTTATCTTGGGATATAGATCAGGAAGACTTCAGACCCAAAATAATAATGACTCTTACAGCTTTTAAAATGCAAATTCAGATAGATGCCATGAGACTGAGGAGTTGTGCTTTGGTCTTACTGCATTAAACCACATGAGGATGGGAGCCTGGCAGTTCACATGTCAGAAAGAGAGTGACTCCTATGGATGATCCCTTGCTTCTAATGTCTCGTTTTCCTGCTACCACTTACTGTCTCTGTTCTTTAACCCTTGGAAAAGTCCATGCATTATGCTCTTGAAACAGCCTCTTGGTACCTTCTGAATTTTTATAGTGCTTTGGGAGACTTCATTGGCAGTATTAGTGGGTTATGGAATGAGCAGAAGTAGTTGACCCCTTAGAGCCAACCTTGATCTCTGCATCAGCCGCAACTGCAGCCACTTTGGAAGCTGTTTTTAAAGGGACCTCACATGAACAAGTGTTCATTTTCTTTCCCCAGAAGCACAAATAATCCTATGCATAAAGCATATGCCTTCTATTAACATGATTTAGAGCCTACTCCTTGAGGAGTATTCAGCCTGGGATCCTTGCACTAGAGGAGCATTTTGACTTCTTATTGAGACAGATTACATTTCAAAGGTCATCAAATTAGCTGAAGGAACCTGGACCTGTTTGAGCCACCTGGAATAACACAAGCTAATCCCAAATATATTATCCTTGATCCCCAAATCTCTCCTGTGATAGAAAAGGGAGTAAGAGGTGGGCCTCAGTATTAGCTATATTGGAATAATTCACAGATAGGCCCCCAGGACATTTTAATGGCCAATCAGTTGCTCATTATGGCAAGAGCCATTAAGTCCCAGAGGGAGATAAATACCTAGAAATAGAGGCAAAAGGAGTGTTAACTCCCTGGAGTGTTTGGTCCCAAACATCCAGTTAATCTCTTGAGAACTGTACTGGACCCAGGTAAGTCACAAAGCTCTTGCCTAAAAGTAGCATAGCTGCTTAATTTTTCTCTCTTAAAGTCAATGTTTCTCATACTCAATTGTAAATCAGGATTTCTGCTGTGGAAGGGGTGGGGAATGCCTTGTAAAATGCATTTTCTACCACTTCAAGCTCATAAAAACCAGTTCAGAATATATAAGATTGGTTTCAAGAACATGGGACTTTACCAGTGCCTCAGGTTTCTTAATCTAAAGTAGATAGATAGTGAATTATAATACACATTCTAGACTTTAACACTACAGTGGTAGAAAAATAAAAAAGACAGAGCAAAGTAAGGAGAAAAATAATGGGAAAGAATACTTGGCCAGTGTTGCAGCTCAATAGGCTAATCCTCGCCTACGGCGCCAGCACCCCAGGTTCTAGTCCCTGTCAGGGCTCTGGATTCTGTCCCGGTTGCTCCTCTTCCTGTCCAGCTCTCTGCTGTGGCCCGGGAGGGTAGTGGAGGATGGCCCAAGTGCTTGGGCCCTGCACCCGCATGGGAGACCAGGAGAAGCATCTGGCTCCTGGCTTTGGATCAGCGCAGTATGCTGGCCGCAGCACGCCGGCCACAGCGGCCATTGGGGGGTGAACCAATGGAAAAGGAAGACCTTTCTCTGTGTCTCTCTGTCTCACTGTCCACTCTGCCTGTCAAAAAATAAATGAATAAATGAAAAAATAACTAAAAATACAGAATACTTGCCCAACTGCAAAAGCAAACCATACCTTTTGACCAACCCTGGCAGGACACAATCCGTGTGAGTGACAGCTCCAGCTGAATGTGCTCACCCTTCTCCCACCAACAAAGCTTTGTGAGAAGGAGTTGTGAAGGACACCTCATGACCATAGGAAGCCGCTATTACTATTATGTTTATTCTGCTTAAGGCAAGCTGTTTAAAAAAGAAGAGCCATTTAATGAGTCTGTTTGATATCACATCAACACAAACGAAAGCTTTTGTTGAAATTGGTAGAAACACGGAAGAGGCAATGCAGCCTGAACTGTCCCTTCCATGAGATCTCTCATACTGGGGCTAAGATACATTCACCTGAAGGCCCTTTTATCTTACCTGTACCTACCAGAAGAGTTTTGTTTCTTTTGGTTACTATGACTCTGAGTTCAAGAAATACTGATTCAATTTCATCAAAATAAACAAACATCTCTTAATCTAATATTAATGATTAGATGCAACAGATAAAGGGCTGATAACGAGAATCTACAATGAAATCAAGAAACGACACAACATTAAAACAAACAACCCACTTAAGAGATGGGCTAAGGACCTCAATAGACATTTTTCCAGAGAGGAAATCCAAATGGCCAACAGACACATGAAAAAATGTTCAAGATCACTGGCAATCAGGGAAATGCAAATCAAGACCACAATGAGGTTTCACCTCACCCCGGTCAGAATGGCTCACATTCAGAAATCTACCAACAATAGATGCTGGAGAGGATGTGGGGAAAAAGGGACACTAATCCACTGTTGGTGGGAATGCAAACTGGTTAAACCACTATGGTAGTCAGTCTGGAGACTCCTCAGAAACATGAACATAACCCTACCATACAACCCAGCCATCCCACTCCTTGGAATTTACCCAAAGGAAATTAAATTGGAAAACCAAAAAGCCGTCTGCACACTAATGTTTATTGCAGCTCAGTTCACAATAGCTAAGACCTGGAACCAACTCAAATGTCCATCAACAGTAGACTGGATTAGGAAATTATGGGACATGTACTCTACAGAATACTATACAGCAGTCAAAAACAATGAAATCCGATCATTTGCAACAAAATGGAGGGATCTGGAAAACATCATGCTGAGTGAATTAAGCCAGTCCCAAAGAGACAAATATCATTTGTTTTCCCTGATTGGTGATGATTAACTGAGCACCAAAGAGGAAACCTGTTGAAATGAAATGAACACTATGAGAAAATAAGACATGATCAGCTCCTGTCTGAACTGTTGATGTACAATCTAAATCTTTACCCATTTTAGTATCTCCCCTTGTTGTTTGTATTCGTTCTAGTAGTATGGGTTGAATCTGGCAACTAACACACAATTAGCTGTAGGTGTTTAAATTTTAAATGAAAAGTGATCCCTGTGAAATATAAGAGTGGGAATAAGAGAGGGAAGAGATGTACAATTTGGGACATGCTCAATCGGAACTGCCCCAAATGATAGAAGTGTGCCAGGGGATTCCAATACATTCCCATCAAGGTGGCATGTACCAAGGCCATCTCATTAGTCCAGGTGATCAATTTCAGCTCACAATTGATCACACTGATAGGTCTAAGAGTAAAAGGGTTCACACAAACAAGACTAGTGTCTGCTAATACTAACTGATAGAATGAAAAAGGGAGAGAATGATCCAACATGGGAAGCGAGATACACAGCAGACTCATAGAATGGCAGATGTCCTAAATAGCACTCTGGCCTCAGAATCAGCCCTTAAGGCATTCGGATCTGGCTCAAGAGCCCATGAGAATATTTTAGCCATGGAAAGCTAAGACACTCTGAAAAACAAAAAAAAGAAGACCTAAATGAAAGATCTCTGTGAGTGAGATCCCAGTGGAAAGAACGGGGCCATCAAAGAAGGAGGTACCTTTCTCTGAAGGGAGGAGAGAACTTCCACTTTGACTATGACCCTGTCGGATTAAGATCGAAGTCAGCGAACCCTAAATGCTTCCATAGCCTCGGCAACTCATGACTAGAGCCTGGGGAGATTACTGACGCCATAAACAAGAGTGTCAAATTGTTAAATCAACTTCAGGAGTCACTGTGTACTTACATCTCATGAGGGATCTGTCCTTAATGTGTTGTCCAATGTGAAGTAATGCTATAACTAGTACTGAAACAGTATTTTTTCACTTTGTGTTTCTGTGTGAGTGCAAACTGATGAAATCTTTACATACTATAATATTAAATCGATCTTCTGTGTATAAAGATAATTGCAAATGATTAAAAAATCTTGGTGTTAAATTGGAAATTGCATAGATAATTAATCAATTTTTTAAAAAAAATCATGTAGGATCTCTGTCTTTAATGTACTGTACAATGTGAATTAATACTATAACTAGTACTCCAACAATAATTTCAGTTTGTGTCTCTATGTGAGGGCAAACTGTTGAAATCTTTACATAATATGTTCTAAACTGATCTTCTGTGTATAAAGAGAATTGAAAATGAATCTTGATGTGAACAGAAGGGGAGAGGGAGCGGGAGAGGGGAGGGTAGCGGGAGGGAGGGAAGTTGTGAGGGGGGGAGCCATTGGAATCCATGAGCTATACTTTGGAAATTAATATTCTTTAAATAAAAGCTAAAAAAAAAATATTAATGATTAGATCAACTAAGACTGAAATGCTGACCTTTGGTTTGGTGACGTATTTGATTTTAGTGAAATGAATCATCCCTTTCTTAATTGTCTGGAATCCTTTTTCAATTATTTTTCAATTATTTTTTAAAGATATATTTATTTATTTGAAAGGTAGAGTTACAGAGAGGCACAGGCAGACACAGAGAGAGGTCTTCCATCCCAAATGGTCACAAAGGCAGGCGCTATGCTGATCTGAAGCCAGGAGCCAGGAGCTTCTTCGGGGTTTCCTACCTGGGTGCAGTAGCCCAAAGACTTCAGCCATCTTCTACTGCCTTCTCAGGCCATAGCGGTAAGCTGGATCAGAAGTGGAGTAGCCGGGACTCGAATCGGTGCCCATATTGGGACTCTGGCATTTCAAGTGTGGCTTCTACCCTCTACGCCACAATGCCCCCCCCCTTTTAAACATTTATATATTTTGTTTGAACGACAACATTACAGAGAGATAGGGACAGAGATATCTTCCATCCACTGGTTCATCCCCAAATGGCTGCCACAGCTGGAGCTAGGCCAGACCAAACCCAGGTGCCAGGAGCTTCTTCTGGCTCTCCTACATGGGTGCAGGAGCCCGAGAACTTGGACAGTTTTCTGCTGCTTCCCCAAGTGTATTAGCAGGGGGCTGGATCAGAAGTGAAGCAGCCAAGAATTGAACCTGTGCACATATGTGATTCTGGCACTGCAGGCTTAACTTGCTACACCACATTGCTGGCTCCTGGAATCCTCTTCTGATAAGAGCAAGCCCTTGGTGTCAGAAGCAATTTAGTTAGGTTCCTGTTTACACCACTAATTATTCAGGTAGTGCTACAAACGGGTAAGTTTTTTGCACCTCAGTTTTCATATTTATTCAATGAGGAATAAAATCTACGCCAATTTCACTGGATTATTTTTTATACTAATGAGACAATGCATATAAGGACATATCTAAAGCTATAAAGCAGTCAATTTTTTTTACCAAAAACATTAGATTATTTAATGAATATTTTTTATTTGTTTGAACTTTATTCTCTAAAATCTTTTAAGAGAAAGAGTAGAATCTTCCTTTAGCCCCAGAATCTCTTATTTATATCATAAAATCACATTATGTTACATATGCTCTTCTTTTGCTACTCTTTTTATTATAAATTGTATATACCTTATCAAAAACGTTTGGGACCAGACTGTTTTAGATTTTAGCTTTTTTTGGGGGGATGGCAAGAGGAATTTGAGAATATTTATATGTTCATATACTCATAGATGATATATCATGCAAAGGGGATCAACTCTAAATATACCACATATACATGGCCTGAAGGTATTTCATGCAATATTTTAGTACAACTGCATTTTTCCTATGACTGATCACACAAAATCAGCCGTAGAATTTTTCAGTTGTGCTATGATATCATGTTGGTACTCAAAAAGTTTTGACTTTTTGAGCATTTTGATTTCAAATTTCCACATTAGAATGCTTCAACCTGTATTATCATGATTCTTAAATTAATGTAGGTCTCTTTGTGGGCATCCTAACTGGCATCTTACCTGCAGGGCCAAACACCTACCCCCAAGGAGTTTTGAAATGACCTGTGTGTTCCACCTCATATCCCTGCCATCCTGAAATAATGTGTGTTCATTTGCTTCTCTTTTTTGTAGTATTGTTACAACCTTTGTCAGTAACCTTTAAGTAATATATTGTTTAATTTGGGTGCTTTGTGAGCATTATAAAGATGGTATGCTGCTAAAAAAAAAAAAAAAAAATTAATGTAGGTCTCAGTAAAAGACCTCACTATGGATGTAAAATTCAGGAGCAGAATTTTCTTTCTAGGTATACTGTTTACAAACATATTTCTTCTTTAACTTAGCAAGCTTTTATTGAGTGCCATATGAGTTAGTCTTCATTCTAGGTCAGTAGTTCTGAGAATAAAGCAACCCATTTGTCCTCAAGGAGTTTGTAATGAGGTAGAGATCCCCATATATGAACTGATTTGTGTACCATAGGGCACAGTGTTCTATGAGAAAGGGAAGGACCCATATCCCAGGCCAACACAATCACAGAAGAATTCTGGGTGAAGTTGAAGCTGATCTTTAAGAGAATCTTGAACTGAATGTTGATATTAGGGAAAGTGGGAGAAGGAAGGTTAGACAAAGAAATAAGCCAATCCAAATGAATGGCCATCTCAAATTCCTAGTCTTGTTTAAAGAATTGTAAATAGTTTAATATGGCTAATGAGACAGTAAAAGTTGAGATGTAGGGAATAATGCTGAAAAAAGAAACAGAAAAAGTAAATATCAAAGAGGATGTGGCAGTACCACATTATGGAAGTTTGTTGTTTCTGTTGCAGTTATTGGGTAATATTGAAGGATTTTCTGTAACATAAGACTTATATTTAATAACTAATTGCAACATGCTAATTGTTTGCCTATTTAGTTTTTATTTACTTCTTATAAAAATGCTGAAATTCAGGTAATTCATCAGATAGCATATGTTCCCAATACATTTGTAAAAGTGATTAGAAGGACCTTAAAAATTCATCCATTTAAATGTAGTCACTCAAATTTAAACTATTGGGGTCAGCATTGTGGCATAAAAAGTGAACTATTCCTTGATTGCATGGTAGAGACTAAATAGAAAAATTCACATACACATACTTTTGCATTAAATTTCTGAAGATATGGCCCGGCGCCGTGGCTCACTTGGTTAATCCTCTGCCTGTGGCGCTGGCATCCCATATGGGCCCTGGGTTCTAGCCCCGGTTGCTCCTCTTCCAGTCCAGCTCTCTGCTGTGGCCCAGGAAGGCAATGGAGGATGGCCCAGGTGCTTGGGCCCCTGCAACAGCATGGGAGACTGGGAGGAAGCGCCTGGCTCCTGGCTTCGGATCAGCACAGTGCGCTGGCTGTAGCAGCCTTTTGGGGGGTGAACCAACGGAAGGAAGACCTCTCTCTCTCTGTCTCTCTCTCACTGTCTAACTCTGCCTGTCAAATAAAAAAAAAATCTGAAGATTTAAAGGTTTACCAGAAAAGAAATTTTCATTCCTCATTCCTCTCTAGCTGTATATACATATGATATAATCTTCTCCTTTTTTTCCCAAGCATGTCTCCATAAAGAGAAACATACAAACACATGGCTGACCTCATCGTCCCACATTTGACCTGTATCCCATCAGAACATTTCTATTGCGGACTTGAATCCCCTGTATAAAACATTCCTACATGGAAGAAAAAGAGATAGACATTTTCCCTTCTCGCCAATCATGCTGCAAACTGGTCCATTTTGTTCTCATGGTTGAAGTTTATCTCCGGGCTGGGGGGAGGTGGAAAAAGAAAAAAACAACACCTGAACTTTTTCAAATATGTTCAGATTTTCTTTTTTTTCTTTCCAAAAATAAGTCCATCTCTTTCCAGTAGATCCCTGATAAGCACTACATTTTTTACCTCTAAATCAATTTAGCTTTATGCTCAATTTTCCTCAGTTGAATGCTCATCTTGATAAATTCCTTAGGGCTTGATCTCTAGAGAATTTTGTTAAACCTAATTTTATTAAAACATAGGATATGAAGACCTTGTTTGCATAATTATCTATATTAAATATTTCTACCTGTTTCTTTAGAGACTTCATTGGTAATCTCCTATTATTTGGACTTTACCCCATTTTTCAAGATTTCAGACTTTCTATTCAGACCAGCAAAGTCTACAAAAGAAAAATGTGAAGTATTTTTTTAAACTGAAATTAGCCAATACTGCATATACTTTTTGTGTTGGATAGAAAGTAGTTACTATTTTTGCCATATTGTTAAAAATAGTTTCTTGTCTCTCTTTTCCCATAAAGATTGATTAACAATATTTGGCCTGTTATACCATTGTTATGATAGAATATATAATATATAATGCATATGATATAATACATATAATATGTAATATATTTACAGTTGCTGAGAATAAAGAAGGTGATTTATTAGAAAATGTACCAAAAGTTTTAAAACATTACATGTATAAAGATATTATTATGTTTTTTAATTTTCTTATTTTTTCTATTTTTTATCATTTTTTAAATTTTTGACAGGCAGAGTGGACAGTGAGAGAGAGAGACAGAGAGAAAGGTCTTCCTTTTGCCGTTGGTTCACCCTCCAATGGCCGCTGCGGTCAGCGCGCTGCGGCCAGCGCACCGTGCTGATCTGATGGCAGGAGCCAGGTGCTTCTCCTGGTCTCCCATGGGTGCAGGGCCCAAGCACTTGGGCCATCCTCCACTGCACTCCTGGGCCACAGCAGAGAGCTGGACAGGAAGAGGGGCAACCGGGACAGAATCCGGCTCCCCGACCAGGACTAGAACCCAGTGTGCCGGCGCCACAAGGTGGAGGATTAGCCTATTGAGCTGCGGCGCTGGCCACGATATTATTATGTTATCATTTGATAATGAGAACCATGAAAGCACAAGTTATTGTAAGGGTTTTCTGCATGAGTTTTTTTTTTTTTTTTTTTTTTGACAGGCAGAGTGGACAGTGAGAGAGAAACAGAGAGAAAGGTCTTCCTTTTCCATTGGTTCACCCTCCAATGGCCGCTGCAGCCAGCGCACCGCACTGATCCAAAGCCAGGAGCCAGGTGCTTCTCCTGGTCTCCCATGCGGGTGCAGGGCCCAAGGACCTGGGCCATTCTCCATTGCACTCCCGGACCACGGCAGAGATCCGGACTGGAAGAGGAGCAACCGGGACAGAATCCGGTGCCCCGACCGGGACTAGAACCCGGTGTGCCTATTGACCCGCGGCGCCAGCCTGCACGAGTTATTTTAAGGCTTTTCTCCTAAGTCTACTCATTAACAGGCACTTACCTCAAAGTTGGTATATGCCTACCACTGTGCTAAGTGCCCTAAGATGCTCTTATCTTTGGACAGAATTTTGAGGTGACTTGAAACCCAGTTAAAATAAGACCTGACCAATTTAAAATAAGAGACCCAGAAAGGGATCCTTCAGGTAAGAAAATATGAGGGCCTGCACTGTGGTGCAGAAGGTTAAGCCAAAATCTGCAGTGCCAGCATCCCATATGGGCAACGGTTTAAGTCCAGGCAGCTCCATGTTAATCCAGATCCCTGCTAATGCCCCCAGGAAAGAGTGGAAGGTGCCTCAGGTCCTTGGGCCCCTGCACTCACATAGAAGAGCCAGAAGAATCTCCTGGTTCCTGGCTTCTATCTGACCCAGATGTGGCCATTGTAGCCATTTCGGGAGTGAACCAGCAAATGGAAGATCTTTCTCACTCTATCTCTCTCCCTCTTTCTGTAACTCTGCCTTTCAAATAAGTAAATAAATCTTAAAAAGAATATGAGTCATCTTCCTATCAGATCACCTTGCATCAAACTACCATTCCCTATGTGAGTGTTACTTTGGAAAACCATATAATTCTTTGAACAACACAGAATTTGGAAGTTGATAGAAGAAAGGCAAAGAAAGGTAGTTCTTCACTTCAGTGGCGATGAGAACCTTGACAATAATGAGGTCCTTTCATGTTACAGACTTCCTTCTAAGGGGCAGACATAAACTAGCAGGTCTGGGAACTGAACACGAAGACACTCTGATGTTTTTCAGAAAAATTTCTTCTTCTTCTTTGCAGAGAAGTAATGGAAATGGGAGGATACAGCAATGGTAGAATTTTCTTTCGACAAACGTGAAAATAAAGCAGTCTCATATATAATATATATGACATGTCATATGCGTATATATCATATATGTCACATGTATGTATACATATATATCTCACATAGAATTATGCACATTATCAGTGTATTACAAAGTAATCAGAACAAAAATACTCAAATCACCAAAGCCTGTGACACCCATCCATGGAATGTTTGGAAATGACAATACATCTAAAGTAACAAAAGTTACAGCAGAATTAGAGAAAGAGGCAACATTTGATAATGTTGAGGGGAATCAATCACCCTGTTTTCCTGACAAGGGCTATCTATTTCACACAAATATCAGAATCTGATACCATTAACTACAGGAATCATATGCGATGTGTGCATATTTTCGTGTCCTCACAAGCTTGTGACCATAAATATGACCTGTTAGTGGTACCAGGTACTTCTGGAAGCCTATCACATTATTCTCAGGTGCTCACACAAAAGGCTTTGACTTACCAGCCAAATATTTTTGCTAGGCATCTGTCGTTGCTTCACTGACCCATGTGACTGCCATGAGAACCAGTGTAATTTCCTCTGCGTTCTAACATGCCATTGGTACCAACTTTCTTCTTTGACTTTTTCAGATATTACTAAGCAACATAAATCCCACTGGCCACTGTCATATATCCCTAACACAACTAACTTTGCACACCATTCTCTTCCTAAGAGCTACTGCCAATTTCCCAGATCCCAGTGGGTCACTAGAACAACTCTGATGTTTTACAGTCACAATTTATAATATGTACTTATGTTTAAAATAATTATCAAATGAAATATGTATGGCTCTTCCTCCAGAGGGCTTGGCTAATCACCCTTTGCAAATCCTTCCAACATCTTTATGAAGGTTCAACTGAAATAACCACATTAGGCTGTGTTATTATTCAGATTACTTTCTTATGCCTTAACTAAGATTAAAAATGTTCACTTTGAATTTTCATTTCTTTTTTTTTTTTAAGATTAACTTATTTATTTGAAAGGTAGAGTTACAGAGAGAGAAGGAGAGAGAGAGACACTGGGAGAGAGATCTTCCATCGCTGGTTCATTCCCAAAGGTCACAATGGCTGGAACTGGGTTGGTCCAAAGCCAGGAGCTAGATTTTTCCAGGTATCCCATGTGGATGCAGCGGCCCAAGAACTTGGGCCATTTTCCGTTGCCTTCCCAGACCAAGCACATTATTGTAGAAGTGGTATAGCCTTTCGAGTCCATCTACACTAGGTTCAAATTCTGACTCTTGCATTATTTATTCTGAAGAAATTTGAACTAGTCACCTAAACTTTTGGAACATCATTTTTTGCAGTATGTTGAATTGGGATAATACAGACCTTAAAAGATCACTGGGAATGTATAGCAAGATAATACCTGTTTTGGAATTATTACAAAGCTTGGTTAATAGGAAAACTAAGTTAAAGTTCTTATGATCATTATTATTAGCCATATTTTTTGCAGCATTCTAGGAGGTTATTTCTACCCCAAAGCAGAAACTTTGGGGACTTTTTGAGTACAGAAGAAAGGCATAAGACAGGTTTACACTGATGCATTCATGTCCTAATGTGCTATTCTAGAGGACAGGAAATAAGAGGTTGAGAAAGACAATTTTTACCCCAAAGAATGAATATTAGTGGTAAAATTTGGGCTTTCCCCCCTCTGGAGATACTGGCTTTAATAACATTACTGAAGTGGCCCAATAGACACTTTCCTAGAGTGAGTTTAGTCTTAGAAATTCTATTATCCCTTCCCTAACCCATAGCACTAGCCAGCATGGAAATGGGCCATTTTATTATAAACTAATTACTATTCACTTTTTATCAGCCAACAAATCGATTTGCACAGCACTTTTTAAAATTCAGGAACTGCTATATGAATTTGTTGAAACAAAGAGGGTCATTACCAAGTCGTATTATCCATCCTGCTGGCTCTCTCCTGGGTTTTAATTATTCCAGTCGCAAGTAGATATTGGATAGGATGGCAGGTCACTGAGATCCTGCCACTTTGAGTCATGTGTGCTTGGTCTTCCAAAACTAGTGGCAGCCCCATGGGCTTCCTTACCTCTAAATCCACCCTTGATGATAGATAAGAGCAAGTGATTCCACCTCCTCTTCATCATATTCCTCCATTAACCACCACTGAGCTACCAGTAGTGCAGATGGCAGAGACAGTGGGTCTGTGGGATTTGGAGGAATTCTAAAGGTCTAGAAGGGAGAGAAGGAGAGGCTTAATTGTAAAGTGAGACCTCAAAGTTAGTAAGGGGTTTCTGTGGGACTGCCAGAACATCTTCCAGCATGCTCTAGGGCCAGTTGCAATGGTTTTGTGACCGCCTTGAGATGAAGGAGTTTAGCATCATTGTTCCAGTTGGTTTCTCAAATACCAAAGCCAATAATAGTATCTGACAAGAAGGGAGTAATTAAGGTGAACTCTGGTCATCATCTTCTAGTATGTATAAAACATACTTATTATGTTCATTGTTTATTTTCTCCCCTTCTGCTAGAATATAAAGACCGAAGTACAGATCCTTTGTTTTGTTCTTTTTTCTCTTCTAGTTACCTAGAAAAGTACCTAGGACAGAGAAGGACTTAATAAATATGGGTTTGATGAATGTACCCTACTCATTCTTCTAAATAATTGAACAAAACACTTAGACAATTCATCCTTCATATATTCCAAACCCAGAGCTTGTAATTCATGGGTATTTTATTGGAATTATAAAAAAATGATGAAGTAATAATAGTTTCATGTGTACTCCCAAAGTGTATTCCTAAATTAGGAATGCAGCCAATTTTTTCCTCTCTCTATCTTTGTAGAGAGTTAAGGGATTATTGAACCCATCATCATAATCTCTTTGACCTCCTTCTTAATTCTTTGTTTATATTTGAAGTTTTGCCATGTCTCTTAATCCCTCTTAAAGCCATTGCTTAATTGATATATTGACTGATTGGCTCCTGTCTTTAGATACAGATGTCTGGTTTTCCAACATAGCAATTGATTGCTCTAAAAACAACCTCTCTCTCTCTTTCTCTCTCTCTCCCTCTTTCATTCCTGTGTGTGTGTGTGTGTGTGTGTGTGTGTGTGTGTGTAGTATGTACCTCCCCCCTTCACCTTTCTCTTTTCTCCCTTCCCATCTCAGTTTTCAGTTAAACAGGAGCTTGTGTCAGTGCTATGAAGGTTAGTGCACATTTTGAGTTGTCTTTCCTGGGAGCATACCACGAGCTATGCCTGACAAGGTAGACTAGGAATGGTAAATTCTCAATGTTGATCTTTGCAGAAATCCTCAAACTCAACCCATTTTCCTTTCTATCTTTTTTTTTTTTTTTTTTTTTTTTTTTTTTTTTTTTTTTTTTTACAGGCAGAGTAGACAGTGAGAGAGAGAGACAAAGAGAAAGGTCTTCCTTTTTTGCCGTTCGTTCACTCTCCAATGGCCTCCACGGTAGGCGCGCTGCGGCCAGCGCACCGGACTGATTCGAAGGCAGGAGCCAGGTGCTTCTCCTGGTTTCCCATGGGGTGCAGGGCCCAAGCACTTGGGCCATCCTCCACTGCCTTCCCAGGCCACAGCAGAGAGCTGGCCTGGAAGAGGGGTAACCAGGACAGAATCTGGCACCCCGACCGGGACTAGAACCTGGTGTGCCGGCACCGCAAGGTGGAGGATTAGCCTATTGAGCTGCAGCGCTGGCCCCTTTTTATCTTTTAAAGTTCGGTGACTCTTCTCTGATATGCAGCATATTGAGTATGTAAGGGCTTGATGCTTACCTAGGTCAGTATTTGATTTTGTATGGAATCAAAATTATGCTAAACTCTGTCCACTGAAGCTCCAATTCTGTATATACCATTGGATCACTGTTTTCCCAAATTTACATTTCTGCTTACTTCCACATAAGGTGCTATTTTTCTCCTTTAATACTATCCATTTAAACAAAAAGTCTTTAAATGCATTTATTTCAAAAGTGCATTTATTTGGCAGGCACCGTGGCTCACTTGGCTAATCCTCCATCTGCAGCGCCGGTACCCGAGGGTTCTAGTCCCAGTTGGGGTGCCGGGTTCTGTCCCAGTTGCTCCTCTTCCAGTCCAGCTCTCTGCTGTGGCTCGGGAAGGCGGTGGAGGATGGCCCAAGTCCTTGGGCCCTGCACCTGCATGGAAGACCAGGAGGAGGCACCTGGATCCTGGCTTCTGATCAGCGCAGTTCCGGCCGTAGCAGCCACTTGGGGGGTGAACCAATGGAAAAAGGAAGACCTTTATCTCTGTCTCTCTCTCTCTCACTGTCTAACTCTGCCTGTCAAAAATAAATAAATAAAATAAAAAATAAAAATAAAAGGTGCATTTATTAATGCTCCCTAATAGATGCTTAACGAAAATAAAGTTCATTCTTCTGCCCACTTTTAAACTCACATTTTCAATTGCTGAATTCAATTTGAAACTTACTCCTACCATTCACAGACACATGTATAGGATAAAATGCACATGTATACATAACAACACAATGTCAAAACTCATTCACAAGAATATCTCTATCTTATATATAACTTACTATTTGAATAGTTTAATGTGAATAGTGATTACATGTACATGTCTGCAATTTGTTTCATTTTAGTACATTTAATGCTTTTCATTAAAATATAGAAAATTGCTTTGTAAAAAAGAAATGTCTTAGTTTTAACAATTTTTCAAATGTTGTGTAAGTTTTGAAAATTCATCTACTTCACCAAATAAATCATGAAGTGAAATGAGATTTTACCAGGTTTTACTTACTAATTTTCTCATTTAATTAAAATTACATGTAAACATATGTATTTATATGACAAAATATGGTCTATGGCTGGAATTTAAGGGTTTAAATGTATTAAGTGACTATAAATGCCTGTGAAATGTGTGCTCTGATGGTATACTTGCCCTGCCACCAATATTTTAGCTTTGAATAAATGCTATCAGTTTCCTATATCTTTACCATGGCTGAAACTCATATGTGCAAACCTTTGCCAGGATATATATGTGGGTGGAAGCCCTCCATATTTGTGACTAGAGTAGCCCAGCAAATGTGAGGGTCATGGCTAATTTTATCTGCACCAAGTCTAATAATCTTGAGAGACTCAGATGCCATCTGCTTAATTTTATATCTTATCCAATCTGTGAATGACATATAACTCAGTGCTTCTGAAGTTTTGATTTCATAAAAGAAAAATAGGTAGCTTTGTATAAGGCATAATATTTAGGTAACAGTCAGGTATATTTAGTTATCTTGTGAGGTTTGGAATTACCAGCAAGGGGAAAGATAAAAGGTCCTAGGCTACCCTTGCCTTGTCTCCCAGTCACTATGGTGTTCTATAATAGAACTAGTCATTTCTATTGTTAAACTAGTCCTCTGGTGTAAATAAACTTTAAATGCAACTTCATTTCTCTTTCCCAGGTATTTGGTGGTCTCACAAAATTTGATTTCTTCTTAAGGAATGTACTAATGTCTCTGGATATGTTGAAACCATTTGGTTTCCTTATTTTGCTTTTCAACTAATACAGTAAAAGACTTGTTGTTAACGTCTGCATGACAAATATCAAATAAAACAAAATAATATGCATTAGAATGGTGTGCTTTAAGGACATTAGGCCTGTGGAGATATTAAAATATTTTTACTTTTATGGAGTACAGACTCTTCCTTTTGTACTAGACTATAGTTTCAATGAGAATATAAACTATACCTGTTTCTTTAAGTAATGCATTTTAAGTGCCTATATGAGTGCCTGGCACATAGAAAAAGGAACAAAATCTCTTTTAAGTGAATGATATTTGTATTGTATAAGTTTCTCCTGTAGCTGAACTTTGAACTGACCGGGAATCTGACTCAGAAGACAATGAGACAATTTGAGATATGAGGGGTCTACAAAAAGTTCATGGAAAGTATATATTATGTAAAAACTGTCCTTGGATTTCAAACTTTTTGCACCAAAATAAACTCAACTTTTAATTTTATTTTCCACTAACTTTTTGAGGTACCCTTTTATAAAGGCGCTAAGACATTAAATATGTTTTGAAATATCCACTGAACACACTTTCTAAATTAAGAATTCTCTGTTTGATTTACAGTCTAATATTAAGTGTGCTCATTAAAAATTCACCATAACTAATGTGTCTATTCCAAGAATCAAATATGTGAGCAAGAACAATTTCCTTCATTCTCAGTGGGGAATCACTTTGACATCTCAGCCTGTGTCTCTTTTCTCAATTTCAGTAGACCATGGGCAAGAGTTGTGGAGATGGTGCTTAGTGAATGAATAAGAGATCTTGGAAGCACCAAAATCGAACAAAAGAAGCAAACAAAAAAAATAAGCAAACAAAAAAGCAAAGGTTTGTAGGATTGTCTGTCATAACTGCATTCCTCAGAAACTAGAGGTTATGGCAAAACTATTGAACTTATGTATTACTTTTGTTCATCATTGGGAAAAATACCAAAGAAACAAGACAAAAGAAAATGGAAATAATAAAAGGAAGCAGAGAGAACCAGTACACAGTACCTGATGGAGCAGACTCCCGCTTTTTATCAAATAAAGATGATCACTCCATTTTGTGGGATGGTCTTCCATGTCCCATTAAATCATTACTCATCTCAAGTCAATAGGTCTCATGGTTGGATAGGAACATGACTCTTGGCTACTATCTTCCATTGATCAATGGCTCATTCACAAAAGTGAAACATATAAATACACCTCAGAATTGCATCTGTACAGGAGTGCACTGGGACTATGGAATCTAAGCAATTGTGTTGTCCAAAGGCTCAGTAAAAGGCATTATTATGACCACAGATTGAGTATCTAAGTGAAGTCATCCAAAAATTTGCAGTGCTGATTGCTGTAATCATGACTGGTGAGAAAAAAACTGGCTCAGGATCCTAATTGGAGGACCTGAGGTGGTGCCTAAATTGTGCCTGATTTTTTTATTGGAAAAAGCAAAATATTGCCCAAAATACATGATTTAGTTGAACTTGGGTGGTAAGAAGACTATCAAGTAGAGGGATCATGATGTGAAAGAGACAGGAAGGAACTTGTTAGAGATTAGGCAATTAAAGAAATAAAAGTGTAGGAGGAATATTGAGAGAGCTAAAGAATGTTCTTTTGAGATAATAAGTGAAATATTTTGTGATGCACCCTGCAATAATGCCTAATGAGTTTCCAATTGCTACTTCAATCTGGCAATGACCAAAGTGCCTGGCCTACTGTTTAAAATATACAGGTTTCCCAGTCTTATGGAGCTTACATTCAGGGATAGAGAATGTTCAACTTGCAGACCCATGAAATAATTTGGTCTGGCCCTGCAGGCACTACTGAAAATTCACTAAATCTATAGTTGGCTAATTTTAAATTTATAATTTTGTATGGCCTGCAAATGATGTTCTGAATTTCCAAAAGGCCCTTGGCAGAAAAAAGTGTCTCCACCCTGCAACACTGATCCAGCCCTCAAATAAAATGAGAGGAATGGACGATTTCCAGAATGAAACAGAAAGGAAAGACTAAAGAAAGGAAGAAAGGGAAAAGTGACAGAAGACAAAAAGAAGACAAAATTTAAGGGCTAAGGAAAATTGAAGTTAAGTTCTCATTCCATTGATGAAAAAACACTATTAATACTTTGAACACACACAAAAAAACTGGATCCTGTTCCTAAAAATAAAATGAATATGTTTTTGAAAGGATTGAAGTATATTTAATTATTGGGGGCATTAATTAAAATCCAGATAAAACTTGCTCCCATAGAGCCCTATTGAAAAATAATCATCAGCTTAACTGAATCATCTATCATTATATATATTTAACACATCATTAGTAGATTTCTTCCTCAAAGTTTGTAATACATTTTATTTATAGAACCCTAATTGTTGTAGAGTTACCATAATTTATTCTAAAGAATCCTAATACTTCTTTCAGCTTTTAATCTCATGACTTCAGGATGTTGAAAACTTACAAACATATTTTTTGAGAGTTCTGTATACCCCTTAAGAGACCTTCCTGTTATTGACCAAAGGTGAAATCCTGCAACCCAAACCATTTGACTATCTATTTGCTCAACAAATATTTGTTGAACCCTGTGTCAGACACTTTACTAGGTGATGGCGGCTCAATGGAGGACAAGATAGACAGTTTTCCCAATCTTATAAACAAACACAATAATAAATGAAATACCCTTTAAAAATACACATTTAGCAAGTAGAAGGAAGTAAATAAGTAAGAATTTTAAAGGTTAAGAATTCTTTGCAAAGACCGAAAATTTAAGCTGGACATTAAGAATGAGTAGATGTTACTATATGAAGAGTAGAGGAAATGTGTTTCAGTAGAAAATGCCTCACACAGTTCTTTTTCCCTGGAGAAGGAGAGATTTGAATGTTCAGAGTATTGAAAGAAGTTCAACATAGCTGTGGAACAGAGTGAACAAAGAAGGGTAGGTAGTCCATAAGATTGTAGAAACAGGTAGAGGTCAAGGCATGGTAAGAAATTTGGCTTTTATTAAAAGTCAAATGGGAAACCACTTAAGTTTTTTTAGCAGGTTAGCTGCCTAATTATAATTTAGGGAGATCACTCCAGCTAGTGAGTAGGAAATGGATTAAATGAGGCCAGGAATGGATGCATGGAGACCAATTAGAAGGCTGTTGGCATTAGTCAAGGTAAGTGATGGTAAAAGTTCAAGCTGGGACATCATAGATTAGGAGATGAATAATTTTTGCTAATAATAATCAAGTGGTAGAAAGCTAGGCATGCCATAAAAATCGTTCACATGTACTCTAATGGGAGACTAGAGAACAAGAAGATTATGTTTGATTTATGGCAAAAGGTGAATAGCACAGAAGATCATTGATAAATTATGGTCGTCGAGCTTTGTCTTGGGGATTGAGGGATGAAAGAAGGACACTCAAATGGAAGGAGCATCCATAGCAAGTTGAAGAAGAAGGAGAGGGCACAACCTTTGAAGGAATATTAAGCACTTTCATCTGAGTAGAATGTGGGTTGAAAAAGGCATGAGAGGAGACAGGTACATGAAATAAGTGGGACAACAGCATGGGGATTTCAGTACTGGATAGAGCTGACAGGATGTTGAGCAAGGTGGAATCATGATCAGGATTGTGTGTTGGGAAAAGAAGGTGAAGTGGATTCCATGGATAATAACTGCATTGGTGAGATCACTGCATGTGGAGTGTGATGGTTCTGAGGCAAGAAGATTGAAGACTATTCTAGGTATTAAAAGTAGAGAACGTTACTGGAAGATGATTATCAAAAAGAAAACGATAGCTTTGATTCCATTTATTTTTCACTCACATTGTTTTTTCTTGATGTCTTTAATTAATTAATTTGAAAAGCAGTTACAGAGATACATGGGCAGAGAGAGAGAGAGAGAGAGAGAGAGAGGAAAGTCTTTCATCTGCAGGTTCACTCCACAAATGGTGAGCTCAGCTGATCTGAAGCCAGGAGCCAGGAGCTTCTTCTGGGTCTCCCACATGGGTGCAGATGCTCAAGGACTTGGGCCATTTTCTACTGCTTTCCCAGGCCTTAGCAGAGAGCTGGATCAGAAGTGGAGCAGCAAGAACTTGAACCAGTGTCCATATGGGATGCTGGCACTGCAGGCAGTGGCTTCACCCTCTTTGCCACACCGCCTTACCCACTAAGTCACAGTGTGACCCCTCTTGATGTCTTTTAAAATATTTAATCATAAGGCAGAAACTATTACTCAAACTCAATATTTCAAAGCATCACTTTCCACAATCTGACATGATTTGAGATATGTTTCAATTCATTTTATGCTTCAGCCACATGGGATCCTATACCACCACAACCTAAAAATATACAACAGACAGGATGGCGCCGAAGCTCACTTGGCTAATCCTCTGCCTACAACGCTGGCACCCCGGGTTCTAGACCTGGTTGGGGCACTGGATTCTGTCCTGGTTGCTCTTCTTCCAGTCCAGCTCTCTGCTGTGGCCCGGGAAGGCAGTGTAGGATGGCCCAAGTGCTTAGGTCCCTGCACCCACGTGGGAGATCAGGAGGAAGCACCTGGCTCCTGGTTTTGGATCAGCGCAGTGCCAGCCGTAGCAGCCATTTGGGGGGTGAACCAACGGAAGGAAGACCTTTCTCTCTGTCTCTCTCTCTCTCTCACTGTCTAACTCTGCCTGTCATATATATATATATATATATATATATATATATATATCAGACAAATTGGCACCAATCATAATCAATTATTTGCAAATTTCACTGTGACAACCTGAGAACAATTAATATTCTTAGGTTCAATGAATCCCTTCACTTTCATTTTTATATTCTTTTTTTTAGCAGAGTTTCATTGTAAAAAGCTATTTTCACATTTCCATCATTATGGCAAGATTGTGATTTAAGGGAGTAAAAGTAAAGAATACATTACAGTCTTATTATAGATAGATAGACAGATAGATATATACTGTATATGCACAGCCATAACCATATTTATCGTGAGGTTCTCTCAAAATTATGTTAAGAAAAGTAATTATTAGTTCAAGTTCCTTGATATCTCAGCTTCTGTGATAGGGTATATTATTAAGATTATTTCTAATTCTTATAAAAACTGTTTAATGGAAAAAACATATACACATATATATACTTTTAAAGATTTACTTATTTATTTGAGAGGTAGAGTTACAGATAGGGAGGGGGAGAGAAAAAGAAAGGTCTTCCATTCTCTGGTTCACTCCCCCAGTGGCCACACAGTCAGAGCTGAGCCAATCTGAAGCCAGGAGCCAGGAGATTCTTCCTGGTCTCGCACATGATTGCAGGGGTCCAAGCACTTGACTCATCCTCCACTGCTTTCCCAGGCCGTTAGCTGAGAGTTGAGTCAGAAGAACAGTCAGGACAAGAATCAGTGCCCATATGGAATGCCGGTACCACAAATGGAGGCTTAACCTACTACGCCGCAACGCTGACCCAGAAATATTTTTTAAACCCACTTTACTACTATGGAAACTGATGTTCTGAAAAGTTAAGCTGCAAAGGACATACACAAGTTTTGGAGTTTGTATTTGCCTCCGGGTTTGATTTTGCACATGCCTTTCCACCAAAGTGTCTTGAGTAACCTAGAAGAACAATGTTCTTCCCTCTTTTCCTTCTTTACTCACTTCCCTCAGAAACCACCTTACCCATCCCTCTTCCATCCATTTCTCCTTATTTTACTGTCACTTAAGACATTATTTTTAGCACTGTTATATTCACTGTAAAATTGGTGCTTAACACTTTTTCATGAAAAATGGAAGTTCTTTGAAATTCTACCCTAGGGTAGTCAAAGGAACACAGCAGAGCTACACTTTTGAGTTTACTTTTGCATCCTACATGAGTGAAAACACTAGCTTGTCTTCTTAATTTAGGTAAACAATAAAAACAAGACATTCATGCCTAAGCAGTCACTGTCTCCTTTTAGAATTTGCAGATCTATCACGGTGCCTGACATATAGTAGGAGATCAGTGAATATTCTTTGAATGAATTAAATTGTGAAGGGAAGATAGCTCAATTTTATCCTGGAGTTAGGGACATCAGTGTGAGATTTCCCTTCTTGCATGCTTGATTATTTATATTTTATATTTATATTTTAAACTTCCAAGAAGAAAAAAAAAGAAAGAAAGAAAGAATAAAGCTGAAAGGGACGCATTTGCTCCTACACACACACTTGCTGTTTTGTCTTACTTATTCAGAACAAGTTGGCTGGCAGTGTGTTGGAGGCTGCTGCATCTTCATACTCAGATTCAATATTTCATTTTCTGCAAAATATTCACATGGAACTCAGAGCAATTCCTTATTTATTTTAATGTCATTATAAACACAATTGCACTGAGTCTCTGAACCCATATCCATCTTGAAGGCATCAAAGTATACTTTTCTATTCAGATATGCTAGGCTGTTTATAAATTGTCCTAGACAAAAAGAATTCAAAGTTAAGTTTGTTTTAATGTATAATATTTTTGAAACCCATGTATATTTTTTCATAATATGAATTTCCACAAGCTTTTTGATGATCACATATATGCATGAATTTAAAATATTTTCCACCAAAATAAACATTTTTAATTCCATTCTCCACTGATTTTTTGATTGTGCTATACAGGCACACATATATACTCAAATACATGTATGTACAAACACATACACATATATATGTAGTATTACCCACTTGAGAAAATATCTACTAAAAACTAAGCTAAATATATTAAAGAAATCTATTTTAATCACTGCCATAATCGATTAGCAATAACCCCACCAAATAAAACTCTGAGTTAATTAGTAACCCAAAGTATCATATGAATATATACTGCCCTGGAACTTTTTTAAAAGTTATGCCCAAAGATTAACAAAGGATGCTGAATGGTTCAAAGTGAAATGGCCTTCTAGGATATATGGATGTAGTTTCAAAAGGAATTCATCACAAGTTCCATGAACTCTGAAATTCAGGATGAGACAAAAATGCTATACTTCACATGGATTTTAGTTTTTCTCTTTGATCTCAAATCTTCTTTTTTACATAAGTTTCTTTACATTTTCAACTAGGACAGCACTTAGAAAGACATTACCAAACACCACTCAGGGAAGACCAATCATTTCCTGTGATGACTCACAAAGTGTACATTTTTACCTTCTTTTTTATGTCCTTATAAAATCTCCCAGTCTGCCTTTGTAGCACCATCCATTGTCTCAGATTCCTAGTTTCTTGTTTCCACAGGTCTGATTTGTTCTTTGGCAGGTACCTCTGTTTGCTCCAGCCCTTGTGGGTTAGAGATGTGTACTCCTCTCTGTGCTCCATCTACGTCCCTGTAAGCCAGGCTCTGAGTCTTGTCTCCTGCTTTAAAGAGGTTTCTTCAACAGCATCTGCTTCCATTTCATCAGCCAAAAATGAATTCAGTTGTCCCCTGTATCAGTAAGTGGCCTAAGAAATGTAATATTTTTAGTTGTAAGCATTTAGTATCTCCAATACATCTGAGGAACTAATTTTTTTAAGATTTATTTATTTATTTGAAAGGCAGAGTTACAGAGAGGCAGAGTCAGGGAAAGAGAGAGGTATTCCATCTGCTGGTTCACTCCTCAATGACTGCAATGGCCAGACTTGGGCCGATCCAAAGCCAGGAGCCAGGAGCTTCTTCTGGATCTCCCATGAGGGTGCAGGGACCCAAGAACTTCAGCCATATTCTACTGCTTTCCCAGGCCATAGCAGAGAGCTGTATCAGAAGTGGAACAGTCAGAACTCAAACTGCTACCCATATGGGATGCCAGTACTGCAGGCAACAGCTTTAACAGCTATGCCACAGTGCAGGCCCCTAGGGAACTCTAAAAAAAAAAAGGAGAAAATGCACATTAGGTAAAAAATTTGTTACTATCTGCATCCTACAAAACAGTTCTTCGTAAGAACTCTTGGTATCTCTCCATGACTGACTCTATCAAGCTGTATCTCTGTGCATTGTGGTTCAACTTGCTTCATAAAATGGTTGCAACTACAGGTGAGACCATATTAACACTGTCACCAACACCTTACAGTGGCTTTGTGCTCACAGCTTATTCATGTTCCCATATGCTCTATTTTTAGATTTACTTATTTATTTGAGAGAGTTCCACACACACAGAGAGAGAGAGAGAGAGGTATTCCATCTGCTGGTTCACTCCCCAGATGGCCACAATGCCCAGAGTTGTACTCATCCGAAACCAGGAGCCAGGAGCTTCTTCCGGGTCTCCCATGTGGGGTGCAGGGGCCCAAGGACATGGGCCGTCTTCTGCTTTCCCATGCCATGCGCTGCTACACCACAGCACTGGCCCTGTTCCCATGCACTCTTGTTCTTTGTTCGAATTCTGTTGCTTTTAGTAAGGTGTTTCTTTATTTATCTAATTGTATTCAAGATCCAGCTCAAGTCTCAAAACATAAAGGAAGACTTCAGCCCTGCACTACCACTTCTTCATGGAGACAGCATACTAAATGCAAACTCTTCTTTTTCCTAATTCATGTCTATCATTTATATTTTCACAAGAAAGTTGCTATAGGCAGAGACATCATTTTATACTTCTTTGTATCTGCCACAGTGCCAATGAAGTTTTGGCAACAACATAGATGATGCTTAAAAGATCTTTCATGATTGATTGATATACTGGAAAAGGGAAATATAAACCCTGTGTACTTCTTCAGTGCTAAAATGACAATTTCTGAGGTTTTTCCCCAGTTTTTGATTGTAAGACTTTTCAGATTTTGTTTTTTCTGTGAGTGCTGGAACTGAGGTGCTGATACGAAGATATATAAAAAGTCCATGGAAATTCAACAATAACTAAGAATTATATAATTCAAAATGGTAATGTGAATTTTCTCTGTATAGTCCTGACTTTTCTAGATTATATATACTTCTTAAATCTCCTTTAAGTATCTTTTTGACACCAAATTCTTTTTTTAAAGGTTTATTTGTTTATTTGAAAGAGTTACACAGAGAGAGGAGAGGCAGAGAAGGGGGGGGAGAGAAAGAGAGAGGTCTTCCATCTGCTGGTTCTCTCCCCAGATGGCCACAATGCCCAGAGCTGTGCTGATCCGAAGTCAGGAGCCAGGAGCTTCTTCCAGGTCTCCCACGCTAGTGCAGGGGCCCAAGCACCTGGGCCGTGTTCCACTGCTTTCCCAGGCATTGGCAGAGAGCTGGATCAGAAGCAGAGCAGCCAGGACTCGAGCTGGCACCCATAATGGGATTCTAGCACTGCAAGAGGCATTTTACCCGCTATGCCACAGCACCAGCCCCACCAAATTTTTTTTTTAATTAATTAAAAAAGTTTTGGTTTGTGATAAAACTAAAACGGTGGTTGGTGTTGCGGCATAGTGGATAAAGCCACTGCCTCCAATATCAGCATCCCATATGGGTGCCAGTTCAAGTCTTGTATGCTCCACTTCAATTCAGCACCCTGCAAATGGCCTCGAAAAAGCAAAGGAAGATGACATAATTGTTTGGGCCCCTGCCACCCATGTGGGAGACCCAGATGAAACTTCTGGCTCCTGGCTTCAGCCTGGGGCAGTCATGGCTCTTGCAGCCACCTGCTGAGTAAACCAGAGGATGGAAGATCTTCCTGTCTATGTGTCTCCCTTCCTCTCTGTAACTATGACTCTCAAATAAATAAATAAATGTTTTTTTAAAAAGAGCTAAAACAAAAAAGTAACAGGATGGGTAATTACCTATATCTTTATAATTTTACAAAAAATTTTAATATACTATAATTGATTCATAGCCTTTGAAAACTCCACAGATTATCTAAAATCTCATTTCATTTGAGGCTGGAAAGACTTGATAAAAGTGATAGCAACGACATTTGTATTGTGGTTTGGAGATAAGATGGAAAGGCAAACAAATGATCTAAGAGTGTTTACTAAGTTCCAAAATATTAATCATGTTAATAGTATTTTGGAAATTTATAAGTTACCTTAACGTGATAGAGAATACTTAGGGTTTTTATTTAGATTTGTTTATTTTATTTGAAAGGCAGAGTTATATAGAGAGAAGAAGATAGAAAGAGGGAGAGATCTTTGAACTACCAGTTCACTCTCCAAATGGCCATTGAAGCCAGGAGCTTCTTCTGGATCTCCCTCATAGGTACAGGGGCCCAAGCACTTGGACCGTTTCCCACTGCTTCCTCAGGCCATTAGCAGGGAGCTGTGCTGGAAATGGATCAGCTGGGAATAGAAGCAGCAACATTCGGAGTGCTGGCATCACAGTCAGTGGCTTAACTAGCTGCCACAGCGCCGGCCCTGAGAATAACCCACAATAATACCAGACAAAACGTGAGTGTGTAATCTTTAGGTTTTTGACAAATAGACGACAAATAGTTTTAACTTTGTCTTTTCATCCATTTGCAGTGCTATTTTCTGAAGAGTAATTTTTATCTGATATTTAAATTCAGTGTTTCTTATGTGCATTTTGTATCATATGTATATACATCTTCACTGTGTGTTTTAAATGAATGTGTATCCTTAATCTGCTCAATGTCTTATTCTTTAGGATAATTAAGCCATACTTTTAATCTCTCTTGATCTAATCATTCATATTCTTATTATCTTTTCCTAAAAGCTATATTGAGATTTAATTGACATATAATAAAATTCACATGAAGTGTACAATTTGATAAGTTTTGACATGTATACACCATGAAGCCATCACCATAATCAAGATAATGAATATATTTACCACCCCTAAAAATTTCCTTTTCTACTTTGTAATTTATCCCTGTCTTTCTCTTCTGCTTTTAGGCAACTGCTTATCTGATTTTTGTCATATAGATTAATTGATACTCTTGAGAATTTTATGTAAATGAAATTACATAGTACACATTCTTTTTAGTCTTTTTGTGAACAGTTTTGAGATTCACTTATACCATTGAGTATATAAATAGTTCATTCCATCATTCTTTTTTTAAAAATTTATATCTTACATTTGATTATGTATTAACCTATTGATGAACAACCTAGCCTATTTTCAGAGTTTTATTTATTAAGATGAATTTATAATAAGAAAGTGTGAGCAAATTTTTGTATGGATATATATACTTTCTTTTTTTTTTTAAGATTTATTTTATTTATTTGAAAGTCAGAGTTACACAGAGAGAGGAGGAGAGACAGAGAGATCTTCCATCTGCTGGTTCACTCCCCAGTTGGCTGCAATGGCCAGAGCTGTGGCAATCCTAAGGCAGGAGCCAAGAGCCTCCTCTGGGTCTTTTCACATGGGTGCAGGGGCCCAATGACTTGGATCATCTTCTACTGCTTGGCCATGCCATAGCAGAAAGCTGGATTGGAAGCGGAACAGCCAGGACTTGAACCAGTGCCCTTATGGGATGATGGCATGGCAAGCAGTGGCTTTACCCACTACACCACAGCACCAGCCCCTGGAGATATATATATATATATATATATATATATATATATATATATATATACTATATACTATATATACTATATATATATGGCCATATATATATATATACTATATATATGCTATCACTTTTATCAAGTCTTTCCAGCCTCAAATGAAATGAGATTTTAGATAATCTGTGGAGTTTTCAAAGGCTATGAATCAATTATAGTATATTAAAATTTTTTGTAAAATTATAAAGATATAGGTAATTACCCATCCTGTTACTTTTTTGTTTTAGCTCTTTTTTATATATATATAGTGTATATGTAACTTTTATCATTTCTCTTAGTCAAATACATAAGAATGGAATGGCAAAACATGGTATGTGATGCATGTGTACATTTCTGTGAAAACTGTAAAACTTTTCCATTATGGTTGTATATTTTTATATTCCTTGCAACAATGTAAAAGTATTCCAGCTGGGATGGGCATCTGGTGCATCAGTGAAGACACTGACAGGAAAGCTCTCAGACCATATCACAGTAACAGGGTTCAAGCCCTAGCACCATTCCCAGTTCCAGCTTCTTACTAACGCACACCAAGGGAGAAAGACAGTGATGGCTCAAGTGCTTCAGTCCCTGGCGCTCATGTGGAAGACCTGGGTTGAGTTCCTGGCTCCTGGCTTTAGCCCCCACTGTCCTGCCTACTGCAAGCTGTATAGGAGAAAACTAACGGAAGAGAGTTGTCTGTCATTTTGTCCTTCTGTCTCAGTCTTTCTTTTCAGAGTTCTGCTTGTTCTACATACTTCCCTACCATTGGTATTGCCAGTTTTTCATTTAAGCCATTTTATTGATTAACAGTGTTAACTCCTGATTTTAGTTTTTATTTCTCTAATGAATAATGATGTTGTGCAGTTATTGTGTACTTGTTTTCTTTAAAAAATTGTTCATACATTTCATGTATTTCATATATACAGATTTAGGGATATAGTGATACTTCTCACCCTACCCTCCTTCCTGCCCACATTCCTACCCTTCCTCCTTACTCTTTTATTTCCTTTCTTAATTTTTGCAATGATCTACTTTCAGTTTACTTTATACTCATAAGATTAACCCTACATTAAATAAAGAATTCAACAAACAGTAAGAAGAAAAGAAAAAAATGCTGTTCCTTAACAGTACAGACAAGGGCTCGTATGCATGTTTTCAATGTGCAAGTCTTGCTTGCTAAAAATCTTTTGACCATTTTAAAAGTTTATTTTATTGTAGGGTTATGATAGTTCATGTATTACTTATACATGGATTTTGTTAAATAAATGTCTTGTAAATGTATCCCCAGACTTTAGTGTTTTCATTCTTTTAACAGTGAACATGAAAGAGGAAAACAATGTCACTTAGATAAAGTATAGTTCATCAATTTAATTTTCTATATAGTAGCATATCTAAACAACATTCACCTAACCCAATCTTGTTCTGTTTCCTTTTAGAAGTATTTTATTTAGTTCTATGCTTTAACTTGAATTAATTTTTGTGTCTGCTTGAGCT
This sequence comes from Sylvilagus floridanus, assembly GCA_949820135.1. Classification (NCBI taxonomy): domain Eukaryota; kingdom Metazoa; phylum Chordata; class Mammalia; order Lagomorpha; family Leporidae; genus Sylvilagus; species Sylvilagus floridanus. The sequence continues at coordinate 89,373,737 of OX463226.1, read as the reverse complement.
ATGGATTCAAGTTTAAAGTTGTGAACAATGAATTCCTTTTTTTTTAAGATTTTATTTATTTATTTTTTGAGTGGCAGAGTTACAAACAGAGACAGGGAGAGACAGAGAGAAAGGTCTTCCAACCACTGGTACACTCCCCAAATGACCACAGCAGCTGTTGCTGAGCCAATCTGAAGCCAGGATCCAGGAGCTTCTTCCAGGTCTCCCATATGGGTACAGGGGCCCAAGTGCTTGGGCCATCTCCTGCCGCTTTCCCAGGCCATAAGTAGAGAGCTGGATGGGAAGAGGAGCAGCTAGGACAGAATCGGCAACCATATGGGATTTCTGCTCCACAGGCAGAACCTTAGCCTACTATGCCACAGCGCCAGCCCCTGAATTTCTAATTATATTAATAATATTTTTTGAAAAACTTTCTTTTTTCCATTTAATTTCCATTGCATCTTTGTAAAAAATCGGTTTTTTACTTATGCATGGATTTATTTTTGGACTCCTTCTTCAGTCTCATTGGTCTTTTTGTCTAGACTTACATCAATACCACATTCTGTCTCTCTCTTTTTTGTTTTTAAGATTTATTTATTAAAAAGGCAGAGTTACAGAGAGAGGGGGAGACATGGAGAAAGGAAGAAAGATTTTCCATCTACTGGTTCACTCCCCAGATGGCTTCAACATCCAGGACTGTGCCAGGCTGAAGTCAGGAACCAGGAGTTTCTTCAGGGTTTCACACATGGGTGCAAGAGCCCAAGAATTTGGGCCATCTTCTGTTGCTTTCCCAGGCACATTAGCAGTGGGCTGCATCAGAAGTGGTGCAGCCAGGAAATGAACTCTTGCCCATAGGGGATGCTGGCATCACAGGCAGTGGCTTAATAAGCTGTGCCACAATGCAAGCCTCCAACTATCTTGATTATTGTGTAATACTCTAATCTCTTGATTATTGTGCCAGTGTAAGATGACTTGAAATCAGATAGCATGTATCCATCCTCTAACTGTACTCTTTTAAAAATGTATTTTGGAGGCTGACACTGTGGCGTAGCAGGTTAAGCCACCGCCTGCAATGTTGGCATCCCAGTGGGTGCCAGTTCAAGTCCTGGCTGTCCTACTTCCAATCCAATTCTCTACCATGGCCTGGGAAAGCAGTGAAAGGTGCCCAAGTCCTTGGGTACCTGCACCCACGTGGGAGACCCAGAAGAAGCTCCTGGCTCCTGGCTTCAGATGGGCGCAGCTCCCACCATTGTGGCCAGTGAGTCAGTGGATGGAAGTCTGTCTGTCTGTCTGTCTGTCTCTCTCTCTCTCTTTCTGTCTCAGCCTCTCTGTAACTCTGTCTTTCAAAAAAAGTAAATAAATCTTTACAAAAATAAAATGTATTTTCACTTTAACAAGTTCTCTGCAGTTTCATATACATTTTAGAACCACTTTGTCAATTTATACAATTGAATAGATTAGATTTTGATTGGCATTGTCCTTAATTACTTGTCAATCTCTGAAGAATTGAGATATTAATACTGCGTGTTCTGATCTATGAAGTGAACATCTATCCATTTTTTAAAATCATTGACTAGAGGGTGCTTGTGCTGTGGCATAGCGAGAAGCCGCAGCCTGCAGCTCTGGCATCCCATACAGGCATCTGTTCAAGTCCTGGCTGCTCCACTTCCAATCCAGCTCCCTGCCATGTCCTGGGAAAGCAATAGAAGATGGCCTAAGTGATTGATTGGGCCTCAGCAATCATGTGGGAGACCCAGAGGATGCTCCTGGCTCCTGGCTTTAGGTTGGCAAACTCTGGGCATTGCGGCCATCTGAGAAATGAACCAGCAGATGAACCCCCCCCCCACTCTGCCTCTGCCTCTCCATAACTCTGTCTTTCAAATACATAGATAAATCTACTAAAAAATCATTAATTTCTCTAAGAGATGCTTTTCATTTTATGTCACACATATTTATTATGTTATTTAAGCCTAAATATTTAATAATTCTCTTGATAGGTAAATATAGTGATTTATAAATTTAAAGCCTAATTATTTAACATTTGCTAGTATATTGATATAGAATTGATATTTACGTATTATTTTCAATCAATCTTGTTAAACTAATAATTCTAGTGGCTATTTAGGAATCATTTAGGTCAGTGCTGCTAATCCTCCACCTGCAGCGCTGGCACCCTGGGTTCTAGATCTGGCTGGGATGCCAGATTCTGTCCCAGTTGCTCTTCTTCCAGCCCAGCTCTCTGCTGTGGCCCAGGAAGGCAGTGGAGGATGGCCCAAGTGCTTGGGCCTTTTACTTGCATGAATGACCAAGAAGGAAGCACCTGGCTCCTGGCTTTGGATAGGCACAGCGTGCTGGCTGTAGCGGCCATTTGGGGGGTGAACCAATGGAAGGAAGACCTTTCTCTGTCTCTCTCTTTCTCTCACTGTCTAACTCTGCCTGTCAAAAAAAAAAGAGAATCATTTAATATTTTTCTGCATTAAAAACATTTACATATGTAGGAAATTTATGGAAAAATAAATTATGCATAGATTTCAGAACTTATTCCCACCAAATAAGCCTATTTGTTTATTTGAAATGCAGAGAGATAGAAACAGAGAGAGAGAGGGAGAGTGCTTTCATCTGCTGGTTCATTCCCCAAATACCCTCAACAGCTGGGTCTGGGCTGTGACCAAAACTGAGCTGAGAACTCAGCTGAAGTCTCCTTTGTGAGTGATAGGGAACCAGCTGCCTGAACCATTGCCACTGTCCCTTAAGGTCTGCACTCACTGGAAACTGGAATCAAGAGATGGAGTTAAAATGTGAAATACAACCACTACAACGTGGGACATTCTGACTAAAGTCTTAACTGCTAGTCTAAATGCTTACCCCTTGATTCCATTTTTCTATGAAAATTTGGAAAAGATTCATATTCCTTCCTAATCTGGAATCCATTTATTTCCTTTTCTTGCCTTATTGCATTGGCCAGAATCATCCAAACCATGATGAATGGAGGTTATGAAAGACAGTATCTTTACCTTTTCTTTATCAGTCTTTAGCCATCGGGAATCATTTTTGCTGACATTTTTCAAAGAAACCCTCCATGAAATTGATGAAGTTCCCCTTCATTTCCTAGTTTTCTCAGAGGTTTTTATTTTTTCAGAAACAATATTGTATTTTTTTAATTATACATTGCATCTATTGAGATGATCACTTTTTTCCTTGATTGATTTTAAATATAATAATCTTTCAGTTCTAAAATAAATCGTAATATGATGATGAATTAATCATTATACCACTTATTTAATTTGTAAATGTTTTGTTAGAATCTTTGTATATATGTTTATGAAAGATTGGATTTTAATGTTATATGTTTTCAATTTCTTTTTTAATGTCTGTCTGATTTTTAGTAACAGGGAAATGCAACATTCATAGAATATGCTCATTTTCCCAACTTGTCAATTTAATTGAAAAAATTTTTAGATGTATTATTCATTTTTACCTAAATATTTGGTAAAAATATCTGAGTTTGGGGTTTTCTTTGTGTGCAGAATTTATATATAAATCCATTTTTTAATAGAGCAATCAGGTTTTATCTACTTCTCCTTGAGTGAGATTTGCAGGTATGTATTTCTTTTTTTTTTTAAAGAGTTATTTATTTATTTGAAGTCAGAGTTACACAGAGAACACAGAGTTACAGAGAGAGAGTGATAGAGAGAGAGAGAGAGAGAGAGAGAGAGAGAGGTCTTCCCCCCGCTGGTTCACTCCCCAGTTGGCCGCAACAGCTAAAGCTGCACCGATCCGAAGCCAGGAGCCAGGAGCTTCTTCTGGGTCTCCCACATGGGTGGGGACCCAAGGACTTGGGCCAACTTCTACTGCTTTTCCAGGCCATAACAGTGAGCTGGATTGGAAATGGAGTAGCTGGGACTCAAACCAGTGGACATATGGGGTGGTGGTACTGCAGTCAGAGGCCTTACCTGTTATGCTACAGAATTTAGTCATTTCATTTAGAATTAAAAATTTGTAAGTATAAAGTTCTGAACAATGATCTCTTTCATCATTTTAGTATTAGATGATTATATTGTGGTGTACTTTCTTCATTTATGATATTTATTGGTAATTGTTTCTTCCCTCTCTCCCTCTTTCTCTGTCTTTACTTGGCTCAGTCTAATAGAGTTTTTTTTTTAAATTATTGATACTATATAAGAACTTTTAATTTCGTAGAATTGTCTCTGTTAATTTGCTTATTTCTATTACTTTATACTCTTATCTTTCCTTTCTTATGTTTACTTTGAATTTTACTTGGCTTTTTTTACTGTAGTTCATAGGAGTAAGGTAGAGTTAGGTAGAGGATTTTTTCACTTTTCTTCCCCATGGTGTAGAATGTATAAATTTCCCTTTTGTAATGATTTATCTTCATTTCATAAATATTGGTATGTTGTGCAAATTTTAATCAATTTAAATATTTTTAACTTTTCTTTTTATTTTTTTTCTTTGACTCCTGGTTTATTTAGGAACGTGCTATTTCATTTATTCCTTCTTTCATTTTTCTACCTTCTCAGTTAATTTAATATTTTAATGATTTCATTGTATTCTTTGTTAGCTTATTAGGCATTAATGATATCTTGCCAGTTTGTCTATATTTGGTTTGTTTTAATGGTTGCTTTAGATTTTTGCTATATATTCTTTACTTACCACTATTTCTTTCAAATGCATTATACTACTTCACATAAAGCATAGTGACTTGCGTATATTTTAGTTTCTTTCCTTCTAGTATTTGTATTACTAATAGAATATTTTTGTATTTATACATTATAAATCTCAATATTACATTATCATGTTTGTCTAAACAACCTAAAATCTTTTAAAAATAAATATTAAGAAAATAATTGCATTATTTTTCTAATTTTTTTTAACCATTTCTAGTTTTTATCATTCTTTTGAGTAAATCCACATTTCCATGTGATAGTTTCTTCATCTCTGAAGATCTTTTAACATTTTTTGTACTGTGGTTCCAGGGCTAATGAATCTTTTCAGCTCTTAAATAGCCAAAATAGTCATAATTTCAGCATTGTTTTGGAGGATATTTTCTCTCGGTATAGAATTCCAGGCCTAGTTCTACACTCTGCCATTCCTATCCTTGATACCACAGTATTTGGGGATGTTATTGTTTTCCCAAGTTTTTCCAATGAGATTCTGCTTACTATAATCTTTATCTCTGTTTCTCTGTATGAAATTGTTCCTTTCTGGATGCTTTTAAAATGTTTCCTTGGTTTGCTGTAATTTGATTATGATATGACGTAATATATCATTGTGCTTTAGTGTATTTAAGCTCTTTGATATCTGGGTTTGCAATTTTCAGCAAATTTAACCTATATAATCCCCCTAGGTATTAGGATTTAATATATGAATTAGGGGCAGAGGACACAAACCATATTACTAACCCTGTGTAAGCACTTGGAAATCTCCAATCCTTTTGATTGGTTCTGTCTCCAAACTTAGGAGATTTTCGTAGATACACACTCTATTCATTGCTCAGCTGATATTTGAATGTAATCCTCAGACAATTCCTCTGGAGTTCTGTCTCTGTACAGCTGTCTCCACTCCTGTGCTTTGTCCTACAGACTCTTGATACTTTGATCTCTTGGATCTTTGTTTTCAGATCAAGAAATACACTTGGACTCCTCCTACATGACTCCTCCTCTTACATGTGGTCTGGAAATTCTTTTAGGGCAATAAGCTGGGAAAATTATGGGGTTCAACTAATTTGCTTCTCATTCTCTCCATAATCGCTGTATTTCTTTGCCTGCTGTTTAATGTTGGAAAAAGCATTTTAAATATATGTTTGTCCATTTTTTGATTACTTAAAGTGGGATTTGAAATCAACTCATGTATCCTCATTTTATTCAAAAATAGAAGTATGGCTTATCATTGATTTTTGCTCACTTGGTCTTATAAATTTCTGTGAATGCTATATAGTTCTCTATGACTTCCATTTTCCAAAATCTTGAATTCTATTCTTTTTTTAAGATCCATTTACCTATTTGAAAGTCATAGCCGCAGAGAGGCAGAGGCAGAGAGAGAGGGAGGTCTTTCATCTGTTGGTTCACTCCCTAAATGGCTGCAACGGCTGAATCGATACCGATCCAAATCCAGTAGCCAGGAACTCCTTTCAGATCTCTCACAGTGGCAGGGGTCAAGCACTGGGGCCATTTTCTACTGCTTTCCCAGGCCATAGCAGAGAGCTGGGTTGGAAGTGGAGCAGCCGGGATTTGACCCATCACCCATGTGGGACACCAGCACTGCAGGTGGCAGTTTATCTATTTATGCCGCAGTGACTGTCCCTATCATTTTATTTATATATATATATATATATATATATATATATATATATAAAATATGTTCATTGGGAAAAAGTCTTTGGTAATATATCACTTTATCATGTGTTTTGAGTGATTTAATGCAGCTCATAGGCTTCATGAAGACATAAGTTGTTGTCAGATTTTTCAATAATATATCCCAGGTGTCAGGAACAATGTATGGCATAAATATTTGTTCAGTGAATGAGTAAATGAATGGGTAAATAAAGAGATTATTTCAAAATTCAGTCAATAAGGCAATGATTAATAATGTGATATATTGTGAATGCTTATAAATCTAGGTAGCAATCATTTCTTGTATGAGTGAAATAAGAAAATAAAGAACAATTTTGAAAATGTTGGTAAGATAATTGATTTGGTGAGCAGTCAATTTATAATATACATTGGAAACACATTAATTATGCTTATGAATAACACAAAGTTGGCAAATAAAGTCATCATCTATGCAACTTTATTGTCTTATTTTCACCAATTTATCTTTTCAGAAAGATAGTAAATTTTAAGTTAAAAATAATGATTTGCTCAGTCCTTGATTTTGCTCTGTAGACATATCTATTGACGCATAATTGAGTTGAATGTCATAGTAAACATAATTCTTTCCCTTCATTATAGCTTGGGGATAAATAATTCCCACAGAGACATCACTGAAATGTCTTTGGTTCTCTAGTTCCTTCCTAGTCAAAGAAGAGTCCAATTTTAAAAGCAACCAATTCTATGAGTACAAGAGTTTAGAAAATCTGCATGTTGAGACTATACACTTTCTTTAGAGTGAAGAAACTGAACACTGGTCAACTATCTACAACTTGTGAATATCCACACCTGATGTCTTATAAACAGCCTACCTGTCTACTTCATTGTCTCTTTGTGCTCATCTGATTGTTTAATGAATATAGATCACATCTAAAGGAAACACACAGAAATGCAAGGAGGCAAACAATAACAGAAGTATTGATGCACCTTTTCAGTACAATCACTTAACAAATATTCACAGAGCACAAGTTAGGGGGAGATATAATTTTTTTAAATTTATTTATTTATTTGAAAGAGTTAAAGAAAAGCAGAGGCAGAGAGAAAGAGAGAGATCTTCCATCCGCTGGTTTACTCCCCAGATGGCCACAACTAGAGCTGTGCAGATCCAAAGCCAGGAGCCAGTAGACTCCTCCCAGTCTCCTCCACAGGTGCAGGGGCCCAAGCACTTGGACCATCTTCTATTGCCTTCCCAGGCCAAAGCAGAGAGTTGGATCGGAAGTAGAGTAGCCGGGACTCGAACCGGTGCACTTATGGGGTGCTGGCACTGCAGTCGGAGGCCTTACCTGCTATACCATAGCACCAGCCCTGGGAGATATACTTCTAATAGCTGAGAATTTACTAATGTACAAAACAATGTATGATACATATAATAATTAACTGATGATATGAAATATTAAGAAAATTATATAGTTTACAGAAGATGTAAATACTACTATATTCCTAAGTTTGTATTTATTACATGCATGAAGTTTGTATACCTTAAGTACAAGGTTTCTGGGTAAATAAAAAAAGGGAAAAAAGAGGAAAAATGACAGATAAAATAAATAAGTAAAGTTAAGGGAAATCAGGAGTGATGGAGGTAGAACAGTATGCATTTTAAGTAGAGTGGGCAAGTAAACCTTCAGAAGGTAACAGTTAAATAAAGACTGGAAGGTAAAGAAGTGAACCAGGTATATACCAGGAGGAAGTGCTATGCAAGTGGAGGGAATAACCTGAGATATTAATAAAGGTTAAGTAGAAAGGAGCGGGATCAAGGTGGAATATAATATGTACAGTGCTCTAAGAAGAAAATTCCATCTACTGAGTTCAGGATGACAAAGAAATTGAGATCAGAGTTGGGTGGGTAAGGGAAAAAGAGACAGGAAATAGAAAGGCTACGTATGAGAAAGGTTGTCATACTATGATAAGGGAAATACAATGAGGGAATGGGACAGAATGTGTGTCAGTGTTCACTAAAAGGATGAAACAATCTATTATGCATTTAGTATTCATTAGGCTTGATGCTAAGTACTTTCCACATGCCTTATAGTTTATTGCTCTTCAAACAGTTTTGGTTTAGCCATATTTTTCCTGAAATTTGAAAGGTGAGTTTGGAGGAATTTATTGAATACTTGAAGATCCATAAGGAACCAATGTCAAACTGAGTGCAAGGCCATGTTGAACCAGACTGTTCTAAAGATCCACACTTCCCAACTTGTTAGTTCATAATCTCTGTTAGAAGCCACGTCGGGGCCGCATGGTGGTGTACCGAATAAAGCATCTGTGGTGCCAACATCACATATGGGTGCTGCTTCATGTCCTGGATGCTCCACTTCTGATCCAGCTCCCTGCTAATGTGCCTGGGAAGCAGTGGAAGATGGCCCAAGCACTTGGGCCCCTGCATCTACATGGGAGACTCTGAAGAAGCTCCTGGTCCTGGCTTCGAATCAGTCCAGCTCTGGCAATTGCAGCCATTTGGGGAGTGAACCAGCAAATGGAAGATCTCTCTCATCTCTCTCTGTCTCTTTCTTTCTCTGTGTAACTCTGAGTTTCAAATAAATATTTTTTTTTTTAAAGCTGCATCTCATCATAAGAAAGGAAGATAAAGAAATAAAGAACTATCAGCCATCCAGGATTTGGACACAGCAAATGCATATGTTTCAGGGGTAAGAGAAGGAATGAAAACAGAAAAGGGTTTAGTTTGAAAGGCAGGAGGACAATGGTGTGTCAAGGACTGAGGAAGAGAAAAGTTCATGGAAATGGAAACAGAAGCAATACTTAGTTAAGAATAGTGAGAAAATGATTCGAATTTTGATCATTAAGCAGTAATTGCCCCTGAAAAATTAAAATTCTAGCTTCTTTATTTTATTTTATTTTTTGACAGGCAGAGTGGCAGTGAGAGAGACAGAGAGAAAGGTCTTCTTTTTCCGTTGGTTCACCCCCTAATAGCCGCCATGGCTGGCGCACCGCACTGATCCGAATCCAGGAGCCAGGGGCTTCTCCTGGTCTCCCATGCGGGCGCAGGGCCCAAGGACTTGGGCCATCCTCCACTGCACTCCCCGGGGCCACAGCAGAGAGCTGGACAGGAAGAGGAGCAACCGGGACAGAATCCAGCGCCCCAACCAGGACTAGAACCCAGTGTGCCAGCACCGCAGGCAGAGGATTAGCCTAGTGAGCCACAGACCCAGCCAAAGTTCTAGCTTCTAAGCTGGGGAGGAAGATTTGTGGGAGGAAAAAGTCAGACTTAAAGAATCTGGCTGAAAGATTGTAAGAGATGAAAAATGGATGTCAGAGACTTTATATCTCATTAACCAAGTCACCAAAAGTAGGAAAAATTAAAGGAAGCAAATTGAAGGAGGGACCTGGAGTAGAATAATAAAATAGGGGCCAGTGCTGTAGTCTAGCAGGTAAAGCCGCCGACTGCAGTGCCGGAAACCCATATGGTTGCCAGTTCAACTCCCGGCTGCTCCATTTCCAAGCCAGCTCCCTGCTATGGCCTGGGAAAGCAGTAGAAGATGACCCAAGTCCTTGGGCTCCTGCACTCACATGAGAGACCTAGAAGAAACTCCTGGCTTTGGATTGGCGTAGCTCTGCCCGTTGCAGCCATCTGGGAAGTGAACCAGCAGATGGAAGATCTCTCTCTCTTTCTGCCTCTCCTCTCTGTGTGTAACTCTGACTTCAAATAAATAAATAAATCTTAAAAAAAAAGAATAATATAGACTGGCTATTATTAAGTGGTTAGTGCATACATGTGGGCAAATGGAAAGTATAGGAAGGACAAGTGAAGATCTCCTGGTGTCATGGAAAATTTTAATGGATCAAATTACCTAACTGGACAGATAATGGAAAAAATATGTTGGGATTATATGTGAATTAGTTATCCTTGGCAATAGAGAAGTGACTTCATCTCAATTGTACAGTAAGAGTAAGAATGATGAAAAAATATGGAAAGCATTTAAATTATTCAGATTATGACCTGCGAAACAGACCAGGCCACCAAGCAGGAGAGGCAGCAGTCTCTTCACAAGAACCACATTTTAAAGGAATCTCTGCTTAAATTATATGAGTTCTCTAAGCTATCCAGTCCAAGGAGTTGTCTTTCTTTCTTTTTAAAGATGTATTTATTTATTTGAAAGGCATAATTACAGAGAGGGGAGTGGAGAGAGGGAGAGAGCACTTCGATCTGCAAATTCACTCCTCAAATGGTCATAAGGGCCAGGACTGGTTCAGGCCAAATTCAGGAGCCAGGAACTCCATCAGGTCTGTGATGTGGATGGCAGGGGATCATGCAGTTTCCAGTGCGTTAGCAGGAACTGGATCTGAAGCAGAGCAGCAGAACCAGAACCTGCGCTCAAATAGAATCCTGGTGTTGCCGGCAGCGGCTTAACAACTGCTGCTCCACAATGCTGGCTCTCAAGGTGTTGTCTCTTAAAGACACACTAAAAATAGTTAAAGAGGATTCTGCACTTTTTCCTGTACCTGAACCTCACAGAATTCAAGTATTGCCCAAAATACCTTCTTGTCACCTCACGGGACTGAATCAAAGACCTAATAGTCACAGGACCAATAGACATTCTCTCCTGATGGTTTATAAGAAGTATCTAGCTTCCTAACTCGTAGTTACTTTCACTGTGAGGAATTTTTTTAGATTTTTTTTTTGTAAAACAATTGAAATGTTCAAAATTTCCACCAAGCTATGAAGGATTCTATTTTTCAGCCAAACTCTTTTTTTTTTCTAGGCAGGACACATAAAATTTAATTTCCTGACCTCTTCTGCTGATGTATAGCAGTCATTTTTCCACAACATTAGACTAGGTAATCTATTCTTAGGGGAACCTCGTCAAGCTTGACTGATATTCTGCATTTTTCTTTCTTTTCCCTAATATATATATATATATATATATATATATATATATATTTCTCTCTCCCCCTTCACGTTTTGTGCTGTGCAGATATGGCAATAATAATAAAACTTTTAGGGAGAAATAGAATGTATTTACCAACCCATGATACTAAGATGAAGCAAGAGAGAGAAAGGTCATGTTTTCCATTCCTGAAAATAAAGTAAAATAATAAATTTGCATCTTGAAAAAAATTCATGAACTCAGCTAGCAAGATTCCATCTGTAGATTGTTTTGATACTGATTTTGTATTGGAAGATTAATTTTAGTGTCAGTGGAAAATGCTGGTACAATGACAGCTGTGGAGACCAGTATCTTATATTAATACAAAGAAGATACAGAAATACTATTGGGTTTTCTACTGTGCTGTCAGAACTTGTCACCACATTTGTTTAAGTGGACTGTGGGCCTGCCATTCTTGCTTCCTTGACAAGGCCAGGCATGGTACCAAGCTCAGATTGGGCACACACTTGGTTGTCATAATGTTAGGTCTTTCCTGTTTTCTTGCCTATTTTTTTCTTTTTACCTGTGGCCCATCAGAGAAAGGAGCTCAGTCAACATGTTCTCATTTTCTCTCTCCACAAACAAGACACTGGACAGCTGTCAGATTGGAAAAACTTCAACTCACAATCAATTTGTCCCTGATTCAAATAATTGAGCTGAGAATGTAATGAGAAAAGTCCTTTCCCATTGCCTAGAGGCCTAGGGCAGATCTAGCCAGAGGGTGGTGAACAATGAACTGGTACAGTTAATTGATACAGAGTCACTCTTGTAATGCTACACTAAGCAGCATTGGAATTTATTGATAACTTTGTATGATTAGGCCATAACACCAAATGTAGTGCCTGATTTACAAAAAACAAACAAACAAAGAAATCCCAGGAAACATAGTTTATAATTTATTTAGAGATCTACTTATACAATGATAACAAAAAACTATATATTCTCAGCAACGAATGGGTAACATTGATTGTGAAAGCTATCCATCAGAGGAGGGAGCAGGTTGGGATATGCTTTGAACGCTTCAGAAAGCCCTCAATGCCTCAAAGCACAGATAAGGATTAAATATACGAGATTCAGAGGAAGAGGCATGACTAAACAGATAGAGTGGTACACATGAGAGCAAAAAAGACCAGCAGTACAAAGGAGACAGTGGATCATGCGCCCACTATGACTGGACACAATGTTGTAGTCTACCATGTCAGAGTGCCCCACACTTCACTCCCATCTATGTATATCTTTATTCAGTTACGCTCTATAGAGCGTATATATATATACACATTTGTATATATATATATATACATATATATATATATATATATATTTGTATATAACAAATAATCCATTACACTGAAAGAGATTACTTTCTTCACCCTCCAGGCTGAATTTGAGTTCTACCTTGCCAACTTCCACCCTGTTCCCTATCACATTTGGCTCTGTGGGCCAGATGACATGTTGTCCTTTTGTGTTTTTTTCTTCTGTGAATATGCTGAAGACCTTTGTAAATATGTAACACCAAATGTCCTGGTTTTTCATAGTTACAAAGGTATTTTGTATTTCATTAGGTAAAATAGGCATGCTGTATTTAAAATATTAGTGGAAACTAAGTACACTGAAATCTATGTAGAGCACTGTCAATATTCTAAAGGAGTATTCTCAATGGTATATATTACTTTTGCTAAAAGGATTTGGGTTTCAGAGCAAAGCTTAGATAACCAGTCAATAACAATTCTAATCATAAAAATGGTTGATAGTATATCTTGTATATTGAAAACATCTAAATAAAATTTCATATGTCACTATTTTTCTGAGTCGCAACAAACCTCAATGTGGATGTAATATAGTTGAGATTAATATCTTCTTTTTTAAAAAAGATTTATTTATTCACTTGAGAGATAAAGTTACAGAGAGTCAGAGGCAGAGAGAGAGAGGTCTTCCATTTGCTGGTTCACTCCCCAAATGGCTACAATAGCTGGACCTGAGCCAGTCCAAAACCAGAAGCCAGGAACTTCTTCAGGGTCTCCCTTGGGGGTGCAGAGGCCCAAGCACTTGGGCCATCTTGTACTGCTTTTCCAGGCCATTGCAGGGAGCTATATCAGAAGTGGAGCAGACAGGTATCAAACTGGCATCCATTTAGGATGCTAGCACTGTAGGCGGCACTTTACCCAGTATGCCACAGCACTGACCTCTGAAATTCATAACTTCTAATAGCAAATAATAATTAAAGGTTGTTACAGTTGTAGCTCTCAACTTCTTTAACAGTGTCTTGTGGTAATAATAGCAATGAGTTAAATGAGTACTTGAATGTTTGTGTTTCAAAGATAATACTTGATGCCACCAAATTAGTCTAAGGAAGAGATATTTATCCCTGCTTTAATCATCAGGCTCAAGCATCATTGCTTCTGAACTTATTACTTGGTCTACCTGTGGATTAGATAGCTCCTAAGACATTTTGGTTATTTTAGCTCCCCCACCTGACTATATCTTGTTCCAGGCCTGACAATTCCTAATGTATTATGTTACAGTTTTCAACTTAACAGGAGCAACAACACAAAACCTATTTTCTGTACTTACAAAACATCTAACAATAAATGGGTAGATAATTTTTCCCACATTAGCCACTCTTCAACTCTCTAGACACTATATGGGTCTCCAACAACTTAATTAAATTGTGCAGGCCCACAGGTTAAGGGTTCAGTCCTACAAGATTTCCATACACACTCTTCAGATGTCAACTGAGAGTAGTGGGTCCAAATCTACTGACAGTCCCGTTTGATTTGGCTGGAAGATGTGAGTTCCCACAACCCACTCTATAAGTGGAATCATGTGCTATAGCAGCTCTCAGAACTCAGGCAAAACCATTATTATCACTGGTTTATTAAAAGCGATATTATAGCAAGTACAAAGGAAAGGGCAGATGAAGAGCTATGTAGGGTAATGTACAGAAATATCCTGAGTGCAGGGGCTGCTGTCCCTGTGCCCCTGCAGTTGAGTCACCCTCTGCATATGAATGAATTAGCCAACCCAGAAGTTCTCTAAGTCCTTTTATTCCATGTTTTTCTAGAGGCTCCATTATGTAGGCATGATTTAATAATTTAATTTAATTAATCAGCCATTAGTGATTAACTTCATCTCCTGCCTTTATTCTCTTTCCAGAAATGTGGGGTGTAGGGTGAGAATGAAAGCTCTGACCTCTGACCTCTGGCAGTGAGTCCAAATCCTCCAAGAGTCAATTTATTAGCATAAACTCAAACATGATTTAAGGTCTTTTTACTTTTACTACTTAGAAAGTTACAAGGATCTTAGATGTTCTGTATCAATAACCAGGGATGAAGACAAAGATCAAATACAAGTATATGCGTATTTCTTATTATAACACAACTCAGAATTCAATTCTACTTACTTTTACTTTTGCTGTTCCATAGGTCTAAATAACTTCTATGATTTTCTACTATATCAGCAATACTTTAGAGCTTTTTATTACATCCCACAGCTTCTGTACTTTTGTTTTTTCTCTTCTTCCATCCGTTCTTCTCTCCTATCCTTCCTCTCTGGCTCTTTCTGCTGCCCATTTTTTCTCTTTATTTCCTATCTTCCTCCCTCTTTTCTCTCTTTTATTTTTCCAAATATGAAGAAACCACACATCTATGAAACCAAAATAAGTTTTCATATCCAGAGTCCTTTTCTTCCCATTATTATCCACTAATTCCTCCACACATATGGGTCAAGGCTGCATTTTGAGACATGCGTATTTAAGATGAAAATACGAGTGCATTTTTAAAAGTTCATAGAAAGTACATATTATTTAAAAAGTATTCATGGACTTCAAAACCTTTTGCCCCAAAATAAATATATTTTTCCATTTCCAATAACTTTTTAAAGCATCCTCATATATAATTCAAAAGTGAAGGGTATGAGTGTCTTTTCTCTTTGATATAAGATATTTAAACCCTGACTATTGCTGCAGTAAGTGACTATAGAGTTCAAATATCAATTAGAAAATAAGAATGTACAGTATCTGGTATGTGGTAGACAGTGAACAATATTTGTTGAATTGCTGAATGAATTAATAAAATTTGTCTATTGTTCAATTCCAATTAATTGTGTTTTCTCCTTAGGCCTAAATAGCTCATGAGATTGTCAGCATCAGTGCTACCTTAGGGCTTTTTTATTACTTCATCCAGGACCCAAATTTGTAAACCAATACAGTCTCTAAAGGGACAAGCAGAGAAAATGAGACTAAAGGAAACAATGGCCCATGAATGCTTGCTCGCCTATAACCATAGAAAGAACATCAGCTCTCAGCTATGCCAAATTCCTGTCTACTGAGTAAACCAAACCAACCAAATGAAAAAGAAGTGTCAGAATTATGCTCTGTTAAGGAATAAGAAAGGCCCATTCAAGGAAAGTCCATTGCTAGGAAGAGACAGGTTGTTGAGGGAGGGTGAAAGGAAAAATCCCTACATGAAACAGCTAAATTCTTTCAGATTAAAAGCCTCATGGTTGGAGGTGTTTGGGACTTCAGTTGGCAATGTATTCCAAAGGAGTCTCTGCTGGCTTTGATGAACGTGCAGAATTGTCTCCGTGTCTACTCATTACCACTTTTTTAAAAAGGAGATCTGACAATCCCTGCAATTGTCTTTAGCTTCTGTTGTTTTCCATTAGCAACGGGAGCATATTCTTTTAGTGAGACACAGAAGCTGGTATCCCAGGCTACCGCTGCGCCTTGCAGCACGGCGGGCGATTCACTCATTCCAAGAGACGCTCAGAAAGGTGGTTAGAGACTGTTTTCGCACTTTATTTGTCCCAATTATCTGCTCCTGCCTATTAGAGTGAATGGAACATCATGGCATTGTTTATCACTGGCTTTATATTCGCTAATAGCATTGTTGTTTATTACTGCAAACATGCTGTATGCAGTCAGCTCTGCTTCTGCTAATCCCCACTGCTCCAAGTTCTGATTTGGATTTCTTTTTTTAGTAAGTCCTTTCTTCCTTCAATCTTTTTTCCTAACCAAAACAAATTAGATCCCACTGACCCAACCAAGTTTCCCCCACAGTTCGTGATTGTAAAGATGCCTCCTTGAATTGGGTTTCAGGTCGATAGGTTTCAGGCACAAAAGCCTAAAGAAAATAACAGGGTGGCACTTACATGCAGGCATGGCTCTGACCATATTTCAGTGGCAAGTGTTTGCTTGGGCATTCCTTCCAGGTGTTCACAGTCTGAATTGCACTAGTTCCTGTAATCAGCATAGGAAACAGTGTGGCAAATAGTTGCCATTAGATCATTTAGACTTCCCCAAAGTCTTGTTCTTCCACACACTGTTTTACACAAACATATCCAGGGATTTTACGTGGCCTGAGGCCCATTGAATGTGCCTTTAAAAAAATGCTCCTCATTTGGGCCTGTAGGAAAGATAGTATCACTATAGTCTATTATTCCCCAGGCCACACAGAATTGTGAGAACTTTGTGTTGGCTCCCTCTCCATGTGTTTGCTACATCCCTCTACCCAGAGCTTTGTTTAATAAACAATTAAGGGACATGATCAATACCTGACCAGAAGGAACAATTCCTTACCCGTACACACAGTAAACTGCTTTCTTTCCTCCTGCCAATCCCCTTCTACAGGATGTGTATAATCTGGGCTATTTAGAGATGTGTAGGTCATGTTTAGAATATGGTAATGAGAAAGATCTTGCTCAAACTGGATAGAAAAATTAGGAAGAGAAGGAAAAAGAACATCTTACTGAAAAGTATGTGTTAATGATTAGAGATATTTATATACTTATTTCAAATGGATAATGAAACCCAGGTGAACTGGGAAATATGATTTTTGTCTGAAAATTTATGCAAAAACAGTTAGAAATGTATGTAAAAAAACAGAGGAGAGCATGATAGAAATTTAAAAAAATGTGGCCATTAGGCTCAGGCAGAGTAGCTTTTTCACTCTAGGATCTTCATTAAGTTACTTAGCTACTTTTTGAGTTTATTTCCTCATTGTAAATTGGATACAATAACCATCTTATAAACTTGTGGTAATGTTCAGAAATAACTAAGACTGATTACGAATTGTAAACACTGGAGTCATAGTGTTCCCATGGAGGGATGGAAAGTAAATAAATACTTCTATCGCATCACTTTTTGTCTTAACAAACAATAAAAATCCAGTCCAGCAATGTGCATTTAAATATCATCTTCTTTACTAGCATGAGAAGGTGAGAAAAGTAAAAAGCTTTTTTTAAAAATAATTTATTAATTATTTGAAAGGTAGAATTACACACAGAGAGAGAGAGAGAGAGAGAGAGTCTTCATCTGCTTGTTCACTCTCCAAATGGCCAGGCCAAAGCCAGGAATCAGGAGCCAGGAACTTCATCCTGGTCTCCCATGTGGGGGACAGGGGCTCAAGTACCTGTGATATAGCTTTTTTCCCATGAGCATTAGCAGAGAGCTGGATCAGAAGTGGATCAGTCAGGACACACATAGGCACCCATGTGGGACGCCAGCATAACTGGTCCTGGCTTAACCACTACACTACAAAGCTGGCCCCAAGTAGAAAACTTTTCAAAGGTCAAGTTTATGAAGGAAAATAAAGAGTTCTTAATGGATGGAAGACATAGCATAAGAAGTTAAAATGAAAGTCCAAGATATCAGGTACAAGGCAAAGTCAGTATTAAAAGTTAGTATTCTATCTTTTTTTAAATTTATTTTAATTTTATTTGAGAGGAAGAAAAACTAGCAGAGACAGACAGACAGAAATCATCCTTCAGATGTTTTTTTTCTCCAAATGTCTACAACTGTCAGGGCTGGGTCAGGCTGAACTCAGGAGCCTTGAACTTAATCTGAGTCTCTGTGTGTAACAAGAATACGTATACTTGAGCCACCACCTGCTGCCTATATATGCAAGAAGCTGAATCAGAAGTGAAGGCAGTACCTGAAACAGGCATTTCCATGTAGTATGAGGGAATCCCAAATGATGACTTAACAGCATTGCTGAATGCCCACTCACCATAGAATAGCTTAGATTGTCCCACCCACAGACAGTAATTATATCTTAAAATAATATTTGAAACAATTATTAGCAAAAATTGGAGGAGCATCATCAACTCCTAAAATATCAATTGCAGGTTAAGATTTTTTAAATTTATTTTTGTTTATTTTGAAACTGAATCCCTATAATGTATAAATAGGATCTAGCCTCTTGTCTGTTTCCCTTATCCCAAGGTGTCCTTGTCTGTCCTTCATCATAAGGGATTCACTGACACAGTGAATGAGAGAATGACACAGCTGGTCCTATAACATTCTAATTGCTGAACTCAAGGAGTCATTTGTTTCTCCAGAAGGTAAGAACTTTGGTGGCCAGTATTGTCTGGAGGGGTTTATTTAGAGAAATTCCAGGTCCAGGTAGAATCCAGCTTCCACCTTCACATAACCCCAAGATCAGCAAGAGCTCACCTGGCCATCCTAGACTCCTTAAAGTGCACAGCATCTCTGAAAAATCAAAAGAAGGCCATGAGCCTCATAGACCAATCAGGAACTTAGACATGAACTAATCAAGTACCTCAGCCCAAATTTCAATCTGGAAGAACCTTCACCTCTAACTCCTCGGGGAGCCAGGGAATTAGCAATAGCTGCTTGGCTCCTTGTTCTGTTTGCACTTTACAATACATACCTACTTTCTTCCACCACCCCAACTTCAGTGATTTGCTTTCTGCATGTCAGGAGATTGTACCAAGTTTAGGGGTTCTATAGCAATACTTTCAATTAGTCTGGGCTATTATCCAGCAACAGTTTGAAAGGCAGAAAGACAGAGATAAGCAGAGAGGCAGGAAGAGAGAGAGAGTTCTTCAATCCATTGGTTCACCTCCCAAATGCCAGCAACACCTAGAACTGGGTCAGGCTGAAGCCAGGAACCCAGAATTCAATCAGGATCTCCCATATGGTGACAGAGAAATCAAAATTATTATAATTTGCATGTTAATGAAGTCTGGGACCTTTACTCAAAATTTCAAGGATCCTTGCCATATATTTAGATAAGAATTCTAAATATCAGCTGTTTATAAATGAAACAGACAACATGGTACAGTTTTTAGCATTTATTCAGTGAGAGAAATATGCAGGAAAGTGAAGGCTTTTTTTTTAGAGGAGAAAGAAGTCTAGAAACGAAGTTGGGTCCATACCAGGCAGAGAGCAGGCTGGGAGCCACGTAGAGCAAGTGTGCAGTTAGGAGCAGCCACATATAGTGTAGTGCAGGCAGAAAAGCAGAGAGCATTGGCCAGCAGGTCACGTGCACAGAGGTGCAGGACAACAAGGAAAGGGCCCACCATGCTCCCGTCCTTTTATTCACTTCCAAATGGGGGTAGTTACATGTCTGATTGGTAGATGGGCGGGCATACAGGTGAGGTCAGATAGGGGCATGAGATCATGAAAAGGGGCAGGGTGAAGATGTGGTCTCCAGCTCACAAATCTAATTGATTTAATCCTATTTGCCTGCCTATATCACTAAGGATTTTGATGGAAAAATAGACAACTTGATAATTTATATACAAAGAGATGGAAGATCTAAATGTACCAGAAGAAAATGCTGTAAGACAAAGTCATAGTAACAGAAATGAATAATATTTTAATGAGCTCGACAGTGGGATGAATATAGTTGAGGAAATCATCAGTGAGCTAGAAGGCATAGCAACAAAAATGTCTCAAAATGAAAAGTAAAGTGAAAAAATAATTAAAAAGTAAACCATTTATCCAAGAATCATTAGATAATTACATCAGCCATAATATCAATATCAATATAATACATACATTATACATGTGCACACTATATAGCCATATATAGTTATACAGTAAAATATTATATATCATATATAATTATTATATAAGCATTATAAGTGATTTCATTTCTTTCAGATGTGTACTCAGTAGTGGGAATTCTGGATCTATATGGCAGTTGTATTTCCAGGTTTTAAAGCCTTTTCATATTGTTACCATAGTAATTTTTTAAAAATTTTTTGACAGGCAGAGTTACACAGTGAGAGAGAGAGAGAGAGAGAGAGAGAGAGAAAGATCTTCCTTCCCCTGGTTCACCCCCCACCCCACCCCCGCTACGGCCGGCGTGCTGTGCCGATCCAAAGCCAGGAGCCAGGTGCTTCCACCTGGTCTCCCACTGGGGTGCAGGGGCCCAAGGACCTGGGCCATCCCTCCACTGCCTTCCCAGGCCACAGCAGAGAGCTGGATTGGAAGAGGAGCTACCGGGACAGAATCTGGTGCCCCAGTTAGGACTAGAACCCGGTGTGCCAGTGCCGCAGGTGGAGGATTAGCCAAGTAAGCCGTGGTGTCAGCCACCATAGTAATTAAAGTAATAATTTGCGTTTCCACCAACCCTGTATAAGATTTCTCTATCATTTCACTATCATTTGTTACCTTTTGTCATTTTTATAATAACCATTCAAATTAGAGTAAGGTGTTATCTCTTCAAGGTTTTGATTTTCATTTATTGATGTTTAGTTAAATTGAGCAATTTTTCATGTGTTTGTTGGACATTTGTATTTGTTTTTTTCAGAAGTGTCTATTCAAATTCTTTGCCCATTTCTTTATCTGTTTGGGTCTAACAGTAGACTGATTATTAGTTTCTTTGAGTTCCTGCAACAAAATCTCAGATTAGAAGCTAGCAGTGACATGTTAACTAACTACCCTAACTAACTATTGGGTCAATTGTGTCTTTGTGATTCAGAATTTGTTACCCTTTTGTCACTCCCTTATCTTAAAGAGTTAACCTTTACTCACAAGTGGAACCGCATATTAACAAAGAGATAGTGGTGGGGGGAGCAGCATGCTGTGGGGCATTTTGCTCTGGTTCTGGTCCTGGCTGCTCTTCTTCCAATCTAGCTCTCTGCTATGGCCTGGGATAGCAGTGGAAGATGACCCAAGTCCTTCAGCCCCTACACCCACAGGGGAGACCCAGAAGAAGCTCCTGGCTCCTGGCTTTGGATCAGCGCAGCTCCAGCCATTTCAGCCATCTGGGAAGTAAACCAACAGATGGAAGACCTCTCAGTCTCTACCTCTCTCTATGTCTTTCAAATAAGTAAAATAAATCTTAAAGAGAGAGAGACAGAGAGAAAGAGAGAGATGGGCCAGATAGAGTGAATATCTAAGGAATTAGGGGAAAGGGTTTTACTTTACTCTCAGAGTTTAAGTGATCTTTTGACCTGGGTGGTGACTTTCACTATTGCTTCTCAATTTCCACTTTTCCCTTTAGGCGAAAGGGACCAGGAATTGGTGTTTCATGTATCTCACCATTGAAGGCCAGGGGTTCATGGGTTGGTATTTATATTTCATGAGATTGCCTAGACTCTGGAAAAACCCAGGATGATTAGGAGCAGGTAAAATAGCTTCTTTTGAGAGTACTCCTTTGTTTAGAAAAATTAAATTCTCTGTGTGTAGCCGGCGCCATGGCTCAATAGGCTAATCTCCGTCTGTGGCGCCTGCATACCCGGTTCTAGTCCCGGTTGCCCCTCTTCCAGGCCAGCTCTCTGCTGTGGCTCGGGAGTACAGTGGAGGATGGCCCAAGTGCTTGGGCCCTGCACCCCATGGGAGACCAGGAAAAGCACCTGGCTCCTGGCTTCAGTGTGCCGGCTGCAGCGGCCATTGGAGGATGAACCAACGGCAAAGGAATACCTTTCTCTCTGTCTCTCTCTCTCACTGTCCACTCTGCCTGTCAAAAAAAATTCGCTGTGTGTAAATCATTTTGTGCACCTCTTTATGTATGTAATGAAATGCTTTTATTTCTCTTGCTAGTTACTTGGGAATAGGATCATTAGGTCATGTGATTCATTTATGTTTCACTGTTTAGTAATCTGTTAGCCTGTGTTCAAAGCAGCTATATCCTTTGACATTTCTATCAGAATTTCATGACATTCCTGCCTCTCTAATGATTTACCATGTTTTATAAAGTTAAATGAATACCTACGCTTATTCTCCAGAAAATGAAAGTAGATACCTCAAAAAACTTATATGAGAACATCCATGCTAGCTTTATTCACAGTAGTCCTCAAACTAGACACAATTCACTGTCCCTCAAGAGAAGAAGAGATAATTTGTGGCATATTTATATAGAACTTCATTACTTAGAAGTAAAAAAGGAATGAGCTACTGATAAGCACAACATGGATATAACTCACAGAGTCTGTGCTGATTAATGTAAGTCAAAACAAAAGAGTTATTATTCTATTTGTATGAAGTTTTAGAACAAGTACAACTAATCCAAGGTGAAAAAAATATCAATCAGAGTATAGCTTTGGCTTGAGAGAATTGATGGGGAAGGAACATGAGAGAACTTTCTGGGGAGATGGAAATTTCTTTTTATTGTGAAAGGGAGTGAGTTATATTGATGTTTCATCCATCACAATTATTCAGTTCAGTTAAGATTTGTATGTAAATATATGTAAATTTTGCTTTTAAAGAACTTAACAAATAATAATAAAATAGGATAGAACACAGATTTGACACTTCCCACAAATAAAATGTAAAAGAAAAGTTATTTGAATAAGCAAGCATTGCATAGAAAAAAGAATAGGAATAAGCATGAAACAAATGGAGATATATAATTTAAATAAGCCTTTTATAAAGAATGTTTAATCTGAATTTCTGTGAAAAGTAGTCACATCTTAAATTCTATTGTACAATAAAAATAATCCATGCTTTTGACAGATTCAAGAGAAACTTTACAATCTCTTGCGAAATGCATGGCTAATTATACAGATAGTGATAAAGAATGGGAGTATTTTTTGTTTTGTTTTGTTTTTCCTGACCATCACTTCACGCAATCCCTGGGGATGAAGTAACTCAAAAAGGCAGAGAACTGTGTTTCCAGGTGTTATGGAAAATATTTCAAATCAAACCAGGATCAAATCTGTTTAACCCTGGGACTGTGATAAATTGCTTCCTTTGTCTTAACCTCTATTATTTTCCATACAAAAGAAGTGGTATTCCTAATACAGGGTTTTTAGGAGAAATAGTGTATGTGAAGCAACTAGGTTAAGGGATAGCAGTAGGGTGGTGTTCAAGATTTTATAAACTATTTGTTAAGCTTTGCTTAAATACAAAGTGTGGTTCTAGATTCTGCAATTGCAGTGATGAATGAGACAAAGTCTTGCTTTCATTAATCTTTTATTTTGTTGGATCATATACAGCACTCAGATAATATATATATTCTTAGATCCATCCAATTGTCAGTATATGGATAATAAACAAAACCTATCATCTATCATGACAATGGATAGAGTACTGGTTTTCCCATTGATGAAATAGAAGTTCTATTTTCTATTATTCTTTCAATACCCATCATGGTTTCAAATACAGTGAGTATTCAGTAAATATCTCAAAAAAGAAAAGGCCTCAGAGGCTCAGAGTTTAAATTGCCAGTTATTATACCTACACCTGTATCAGTTTATGGATGCAGCTTCCTGCCAATGGGCACCCTGAGAGGTAGCAGCTAATGACTCAATCCCTGACATCCACTGAAAAACATACATTGGGTTCCAGGCCACCCTGCCTGTTATTTGAGGAATGAAGCAGTGGATGGAAGATCTCTCTTTCATTGCTACCTTTTGAGTAAAGTGAACACACTAATAAATGAAATTTAAAACAAAGAAATGTGCTAAGAAAAATGTCTGATTATAGTTCCATGTAGCTAAGAAAGGAGGGATTTAACATTATTAAATGGGACCTTTTACAATGGAGAGACATATTTCCAAATATCCATCTCTCCCTATGACACTTCCTTTCAGCTGAAATAATCAAGTCCAGTTGACAAAGTAGAGGGCCAACAGCCCAGGGACATGCACAGTCTTAGAGTCTGACTTTCTTTCCTGTTCATTGTGATCCAGGCTCAGGGAACTAAGCTTCTGCCTCAGTCCCTTCCAAGAGTCCATGTTCTCATTTTTTAGTCCTGAACCCAGCCTGTTCATATGACTCTTGAAAGTCTTCTAGGGGTCCCAGGATGACGGTATTGCAACAAGACAATGAGTCATACGGGGGAAAAATAGTTAAAAAGGAGAGAATATACACACTGGATATAGAGCCATGGGAAATTCATGAAGGGAAGCCCAGGAGGCCAAGAGAGACCAGGCAGGTCCACGCTGAAAGAACAAATAAGAAAGGGAAGCAGTGGAGGCACGGCAAAGGCTTGGGCCGGGGAGCTGGTGCCAGCCCCCAGCGGACCAGGTGAGAGGTGAAATCACGGGTCCATGGACCTGCAAATAGCAGCGGGAGGGAAGGCTTGGCAAACTGCTTTGAAGTTCCACTCTCAAAAAAAAGAGAAGGTATAGAGGAACAAACAGAGAGGTTGGTCACTCCTGGCCCAACTCCCCTTCCCCCACCTGGTCCTGCAGCCTGCTGGGAGAAGCATCTTGTTTGTTTACATTTATGAACATAAGCAGAGGACTGGCACTTTTGCCTCCAGTGTACACGCCCATCAATTGCGGAAGCTACCCACACCACACTCCCTACGGAGGAACGAGCACCACCACATTTCAGAATTTTTCCCCACCATGCAAGCCATACAACAAGGAGAAGTCCTGAATAACAAAAACTCATTCTATCCTGCATTGAGAAGCAGCCAGGCCCGAATGGGCGGGGCTCCATGCACCAGATCTCCTACCTGCCTCCACCGTGATTGAGAAATGAGTTGGGCTCCAGTAGGTGGGGCTCCGTGCTTCCACTTGCAGCACACAGACAAGCAGCTCATAACTGAGGGAAACCTCACCACAAGAAAATCTGCACAGATTAGAGGTGCAGTTTGTTAAGCAAAGTGGTATAACCCTGAATGCACCAAAGACTAACACCTAGGTCTCCCACAACTGTGAGGAAAATGGCAGATTACATCAACAGAAGTGAACAACGTCCTCTAACGAAAAACCCAGAGGAAAGATACAAAGTCCCATGTAGACCTTACATTGGATACCTGCTCCACCCCGGAATACTGAACAAAGCACCCATGCCACATCCAACATGCACCTCTTGGAACTCAGACATCCCACTAAATCACAGATACAAATTAAAGAGACAAAAAAAAGAGAAATATACAAACGCCAAAAAAACAAAGGAAAAACTGTAATAAGAATAAGGAAGACACTAAGAGCCCCCTAAAGAAACAGTACGTTTCATTAATAGAAAGTGAGGCTGGTGCCATGGCTCACTAGGCTAATTCTCCGCCTGCGGCACCAGCACCCCAAATTCTAGTCCCAGTTGGGGCACGGATTCTGTCCAAGTTGCTCCTCTTCCAGTCCAGCTCTCTGCTGTGGCCCAGGAAAGCAGTGGAAGATGGCCCAAGTGCTTGGGCCCTGCACCTGCATGGGAGACTGGAAGGAAGTACCTGGCTCCTGGTTTCAGATTGGCGCAGCGCAACGGCCGGCCGTAGGGGCCATTTGGGGGTGGGGGGTGGACCAGCGGAAGGAAGACCTTTCTCTCTGACTCTTTCTCTCACTGTGTAACTCTGCCTGTCAAAAAAAAAAAAAATAGAAAATGAGATGAAGAGATTGAGGATATACAAGAAAGAGAATTCAGAAAATTAATCATCAGATTACTTAGAAGCAATTAGAAGCAAATTCATGATCTAAATGAAAAGTTCCTCCAAGAAATTACAATAGTAAAGAGAAGTCAGAATGAAATACTAGAAGTGAAGAATTCAATAGATTAAATAAAAAATGCAGTGGAAATCCATAACAATGCCTGTGGTTTTCCCTTTTCTAACATTATAATCATGGAGAAGATGTTGAGTTATGTAAATTATAAATAATGACTTTGATGTTGATCTCAATTAAGATTTTTTATCATCTCCCTATTTTTCATTGTTATATGTACATCTTTATAGAAATCAGTTTAATAAAAAACTAGTTCTTAATTTATTTTCAAATATTTATTTATTTGTTTAAAAGAACAGTGACAGGAGAGAGAATTAGAGAGAGACAGAGAGACCTTCCATCCACCAGTACTTTCCAAATGACTGCACTATCCAGGTCTGGACCTAGCCAAGCCAAGAGCCAGGAGTCATTCTGATCTCCTAAACAGGTGCCAGGGGTCCAAGCACTTAGGTCAACATTTGCTACCTTCCCAGACCCATTAGTAGTAAGTCAGATTAGAAGTGGAGCAGCCTTGGGATTAGGGCAAGATGGCGGAATAGGAAGGGAGCACACCGATAGTCCGGGGAGAGACAGTTTAATAAAAGTGGAGATACTGCAGGTTCAAGGAAGAGTAGGGGAAGAAACAGCAGAGGAAACTCTTCCAGAACTAGTGATTCACAGTGGACCTTTGAGGAGAGCGTGGGAGCCCGCAGTTCGGGACACCAGCGGCAGACTCAACGCACCAGCGCTGGAACGCCAGGTGAGCCGATCCTCAATAGCCTGAGACACCAGCAGGGAAGCGGAAAGAGGAGACTAGAGCGAACAAGGCTTGAAACCCTGTGGGGGAAAGTTCACCAGGCTAACTAGAAGAGAGAGAGAAAGAAAAAAGTAACCGATACGGACACGGGTTTCTCTCTCTCCGCCCACCTCTCAAAGGACAGCAAGACAAAGAGCAGGCGCCATTTTGGACATACGTCATAAGCAGGGCGACCTCAGGTCTGCACCGGCCCTGAGCCTAGCAGAAAAACCTGACTCTGGGCGTGGGGGTGAAATAACAGGAGATTAGAACCTAATGAATATGTGGTGCTAATGAACTGAGACTGTGAAAAAAGAGACTGTGGGGGAGAGAACTCATGGAATTCACCACGTGAGTACTCTCCAGAGACGTTACGGTTCAGTAGCCTTGGCAGCCCAGTGGGAGACTACAGGAGAATCTCAGCCCACACAAAGGGCCGCAAAGATTCCCTCTCTGGTCCTTGGGAAAGAGCTTCCGATCTCTGGCTCCTGTGGGTATATCATTCGCCTGCTAACCACCCCCAATTCCATTCAGCTGTGTGGAATTACTTCCCTTTTGAACCAAAAAAAAAAAAAAAAGTAACGGAGAGATTTACCACGCCTAACCTGGGAGTGTCTCCTTTGACCCACCCTCAACCCTGAGAAACCAAACAGAGCTCTCAGGCCACACCCATCTCAAGCCTCTAAGGCTCCATCAAAAGCAGACAGTCCACTTAATCTAGAGTCATAGTATAACAAGAAAAAAACACCACAGTGAAGAAACCAATATGCCAAACAACAAACGCAAAAACCGAGGTAATAAGAACAAGGAAGACACTATGGCATCCCCAAATGAAAAAGACACCCCAATTCAAGATTACGAAGATGATGAGATAGAAGAGATGCAAGAAGCAGATCTCAAAAAATTGATAAGAACACTAAGAACTACTCAAAAACAAATTCTTGAACTACAGAAATCCTTAATGGACAAGGTAGAAAATCTCTCTTGTGAAAATGAAATATTAAGGAGAAATCAAGCTGAAATGAAACAACTAGTAGAACATGAAACTGTGATAGTGACGAGAAATCATAATGAAGTGAAGAATTCAATAGATCAAATGAAAAACACATTAGAGAGCCTTACAAACAGAATGGGTGAGGCAGAAGAGAGAATATCGGACTTAGAAGACAGAGCACAGGAAACTATACAGTCAAACCAAAGAAAAGAAGAGGAAATTAGAAATCTAAAAAATATTGTTGGGAATCTACAGGATACTATTAAAAAACCCAACATTCGAGTTCTAGGAGTTCCTGAAGGCATGGAGAGGGAGAAAGGATTAGAAGGCCTTTTTAGTGAGATAATAGCAGAAAATTTCCCAGTTTTGGAGAAGGAGAGAGACATCCTAGTACAGGAAGCTCATAGAACCCCTAGGAAATATGACCAAAAGAGATCCTCATCATGACACATTGTAATTAAACTCACCACAGTGAAACAGAAAGAAAAGATCCTAAAATGTGCAAGAGAGAAACGTCAGATTACTCTCAGAGGATCTCCAATTAGACTCACGGCAGACTTCTCATCAGAAACCCTACAAGCTAGAAGGGAATGGCGAGACATAGCCCAGGTACTAAGAGAGAAAAACTGCCAGCCCAGAATATTATATCCTGCAAAGCTCTCATTTATGAATGAAGGTGAAATAAAGACCTTTCACTGCAAAAAGAAATTGAAAGAATTTGTTGCCACTCGTCCAGCCCTGCAAAAGATGCTTAAAGATGTGTTACACACAGAAACACAGAAACACGGCCATCAACATGAAAGTAGGTAAACAAAGGGAACCTCACAGCAAAAGATCACAGGGAACTCAAAGCATACATTTGGATAAAGAAATTATGGGACAGGTACTCTATAGAATACTATACAGCAGTCAAAAACAATGAAATCCGGGCATTTGCAACAAGATGGAGGAATCGTGAAAACATCATTCTGAGTGAATTAAGCCAGTCCCAAAGGGACAAATATCATATGTTCTCCCTGATCAGTGACAACTAATTGAGCACCAAAGGGGAAACCTGTTGAAGTGAAATGGACACTATGAGAAACAGTAACTTGATCAGCTCTTGTGCTGACTGTTGTTGTACAATGTAATACTTTATCCATTTTAGTTTTTTTTTTATTCTAGTAATATTGGTTGAACTCTGTAATTAACAAACAATTATTCTTAGGTGTTTAAATTTTAACTGAAAAGTGATCCCTGTTAAATATAAGAGTGGGGATAAGAGAGGGAGGAGATGTACAATTTGGGACATGCTCAATCAGTCGTGCCCCAAATGATGGAGTTAGAATTGTGCCAGGGGATTCCAATACAATCCCATCAAGGTGGCGTGTACCAAGGCCATCTCACTAGTCCAAGTGATCAATTTCAGTTCACAATTGATCACACTGATGGGTCTGAGAGTCAAAGGGATCACACAAACAAGACTAGTGTTTGCTAATACTAACTGATAGAATCAAAAAGCAAGAGAATGATCCAACATGGGAAGCGAGATACACAGCAGACTCATAGAATGGCAGATGTCCTAAATAGCACTCTGGCCTCAGAATCAGCCCTTAAGGCATTCAGATCTGGCTCAAGAGCCCATGAGAATATTTTATGCATGGAAAGCCAAGACACTGTGGCAAAAAAAAAGAAGACCTAGATGAAAGATCTCTGCGAGTGAGATCCCAGTGGAACGAATGGGGCCATCAAAGAAGGAGGTACCTTTCCCTGAAGGGAGGAGAGAACCTCCACTTTGACTATGACCCTGTTGGAATAAGATTGAAGTCAGCAAACCCTAAAGGCTTCCATAGCCTCGGCAACTCATGACTAGACCCTAGGGAGATTCCTGACGCCATAAACAAGAGTGTCAAATTGTTAAGTCAACTTCAGGAGTCACTGTGTACTTACGTCTCATGTGGGATCTGTCCTTAATGTGTTGTCCAGTGTGAAGTAATGCTATAAACTAGTACTGAAACAGTATTTTTACACTTTGTGTTTCTGTGTGGGTGCAGACTGATGAAATCTCTACTTAGTATATGCTGAATCAATCTTCTGTATATAAATATAATTAAAACTGAAAAAAATCTTGGTGTTAAATTGGAAATTGCATAGAAAATTAATCAATTTAAAAAAATATATCATGTAGAATCTCTGTCCTTAATGTGCTATACATTGTGAATTAATACTATAACTAGTACTCCAACAGTATTTTTCACTTTGTGTTGCTATGTGAGGGCAAACTGTTGAAATCTTTACTTAATATATACTAAACTGATCTTCTGTATGTAGAGAGAACTGAGAATAAACCTTGATGTGAATGCAAGGGGAGAGGGAGTGGGAGAGGGGAGGGTTGCGGGTGAGAGGGAAGTTGGGGGGGGAGCCATTGTAATCTATAAGCTGTATTTTGGAAATTTATATTCTTTAAATAAAAGCATTATAAAAAAAGAAAAAAAAAAAGAAGTGGAGCAGCCTTGATTCAAACTGGCATCTGGGTTGCAGGATGTTGATGTCTGAAACAATGTTTTTTTCCTAGTGTGTTCCAAGTCTTCATTCTCAGTCATGGTATTTTGTGCATTTATATTAAATTACTGGGAAAAGTTAATGATAGCACTTTGATTAGATTCACAGACAAGTACTAAAATAGGTAAAATTTTTTATGTTGATATCCAATGCAAACAAAATGGATAGAACTGATTTAGTAGATGCATATTTCAGTGTATATTTAATTTGAAAAGTAGCCTTTATAGTTCAAAAAAGTAGTCTTTATAGTCCTTGCCCTACCCATCCTGAGCAGAGTCCTGAAATCTACAGTTTTGAAAAATGCTTAATGTGGTGATAAAAAAAAATCTGATGTTTTTGTATTAGTAAAGTTTTCATTTAACTCATATTTTACTCTTTTGGCTTTTGGTCAGCTGGAATCAGAATAGTATATCTGTTTTTGATTATACACAGCTGAAGAAATATTTAGAGTAATTGAGAGGGTGACAGGTGTCTCAGGACTGTATCCCATGATGACTTAGTGAAAGATGCAGAGATACTAATACTGGAGAATCAGAATCTAAGTCTTACATGTATCAGTTTGCTGTGTTTCTTACCATACAGCAAATATCTGAGAAGAGCTACTTAAGAAGAAAGGAGTTTATTTTTGCCCATAGCTTTGAAGATTCCTAGTCAAAGACTGAGTATCTTCATTAGTCTGTTTTCTGATGAAGGAAATTGAGTCTGGCAGTGACAAAATGTTTACAAAAAAAGGACAACAAAGCAAACAAGGAAGGGGAGGGAATGACTAATCCAAACTCGACTTAAGTAATTATTCCTCTCAGGAGATCTACCTCCTGAAGGCATGCCCAATTACATAAAGATTTCCCTAGGTTTGCCTTCCAGAATCATAACTGGATCACTCATAATCTGCCAACTATTAGCATTAATCCCTTAGCTATTAACCTAAAACTTTAGGGTTTGAAGGTGTGCATGAGTTGGGGAGCTAACTAATGCTCCAATTATAGCAATGCACTATGGTGTCTGAAATTATTTGAAGATTTATGACTTCACGAGATATGCCTTCTGGTAATATGTAGGATTGATGAGTCAGATTCACAAAAGGGATATGACTCTAATTCTGTAATAGAAAAATATATTCAGTAATTAATGCCTAAATTAGAATCAGCTTCCTTAACAAGGAATATCTTTAATCTCTTTAGGATCTTATGAAGTCTGAATGCAGATTTTCAATGATGTTGAAGAAGAACTTAAACATTCAATATGGTGGGTGTGTGAGTGTAGAGAACTTGTCATCGATAATGTATAAAATCTCTTCTAATCCTGAGATCCACATTTTAGATATCCTATAATTTTTATTTCAGTGAGATTAATTAATAATATGAAAATAAATATGGAGGCTAAGAACCATTGTTTCGTAACTGGTATAAGAAAAGTCCAAAGATTATATAAGAGCAAATGACAGGTTATGTTAGTGTTAAGAGCAAAAGTTGGATTTAATGATTTGTTTAAAGATTTATTTATTTATTTATTTGAAAGGCTGAGTTACAGAGAGAGAGAGACAGAGAGACAGAGATAGAGACAGAGACAGAGACAGAGAGAGGGAGAAGGAGAAAATCAATCTTGCATCTGCTGGTTCACTCCCGAAATGGCTGCAATGGGTGGGGCTGAGGCCGGCCAATGTCAGGAGCCAGGAGTTTCATCCATGTCTCCTACAAGGAGGTCAGGGGACCAAGCATCTGAACCATCTTTCACTGCTGTTTCCAGGCACCTTAGCAGGGAGCTGGATCAGAAGTGAAACAGCCAGGCAGAAACTGGTGTATATATGGGATGCCAGCATCAAGTGGAGGCTTAACCCACTGAGCCACAATATTGGCCCTGGATCTGATGATTTTGAATTCCCAACTATTAATTTGAAGAATATTACTATAACTTGTACTTTATAAATGAAACCATTCAGCTATTGAACTGATATATCTGATTTGCCTTTGATGTATAGATCCATTTTCTTCCTATGAAGTCAAATAAACTGGGGAGGTAAGTTAATGGCTTTTAGGTCTGACTGTAATTATCCAACCAGTTCTTCTAGGTTGGTGCAGTGTTCTGTATACTTGGTTAGTAGGAAGAGTAATTCTGCAACATCCAACAAAACGAATCATTCTCACTGAGTAGGAACTCTGGCAGTTTTCTATGGATGCTGTAGATTCCAAATTTGAAATTCCAAAATATAAGAACACATACAGAGAATCTGGCCTAAAGAAACCTGGTGTATTTCAGCTATCGGGAGGAATGGATCTCTGCCTTCAGCCAGTCATTAGAAAGGTAAGCATAAAGTATAAAGACATTGGACTAGTATAACCAAAAGTATCTGCCAATCTCATATCATTTTTTGCCTTTAATTTTTGCCCTTACACTCTGAGACAAGGATCTCATTCTGGCAATTTGTGGAGTGCATCTGCTTTACAAGTGTGCTGTATACCCCTATTCCCTTACCATTTTAAGATATTTTGACTTAGAAAATACTAATTAATCAGGACTCTCCCATTATCTTTGCTGTGTAATATAACCAAACCAATGAAATGACTATCTCATCATGTTTACGGGTCACGATATTCAATCAGAAGAGATTATACAGGTTATCCATACCAAGGGAAGGAAATTTGGAAGCTATCTTAGTTTTCTGCCTACTATAGAAAGGAACATTTACCTTTGACAGTTTGGAAGACACTGATTAAATCCCAGTTTCCTCAGTCAATTTCATCATCAGTAAAATAGAGATAAAATACTCAGTTGTATTGCTCTCTAATTCGGTCTCGCGTTCTCTCCCTGGAGAGTAGCTATATATTCTAGCTCTTGTCGAACTCGTGTCCAGTTTATTCAGGCCAGGATGGCTAGCGACTGTCTAAGAAGTGCAATTGCATATGCAGATCAAAGTGAACAGGGCGCTTCTGAAATGCCCTTTTAATTATGTGCTGTCTATGCATTCAGTTCTAGTATCTACACCAGATAACTCATTTTCCAGAATTACTTAAACAAATTTCTTAATTCTGCACAACTATCAATTACTTTACTGAAAAAGTAATTTGTATGATCTTTTGTCTTAAATGCAATTAGATTCAACTGTGAATTTTATGCAATACTGAAAAGAAAATAGCCCAGATAACACTGATTATTCATCGAGTTACCATGAAATATGGAGTGGATTCTACAATTACTAATGTAACTCCATTTATCTACATGGTAATTCACAACAATGCTAAGTTCTATTGGCCGTTTGTAGGTTGATACTGTTATATAGTACTAACAGATGTTAAATTAGTTTATAAAAATACCTAGAAACAACTGTAGCAGCAGATTGCTTGTAAGTAATAGGCAAGATTATAAAATTCAGATAACATGAAACACAATACATTTATACTGAGACAAAGAAAAAAATACATACAAATATTAGAGACAAGGTATGCAACAGACCAAACTAAGAAAATACTGAAACAAATGGGTTTAATATAAGTTAATAATGTTAATAATATAGTTCAGTAGTTACATTCCTACCAGGGAACTCCCATTCATTTATCATCTATTTTTGAAATGTTTGTTACCATATATTCCTTTGAAGTTCATGATACTGTTTCCTACATAAAGTATATACAGAAAATTAATATTCCAAGGAAAATAATGAATGTTTACTTGGAAATTTAGAAGACTGTAAAAGTTTCATAATCACACTAATTGTGTCAATAGGCCAATTATGATAATCAGTAAAATGTAACTATATCAAGAATATATATACATATATATTCACATATATATATATATATATGTGGTGTGTATATATATATATATATATATATATATGGTGTATTGAATTTTAATTTTAAAGGCAGAGAGGGAGAGAAGAGTTATCTCTCATTTTCTGGTTATACCCCAAATGCCCACAACAGCCAGACTCTGTTAGACCAAAGCCAGAAATAGGGACTTCAATCCAGGTATCCAACATGGAAATACACCTCTCAGATGGATGCCAGGGACCCATCCACTTGAGCCATCAGCTTCTGCCTCTTAGAATGCACAGGAATATGTAGTTAGAATTGGGAGCAGAGCCAGGACTTGAACCCAGGCATTCCATTATGGGATGCAGGCATCCTAAGTGGTGTCTTAAACATTGCACCAAATGATTTATCCCTCAATTATATTTTAATGTTAACACTGGTAAAATCCTAATCACAACCACACAAAACACACTTCAATATAATGAGGCTACATTTGATTCCACTTTCTTTCTCTCCAGAGGGTGTGTTATTCAATAAAGAACAAGAACAACATAACAAATAATTTAAGCAAAAAGAAAAAAACAAAAACAAAAAAACAGAAACACAACAGCAAAAATAAAAGCAACATATCTATCTACACATGGTTGAAAGTCACATCAGTTGAAACTTCTCAACCTGAAATGCAGATTATTTGAAACAAAATTAGTATAAGGGAGGACATTTTTGAGACAGATGATATTAATGGTGTTTCCTTCTTCAAATATTCAATAATCGTTAATAGGAAATATGTATACTTTCTGAAAACTGGCAGTTTAATTAGAATTTTTGCCTTTTGGTTTTGTGGATTGTTTTGGTAAGAAATTTGAAAAACATGGATAGAGTAGATTTTAAACAGCACTTTAATTCTGTTCAGTAAAATCATTTATTACTCCTGCTACAAAAGAGCCAGCCCTGTTGATTCTCAATGCTTTTTAATGCATTGTGACTAGCATTACAATGACTGACGCAACACAATGAGCAGAGGGAAAAGTTCTCTCTCCCTTTGCCTCTCTCTTGCAGATCAATATGCAGGAAGAAAATGTCACAGACTCCATTGAAGGTAATAGGTTTAGATCACCATTACACTCTCTATTCAGTGAGCTGAGGCTCTTTGGGCCATTTCTGCTGGAAAATTCACCTGTTTGAAAAGATTCATTTTATTCAATGCAGTAAAACACAAACAGCAGAGCAGTGAGCCTGCTACACCTCCGGCTTATGCTGTTCCTTCTTTCTGTTGTACGCGCATTTCAGTTCTGGATGTGCAGCTGATCTAATTGAAATTTATGGAGGGGCCAGCACTGTGGCACAGTATGGAAATCCCCCACATGCGGCGCCCGCATCCCATATAGGCACTGGTTTCAGTCCTGGCAGCTCCTCTTCCAATCCAGCTCTATGTTATGGCCTGGGAAATCAATGGAATATGGCCCAAGCGCATGGGCCCCTGCACCCATGTGGAAGACCCAGAAGCAGCTCCTGGCTCTTGGCTTCAGACAGGATCTGCTGTGGGCATTGCGGCCATCTGGGGAGTGAACCAGCGGATGGAAGACCTTTCTCTCTGTCTCTCCCTCTCTTTGTCTATAACTATGCCTCTTAAAGAAACAAATTAAATAAATAAAAATTGTGGTAGAGGAAGCAAACATATATTCTGTTTTGGCTAGCTTCATCCTATTTTTCAGCACTCCTTTCTCCCATCTTGTCCTGTGAGCAATAACTTCTCTCAGGTCTATCTGAATTTTCTGTCATAAGCTCTATGACGTTCTGATCTTTGTAAGAAACTCCTAATCTGGAGTCATCTCATTCCTTCTGATATCTTTGTGCTGGAACAAAGCCTACGATCTATGTATCTTCTAGGTGATTGTTTTTGTAAATACTGGGCCAATGGTTTAACCCTACCAGATACTTCTATACATTATAAGACTGATTTCTATGCAGTTAAGATGCCCATGTCTCACATTACAGTACTTGGCTTTGGTTCCTGGCTCTGGCTGCTGATTCCAGGTTCCTGTTAATGCATACCGAGGGAGGCAGCAGTAATGGCACAAGAAATTGAATTCCTAACATCCACATGAACTGTCCTCCTGATTCCCAGTTTCACCCCAGTGCAATCCCAGCCATTGTGGCATTTAGGAAGTGAACCAGTGCATGGGAACTCTCTCCTCTCTTTCTGCTTCTTAAAAACATAAATTCAATTGAAAAAAAAAAAGATGATCATCTTATCCTTAAAGAGGACGCCAAGATACTTTAGAGGAGATAATTTTGGAGAGGGAAACAACGTGTTCCATCTTACTTCACAGCTGACTCAAAGATGTTTGGGATGTGAATTGTGGCTTAGCCTCTCATCTAGATCTAGTAGTGAATGGTGTTGACAAGAAGTATCTTGGGTGTGTGTTGTATAAAGTTCACCCCAACCAGTTTCCTTGTTTAATAGTTTTCTTCTGATATTTTTTAATTGTTATGTAAAATGATCTATAGTAGAAACTTTACATCCTTCCAGACTATTTTCCTTAAGTTTTATTTAAATATTACTGGAATTCACCATGGATATGAAATTAGGCTTGCCAGATAAAAGGCACACATGTATACTTTTCAAAGAGTTTTATTCAAGATGTTTCTTTTCCAGAGCCTGACAATGAACAATTATTTGTCTAACTACATTATTAATTTATTTATTTAGGTAATGCAATATGGTGGTTAATTCCTGAGGTCAGACAATTTGTAAGTTTTGAGTCTGAGCTTGTTGACTTATTAAAAATATGACCATGAAAAATTAAGTTTAAATCTTAATTGCTTCATCTGACAAATCCCTAGATGTGGTAAGGTATTTAGGGATAAAATACCTACTTCAGAGTTGCTGTGAAGTTGAAAAAAAAAAAAGATTTTTTGTAAAGCACTTGAAGTACTTATCAAACACCTCATCTTGTAAATAACTGTTTAAAAATATTGTATCACTATGATGAATGAAATAATTAATTAAAATGATCAAACCCTTTACATGCTTCTAGGAAGGAGTTTATCAAAGCTCTTTCATCTGATAAACCATGGCCACTTTGGAGAGTTCACATGAAAAAGCACAGAGGTATAAGAAGGGATTGGGGATGGTAGAAACAGACCCAACAATGCTGCTCTTTCTTTCAAGGTAGACATTAGTAGGACACAATAGAAAATATTCCACCATTAAACTGTGCATAAAACTTAGTTATGACAAAGCATTTGGACATTATTATCCTGTGAGTGATAGTTATGTGGGTAAGAAATTATTAAAAGTTCTCATTCCAAAACTCTGGACCTCCTTAGGCTCTCAGATTATTTAACCAAGCATAGAGAATTCTCATGCTAATGGGGAAAAATATTGGATTCCCCAGTTTACAGAGTACACCAAACTGAACAAAATTGTCAGCATAACATTTAAATTACTTTTTTGATAAGCTTGGCTATTTACAAATCATCAGACAATTACATCTTCCAAAAACTATTTAGCATCAATTCACTCTGCTTTTTCAACAGTGCACTTGACTAATTCCAAATAAATTGAAAAAAATTACCTTGCAGATTGCAAAGAAGTGACCAAAACAATTGCTAAGGTTTTAAATTATATATTGTTAAGCAAAAGAGTTTTCCTTTGTTTCAGCACTCATATTGCAGACATTAGCCCTGTAGAATAGAGAAAAAGGCATATAAGGAGCACAAGACCTAAAACCAGGCTTAAGAATTCCTAGTAATTTCAAAAATTTTTGATGTTGCTACATTTAATGACATGATATCAGGTTATTCCCTAATAAACTCTGGCCCTGCAATTTCTGTTTTTTGGTTTTTTTTTAAGATTTGTTTTATTTATTTGAAAGATGGAGTTATGGGAGCAGGGGGGAAGTAGGAAGGAGAGAGAGAGAATCTTCCATTCTCCCCAGATGGCTGCAAGAGTCAGGGCTGGGTCAGTCCAAAGCAAGGAGCCAGTAGCTTCTTCCAGGTCTCCCATGTAAGTGCAAGGGCTCAAGAACTTGGGCTGGGACCAGTGCTGTGGAACAATGGGTTAAAGCCCTGGTCAGCAGAGCCTGCATACCATATATGCACGGGTTCGTGTCCTGGCTACTCCTCTTCCAATCAAGCTGTCTGTTATGGATGGCCTTGGAAAGCAGTAAAAGATAGCTCAAGTCCTTGGGCCCCTGCACCCATCTGGGAGACCTGGAAGAAGCTCCTGGCTCCTGGCTTTGGATCAGTGTAGCTCTGGCCATTGCAGCCATTTGAAGAGTGAGCCAGCAGATAATGACCTCTCTATCTGTCTCTACCTCTCTCTGTAACTCTTTCAAATAAATAAAATAAAAAAGAAATAAAAAAGATAAAAAAGAAAAAAAAAAGAGTGATTTCAAACTAACAAACAGACAGACAAAAGAACTTGGGCTGTCCTTCACCACTTTCCCAGATGCACCAACAGGGAGCTGGATCAGAAATGGAGCAGCCAGGACTCCAGCAAGCAACCATATTGGATGTCAGTGTCACAGGCAGTGGCTTTACCCACTAAGCCAAAGCACCAGCCCACAATTTCTGAGTTTTAACTATAATATTCTGAATAGGAGAAAAGTTGCAGACCACAGAATGAGCTCAATGTTTAGGGGGTCCAAATGTAAGCCCTAAAAAGTGAGTCATCACATTTTCCAGGAAAGGGAGTGAAATAATTACAATTGGTTCCTATCTCTAGATGTTCTCAGAGGTCCCTAGAACTCTACTCCTATGGTACCTATTGAGCTATCTTGAGAGACCTGCTCTGAGAAAACATCTACCAGGAAGGAATTTACTCCTGAAATGGCAGAGCTTAGACAGCAATTCTTCAGTCTATCCAAGGGAGTGCGGAGCTCAGAGAGCCATGCTGGTTCCTGGGGATGGAGGTTGGTAAATGTTTCAGTATACTCAGATCTCAGATATACATGTACATGGATGTGGGGTGCTTGTATTCAAATAGAAATATTCAAAGTATATTTTAGTCATTCTTATAATCAGTTAATATTTAATCGGAGAAGGCTTTTCTTTTGTCTTTAACATTTCTTAATGAAAAAACTAAGACTATTATAAATAAATGAAATGTAATTTAATTTCTATTATTAGTAGCAAATCCGTGTGTGCGGTAGTTTTTGTCTGGATCCTCCTCTTGCTTCTGGAAATGATGGCTGCATGAATTTGAAGACTGAGGGGATTGCAGGGATAAGTTGTAATAGGCATATTTTCTTCCATCAGTGAACTGCTTTCCATATAGCCTTGCCTTTGAACATCTATGTCCCTGTGAACAGGACAAAAATGGGCTGTTTGGGATAAACCGTTCTTGATAAAAGAGATGGGATTGTCAAAAGTCTTGATAGACATAATGTCGATCAAAGATGTTTGAAAATCCAGTTAAAGACAGAAA
Organism: Sylvilagus floridanus; assembly: GCA_949820135.1. Taxonomy (NCBI): domain Eukaryota; kingdom Metazoa; phylum Chordata; class Mammalia; order Lagomorpha; family Leporidae; genus Sylvilagus; species Sylvilagus floridanus. Next base: position 89,334,359 of record OX463226.1, on the reverse strand, counting down.
TTCACAAGGTATTGGAAGCAGAGATACAACTAAAAGAGAGACAGATAAAGGTCACCTCCCACATCAAATTCTATGGGTTCTATTCTGCTCCCAAAGAAGAGAGGCTTCACAAGGGTGGACAAATCTTTGGCTAAATGATACATAGTGCATTCACCCTGTAAATCAAGGTCTTGTAGGGACTTTAGGAGAGGTGAAAAGATTGCCATTGCTCTAGTTCATCCCTTCTATCAAGGGGATGGCATTATAGGACAGTGATTAACTAAGGATGTATTAGCAGTTCAGTGGCCCAAAATCCTCCACTGAGGACAGTTTTGGGCAAAAGTAATTAATTTGATTTACAACAGCTACTAGTCCTAGAATACACTTGAGCCTCCTGTCTCTTTGTAATTGTTTACAAAAAAGAAAAAGAAAAGTAAAAAAAAAAAAAAAGGGAAAGAACACAGAGACATGTGTTAACTCTTTGTTATTTATAGTACAGTTGTCACTCTTATCTTAGTAGTTATTTTATCCATGATATGGTCCTAGGTTTAATTTCATTTAAAAGTCATAATAGTCTCTTAGCTGAAGTGCTTACAACTGATCATTAATTTAGCTTCAGGGCATGAATACTAAAGAAAAAATATACCAATTAAATTTCAATTGGCTATTTTTTAAAGCTGCAAACAGCAGAATCCCCATTTCAATTTAATTAACTGGGAAAGTAGGAAAGGGAATTAAAAAAAAAAAACTTGGACTTTCATAATTTGTACTAGTATGTAGAATCTTTTTAAGAAAAACATGTTTTCTAGATAAACAGGAATTAGACATAAAAACAACAGGAAAACAGATAGTACCAAATACCTAGGGCCATTACAATTGCCATTGTTATGAATTTGCATTGCATTTTGCCACAAACACTAACAATAGGCTTTGTGACAGTGGGGTACATAATTATTTTTTTCCTTTTTTCAGATTCAAGCCACCTGGAATGACACAGGTCTATGCATAGAATGCAGCCTAAAAAGTTATCAAACTATCCCAATGAAACACTTAAAAATGACGTTTTTCAATGCATGAAAGAGAGGCTATTCCTGATAGAAAAAAGAATATTCCTTTCTTCATAGAATTGTGAAGTGCAAAAAATGGAGAGGAAATGAATGCAAAAAGTTATCTTCTTTGGAAAATAAAATTAATTTTGATCCTTTCCTATCGTATTAATTGCCCTGCCAGGTTAAAATCAGCTTTATGTTTATGTAAAGAATTCAGAATGGGCTGGTGTTGTGGTGTAGTGGATTAAGCCACTGCCTGCCTCACTTTCAATTCAATGTCGTGTTAGTGCATGTGGGAAAGCAGCAGAAGATGGCCTGAGTATTTGGGCCATTCAGATGACATTTTAGGCTCATGGCTTGGGCTTAAGGCCCCCGCTGTTGAGGCCATTTAGGGAGTGAATCAGCAAGGATTCTTCTCCCTGTTTCTGTAATTCTGACTTTCAAATAAAAAATAAAAAAAAGAATTCTAAAAAATAGATTTAATTACATATCTGGAAGGTGTGTGGCTATTTTGAAGGTACTAGAATGGAAAAAAGTGGAGGTGCTTGGACTTAGAAATAAGGAGACCAACAATGGTATAGTTTAAGTATTATCTCTACCTTTCTATGCATCCATCTGTCTATATATCACTCTGTCTATCCTCTGTATCTTTCATTTACTAACCTCTTTGAAGAAGCAAAGGAGAAAAAGAAACTATTTACAATGTTGAACCTTCAGGATATATAGAGTAGTGGATGAATTGATATATTTAGAGATTATCAACCACAAAAGCAGTGAACCCACTCTTAATAACTTCATATTTTTTTTCACAATTGTCAGAATTTTAGTTTAAAGACAGGCTCAAAGTTGCAAAGTTTGTCATGAGAAGTTTTATTCGCATTGCCTATACCAGAAGATGGGCTTTCTTCTTTGAAGGCTATACAGGCAGGTGGTATTGGAAAGTGAGAATCCTGTCTCATTTCTACCATGGGACTGTATCTGAGATCATTACTTATATGCTCAAATCCCATCTTTGTCTTTATGATTATACAATATTTATTGAACCCTGTTTGGAGCTAAGTTCTCTAGATACTGGGAGTTCATTAGTTAACAAAATCAAAAGCCTCTGCTAGTCAGGGGATAGAAAAAACAAGTGGATTAACATGTCAGCATATAACAACAGAAGTTTATGGAAAGAGGAAAGTCTACTTGATGGGATTGGCTGCCAGGGAAGGGCCTGTAGTTCAGTTATAAAGGCCTGGCTGGTAGGGATTAGTCTTGGTAGAGCACAGAACTCGGAGGAATCAGAAGCTAAGAAGAAACAGCCCCCGGTGGAAAACCTGATATCTTTCTGAGTTCTGAGGATTTGAAAGTCTGCAGAACACTGTGAGTGGGGAAAGAATTATCGTCTCACTTGGCTAATCCTCCGCCTGTGGTGCTGGCACTTCGGGTTCTAGTCCCAGTTGGGGCGCCGGATTCTGTACCAGTGGCTCCTCTTCCAGTCCAGCTCTCTGCTGTGGTCTGAGAAGGCAGTGGAGGATGGCCCAAGTGTTTGGGCCCTACACTGCATGGGAGATCAGGAGGAGGCACCTGGCTTCTGGCTTTGGATCGGCACAGTGCCGGCTGTAGTGGCCATTTGGGGGGTGAACCAATCGAAGGAAGGAAGACCTTTCTCTCTGTCTCTCTCTCACTGTCTAACTCTGCCTGTCCAAAAAAAAAAAAAAAAGATAGTATAATAAAGAGCAGATATTCAGCTCATTTGTTTGGGGCACCTGTGCATCCCACACTGAACTAACAGTGTTTCTTTGAATCTTGGCTCAGGCTCTGGATTCCAACTTTCTGCCACCTGGGAGTCAGTGGTGATGGTTCAAGTATTTGGATTCCTACCATTCATGTGGGAGACCTGGAATGAGTTTCCCAACTCCACTTTCACCTCTGAGTTAGCCTTGGAAGTTGTGTGCATTTGAGAAGTAAACCAGCAGATTGGAGCTCTCTCCCTTCTCTCGAGGGGGGGGGGGGGGACTGTAAAATAACACTGTGCATGAAAAAGAAATAATTGCAAAACACATACATTTTTGCAAATTCAGTAAAATTATACCCTTCCTCCCAATTTCAAAACTCTAGTCTTTAGGTTGAAGTTACTTTTTCTGAATCCTGATACAATGTTTGCTTGCCTGTAGTGTATTCAAAAGAACTGAGAAGATACATGTGACTTATTTCTTCCCATATGTCACAATGGAAAGAACAATGAATCCAGAGCAAGCCCGAGCCGTGGCACTTGGGGAGGCAGGGTGTGAGCTGGGATTTAGTGCCCAACTTCTTCAGCTAAAAATGAACTTATCACTCATATGCTGCACAACATCACAACACACCAGTAATATGGTGGTAACCAACCATGGAAATAGGTATGGAATCACTTCTTAAAGCATCTCAACGACTTATCACTTCATAAGAACACTCGTGCATGATTATTCATAATTAGATTAAAACTGAGTTCAGGAAATACAATAGTTAAATAAAAAAAATAAATAAAACCACTGGGTGTTGTGATACAGTAGTTAAGGAGCCACCTACATGGCCAACATTCTATATCAAAATGCCTGGCTACTCCATTTCTGATCCAGCACCCTACTAATGTGCCTGGGAATGGAGCAGAAAATGACCTAGTGCTTGGGCCTCTGGCCTTGTAGAGATCTAAATGAACTTTCTGGCTCGTTGTTTCAGCCTAGCCATTTGGAAAGTAAACCAGCAGATGTAACAGCTCTTTCTCTCTTTCTCTTTGTCTCTTCCTCTTTTTCTGTTGCTATGCTGTGGGAAAAAAAAAGCTTGGAATGATTGGAGTGTTTGATATAGCAGTTAAGTTGTCATGTGGGATGCCTATAGCTCAGGTGGCAGTTCCTGGTTAGAGTTGTGGTTCCTTGGCTGCTGATAGAATTTCCTGCTAATGTGCATCTTGAGAGGTAGCAGGTGATGGTTCAAGTACTTGGATCCCTGTCACCCAAGGTGAGAGACCCAGATGGAGTACCAGGTTTCTGATTTTAGCCTGGACCGAGCCTAGCCCAACCCTTCTGTTTCAGGCATTTGAGCAGTAAACCAGTGGATGAAAACTCACTCTCTCTCTCTCTCTCTCTCTCTCTCCCTCTCTCTGCTTTTCAAATAAAAACAAAACATAAAATTGGAAATAAATAAAATTTTTAAAGAAGAGTAAAATGCAGTATAGTGGCTAGGGAAAGTTACTTGAAGGAGACAATGTTTAAAAAGGACTGACAAACCACATTTGTCCAATCTTACTTCACAGTTCATTACATGGCTTTCAGTGAAGTCCAAAGTCTCCGTTTTTAGCTTTATTTAACTTTTTCACTTTTTCTTCTTTCTTGGTTTAAACTAAGAATATTTTTAAATTCCAGATTCACAAGATAACCTATTTGTTTAATTTAGACAGGAAGATTCTACTTATTCTTTTACTTACTTCTCATATGTCTGCTTCCCCCCCATCTCGCCCCAGGTATCATTTGATTTAAAAAATTTTTCTTCTCCTGAATCTGGAAAAGAAAGTCAAGGATGTCCCATCTGCCCCCATTTTTTCTTAGGATTCTGGCAAGAGCCCTGGTTTACAGGAGCACCCTCTACCCCTGGCAACATTTTGCACTTCTTACTTCCCTCATTAATGTGCTAGAAGTGTAGCTGATTAGCTCTGTGGCCCCTTAATTAAAGACAATTAAAAGTTGCTAGGTTACCATGGGGATGACTGATTACCCTGTGGAGTTCACATTTGAAAAGATGAGCCCTCAAAGTCCTCTTGCATGAGAAACGAGAGCTTAGCTCAGGGCTCCTTTTGTTCCTTCCCACAGCAGTAGGGACTTACCTAAGCATTTATTAGGGTAGATCCTGCAGGTCCCTTTTCTAATAGAGTCATACCACAGTAAGATTTCTCTAGTGTCTCTTTATCCCCTAGTCTCTGCTTAACTCTGCCATCACAGAATAAAGAAAACGAAAGTTAGTTCAAAAGCTAGTTAAACTAGTTAGGCAAGTAAGCCCAGCTATCTAAGTAAATATCCTTGCAGTCTGTTCCATGTCCTAGATTAGAGATGTATACTTCAAGCTTGTCTCCTGACTTTTTGCTCCTAGTTTCTTTTTCTTCTTTTAAAAATTTACATGTACTGACTTTATTCAATGGACAGAGAAGTACTCAGGGCCTGACAGAGAGAAGGAGACACACACACACACACACACACACACACAGATGCACAGAGTTCCCATCTACTGTTTCATTACCCAAATCCAGCCAAGGCTGGACAATCCTAAAACCAGGAACTAAGAGCCCAACCCTAGTCTCCCACCTATGTGGACAGGAAGGGAGCTGGTGAATGAGGCGGAGCTGAAAGGCTGTCAGCTGTCCCTATGCCCAGGACAGCCCTGCTTAAAATCCCATCCTCTTCTGTGCCAATCCAGCATGGCTGCAGGCTCCACATGCCCATTCCCCATCATCCACCTGAACATCACTTTCTGTCATGTGTAAGATTCCATAATGATTAAGAGGCAGCCCCATGTGGAGATGCCATGATACCTTCCTGGAGATCATTACAGGTGCTAAAGCTTGCACCCAAACTCTGCACAACTTGAATACTTAATTAGTACATGGCTCCCTACCTTACAATCCCAAATTCAATGGGGGTAGCCGGCATTATATCTTTATGAAGAGAGGTTGCCTGCCTTCGTGTCTGAGTGTGGACTAGACCCTTTAAAGATATCTTCCTTCAGTGCATCTGTCTTTGTCTCTGCTTTGAATTCTCCCCTTGCACTAATAAAAGAATTTGGAACAAACTCATAGAGACTCCTTTTCCCAAAACACCATATTGGTGGCAAGTACCAACTAAGTGAACTATGACCTGCTGCCTCCCAGGATGTGTATTCTTAGCAGGAAGCTGCTAATAGGACTAGATCTCAAACTCAGGCACTTTGGCATGGCATGTGGGCATCTCAAACAGTGGAGTCTTAACCACCAGGCTAAAGTCCACCCCCAACCTGTCTTTTATTAGTGAATGTAAACTGTCTCTGATTCTTTGTGCAGCTCTGAGTTAATAAAGGCAGGCACAACTATTTCCAGACTGCTGTTTCTACCTTTGGTCTAGTTATTTTTGCATAAATAGCTCACTGAAGTTTAATAATTGGCCACAAAAAGCTAAAGTTGGAGAAATCAAAAAATTCAATACTTTTACTTACTCTTATTCTTTTTTTTTTTTTTTTTTTTACAGGCAGAGTGGACAGTGAGAGAGAGAGACAGAGAGAAAGGTCTTCCTTTGCCGTTGGTTCACCCTCCAATGGCCGCCGCGGTCGGCGCGCTGCGGCCGGCGCACCGCGCTCGTCCGATGGCAGGAGCCAGGAGCCAGGTGCTTTTCCTGGTCTCCCCATGGGGTGCAGGGCCCAAGCACCTGGGCCATCCTCCACTGCACTCCCGGGCCACAGCAGAGGGCTGGCCTGGAAGAGGGGCAACCGGGACAGAATCTGGTGCCCCGACCGGGACTAGAACCCGGTGTGCCGGCGCCGCAAGGCGGAGGATTAGCCTGTTGAGCCACGGCGCCGGCCAACTCTTATTCTTTAAAATACCAGGAGCTAACTCCATTCTTTTCTCTAGTTCCTCTATTACAAAATGATTTCCCTTTAGTTTGTTTAGTTAGCATTTTAATCCGATACCAGATCCAACCTGCTTCAAATTTTCCATGGAACAGAATCTCCTTTAAAATGTTCTTCTTTGAAAATATGTTACTGTTACCCCTATGAATCAGTAATACATACAACAGAGCCTCAATTCCTATATGGAATTAATGGCTTCACTCTTCCAATGGCGTGTGACAATCTGAGTGTTCTACTCAGTAGCTGGATCTGTCTGCCAAATGGCTACCCTCTTCTACATTCTGGTTCCCATTTATTCCTAGTACATGAAATTTCTGGAAAGGAAATTGTACCAAATCGGTGTCAGTTCCTAAAGGTTTAGCCTTCATTAAATTACTTCTCTTACTGTAAAAGACAAATAGAGGTCCTAGGAACTTCTCCTGGGTCTATTTATGAAACAGGCACTTCTTCATTTATATTACAGACTTGGGTCCCTCACTGTTTTCAGTGGATTCTATCCTCAGAAGTTCCACGTAGGTGTCTATTATGACAATGGAGGTCTGGATCATTAAATGATCACAATGTCTCCATTGTTATAATACTTGTCTTCAACTTGCAACAATACTAGTCCCGTGTGAATGACAGACAAGTAAGTCTTTCCAGAGACTCTTGGACCTGATGTTGGGAGCAGAGGATGAACAATGTACTTAATGAAAGAGCTCATACTATCTAAAGGGAAATATTTCATTTGGTAAATTAAACTGCAGAATAAAACATTTTTAATAAACCTTACCCTTGACATTGGTTATTGCTCTTTCTTTTGCTCTTGCTCTTGTTCTCTCTCCCTTTCCTTTTTGATTAGAATTTTAGGATTTCTACTTAATCCCAATCACTCCTTCCATCTAAAATGTCTGGTTTCAAAGAATAAGAATGGTTACTTACAGATGTTTTCAAACCAAGAGAATTAAAAAAAAGATGTACTCAATTTATTCCTTCCATTTCTTCCTATTCTTCCTACTATTCTGTTATTCACAAAAACACATTGCATTTGGGTTCTAAAAAATTGTGATTATTATTACTGTGAGCTTCTCAAATGCACTCTGCATGTAACACTCCAGCAAGCCATGATTGATTTGCTGCCTTAAAAATAAAATAATCTTAATCATTTTTAAACTCAATAAGCAGAAACTAATTTCAAGAGCCTGCTTTGTATGTGTTAGATGTGGAGCGTGGCACTTAGTGTTTTCCTCAGATAATGGAAGCATAATAGGTGTGAAAGGCTGACAATTTGGACTTTGTGGGTGGCCAGGAAAGGGTCACTCCTGGGGCCACCTGTCCTTTGTTCGTGTGCAGCACAGCCATGTTTCAAGTAGTCCTGGGGTAAGGTTCCCTCGCACTGTGCTCTCAGCAGGATGCTAGCCTGACCTGTAGAGACCACCTCCGAGAGTGTGTGTAGTTCACTTTCCAGGACCAGCTCTGTCCTTGATCTCTGTTCTGTGACTGACATCAAGGTGACCAATTAGTGGGCACTGTGATGGTGTTTTCTGTGATGTTGTAAGGGCACAGAGGTCACAGGCGATTCAAGCCCAGCTAAATCCCAGGAGGCTGCAAAAAGCCATGCTTCTGAAGTCTGACTTCAGCACAGCATCCCACAAATGAAGGTATGGCTCCTTTTTTGAACTTGACCAGGAGCATGTTCACTGAGCATGTGCCTGAAATGCAGCTGCTACAGCAATTTTGAATAGCAAAGACATTTCCTGATTGCCAAAACCCTGCTTTACCCTGTGAACCAGGTAAATCAGGTCATTCTCAAGGGGAGATGAAGGTAGGATGACAAGAAGGAAAAAACAGCTTTCATGGTTTTGGGATTTAGGGGGCTAAATTGTACAGCAAGTAAGTAACTACATATCAAAGTTCTCTTTCTACATCTCTTCTCCACTGAATAAGTTGTCAATATTTATTTTACATCAGAGTGATAGTCATAGGATATTATTTTTTGTCTCATTAGAACTTGCAAGGGCTTTGCCATCCTAACAGTGAGCTAAGGATATTAATTGTCTTCAAATATCTGAGGGAGCAAATCAAGACTTCTAGAAGCCCCCAGTCTTTTCTTCCCTATTCATTTAAGTCCTTTGCTCTATTTAGTGGTCAACAGCACAGGACCAGTATGGTAAGCCCAAGTTGAAGAGTTGAATGATGCCCTAATGAAGAGGCCAAGGGTCTCAGTACTAGCAGAGCAGGCATCCCTGGGAGAGTCAGTTTAGAACAGGAGGCAGCTCTGATGAACAGAGCCTGGCCTATGAAAGATCAGAGACTGTCAGCAGAGTACAAGTCAAAATACTACCCAAGAGTGTCTTTTTATCCTTCAGATAGACCAGTTTTGTGGTCTCATTTGTACTGTTGGGATGTAGTTCTGTTAGGATTGCTAGATTTAACCAGTAAAAGTATAGGCCATTAGTTATGTTCAAACTTCAAATAAAAATTATATTATTTCATCAAGTTTCTCTAAAATATTGCATATGAATAATGTGTGTACATCTATATATTTGTATATATATATATGTATATATATATATGTATATATATACTTTTAAAATTTAGCTTGGTTTCTTGTGTTTTTTTTTTTTTTGTCACCCTTACTTCTTGGGTTGAGAGATCCAAGCCAAGGCAGAAACAGAAATGGAATTGGAAATGTTCTGACACCAACTAGTAAAATTAACCAAAATTCAACCTCAAATGGAGAAAAGATGCCAATGATCTAGATAAGTAGAGATGGAAATTTCCCACTCTGCTTTCTACGACTTATTTTATTTCCCCCTTAGTCTGTTTATTCTCTGTGAAAATTTTGCAGGAAAATGCAACTGAACTATTACTACATGAGAGTCCCTTGTCTTAGTGAGTGGTCAGAGATGGTTACCAGCATCATTCCTGTTCCTGTTTACTTCATCTCTTCCTTTGGGGTCCAGAAACCTCATTGTTCCTTTTGGTTCCCACCTGCCCCCAATGCATTTGGGGCATTTTTCTCCTCATGACCTCACACACAGAGATTTGAAATCTGTTCTGTGCCCATTATCTTCTCAGTTTCCTACAAAGCAATTGAAGCAAATTCTTTGGACCTAGGCCATGCTGTCTTGATGTGAGCACACACAAATAGGGCCCTTCAGGGCCTCATCTTCATTTAATGGGTAAAGTGTGACTCTCCAGTAGCTACTGAGAAGATATTCTCAGAATGAGGAGCCTTTCATTGTTTCTTAACTCATGCTCTATTGGACCCTGCTTGGCAATAGGGAATGGGAAATGGGAAAATCTCTGGGCTCTGGGGTTACATTGAGAATAACTTATAAACAACAGTCTGTGGTCCCCTTAAGACTTATCCTGTTCCTTTGACCTGTTTCGTGAGCTTTGAACTCATATAGTTCATAAATTTTTGAAGCTGCCTTCCTAATAGGGAGTTTTAGCTATCCTGATGACAATATTCTAAATCATGGCCTTCAGTCCAAAAGAAAAAAAAAAAACCTCACAGCTTTATACCCCTAAGCAACACACAAGAATCTAGTTATAATATAAACATAGCTCCATGATTTTCGAATGAGAAAGATTATAAAATGTGCAAATGCCAAATGTCATTATAATCACAGAGTTAGTCTTTCTAAAGAAGCTCATAATTTTTCAGACATTTACAACAGCTCTCTCTGCCCCTATGGAGATGAATTATAATCAGATGCAACCACAGGCCATTGTCTCTGAGCCAAACTCAAAGGCAGCCTCCATTAAAAAATACCAACATTATTCTTTTGTCTTTATTTTGTGTAGTGATTATATCTGTGAAGCGAGACTCCAGATCAAAGCATTGCCTAATTCTGTGAGGCTAGGATGCTATTCCATGTTAATCTAAGTACATATTGGTACTCTGGTTGATATTTGTGTGGACAAAGGAATGCTAGTCATTTACAGCTGAAAGCACTGTTTATGCTTTCTATTCTCTCTACATTCCTTTCTAATTTACTCTTTCTGAATTCTTCCAATCTTCTTCTGTCCTCAGTGCTCCCTTTATTTTTTCTTTCTTCTCTCTCCACTCTTCCTGTCTATGAAGTGCCTTGACCCTCATTGATAATGGCAAGGGATTAGTCTGGAACTGACAACAGAATTGCCAGTGAGCATTTTCAGTGCTCTGTTTTATTTTCATTCTGAATTGTTTGGGTTAGATTTCAAACAGTATTTACAAAACAGGAGAAAACGAGTCCATTAATCTCCTTTGCTTTTTCATTCTAGCTTGCTGTATTTCCTCATTTTTTTCCTTCTTAGAAATAGACTTTATTACCAATAAAATTAACCTGATCAACTTGCGTTAACTAGAATCTCAAGATGCGTGGGGTCCAATTATTATCCCTATTCCTGTTATGTGACCACTTTGGCACCTGCCATGTAGGTGAGAACCCTTGTCAATCTGAGAGAACTCAGGATAAGCAGTTTAGTAGTCTGATAGTGAGATTTTATCCTGGCTGCTCCTTGTCCACATGTTTCTGTAGCTTTGTGTTTTGCTTCCCTGCTTGTCACTTGATCTCTTTCACTAATTCAAATATGTCATTTCTGTACCACCAATTTTCTCCTGTTACTGCATCATTTTCATCAATTTCAAGACATATTATGGGGCTGGCACTGTGGCATAGTGGGTAAAGCTGCCACCTACAGTGCCGGCATCCCATATGGGTGCCAGTTCAAGAGTGGCTGCTCCACTTTGGATCCAGCACTCTTCTTTGGCCTGGGAAAGCAGTAGAAAATGGCCCAAGTCCTTGGGCCCCTGCACCCACGTGGGAGACTCACAAGAAGCTCCTGGCTCCTGGCTTCGGATCAGTGTAGCTCCGGCTGTTGTGGCCATCTGGGGAGTGAACCAGGGGATGGAAGACCTATCTCTGTCTCTGCCTCTCCTTCTCTTTCTGTGAAAATCTGACTTTCAAATAAATACATAAAACTTAAAAAAAGACATATTATAACAATGAAAGTAACAAAAATAGCAATAATAAAAACCTTCCTATGAAACTACACCTGGCTCTAGTTTTGGTTCCATTTCTCTCATTCATTTGGAACAAATCTTTTCCAAATACTGTCTGTTTTCCTGCTTTTGTGTCTTTTATGCACAGGTGCTTTCTGCCGTTTTCAGCAGTTAATCATCCCTTACGCACCCAAAGTTGTTCTTCTCAAGTCTCCCACTGACTTATTACATCTAATGGTCAATTGTTACACCATTGTGTGTTTACAGAAACGCATAAGGAGCAGAAGGCAGAAAGAAGGCTTGATTAAACAATAATGAGTCAGTCCTGGAGGGTAGAAGTAAGCTGATGACCCAAATCCTAGCCTTGCTCCTGTCCCCATCAACAGAGAACTGAGACCAGGGTTGCAGGATTACAAAATGGAGCATCCAGGATCTAAAAGAGCAATCTTCAAATGAAATCACCATGCACACGATAGATAGAAATATTGGCGCTGGAAGTGTTTTATGTTCGTGGTTGTTAAATACAGTTGCTGAAGCACTGGTGGAATTGAGGATTGAGGAATATTGATTATCTGCCTAGAGTAATTTTCTAATTGTCCTATCTATGGTTTGTCAATATAGCACATATGACCTATCTTCTTAACTAAAATCGATTTAATAGCATGTAAACCCATCTCTTGCAGATCAGGTATTGCTACTTGGAGAACATGCTGCTCTCAGCGGTCCTAGGCTGTGAGGTGTATTTGCTCCACAGGGAGAGTCCTGGACTGCTGTACTGCATAATGTTTCCTCTGTGTTTCACCTTTCTCGTCCCCTCTCTTATGTGCTGGTCACTTCCTGTTAGCAAAGTTCCTCCTGCTTCTATTCTGTTATGAAATGAGAAAATTAAAAAAAGGTGAAAATGTGTCTAAAATCAGAGGATCTGAGTAAAGATCATGCGTCTTAGTCTGTTTTGTGCTGCAACAACAACATACAGACTAGAAAACTATAAAACAACAGAAATTTCTTTCTCATAATTCTGGAAGCCAGGAAGTCCAAGACCGTGGTATCAGCGAGCTCAGTTATCCAGTGAAGGAGTCTGATGTCTAATTCCAAGGTGACACCTCATCTTCTGAAGTGAAGGAATGCAGTGTCCTCATATGGCAGAATACAGTAGGACAAAGGGACAAGCACTCCAGCAACCTCTTATGCCATTCATGAAGACAGAGCCCTTAGATAATCACTTCCTAGAGGCCTCACCTTCCAATACTATTGCACTGGGGATTAAGTTTCTTTCTTTTTTTTTAAAAAAAGATTTATTTATTTTTTTAAACTTTTATTTAATGAATATAAATTTCCAAAGTACAGCTTATGGATTACAATGGCTCCCCCCCCCCATAGCTTCCCTCCCACCTGCAACCCTCCCCTTTCTCGCTCCTTCTCCCCTTCCATTCACATCGAGATTCATTTTCATTTCTCTTATATACAGAAGATCAGTTTAGTATATATTAAGTAAAGATTTCAACAGTTTGCACCCACATAGAAACACAAAGTGAAAAATACTGTTGGAGTACTAGTTATAGCATTAAATCACGCTGTACAGCACATTAAGGACAGAGATCCTACATGAGGAGTAAGTGCACAGTGACTCCTGTTGTTGACTTAACAATTTGACACTCTTGTTTGTGGCCTCAGTAATCTCCCTAGGCTCCAGTCATGAGTTGCCAAGGGTATGGAAGCCTTTTGACATCACCGACTCAGATCATATTTAGACAAGGTTGTAGTCAAAGTGGAAGTTCTTTCCTCCCTTCAGAGAAAGGTACCTCCTTCTTTGATAACCCGTTCTTTCCACTGGGATCTCACTTGTGGAGAGCTTTCATTTAGGTCATTTTTTTTTTTTTTGCCAGAGTGGGGGATTAAGTTTCAACATAAATTTTAGGAAATACATTCAAACCCCAACATCATTCATAAGAATTATACAATTTTTTGAATATTTGAAACCTTCAGCTTTTCTAATCTTCCTAACAAGGAGTTCACCCCCTAACTCATGTATGGCATGTGTAGTTTCATGCCCTTGTTTTCATGTCCCACTCAATATTGTAAAACTGACTAGAAATCCAAGATTTAGAAGGGAATCCCATCCCATCTATTAATTTCCCCCGAGTCCTCCAACCCAGATTAATCTCTCATCCTCTCAGGTACTATTGCTTTATGTGTACAAAATGTAATGGCACTTAGTTTAGGCCTCCTTATATCTTTATTTTTCTCTAAGTTTATACCTTTTCCACAAGTGATTTATGGGCTCCTTGAGGTCAGAAACCAGTTTTATCTCATTTTGCTTTATTTTATTTGTTTTAGGTATTTATATCACCTTGTTCCAAAAAGGATATAAAGTGACTAAAAAAAATTACTCACAATTCCTCAAAATAAAGGCATAAAGAATGAGAAATTAAGAAGATAGAAAATCATGGTGTCACTGGCTAATGCCTTGAGCAGCTCAAAACTGTTTCATGACTCATTTCTATTTCAAAACACTAAAATTTCCAAAGCACCTGAAATCTTTGAGTTGTTTTTCAGCGGTATTTCAGGAAGAGATGCAATTCCCAGTCACCTTGACTAGGTCCAAACCTTACCTCAAGAATGACACCTGTGCATATAGGCCAGGAAGGTCCAAAAATCACATTTGTTTTAATGCCCTCCTCAACCTGTGCGTGCTCCTGCTTATACCCACTTCTACATCATTCACAAAACTCCTCCTGAATATTCATTTCCTACCCCAAACAAGAGGCACCTACTTTCTCTCCCTCAAGGAATCACCACTGTGGAAATGATTTCCCATCTTCTCCTTATTCACTGCAAGTAAAAATTACAGTTGGGGTAGTTGCTTATCATAGGGGTTAAGATGCTGCCTGGGATGTCTGAGCCTCATACTGAAGTGCCTGAGTCCTGGGTCCATTTTTGTTCCATCTTCTTGATGTGCACTCAGAGGTAAAACATGATGGCTCAAGTAATTTCATCCCTGCCACCCACGTGGGAGACCTGGATTGAGTTCTGTCTTCCTTGTTTCCTCTAAGCTCAGTGTTGACCATAACAATCATTTAGGTTGTACACTAGTGGATGAAAGATCTTTGTCTCTCTGGCTCTCTTTCTCTGTCTCTTTACTTTTCAAATAAATAAGATAAATAAGCAAATAAATAATTTTTAAAAATTACTTTTTATGACAACTAGTTCTGGTGAAAGTCTTGATTCCTACTCAAAAAGACACTAAGTCAGTTTGATTAGCTAACAGTCATAGAAATAATTCAAAGGCGAGATTAATACATACAGTGTATGTTGTGAAGTCATCTACACTGCTTTAGATAGGTTACTACGTCTCTTACCTTTTTAATAGCCAACCCAAGATTAATTAAGAACAAGGTGCTTGATTTATTGTAGGTTTAACTTAGATAAATGCATAAACGAATAAGTAAAAAGTCTAATTATTCAGGGTATGCCTGCTGATTTTTCATTTTCTGGAAAAATATCACCAGGTCTTCATAAGCCTGACGCTGTGTCAAGTAGTGAAGGAAGTTTTTATAAATATCTCCACATTAAATATCAGCCCAAGAGTTTCATCCAACTATTTTGTATAATGTCCCTCAGATCAGGCTGAGGCACATGATCAAGAATTAGGTTACCTACATTGTTCTGGTCACATTAACTCAGGCTATTAAAATAAATAGTATTCAAAAGAAAAACACGCTGCTGCTGAATGTCCCTCAAAGAAGCCAGCACCCAAATTGAACAGACACATATACCCACGCGGAGAATGTTCATTTTAGATTAGTTGATGCTTTTATTTCTCTCTGGGAGTAAATGGGACATTTCTAATGAGGGCTCATCATTTTGCCAGCCAGACTACGCACAGATGATATGAGCCGCTAACCACCAGGGACAATGTTCGCCCAGATGTGACTCTATCTTATGCTACAAAGCATTGTAAATGTCAAACCCCTGGTTGGTATGCAATTCTCCATTCACCATACACAAAGCTCGCTGGAGAACAAAAGGTGCCAGATAGGGATGTGTAAATCATTATAATGGGACCAACAGATCAACAACATCACCCCTTAGGAATAGAATGGCCTGAGGTCACGCTTCTTAGATCACCAGTCCCTTTTCAAAATGTCCTTTTTTTGTTTGTCCTGTTTTTCAAGAGGCACCACAGGCTTTTTGTAATTAAAGTCGTATTGATTTTGTATTTTTAAAAAAGGATTATAAAAAGACTAGCGTGAACCAGAACAAAGGCAGATAATGGATGGTAAACATGAGGAAAGATAACAGTCCAGAAATGTGCTCATAATAATTCTCATATACCTGCCCCCCCCAAAGTTGATTCAGATTCTGCTTTGTTTTAAAAGCTATCTTATGTACCAGTGGTTTTCAACAGAGATCCTAGCCAGTGACTTATAGTGATTACAGCAATTATGACCTTAGTCTTTCTATTTTCAAAATCTTTAATTCATCATAAGTGAAATGTTTGTTTGAGGATTGAAAATACAGTAGTGGAAGCGAAGGGCATGATGATAACATTACTCTTTTAGAACTTCAGGACACTCCTGTGTTCTGGTACTGCTGCCCACCCGCAGAATGGGCAGGCTGACATATCCTCAAGAGGCACAAGGAGGTAACTGATGGAACAAGGACAGAAGCCTCAATCATTTTAAGCTCTTGTTACCCCCGCCTTCTTTCAAGAGACCAGCTCAGTCTCACACTATGTAGTGTTCCTCATGCCACCGCCTGCATTCTTCCCCAGGTTTAGAAACCAGTGGGGCAAACTTGAAAGACCTGTATGGAGGAATTCGCTTCCCCCTGTTTCTTCCTACCCTCACCCCCATCCTAACCCACCTAAAATCTAAAAAAGCCCAGCCCCTGGGGTCAGGGCCCTCTGCCACATGTTCAGTCTATGGACACACCAGTGGTTTTCACCCACATCTGTGGATTTTCTTTTTCTCTGAATAAATTCAGTCTCGCTGCAAATTAATACCTTGCCTCCTCTCTCTTCTGCGCCCTTTTTCCTTATATTTGACGCCCCATGCACCGATCTGCACCCTTTTCCGTACAGTAACCATTAACTTTGCTATAACATTAACAAAGATAATCAGGAACATCAAAGAAAACAGTTGATCACTTCTGAAGCTCTGTTATCTCAGCGTCTAGTCCAACTCCTCAGCCCCTTTGAGGGCATTAATGCAAACACCCCGAGTCTCTTGGTTCTGTGAAAAGAAAGTCATCACAGTAGTTGAATCAGAAACTTGTCAAACTCCAGCCCCCTGAAATACCTCCTGAATTACACCTGCAGGTCTTCTAAGGATATGTCACTGCTCTTCTCAGTCTATTACACTATGTGGCCTCTGCTACATCCCTTGATACCTGTCTTATTTTATGTCACCCAACATCTATATTCTGTTTGAAAAAAAAAGCCAAGGGAGCCTTAGCCCTGTCCTGACTACTAAGTCTAACCCAGACAGTGCCATGTCTGGGATGGTGGGGATACCTCCTGCCACTGCCAAAGCTACTAAAGTGTACAGTTCTCTGGGCTGACTTCCAAGAGAATGAGGCTATTGCCCTCTCCGCCACACTTCATCAACATTTCTCATCTTGACCTCCACAGGACTGCTGGTTCCTCATGTGAAATCAGTAACTTTACTGGCTACCCTCAGGCATCAGGTTGTGGAACTGAACCAAGAACAGAACTCACACTGTCTTCTCTGTTTTTCTCTCCCCACCTGCTCCTGCTCACTCCCCAGGGACACATGCACAAATTCCCTCCTGTTTTAGTCAAAATCTAAAGTCTTTTGTAAATCAATTCAGATAAATGAATTGTTGTTATTTGAATCTCAGTTTGTGTAGGAGATTGAAACGAAAGAGAAAATGAGATGTTAGATCAGTAATGCTTTCCACATAGCTATTGTTGCCTACTGGCTAAAATGCATAATGGAACTTTGAGTAAGACAGTAAGATAGATACTTGAGATAGCTAATGGAAGTGACTGATATGACGCTTTTGAAGATTACAGGGGAAAACTTTAGCACGTTGAGGGAGGAAGCCTGTGGTCTTTTTGGATACATACTCTGCTACTTGTTGCACATATGTTTTGCTACTATTTATGGAAGATTAGAAAATATATTTAATTTTCTGATATTCACCTAAAATTAGTGGAATCTAAACTTGACTCTGTACTTGAGTGATAAAGTTTGGTTCAAAGCAGACAACATCTCTATACATTGTAACCTAGCTTGATGTGTTAAACAAATTGTAACCTAAGACTTTATCCTTATTAACCAATGAGATGAGTCTCAGCCAATCATAGTCATTGAGTTTCAGCCATTCACAAGCTGCCAACTGACCAGACCATGTTCATATAAGATAAATGTCTCATCATATCATGCCCATAAAAGGTAAATATTGATAGTAGTCGATCACATTACTCTATGTCTCTTCATTTTCTCCGGCTGCAGACATAACCTCTCTTTGTGGGTGGGGCATTCTGAATCATCTTCATCTGTAATACTGCCTAGTTCTAGAACTTGTTCGCCACTCAAGTAAAATCTGAACATAATTTTTTTTTATGTTCAATGTACACCTTATACACATTACCTCAAGGAAATTTCATATAAGATGTTATTGATTTTATGCATTAAATAGTTGAATTGTGTGAAATTTTCCATTTGCAGCATTGTGCTGGTGATCAACATGTTTCAGAATTTGGAGCATCACTAATTTGGGTTTTTCTAATCAATGACAATCAATATAAACTCTTTAAGTCACTTCTAGCTGTCTGGTTCCAAGAGAATGAACTTTTATGCTTTTCCTTTGGTTTCACACACTGAGTGTTTTCTGGTTATACCTTTTGAGACACTGCTAGGTCCTAAAGTGAAAGTTCATAGGCAATCACTAAATCAATATTTGAGGATTATCTGTCAGATGAATTCTTATGACTACAATATGAAAAATCTAAAGGCTCTTAAGAGAAAGTCTTTTTTGTAAGTAATTTTAAGAGAAAAAAGAGCCATTGTAACAAATGAAGTCAGTCTTTGACTCTTGGAGCTAAATGGGATGCAGTAATCATCTATGCTTTGGTTTGACGTGGCAGGAAACATTGTGAGATTGAAATGGGGTGAGGGCCGTTGTGGAGGAATGTCAGTGGGCAAATGTAGGGCCAACGTGGAGGAAAGTCAGTGGGCAAATGTAGGGCCAACGTGGAGGAAAGTCAGTGGGCAAATGTAGGGCCAACGTGGAGGAAAGTCAGTGGGCAAATGTATTGATTAAAAAAAAAAAGATTTGGTAGAGCAAGGTGGTGATGGTGGTGATGTTTTAACTGCAGGTGCTTTTTAGGAGGAGGAAGTGCAGCAGGGTGGCGGCGGTCATGGAATTCCACGGGAAGACATTTGGAGCTCATCCCATTCACCCGAAGGAGCAATGAGAGATTTTGGCTTTCATAGGAAAGTGAACAACTGTATTCTCGAGATAAAGATTTCCCTGTGAAGATTGAATGTTGATTCCATATTAACCTTTAAAATCTCAGGTGAAGCTGAGAAAATCTGACTTAGAAAAATAAAGGAATGACATCACCAGACTTTTAAAAACATCCAAGGCTGCTGTTGGAAAAAGCTCATGGGGGGCCTGTGGTTGGGCAGGAAGAAATGAAGAAACAAACATGAATATAAACTACATTTGGTTTGTGCCTTGAAGCCATTGGCATTAATTAAGATTCGATGGCTTCCAAACAATTATGACATAATTAAAGTAAGATTCTTTCTACAGTAAAACGATAAGAAATGACTTTTAGAAACCATGGGAACCATTAAAACGGCACATCAGTATCGAAATGAGCAATATTTACTAGTATTAGCACTATTAAAATGCCTTTTGAAGACAAACTTGAGCAATTATTACTCAGAAAAACTCACATTTGGAGATATAGAGCAGTGATAATTAAATCCCACAGTCTATATATCTCTCTTTTTTGTGTTTGACAGAACAGTCTTTAAGAGAATCTATTTTAATGGCATTGAATTAGCAAGAAATTCAAACAGAGAAAGGGCACTTAGCAGGAGGTTGGTATTCAAGGAGACACAGCCCTCATTATTATTATTGTTATTTTTATTATTATTCTTACTCTTTTGGAGGTGCTAAAGCTCCATTTGTGAGATTGGTACATGCACAGATAAGTTCAGTCTCTGGTTCATAAACTTTCTCTAATGGGTGTAGCACACCCTTAATTAAAATGGACAATGCACAACTTAGCTGGATGATTATGCAGGTCTAATAGATGGAGCACTTGAGACTTGGGTCACTGGCTTGGATCAAACGGCAAGCCTGTGGCCAGCTGATCAAAAGCATCTTGTAAAACAAAGTCAGTCCTTTGAATGAATTTTGAGGAATTGAATGCTGGACATACAAAAACATCACTCCAATTAAAGATGTCTCGACAGAGGCTAGGGATGGCTTATTTTCCTGCTAATATATGTGAGCTTTGACACATGTGCAGGATGTATGTAGGGGTTATCAAGAGTAATTAGGGTGAAAAATAAAATAGAGACAGTGAGGAACAAATATCTTCTCTTGGTTGGACAATAGGATTAAATCATAGTAGCCCTCAGGAGAGATTAATGAAGAAATAACAAGGTGCTTTCAATACACTTGTAGCCCCCAACCACATCCCCAGGATATTTTTTATTTATTTATTTTGACAGATAGACACACAGAGAGAAAGGTCTTCCTTCCCTTGGTTCACCCCCCAAATGGCCGCTACGGCCGGAGCTATGCCGATCCGAAGCCAGGAGCCAAGTGCTTCCTCCTGGTCTCCCATGTGGGTACAGGGGCCCAGGCACTTGGGTCATCTTCCACTGCTTTCCCAGGCCACAGCAGAGAGCTGGACTGGAAGAGGAGCAACCGGGACTAGAACCCGGCGCCCATATGGGATGCCGGAGCCGCAGGTAAAGATTAATCAAGTGAGCCACGGCGCCGGCTCTCCCAGGATATTTTTTAAAGTCCATGATGGGGCTATTTCTGAATGAGGAAGTGAATTTCCTTACAAAATATTATTGTCTCCCAAAAGATGTGAACAACATAGGATTTGACCAGGACAGATAAGAGGCCAAAATCAAATCTGGCTATTTTTCTTTAAAAATGTAGATGGAAAAGATAAGGTGATACACCTGTTACTCCAGTTGCCCATTTGTGAAGTTTATGTACTGGAATTCTTCTGATTTTTCATTTTGTTTTCATCTGAATTAGCTGGTCCAAATTCTTGTACATGCAATTATCCTCTCTGTTATGCCATGCAAATGAGAAAGGAAGCCCATTGCTAGAGCCATTTCTTTAGTTTTGAAGAAAAATAAATTTTCCAAGTCATTAATGGGTCTCAAAGCTATAACTCTGCTAGATTTTGGGTGTGTGATTTGTCTTATTTAACATTGCCAACTGTTGTCCAAAATGTCATAGGATTCTAGAGAAAACAATGTTAGATTTCAAAAGGAAAGAATCCAAGCAAAGAAGGGGTTACAGCTGATCCTCCACTCAGGACAGATCCTCGGGAAGACAGGGGTCTGGGGTGCAAGTGGTGGGTTTGTTATGATCACTGAGTGTTAAACAATAATTCATAGTTGATGTCACGAATGTCTGTAGTTAGCCTGTCAATGGCAAGGGCATGCATGTTTTCTAGATAGACTAAATTCCCAGGAGGCAGAAGGCAGGCCCAGTGGTCAGTTTGTGTGGAGGCCTTAGTGAGCAGTTTTTTTTTTTTTTTTTGTATTTGCAAGATATCTAGGACCTTCTGAATTCAGGCCACAGCATATCTGGCTCTATAGGTACAGAAGCATTTTATAACTGAGGTATTACTGATGCTGATGGTGAGGTGACAAAAACTTATTCCTTGGTCTTTAATTCTTCACAGCTCATTTCTAGAACAAGGGCGTTCATATGAAAGAAATTGAGAACAATGAAGATTTTAGGAGATGCCTTTACCTAGTGCAAGGAGCTGGTCCTTCATCTGACATCATTGCTCACCCTTCTACTCCTTCATATTATCTCATCTGTTGTCTTATTTGCTTTTAGTTTTACCTTTTCCAGCCCCTAAAATGCCTTCTTTCCTATACTCTGCTGGTCCATTTCACTCTCTTTGGAAACCTTATATTTTTTTCCATTCCTGTAGTACTTGGAAACCATATCCTGCAATGAATTGTTTAGTCACACACTCACCTGGTTTTCTATCCAGTTCTTTTGTATCTGTTAGTCTTGTCTCTCTACTGAGATTAAAATCTCACATATGGTTATACTTCTCTGTGGTACCACATCATGTTAGGCACACAACACTTAGAACCAATAGAATGCTACTAAATAAATACTTTTTCATAATGATTGCAAATAGACCATACTAACAAGGTGTTGCTAAGGTATGCCATAATAAGAGACAACCCCCAAATTTCTTCAGCTTAATAGAATAGTTAATTTTTCACTTACCAATGTTTCCCACAACACTTATTCTCTCCTGAGCAGTTACTCTTCATGTAACAGCTCCGATTTGCACTGTCTCATGGTGATAGAGACAGGAAAGAGAATTGCTCAGGAGAAGAATATTTGAATATTTCTACTGTTTCTGCTTATATTTCATTGGTTAAGAAGAGTCACTTTGTGGAGACAACCCCAAGAATTTGTAACCTCTGATGGCTTAGAAAGAGAATCAGAAACACTGATATGAAGCTCTAGTATTCATATTTGCAAGAACTCGAACAGAGGAGAAAATACTAGATTCTATTAGGAGTGCAAAAACCCAGAAAAGTTGATGAAAATATGACACAGAAAGTATTCAGAGGCAAAACCAGATATCATCTGATTTCAATAAATATAGCTGAGGAATAATAATGTTTTCAGTATAAATGCTTGATTTATGTTTTTAAAAAGAAAACTCAAACCAATTATTTCATGGAGGGAGAATCAGAAATGGGAGGGAGGACATATCAAGGATAAGAATAAAAAACTAATAAACACATTAACCGATGAAATAAGTGTGACATTTGATAAAAGCATGATGTTGTAAATTAAATTCATGGAATAAGAAAGCTTTATGTGAAAAAGCAAAGAAAAAAATGACTAATTAGATGGCGACATGGACTTGGGGATGAGCGGCATCTGACAAGGAAAGATAAGCAAACACCTTGAATTATTGAGTGTATACAAATCAGCACGTCGCCACTCATTCCTGTCAAGGTTACCAGCAGCCAGACAAAGAGATGAATGACACACACCTTCATTATTTAGGCCAATTCTGCACTCTGGCTGGAGGTGATTGGGTTGCCCAGATAAACCATTTAATGTTTATCCCCAAGCAATGGGTCAGATAGCAATTTATCTCATTTGTTCTCTAAAGGAAGTTTAAAAAGAGAGCAAGAGGAAGAGGGAGGGAGAGACTATGCAATTGCCAGCTTTGTTATCCAAGCATCTGAACTCTGAGTCAAATTGATCTCTGACCATTTGCTTGATTGAACTGTGGTTCACCCTTAGCACATATTAAATGTTAAAGACACTTTTATATATTTAGATTCAGTGAGAAAGAATAGCTAAACCTGGGGGAAGTGTCTCTTGGAGAGCAATAAACCATTCTACTCAGTGGTTTTGACACAATATAGCATCCCTGGGATAGCTTAGATATAGACTATTAAAGACAGAAATGTGCATCCCCAGGAAACAAAACTCACAAAGCAATTAATCTGAATACACAGAGTATTTGTATAATCAAGTCAGTAATGGATGATGCTGCTTATTTGGGTCACCAAATAGTGGAATAAAAATTAACACATTTTTAGGATATTTCAAAACATTCAGAATTGGACCATTTAGGCTAAGCATCCCAATTATTGCCTATATCCTGTACACTTCCCTTTTAACTATAGGTTAGCTTCCACTATGGGAAGTGAATTTACCTAATATTTTTGACTGTCTGATAAAATTATCCCCTTCAGAATTTTTATCTCCCTCAGCCTCCAACCATAATTTTTTTTTTACAACTCTGGGTACAAGTCATAATTCCCTATGCATTTGAGAGTGGTTTGTTACTGGCTGTTTTAAAGTCTGGCTGTTTCTCAATTCACTGGACAAAACTGATTGCTAAGAATCAGGTTTTCTTCTTGTTTGAGCCTTAATCCCAACATGGCATCTAACAGAGTGCCTTCCATGTCACAAAGAGTTCCCATTGTGGTCACTGGAATGCACTGAAAAGTTAAGCAAACCCATTGTGCATGAAGCCGTATGCTTATGCCATGCCATGTACATACCAGCCCTGAACCCCTTTCTACCCACAAGACTGATTACTTTCTGCTTCCAAAGACATCTCTGGCACCATTTTGGGGCCCATTACCTGAGTACAGCCTCTAGAGGTATAAATAAAAAAATCTCAGCAATTCCTCTGTAGAGTGATTGGGTAAAATAAAAATATTGTCTGCCACAAGAGGTAAAATTCTTTTTTTTTCCCTAGCAAGTGGTTAGTGTAATGTTAATGCCCAAGAAAATAAAACAAATAGTTATACTTCTTCAGCAATGCACTAACTGATAACATACAGAGATCAATGTTCCAGAACTTTCAAAAGGCATTGATACAATTGTGGACACTTCCTCTATAAGAAGGGACACCGTATTTACAGTATCAGTGATAGTCACCCGAAGAACTGTAACTAGCCAGCTATACCTGCCTTAAGGGGTTGGATCCCCTATACTTGCCATATGGTTCAGCTCCATTGTCACTGGCGACATGGATCCAGCCATCTTCAGACACAAGGTAGAGGCTGACAGTACCTTCTGAGTAGGCATTTCTGTAGGTAACTTGGTACATGGTTTGGTGGGCCGGACCATAAGCGTGTACCACTTCTAGATCATAAGACTATCCCCATCCTTGATCCCATAGACATACACAGAGCCAAACCCTACTGAGAAGGTGGCTCCCAAGATCCAGTTTCCTTCATTGTGCATGTATCAGAGGCCTGGGCATCTGTTATCCCCGACACAGATCACGGTGCCCATGGACAGCCCCATACCTTTGATATACCATGTTGGCAAGCAGCTTGGAGGCAGCTGCTACTGAGACATCTTCCTTATTTTGACATTGTTGAGCCAACAGTCACTCCTAGAAATTACAATCCACTGCACCCCATGCCATGGTGCCCAGCAGGTATGTGCTGATATTTATTCCTTCTTCACTGTATGAGAGGTAATGTAAGCACCTGCTGTCATCAGGGATTCAGCTGCAACAATTATGCCATGGTGAGACTTGAAGGCCAGGGTGGTGCTTCCATGAAGCATTCTGATTCGTGGCTCCTCTGGGATTCCCAACCCTGGCAGGGTCAGGCTCAGTCCATCACTAGGACTCCCCAGACCCAGATCCAGCAGATCTGTATGACCCCACACTGGTTCGCAGTTGTGGGCTCTCCAACATGCTGGCCAACGCATGTCTATAGGTAAAATCATTTTTTTTTAAAGATTCGTTTATTTACTTGAAAGGCAAGGTTATAAAGAGGCAGAGGCTGAAAGAGAGAGAGAGAGCAGGAGAGAGAGAAAGAAAGAGAGAGATAAAGTGGTTTTCCCTCTGCAAATGGCCATTAATGGCCAGAGCTGAGCTAATCTGAGACCAGGAGCCAGGAGCTTCTTCCAGGTCTCCCACGCAGTGCAGGGACCTAAATACTTGCACCATATTCCGCTGCTTTTCCCAGGCCATAGCAGAGAGCTGAATCAGAAGTGGAGCAGCCAGGACTCGAACCAGTGCCCATATGGGATGCTTGCGCTGCAGGCAGCAGCTTTATCTGCCACACCACAGCTCTGGCAGATAAAATCTTAGAAGCAACAAAATATGTGGTTCGCATCATATTATGTCCATTATGGAAGATTACACAAAAATCTGAGATCTACGCAAACTGAACAGGAAACTGGAATTCTTGCTAGTGAAACTTCCAATTAGAAATCTGATTTCAGAAACTTCTCAATTTGATGTAATCCCAATAGTTAATTTTGGCTTTGACTGCCTGTGCTTCTGGGGTCCTTTCCAAGAAGTCTTTGCCGGTGCCTATATCTTACAGCATTTCTCCAATGTTCTCTAATAATTTGATGTTGTCAGGTCGTAGATTTAGATCTTTAATCCATGTTGAGTGGGTTTTTGTGTAAGGTGTAAGGCAAGGGTCTCAGTTCATGCTTCTGCATGTGGAAATCCAGTATTCCCAGCAACATTTGTTGAATAGACTTTCCTTGTTCAAGGAATTGGTTTTAGATATTTGATCAAATATAAGTTGGCTGTAGATGTTTGGATTGATTTCTGGTGTTTCAATTCTGTTCCACTGGTCTATCCATCTGTTTCTGTACCAGTGCCATACTGTTTTGATTACAACTGCCCTGTAGTATGTCCTGAAATCTGGTATTGTGATGCCTCCAGCTTTGTTTTTGTTGCACAAGATTTCTTTAGCTATTCGAGGTCTCCTGTGTACATATGAATTTCAGCATCATTTTTTTCCTGATCTGAAAAAGAATGTCTTTGGTATTTTGATTGGTATTGCATTGAATCCATAAATTGCTTTTGGGAGAATGGACATTTTGATGATGTTGATTCTTCCAATCAATGAGCTGGAAGATTTTTCTACTTTTTGGTATCCTCCTCTATTTCATTCTTTAAGATTTTGTAATTCTCATTGTAGAGATGTTTAACGTCCTTGGTTAAGTTTATGCCAAGGTATTTGATTATTTTTGTGGCTATTGTGAATGGGATTGATCTTAGCAGTTCTTTCTCCGCCGTGGCATTGCCTGTGTATACAAAGGCTGTTGATTTTTGTGCATTGACTTTTTGTGCATCCTGCTACTTTTCCAAACTCTTCTATGAGTTCCAATAGTCTCGTAGTAGAGTTCCTTGGATCCCCTAATAAAGAATCATATCATCTGCAAAGAGGGATAATTTGACTTCTTCATTCCCAATTTGTATCCCTTTAATTTCTTTTTCTTGCCTAATGGCTGTGGTTAAAACTTCCAGAACTACATTGAATAGCAGTGGTGAGAGTGGACATCCCTGTCTGGTACCAGATCTCAGTGGAAACTTTTCTCGATTCAATAGGATGCTGGCTGAGGGTTTTTCATAAATTTCTTTGATTGTATTGAGGAATGTTCCTTCTATACCCATTTTGCTTAGAGTTTTCATCATGAAAGGGTGTTGAGAAGTTTTTGTATGGCAAAAGAAACAGTAAGGAAAGTGAAGAGGCAACCGACAGAATGGGAAAAAAATATTTGCAAACTATGCAACAGATAAAGGGTTAATAACCAGAATCTACAAAGAGATCAAGAAACTCCACAACAACAAAACAAGCAACCCACTTAAGACATGGGCCAAGGACCTCATTAGACATTTTTCAAAAGAGGAAATCCAAATGGCCAACAGACACAGGAAAAAATGTTCAAGATCACTAGCAATCAGGGAAATGCAAATCAAAACCATATTGAGGTTTTACCTCACCCCGGTGAGAACGGCTCACATTCAGAAATCTACCAGCAACAGATGCTGACAAGGATGTGGGGATAATGGACACTAACCCACTGTTGGTGGGAATGCAAACTATGGAAGCCACTATGGAAGTCAGTCTGGAGATTCCTCAGAAACCTGAATATAACTCTACCATACAACCCAGCCATCCCACTCCTTGGAATTTACCCAAAGGAAATTAAATTGGCAAACAAAAAGCTGTCTGCACCTTAATGTTTATTGCAGCTCAATTCACAATAGCTAAGACCTGGAATCAACCTAGATGCCCATCAAGAGTAGACTGGATAAAGAAATTATGGGATATGTACTCTGTAGACTACTATACAGCAGTCAAAAACAATGAAATCTGGTCATTTACAACAAAATAGGGGAATCTGGAACACATCATGCTGAGTGAATTAAGCCAGTCCCAAAGGGGCAAACACCATATTTTCTCCCTGATCGCTGACAACTGACTGAGCACCAAAAAGGAAACCTGTTGAAATGAAATGGACTAAATACTTTTAGTAAAATGTTGCCTTTGTCTTGTGCATAACATGTAGAATATGCTCTTTAATTTAGTAAATATTTTTTAAGAGGTAGAGATGCTTTGTTATCGTAGCTTAAAATTCTTAATCATAAAATTTCTGAAATTCTTGTAATTTTTTCCATACTTATCAGAAGTTGTTTACCAACTTATTTTTGTTTGAAGTGTGATTTTTTTTTCTTTCCCAACCTCTTGCAAAAAAAAAGTGGGTTTCTGCTAATGAATTGAGCAGACATCTAATATTTTATATGCCTTTTGAGCTGTGTAACTTAATATTTGAATACTTGATAATTTGTTTTATTATGTAATTGATAAAATGGTGATGTGTATTAAAAAAAAAAGAAATGAAATGGACACTATGAGAAACAATGACTTGTCCAGCCCTTGTCCTGACTGTTGATGAACAACTTAATACTTTATCCCTTTTAGTATTTTTTGTCCTACTTAATACTATTGGTTAAGCTCTGTAATTAACACACAATTATTTTTAGACGTTTAAATTTAACTGAAAAATGATCTCTGTTAAATATAAGGGTGGGAATAAGAGAGGGGAGAGGTATACAATTTGGGACATACTCAGTCTGACTTGCCCCAAACGGTAGAGTTAGAAACATGCCAGGGGATTCCAATTCAATCCCATCAAGGTGGCATGTACTAATGCCATCTCACTAGTCCAACTGATCAATTTTTGTTCACAGTTGATCATAATGATAGGTCTAAGAGTCAAAGAGATCACATAAACAAGACTAGTGTCTGTTAATACTATCTGATAGAATTAAGAAGTAGAGAACTATCCAACATGGGAAGCACGATACACAGCAGACTCATAGAAAGGCAGATACCCTAAACAGCACTCTGGCCTCAGAATTATCCCTTAAGGCATTCGGATCAGGCTGAAGAGGCCATGAGAGTATTTTAGGCATGGAAAGCCAAGACACTCTGGCAAACAAAACAAAACAAAACAAAAACCTAAATGAAAGATCTCTGCTAGTGAGATCCCAGTGGAAAGAATGGGCCATCAAAGAAGGAGGTATCTTTCTCTGAAGGGAGGAAAGAACTTCCACTTTCACTATGACCTCATTTAAATAAGATTGGAGTTGGCGAACTTAAAAGGCTTCCATAGCCTTGGCAACTCATGACAAGAGCCTCAGGTGATTACTGACCCCATAAACAAGAGTGTCAATTTGTTAAGTCAACAACAGGAGTCACTGTGTACTTACTCCTCATGTAGGATCTCTGCCCTTAACGTGTTGTACAATGTGAATTAATACTATAACTAGTACGCAAACAGTATTTCATACTTTGTGTTTCTGTGTGTGTGCAAACTGTTGAAATCTTTACTTAATTTATACCAAATTGATCTTCTCTATATAAAGAGAATTGAAGATGAATCTTGATGCGAATGGAAGGGGGGGGATGGGAGATGGGAGGTTGCCAGTGGGGGGGAAGTTATGGGTGGGGGGGGGAGCCATTGTAATCCATAAGCTGTACTTTGGAAATTTATATTTATTAAATAAAAGTTAAGAAAAAGAAATCTGATCTCATTCACACTCAAATGTGTGAAAACTATCATTGGTGATAGCATTGAACTATGAAGGAAGAAGAAACCTGGTTGTATTAAGATTATGTCACTCACTAGCAGCCATTTTGAGAGAAGAAAATAGACATCTTCTACAATGTCATGTGTTAATAATTGTCACAAGTTTGTTCACAAAGTTTTCACCAGTAATCTAGATATTAGGTGATGTGTTTAATGTTCATATATGACCTTAAGAAAGCCTTCTTAATGGCCAATAAGGATAATGAAGGAGAACTTTTAGAAATAGTGCTATCATGACCAAAACCACAAAGCCCATATCAGCTCTATTTTCCTGTTCCGAATGTGACCTAGTGAATTGTGAACAGTCTGGCCTTGTATGACCTATGATCCCACATCTCTGAAAGAAACATTTTATTCCTTTTTTAGGACAACTTCTGTAGCACTTCTTTCTGAGGATTCATTTCCACAGTTGGAAGAATACATTTCAGGGGAAATTGCTGTGGTGTGGCGGGTAAGTTCTTTGGGCCCCAGCACCTGTGTGGGAGACCTCAAAGAAGCTCCTGGCTCCTGGCTTAGGATCGGCACAGCTTCAGCTGTTGAGGCCAATTGCAGAGTGAATAAGCTGATGGAAGACCTCTCTCTCTTCTGCCTCCCCTTCTCTCTGTGTAACTCTGACTTCAAAATAAATAAAATATTCAAAAAGAAAATAAAAAAGAATACATTTCAGCCCTTCTTTTCCTTGGTGCTGCCTTCAGAGTTGTCTACTCTACATCATGGCTTCCCTCAGATACCTTGTAAAGTCCAAGGTTTTCAAAAAGAGGACGAAGAAGTTCATCCAGCACTGCTCAGACCGATGTGACAAGATTAAGCATTAACGGGTGGAAACTCAGAGGTACTGACAACAGAGTGTGGAGAAGATTTGGAGCACAGATTTTGATGTCCAAGATTGGCTATGAGAGCAATAAGAAAACAAAGCAGATGCTGCCTAATATCTTCTGGAAGTTCCTAGTTCATTATGTCAACCAGCTGGTGCTGCTTCTGATGTGTTGAGATTGCTCATAAGACTCCTCTGTGAACTGCAAAACCATCACGGAAGAGCAGCTCTAATGGCAGTCTGATCAGTCCCAGTGCAAGGCTGTGCAGTGAAGAAACCGCACAGACAGTTCACGTGCAAGTTTTATTTATATTTGAATAAAACCATGAAAGCTGCAAAAAAAAAATTCAGAATGATGGCATCAATCAGCATTGTTCTCCAACTCCAAAAATTCCTAAATAATGAACACAGTTTGGTTAAATCACATTCTTTTTTTGTTTCCCTAAGATTCATTTACTTGTTGAAAAGGCAGAGTTACAGAGAGAGGGAGCAATGGACAGAAAAAGGATCCTTCATCTGCTGGTCTACACCCCAAATGGATGCACTGGCCAGGGCTGGGTCAGGCTGAAGCCAGGAGTCAGGAGCTTCGTTCAGGTCTCCCATGTAGGCACAGGCACCAGAGCACTTGGGCATCTGCAGCATTGCCAGGCACATTGGATGGGAACTGGACTTGAAGCTGAGCAGCCAGGACATGAAATGCAACCTACATGGGATGCCAGCCTCACAGCCACAGGCTTTACCCGCACGTCAGAATGCCAGTCCCCGGTCCCCTGTATTATATTCTGTTAGAATTACATAAAAGTATTAGTGTATACTTATAACTAGATTTGCACTCAAATAGAATACAATGCAACCCTTTTTCTTCAGATAATTGAGATCAAAACCAAAAAAATTATATTTTAAATTAGATAATGTATCTCTCCTCTTATAAACATTTGTAGTCCCTTGCATACTGTGATTGCGTGGAGACTCTTCAATGTGCGTCATTCCTTTCTTTCTTCATTTTAGGTGTTTTGAGAGTACAGACAGTGGATTTCTATGAAGAATCTTTTTAAAAGATTTATTTATTTATTTATTTGAGACGTAGAGTTACAGACATAGAGATGGAGCAACAGAGAGAAGGAGGTCTTCCATTTGCTGCTTCACAGCAGCCGCAGCTGTGCCTATCGGATGCCAGGAGCCAGGAGCCCCTTCTGGTCTCCCATGCGGGTACAGGGGCCCAAGGGGCCATCTTCCACTGCTTTCCCAGGCCATAGCAGAAAGGTGGATCGGAAGTGGAGCAGCCGGGGCTAGAACCTGTACCCATATGGGATGCCGGCACTTCAGGCAGTGGCTTCACCCTCTTTGCCTCACCACTAGCCCCTCCCGAGCATTTTGAGCAATACCCATTCTATAGCAGTGCATGAAAATCTTTTTCTGAACACACCTACTGATCCGTGGTGGTCTTGTCTGATCAAAATCCTGATATAATTTGCCTTTACTTCAGATACAAGCAAGCAGAATGCATGAAGCTGAAAACTTGGTTTGAGGTGGAGAATCCCTGGAGCAGAGGAATTATCAGTGCCTTCCAGCAGTTTCTCCCCGGGGTTATGGAAGAAAAGGTAAATGGAATTCTGTGCTGCTTAAGGACTTAGACATACTATGTTCTCCTACCAGTTGTATTCTCAGGCAGAATGCTAACATTTCTCACTGAATTGCTTTTCGGCTTGACATTCTTTTCTCTGGACGAGTTTTTTAATGGTTTTGCACGTGACTCTTGACAAACTTACGATTCTGTGGGAGTTGGTTCTAGCCCCACTCAAGTTCTGAGACCCATTTAGTCCACAGTCCTTGCTTTGGCAGCACTAGCTGCCATTGGCCTCACTTGGTGAGTTAGTAGCTCAGGCCTAAGATCCATGGAATCCTGTGGAGGAACCCCCAGCGCATTCTGAGGTGAGGCAAAAATGCTTCTGCATCACACTGAAGGACTGTGTGCTCAACAGGTGCAGAAGATCAGTGTCTGAGTTCCTCACTAAGCTCCAAAGCTTTAGGGATGAAGGCAATAAAAGACCACACTGTTTGCAGGGGAGTGAATAACGCTCCCCTTTCATTTTCACTAGCTCTTTGGGTTTATTGCTCCTTGCCTTTTGAAAGTTGCAAGCGCCTCTGTAGTGTAGGTAAGACATGCTGTCCTTCCAGCTGGCTTCATGATCAGTTCACATCCTTCATCTACTCCTTGGGTGGTTTTATTTTTCCTGAAATTGGCTACTCCATGAAACACTGCCTACTTTATTTTGTATAACTTATTTGTGTAACTTTTTAACGAATTGGATCTGCGTGCAAAAATAGCTGGAAGAAACAAACCCAGAAACATGAAAAACAAAAAACTATCACCTACATATTTTTTTCCAATTAGAGACAACAGTTTAGTAGCATTGTAGTACATCGCTGGCACCATCCCGCCTGTGTTTGTTTTTAATACCACTGTACCTTGTCTTATAATATAACAGCTTTTTATTTTCAATGATATTAACTGTCTTCAGGGAGAAGGAGGCAGAAGACCTCTCCAGGACCTGAGAGTCTTATAAATAAATGAGTTTTTTAACCTCTGCTGTAATACAGATATCTTTTCAATATAATATTAAGACCCTTTGTGACAGGATCTGTCATTTTAAATACAAAAAATACTATGCCCATGGAATAAGAATACTTACTTGGCAGATGAAAAATATTCATGTTTAATTTTTACTTCCTGTGCCTGACAGTACAGAATTCGTGTTGCTTTACACTGCCATAATTACAGGGGCTAAAGGAGAGGGTAACAGGTAGCCAAACCATAATTAAGTGGGCAACAGACGATTGATGGTAAATTTGTGTCAGAATTCCTTGGTTTCCCTCATCTTCTCAGTCCTCAGTCATCTACATCCAAGAAGACAACATGTCTGGATACCTCTGGAAACACTAAGGGAATTCCAGGAAATTCTGTGCAAATGGTGAACATTATAGTCAGTATCAGTAGGATTTTGACTTAGCTCACTTAGTCTTTTTGAATATACTTCTTAAAGAAACACAAACGGCTCCTGATTGAGGTCATAAATATCAACCAACTGCAGCATCTGCTGAGAAATGGGATTGTCAACACTGCATCATTTTTGTCACTATTAAAAATTAGACATTTTAGGGACAGGTATTATGTTCAAAGTTCTTTGCTAGATACTTGTGTGGCTATAAGAGGGTGTTCCTACTTAGTACGTTATCCCACTTAGCATTTTTTTGTTTGTTTGTTTGTTCTACTTAATACTTTTGGTTGAATACTGTAATCAATACACAGTTATTCTTAAGTGTTGAAACTTAACTGAAAAGTGATAGCTATTAAATATAAGAGTGGGAATAAGAGAGGGAAGAGATGTACAATTTGGGACATGCACAAGCTGACTTGCCCCAAATGGTAGAGTTAGAAACATACCAGGGGATTCCAATTCAATCCCATCAAGGTGGCATGTACCAATGTCATCTCACTAGTCCAAGTGATCAATTGCTGTTCACAATTGATCATAATGATAGGACTAAGAGCCAAAGGGATCACATAAACAAGACTAGTGTCTGCAAATACTAACTGATAAAATAAAAAAGGGAGAGAATGATCCAACATGGGAAGCAGCATACACAGCAGACTCATAGAATGGCAGATACCCTAAACAGCACTCTGGCCTCAGAATTATCCCTTAAGGCATTCAGATCTGGCTGAAGAGCCCAGGAGAGTATTTTAGGCATGGAAAGCCAAGACAATCTGGCAAAAAAAAAAAATGACCTAAATGAAAGAACTTTGTGAGTGAGATCACAGTGGAAAGAATGGGCCATCAAAGAAGGAGGTATTTTTCTCTGAAGGGAGGAGAGAACTTCCACTTTGACTATGACCTTGTCTAAATATGATCAGAGTTGGCGAACTTAAAAGGCTTCCATAGCCTTGGCAACTCATGACAAGAGCCTAGGGTGATTACTGATGCCATAAACAAGAGTGTCAATTTGTTAAGTCAACAACAGGAGTCACTGTGTACTTACTCCTCATGTAGGATCTCTGTCCTTAATGTGCTGTACAGCGTGATTTAATGCTATAACTAGTACTCAAACAGTATTTCATACTTTGTGTTTCTGTGTGTGTGCAAACTGTTGAAATCTTTACTTAATATATGCTAAACTGTTCTTCTGTATATAAAGAGAATTGAAGATGAATCTTGATGTTAATGGAAGGGGAGAGGGAGCGAGAGTTGGGAGGGGTGTGAGTGGGAGGGAAATTATAGGGGGGGAAATCCATTGTAATCCGTAAGCTGTACTTTGGAAATTTATATTCATTAAATAAAAGTTAAAAAAAGGAAAAAAAGGTGTTGCTAATTATATGCTTGTATCAACCAAACATAAATAATGTTTTTTTTTTCTTTTTTTTACAGGCAGAGTGGACAGTGAGAGAGAGAGATAGAGAAAGGTCTTCCTTTTGCCATTGGTTCACCCTCCAATGGCCGCTGCGGCCGGCGTACTGCAGCTGGTGCACCGCGCTGATCCGAAGGCAGGAGTCAGGTGCTTCTCCTGGTCTCCCACGGGCTGCAGTGCCCAAGCACTTGGGCCATCCTCCACTGCACTCCCTGGCTACAGCAGAGAGCTGGCCTGGAAAAGGGGCAACCGGGACAGAATCCGGTGCCCCGACCGGGACTAGAACCTGCAGTGCCGGCGCCGCAAGGCGAAGGATTAGCCTATTGAGTCACAGCGCTGGCCAATGTATTTTACTATTATAATCATTATTCATAGTTTTAATTAAGAGTATCTGGGATCCAGTGCTATGGCATAGCAGGTAAAGCTGCTGCCTGCTGTCCTGGGAATCCCATATGGGCGTCAGTTCTAGACCTAGCTGCTCCACTTCCAATCCAGCTCTCTGCTGTGGCCTGGGAAAGCAGTAAAAGATGGGCCAACTTCTTGGGCCCCTGCACCAACGTGGGAGAACCGAAGAAGCTCATGGCTCCTGGCTTCAGATTGGCACAGCTCTGGCTGTTGCGGCCAATTGGGGAGTGAAGCAGTAGATGGAAGACCTCTCTCTCTCTCTACCTCTCCTTCTCTCTCTGTGTAACTCTTTCAAATAAACAAATAAATCTTTTTTTTTAAATGAGTAACTGGACTGAATCAATTATCACTGATTTAATTATTTCTGAAGAAATTGAGACTCATGCAATTTAAGAGGCATTCTCAACAACAGAGATATTGGGGGCTAGTGTTATAGTATAGTGGGTTAAGCTTCTACCTTTGATGTCAGCATTCTATGTGGGTTCTGGTTCAAGTTCCCATGACTCCATTATGATTGAGCTCCCTGCTAATGTGCCTAGGAAAGCAGCAAAAAATTATCCAATTATTTGAGCCCCTGACACCAGCGCTGGAGACCCAGATGAAGTTTCTTGCTCTTAGCCTCTGGCTGGCCTAGTGCTGGCCACTGTAGCCAGCTAGGGGCAAGAACCAGTAGATGGAAGATCTCACGTTGTGTCTTTGTTTCTGTTTCTTTTTCTCTTTCTCTCTCTATAGCTCTTTCTTTCAATAAATAAGCAAATCTTAAAAAAATAAGAGTAGTACAAAATTAGTTTTACAAAACTAAAAAAAAGATGGTGGCAATAGTTGTTCTAAGACAACGTTTCTGATTTCTCAATATCTTACTCTTAATACAATGCTACTTAGATCAAGGATAAAGTATTTTACTAACAGGAGAGGAAGGAGAAAGAAGAAGTGAATAAAAAGGAAAGGGTGAAGGAAAGGCACAGAATGACATCAAAGACCACTGGTTGCAGTGGTTTCAAGAGAGAATACAGGAAAAATGAATGCAGCAAAACATATTTATTCATTGCTATTTTCCTGGTTTTTTTCTTTCCCTATTTTGAAGAGTTGTATTGCTAACATTGGTTCTTTTGACCTGGTGGGATGAGAGCCTGTCTTTGGTCTATTCTCTCTCATTACAATGGAAAGGAGTAAAAAAGAATATATTATCAGACATTGCAGCTGAGAGATTGCTTCTATAATGTTACTAACATGATGGCAATTAAGATCTTCGCACCACAACTCAAAACAAGGTGCAGGTAATTCCACTGATGTTGCAAATCAATCATGCATTCCCCTGCACTCATGCCTGAAAAAGTCCTCTGCTTACTGCAAATTGACAGATCTCTGGAAAATCACTGGTATATTTCATCAGTACATACAAATATTAAAAGTCAAATAAAATTATAATCAGGAAGCAGATGCACAGGTTAGATGTAATTCCCCTTCTGTCCTTTCACCGTGTTGACCAGCTACTACAAAGCCTAAAGCCCCTATTGTCTGGAAGTATAAGTGGATGTGGATATATGTTGCCTGAGTTTTAATCCCAAATCCAGAACTTACCTAAATGGTTGGACTTTGACAAATTATTTTACATCTCTGTTTCAATTCTCTTACTTGCTAAATGGTAATAACTTCATTGTACACCTTCCAGAATGTTAAGAATTTGATGCACATACAGCATTAACTGAGATTTTCATGTTGTAGGTCTCTCTTCTTATATGTTATTACTATTTGGTTCCAATGTAAGAGGACTTCCATAAGAAAAAGAAGAAAATGAGATTAGAGCAAAGAAGTATGGTATCTTCTAAGTCTCAGTATCGACATCCATAATCAAAACAGGAATAATATTTGCTTTTCTGATCTATTACTCAGGGTAGACAATGAAAAAATTGTGTTAAGCCTAAGCGTCACAGGCTTAATATAATAAAAGTTAATTTCTTCTTGTGTGTGTCTAATGCAGATGTTTGGTGAAAGGTACTTCTTGCTGTGATTCATGACCCAAGACCCCTCCATATTTTTTTGGTTCTTCTTATTTATGACGTCCATCTCTCTAGTTTGTGGTTGTGGATGGGAACATAGAAACCTATGCAGATGAATTTGTGGTGGCATGTCTTTAGTTCAAGTAGTGAACAAAGATAACTTCCAAAGATTGAGTTGGAGTCTTAGAAAAATGCAAGAAAATGTCATCATGGAGAGATAGAGACAGAGATAATTTTGCAGCATTCCTGTCCAACTCCTATTTTCCAGGAGGGAAAGTTCTTGACCTGGAAAATCATTGACCTATTTTGAGTACTCATCTATCAGACCCTGTATGAAGGAAGTGATTAGAGCTTTGTGAAATTCTGAACAATTGTGCTACTCCTTATTTGAGCTTCTGGTCCAGGAAAACAAATTTCTCTATTTATACAAAACAAACAAGCAAGCAAATAAACAAAACAGAGAACAGAACCATGGAGAAGTAGCAGAATGCAGTGTGCTGGTAACTCTCCCTGGTATCTTACACTGAGCCTCATTTCATTCCCCTGTTGGGTATCATCACACTCCGGTTTAGTCTATTTCTGTGTTACTAATACAACACTCCCTTGAATAAATTCTTCTTACATGATGAGTGTTATTTCTTATAAAGTTATTATTAGAAATACATGTGCTTGGTTGTCACTTACATCTCCACTACTTAAATGTTAGGCCCAAGTCTCTCAAAAAGAAGAAATATAAAAACACTCAAGAAGTATCTAATTCAGATAGGTACTATTTGGGTTATTTGGGTTTATTGTCACATGAATGTGTTCATTGAATCTCTGTTGTTTCAGTGAAAACATATTTTTCATTTGCAATAGCTGTCTGATGCTGACTTTGTTGCTTACATTAGAAAATGGGAACTTCCTGAAAGCACTCATCTCCATCCTTCTCCCCCCACATTGTTACTAGAAGGTTGAATTTTCAGATCAAGAAACGGGCTTCAGGAGTTGGTTTTGGGCACAGTGCTTAAGAGGCCACTTGGGAACCATCCTCTCGTATCAGCGTGCCTACACTCAAGTCCCAGCTCCTCTCGGTCATAGCTCCCTGCTATTGCACACTGTTGATACCGTTTTTCTTATTCATATTTTTTCAATAGCAATAAGCTCGTGGGTTCTTGTCACGCATTCAGAGAATTCTAAATACTGGTTCAGATAGACCAGAAAACATGTTAAGTTTTTAAGCTCCTTATTCAGTGAGAGAGATGCATAGGAAAGTGAAGGCTTTATTTAGGGGAGAAAGCAAAGTCTAGAAATTAAGTTGGGTCCATACCAAGCAGAGAGCAGGCCAGGAGCAAGCCACATGCAGTCAGCATGCAGGCAGGAAAGCAGGGAGCTGGTGCGGGAAAGGCCACACACCCCGAAGGCATGGGCAACAAGGACAACAAAGGGAGGGGCCCACCAAGTTCCAGAACTTTTATTCATTTCCAAAGGGGAGTGGTTACATAGCCTGATGGGCAGATGGACATACAGGTGGGGTCAGGTAGGGGCATGAGATCACACAGGGGCATGGTGAAGGAGTGGTCTTCCAGCTCACAAACCCAATCAATTTTATCCTATCTGCCTGCCTACAACACTCTGAGAGACAGCGGGTGATACCTCAGGTACTTGGGTTCCTATTATCCATGCAGGAAACAAAGACTGAGCTTCCTGGCTTTGTCCTATCCCAGATTTGGCTGGTGCAAGCCTTTGAAGAGTCAGTCAGTAGATGGAAGGTCTCTTTCTGTCGGTGTCCCTCTGCCTTTCAATCACATACACAAATTTTAAATGAAACGAGATTTACTGATTTTTTTTCCTATCTTCATTATACTTCAATTAGACTTGAATAAACAGAAGGAACTAACTGGAAGTTTTTGTCTTAGTAGCTTAGGAACTTTTTCCCATACATTAAAAATTCTGTCAGCCACATTTTCCAATTTTGTTTAGTGGATCCCTAACTTCCCAAATTTCTGCAAAAAGTGTTACATTTTTTAAAGTCCTGCTGTTCCAATGAAAGGAAACTTCCCTTGTACTTCTTGAATACCTGAATGCCACATGCAGTGTTAGTTGTTTTATACACATCATCTCAAGGGACAGGTGTAGAGTGTCCTCATCCCACTTCCTCAGCCACCAGAACAAAGAGTGCATGCAACAAGCCACAGTGTTTGCACTTCACTTCTAGAATTTCCACAACACAAGCTCCCATTTTCATTTGTAGTAATGAGAAAAGCTCAAAACAACAGTTCTCACCACTTCCCTTCTTATTGTTCTTGTTTGGAAATGGGCTATAAAACTTTACCACCTCATCATTGTAGATCGCGTTAAAAAAATAAAATAAAATAAAATAAAATCTAATTTACATTTTGTTCCGACTGGTTTTCTTGACTGACAGTTGTCCACAGCTCAGTGGCTGCTCTGTTCAGTGTACTTTAATTTTGAGCTTTCAAGTATTTCGGAAGCCCATTCAGAAGTAAATTCTCAGAGAAAATTGAGCTCTGTCATGGATGGATTAGTACTATAATAGTTGGTCACATATCTTGCATGAAACCTTTCAGAAGCAAGGCAAATGAGAAGGAAATGAAATTCATTTCATACTTCTTCAAGCACGCTAAGAGACTTTCTCTCCAAGTAATCTGTGAAGTAGCACTGGTTTATTGGAGGTTCGCATAACTACCATTACATTATACCTTGTCACAATCTCATGTATTGGGTGACTGCTTTTTCTGAACGGATGGTACCTGCAAAGTGCTCTCTGAAGGCACTGAACAGCGAGTGTCATTTCTTTGATCAAAATGTATAGGTCTAGGGAATAGCATAAATAAAAGTACTTGAGCTAAATTGGACCATTATAGGTCAGAGGTGAATAAAATCTGAAAAGCAGATGTATGGAGGAGTCATCACATTTACTATTTTATATATTGATAAACCAAAGACCAAAGAGGAAGGGTGACCAGAGGGTGGAGGAAGAGGCGTGTGTGTGTGTGTATGTGTGTGTGAGTGTGTGTGCATGTGTGTGTGTGTGTGAGAAAGAGAGAGAGAGAGAGAGAGAGAGAGAGAGAGAGAGAGAGAGGGAGAGGGAGAAGGAGTGGGAGAGGGAGAGGGAGAGGGAGAGGGAGAGGGAGAGAGGGAAAGAAAGATAAATAATTGTTAGATATACTTCATGGGACAAAAAAAGGCTTTATACTTTTAGCACTTCTGTGATGATAAGTATTTGGTTACAATGTCAATAAAAATAATGCCAGCATTTCATTGGAGAGTACACATGCATGTGTTGCATACCATCTGGCCATGTAATAAATACTCTGTGTTATCTAACAATGATATATTATGTAAAGTATTAGGATCAGGAAAGGATGAAAATCTGCATGTAAGTTTTATTTTGGTTGACCACTGTTTTGCCTTTCTGAAGTTTTTAAGCGCAACTAAACTATTAAAAATTGGAAGAAGAGGTCAATTATCAGTTATTTTCTTATAAATAATAACAAAAACAAAAAAGGTAAGGATTGATTTATTTTCCCTGTTAGAATTAATTAGTTTATTCTTTAGGGTCATTCAACATGCCATCTCACCGTGGGTGAATGGATAATATGGAAAAACTTGACTACACTGAGAAACACATGTTAATGCATAGAAAACAAAGGTCACATGAGAGTTTTCATTCCTGTCACAGCCTAATCTCACAGGTGAGGTACAGTAAGTTTCCAAACAGTGCAAATTGAAGTAAGCAGTATAGGTGTAAGACTATTTTGGTCACAAATCTGAAGAGCAGGGTAGTTGGGTGTGTCTTCATGGTAGATAGGTAGGCAACAGCCTGTGCAGACTTGTTTTAGAGGGACTGAGAGCTCAATGACAGAGTGATGTGTCATCCCTCAGTGGGTGATCACTAGGTGCCTATACTACTGTTAGAGACTTTAATATTTGTGTTCCTAAGGACTGTTGGAGAACTAGTAATCCATTAGAGACAGGGCTACACAGATAAGGAGAAAAGAAGAGCTTTGGAAAAGTAAGAGAAGAAGAGGAGAATTTTAAGTGAATCTCATCACTCACATTCTGATACAAACCTGCCTTGTGAAATCAGTTATAAAAATATAAAATTTGCCGACATTGGTATTTCATGCAAATCAGAGAAGGACACAATCTCTTATGTCACGCATGTCTGTGTCTACATCGTAGTGAACTCTCTCTCATAGTCTTCACTTTCTGGCTAACTTTATATTTCTTCCAGACGCAGAGGTCTTTCTCTGGGATGCCTCTCACTGTTTGCTGTCCTGTCTTCCTACAATTTGTGCTGCCAGATGAGGCTTTGCTTGTACAGAAACTGTTCCAGATGAAAAGAACACTTAAGGTTATATCAGGTAATACTATAACTGAAATAAATCAATCAACCCATGAATCCTGGCATCTTTAGGGAAGAAGTTGCTAAAAGCAAGCCATTTTGGGTTCTTGTTAAATATTATTTATTATTAGGTACCTATCCAAGATATTATTCCATAGTGTCTTCTGTATTACAGCTTTAGAATATGCATCTTGAATATGTATTTACCAATTTGAGAGAGGGAAGGGAGAAGGAAGGGAGAGAAAGAGAGAAAGAGTGGGAGAGGATGTTCCCATTCACTGATTCAACCTCTAAACTTTTGTAGTGGCTGGAACTGGGAGGTGCTGATATGGAGCTCAGAACGGAATTCGAGTCTCCCAAATAGGTGGCAGGAGCCCAACTATTAGAGCCCTTACTGCTGCTCTAGGTGATCTACATTAGCAGGAATCGGAAGTGAAGAGCTGAAGCCAGAGTCACAGCCATATGTGGGATGCAGACACTCCAATGTGAGACTCTGAACTCAG
Source organism: Sylvilagus floridanus (assembly GCA_949820135.1). NCBI lineage: Eukaryota > Metazoa > Chordata > Mammalia > Lagomorpha > Leporidae > Sylvilagus > Sylvilagus floridanus. Next base: position 89,292,611 of record OX463226.1, on the reverse strand, counting down.
CCAGCACACCACAGGCCAAACACCCACCCCTGCATACCCACTCTAACAAGCCACTGTGATTTGACTGTAAGAATCTGTAGACTTCCTTTGGAGTGACAACTAATTATGATTAATGATACCGGAGTCTAGAAATCTAGTTACAATCTTCAGTTTACCCATAGAAAATGCCATATACTACACCTATAATGTATCAAATAGATAGCTAGAAATATATGCTGAATGAATGCTAAATAATTTAATATCAATGTAAGCTGTTATTAGCCAAGCATCTATTGCTGATGGGCAAAATATCAAATCATTCATATCAACAATTCAGTACAGTGCTGATATTTAGGGTGCTTTGTGTATCTGTATGTTGTGACATAAAAATAAAGAAGGATGTTGGTTCAATTTCACTTGCTGCTTATTCTTCCCTATGTTCAAAGTATTTGGACAGTTGGTTTATCTATATTTGGTTCCCCACACATCATATATCATTGCAGTCAAGAGTGGAAGTTAATCCTTCCATAGCTGAGGACTGTTTTAAAGAAACAAAGAAAAATAGTCACTACTAATATGTCAGCAGTATTTCTCTGAGCTTAGTCTCTTTGACTTCTTGTATTTAGAAACCCCGTTGAACACGTAACAGACGAGTTTTCCAGTTACCTTTTTGATTTTAGTGGGCTTATAGTTCTCAGTTGTGACACATCACAGTTTTGGCCAAGATGTCTTTAACAGTTAGTAGTGAGCACCTATATGACTTTTACTGCTCTCCAGGTCTGCAGCTGGTGCCACAGGCCTCTCTGCTATCATGGGGTTATCCATGGCAATGCAAACTCCCTTCTTGTTGAAACATTGCAAAAGTCTATCCACAGAATAAGTATCCACTAAGAAATATTTTATTCATTTTGGGGAATATAAGCCCAGGATGGTTTTTAAAAACACATTAGAATGTACTAGTATCCACCAAAAAAAGTTATCTTTTTGCAAATTCTTGTGAATTTGTGCAAGTATTCTTTCCAGCTAGAAAATGTCACTGCAGCTGAATTTTAAATCAAGTGTTCATATTTCTTTGGGGAGTTTCAGATCAGCAAAAGAAATGGAATATTTACAATTTGGTGCATAATTCATTTTCTGTGTATAACTTCATTTTTTTCTCTTTTTTAGGGTGAATTGTGCTGAATTTTAGACAAAAAATTGAAATCATAAATTATTAAGAATCATTCCAGATGCTTGAATAATTAGGTTATTATTGGCACCATTATCATTGTGGCTAATAAAAGCATTTATCAGTAAAGAAAACAAAAACTAGGATCTAAGGTTGCTGACAAAGGTAGCTTAATGCTTTAGTGATTGCATGTTATCAGCATCCATGTGGGACAGTATTTTCTTGAGTCACTTTTCTGAGCTATGTCTTCTCCAACTGCAAACCCAGGGCACATTTCAGGCCTGTCAGCCTGCTTTGTTCTACATCGCCCTGTCTCCTTCAGAGAACTGGCAGGGTGATAACATCTTTTAGCAGGAAGATGTGAAATCAAGGCAGGTTTTCATAACAGCTCCTGTTCAATGTGGCTTGGTATCCACCTGAGTGGCACCATTTTCTCAAGTTCTCTCAGGTTCTTTAGTTAGGTATGTAGACATGGGAGCAAAATAGGATTAAATATCTCAGCAGGTGGCTATACCACACCACATCACTCCCATGAATTTTCTTTCTGACTCTGACTGACTTGCTCCCAGGCTCTCCAGCACTAGTGTTTATTTTCACTCAAGATTCAAATATTAGTCATTCATGCCTTTTGGTGAAAGCATTATTCTCTAAAAAAAAATGTTGACTCACTTGTCAGGAACGACCCACTGTACTGCTTTTTTTTAAGATTTATTTATTTATTTGAAAGGCAGAGCTACAGAGATGCAGAGGCAGAGAGAGAGAGGTCTTCCACCTGCTGGTTCACTTGCCAGATGGCCACAATTGTTGGAGCTGAGCTGATCCGAAGTCAGGAGCCAGGAGCTTTTTCCGGATCTCTCACGTGAGTGCAGGAACCCAAGGACTTGTGCTATCTTCCACTGCTTTCCCAGGCCACAGCAGACTGCTGGATCAGAAGTGAAGCAGCTGAGATTCGAACCGGTGCCCTCATAAGGGATGCTGGCACTGTGGTCAGCGGCTTTACCCACTACACCACAGCATCAGTCCCTGAACTGCTTATATATACACCATGCTGTCCAGATACTGACAGCAGTCTGGAACTCATGGAGTTGGTTTCTCTTCCACAGGTTTGTTTGTGCTACAAGAATGGACTCCTGGTGAGAGACATAGAGGGTGGGGCAGGTTACATTTCACTTTATGACATCTTCCCCATCCCCATTTTCCTTTAGAGCCTTTACACAAAGCTATGGTGATCTTTATGCATGATTAAGGACAATGCAACTAAAGGAAAGTAAGTATCTGCTGATAGAAAAAAAAAGTCACTAAGATTTAGAAACAGGCAACAAGATTTCGTGTATTTCATTTCTCTAGAGTGTTGGACATTGTCTAGGGGACCCTTCTGGGGTCTGAATGTATAGGGGTTTGTATCTTTCACTGCCTTTCTATGGAAGAGACTATGCTATAATTCTGTGGATGAAGAAGTAAAATTGTTAAAAACTGATAATAATGCAAATTATTCTTGTCTATGTAAGTATAAATACATTTTACTAAGTTAAGGTACAATTGATTCTATCCCATAAAAATCATAAGAATAAATATCACATATCACTGTCCTTATACAAATATTAATGGGCTTTATATCTTCTAACAAATTCATTTAGTACTGTTGATTATGTATGAGTACTTCAATGTGTGGAAAAATGAAACAAAAAGAGGTTTGTTTTGGTGTAAAATTTTTGGAATCTATGCACAGATTTTTCATAATATACATTTTCCATGAATTTTATGAAGGAATTTCATATGTATCGAACTCAAAATTCTTTGAATTAAAATTAACTTCTCTTTTAAATCTATTTTCCACAAATTACTTGATGTACCCTCTTATATGTCTGTCTTTCAAGTATATATTTGAACTGTCTTTACCACCTTTTTCAAAAATACTCAATGATATCTTTTTTTTTTTTTAAAGAATTATTTCTTTACTTGGAAGTCAGAGTTGCAGAGAAAGAGAAGGAGAGGCGGAGAGAGAGAGAGAGAGCGGTCTTCCATCTGATGGTTCCTTCTCCAATTGACTGCCAGGGCCAGAGCTGCACCCAATCGATCTGAAGCCAGGAACCAGGAGCTTCTTGCAGGTCTCCCCTGCAGGTGCAGGGACCCAAGGACTTGGACCATCTTCCACTTCTTTCGCAGGCCATAGCAGAGAGCTGGATTGGAAGTGGAACAGCCAGGACTTAAACTGGTGCCCACATGGGATGCCTGTACTATAGGCCGTGGCTTTACTCACTACGCCACAGTGCCGGCCCCACTCAATGATATCTTTTATTCACTTTCTTCTTTGTTCTTTAAATTTTATTTAGGGTCCACAAGCTCCATACATTTCATATATACAAATTTAGGAACATAGTGATTCTCCCCACCCACCCTCCCTTCCACGGCCTACACTCCCAGCCTTTTCCCTCCTCCTTCCCTCTCCTAGTCTCATTATTATTTTACAAAGAACTATTTTCAGTTAACTTTATACTGAGATTAACCCTACACTAAGTAAATAGTTCAACAAATAGAATGAAGAAACAAACAAACTAAAAACACTACTCCTTAATAGTCCAGTTCCTTAACAGCAGAGATAAGGGCTGTTCAAAGTCATCACATCTCAAAATACTTTAGCATCTTACTGGTTTCTTCATTAATTAATTAAATGAATGAAATATTTACCACATTTTCATTTTTTATTTGCCTGAGAATAGTTTTTTAACTGTCTGAATATTGCTCAGTTGTTACAACCAATTTTAACTTTTTCAATATCTAAGAGAAGAGCTGGAAGAAACTAAACTCATGGATATAAGCCTTCCCAATTTCAGTCTGTTTGGCTTTGAGAAGTATGTCCTCTCATGTACAAATGTTCTTTAATCTTGAGGGAAATTACTCCACCAACTTTGGGCAGTTTTTAATATATGGTTGTATATTCTTAGCTGGATATTATCATTTTATTCAGAGTCCTTTCAAAGGGATCTGCATTGTGGCCCCACAGGTGAAACCCCTGACTATGATGCCAGCATCCCATAAGTGCACTGGTTCATGGCCTGGCTGTTCCATTTCATATCCTGCATCCTGCTAATGGCTTGACAAAAGCAGCTGAAGATAGCCCAAGTTCTTGGCCCCTGCCACCCACGTGGAAGACCCCAATGAAGCTTCTGGCTCCTGGCTTGGGCCTAGTCCTGCCCCAGCTATTGTGGCCATCTGGAGTGTGAACCAACGGATTGACGATCTCCCTTCCTCTGTCTCTGTAATCAAATAAATAAATATTAAAGGAAAAAAAAAGATTCCCTAATGATATAACTTCAAAATTCTTAGAAAAAGTATACTGTGTAGCCACTGGAATGCATGTCTTGCATATGTCCATACATTCACACTTGCCCATACACTGAAAACTTCCCCTTTGATAAAAGCATTAGCTGTCACACACAGTGATTCTGCAGCCTAAATAATTAAGACAAATATTATAACCTCTTTCTATTTTAAAATATCACTATCTCAGGCCCATTATTGGCACATGCATGTTGTGAGAGTTAGTTTTTTACTTAGTCACAGAAAATAAATAAATTGGTGCATTGATGAACTTTGAATCAAGGCATCATTTTCCCTTTAGTCTTTGGACATGGCAAAATAAAAAGTTTTATTCCCCAGCCACATAACAGAAGTCTTAAGTATAAATATTTTAAATACTAGGGAATAGTAAAAAAGTTGAGAATAAACATTTATTATGTCTTTTAATTTAGTAAAGAGAGTAGAGAACAAGAGACATACCACAGGATTCTGTCATTCTGAGCATTGTGGATATTTTTATTCAAACTATGAATCCTGGACTGCAGTATCAGAAACATGAGAGTTAAGCAAAAGTGTAGATTTTGGGGCCCTATCCTAGACCATAATGAATTAAAATCCCTGAAGGTAGTGACCAGGAATCTGTCTTTTTAAAAATATTTATTTATTTATTTGAGAGGCAAAGTTGTATATAGAGAGAGTGAGAGACAGAGAGAAAGAGATTCCATCCACTGTCACCACAGCAAAGAGCCAGGTCTCCCATATAGGTACAGGTGCCCAACCACTTAGGCAATATTCTTCTGCTTTCCTAAGCATGCTAGCAGAGAGATGGATAAGAAGTGGAGTTGTCAGTACTTGAACCAGAAGTTGAATAGGATACATACATCACTGGTAGTAGCTTAACTCACTACCCCGCAATGCGGCCCCTAGAAATATGATTTTAACAACCTATCTAGATGATTCTGATATATGCTGAAATTTGAGAATAACTGAATTATATATATTTTTATATTAGTGTAGAGCAAAGAAATTAGGAAAAAGAATAGGTAGGTCTCCAGGCTTTTCACCCATCCTCTAATCCACACTTACCCTAGTAAGCTTAAATCGTTGTCTGTGCTATGCTTGATCTGTACTTAAAATGATTTGCTTGAAATTTCACCCCAATGTTAGGGAAAGAAAAAAGTTTTGGCTTTGTCGTTTGCTATGGGAGTTACCTATTGTAAGGTGTACTTTCATTGTGAATTGATTTTTCAATCAATCACGTAATTCATCTATGGAGAAAAAAACGGGTGATATGTTGAGAAGCAGAAATAGTTGACCAAGAAATAGCATGTGTGTCTTCTTGCTTAGTTCTTCTGATGACTTCATAGGCACTCTTTCTATGTGCTTTTTGTTTTCCATTTATAGAAACATGATAAAAATACATTATGTAAATAGCTATCAGTGTTTGCGAAAACACACTAAAAAGTAAAATAGCAAAATAGAGAGAAGGGCATAAAATAAATAAGATTAAGTGACAAAATAAAAATTAAAAATAAATAAGATGCATTAGGAAACAAGATAAAACAAAAATAAAAAGGAAATAATTAAATATGATTATTATAGTACAATAAAAATGAAGTAGTAAAATTGTTAGCTTTATTAATTTTGCAAAACCACACAATTAATATTGAAAAACTGATATTGTTTTTCTTTTATAGTAGCAATTTAGAGACCAAGGGTTAAGAACTATAAACAGAGAAGCATTCTTGCTTATAATTAAGAACATAGTTTGATATTAGATAGGGTAGTGTTCAAATTCCAGGATTATAGTTACACTATGATAATAGTTTCAAAGTCTCTAAGATTCAGTTATAGAATCAATATAGCAATAATTGCGATACATGCTCTAGAGGGGGGCATTTCCTGACTTGAATAAGCTAACATGGTAAACACTCAGCAACAGTGCCATGCTCTTAGTGGATACTTAATTAATGTTAACTTTTTTTGTTTCTTTTAGGGAAAGAAAACTTTTTTTTTTTTTTCAATCCTAGTCTTTTTCAACTTGCCCTTTTTTTTTTCTCTTCCCTAAACAATATTAGTCATAAAGCCTTCAGGTATGGCAGAAAGAGGTAAAATTTCATTCAGGGCTTGGAAAGTTACTGATATCTCAGGGGGAATGTCAGAGCTCAAACAGTGCATGCACCTGAGAGCAGGAGAAAGAGAAGCCCGATGTGGGGAGTCAGACCCCAGAGAAGAGAGAGAGACATCCACCAGAGGAGGTGGCTTGACACCAATGTCAGAGCCTAAGCTGGGTGAAGAAGATATTTTTTCAAGCAGTAATCCCGGAATAGTTGATCAAGCCCAAGGCAGTGAGAAAAGAATCTATGGTGTCAGGATCCAAGTAGTAGGACTCAAGGCACAAGAAGAGTTCAATCCAAGTAGTGTGCACAGATGGTAGAAACACCACACTGGGTTCCAGAGCTTGAATAGAAAGACAGTGACTTCTCCATAGGGATGAGGAGCATGGAGGTGGTGAAAAAATAGACTAATGGCAAATGCATGACAAGTTTGTTATAGTCACAGTTATATTTGGAAGCATTTATGATATACTTCTAATGACAAATTTCCAAAGCACTTTCTACAGTATGATAAAATATTAAAATATATATAAAGCAGGCCAGCACCACGGCTCAATAGGCTAATCCTCTGCCTTACGGCACCAGTACTCCGGGTTCTAGTCCCAGTCGGGGCACCGGATTCTGTCCCGGTTGCCCCTCTTCCAGTCCAACTCTCTGCTGTGGCCTGGGAGTGCAGTGGAGGATGGCCCAAGTCCTTGGGCCCTGCACCCTCATGGGAGACCAGGAGAAGCACCTGGCTCCCAGCTTTGGATAAGCGTGGTGCGCTGGTGCAGCACACTGGCCGCAGCAGACAGTGGAGGCTGAACCAATGGAAAAGGAAGACCTTTCTCTCTGTCTCTCTCTCTCACTGTCCACTCTGCCTGTCAAAAACAAACAAACAAAAAAAATAAAATAAAAAAAAATAAAAAAAAAATAAAGCATGTAAGGGACCATTTCTAGGAGCTTGTACCAAAATTTCAGTTCTAGTGATCTCAGTGTAGTGAATTAGTGATCTTATTATTGTCTTCCTTATTATTGTTATTTTCCTATTTCCTACAGCATTCATGTTTAACTTCGGTACTATATGTTCATGTTTCTTTAATTATTTATTAGCTTTCATGTTTCATAGAGGCTATACTGGTACATACATGAAGATTATCTTCTTTATCTTTAAGAAATCCAGGTATTATTAATTATAAAAGAAAGGATACCTGTTTAAATAATTTTAACAAGAAGGTGCTTAGATTAATTCAATGTTCCTTTCATTATATTCTCATAGCTAGGACATGGTCAAACATAATGCACATTTCATTGACCAGTTGAAGCTTCTGTATATAAGTGATTGGAAGGATGCTGGCAGAGGAAAGATATTAAACCAATCCCAGAGTTCATATTATGCAAAAAAGAGATAATAGATATACAACCAAAACACACATACCTGAAGATTCAAGTAGAGTAAATGTAATAATAACCCATTAGTTGTTATTTTACAATTGTGATATGGAGTTCTTGAACTTCATAGTTCATGACTTGTCCTGTCCACTATGAGAAACAATGGCTTGATCAGCCCTTGTCCTGACTGTAGAGGAACAACTTACTACTTTATTCCTTTTAGTATTTGTTTTTGTTTTACTTAATACCATTGGTTGAACTTTTTAATTAATACACAATTATTCTTATGTGTTTAAATTTAACTGAAAATGATCCCTGTTAATTATAAAAGGGGAAATAAGAGAGGGAGGAGATGTACAGTTTGGCACATACTCACTCAAACTTACCCCTAATGGTAGAGTTAGAAATGTGCCAAGGGGTTCCAATGCAATCCCATCAAGGTGGTATGTACCAATGCCATCTCACTAGTCCAAGTGATCAGTTTCAGTTCATAATTGATCATAATGATAGGATTAAGTGTCAAAGGGATCACATAAACAAGACTAGTGTCTGCAAATACTAACTGATAGAATTAAGAGGGAATAATTCAATATGGGAAGAGGGATACACAGCAGATTCATAGAATGGCAGATGTCCTAAACAGCACTCTGGCCTCAGAATTAGCCCTTAAGGCATTTGGATCTGGCTGAAGAGCCCATGAGAGTATTTCAGGCATGGAAAGCCAAGACATTCTGGCAAAAAACAAAAAACAAAAAACAACCTAAATGAAAGATCTCTGCGAGTGAGATCCCAGTGGAAAGAACGGGCCATCAAAGAAGGAGGTACCTTTCTCTGAAGTGAGGAGAGAACTACCACTTTGACTATGACCTTGTCTAAATAAGATCAGAGTTGGCGAACTCAAAATGTTTCCATAGCCTTGGCAACTCATGACAAGAGCCTCGGATGATTCCTGATGCCATAAACAAGAGTGTCAATTGTTAAATCAACAACAGGAGTCACTGTGCACTTCATCCTCATGTAGGATCTCTGTCCTTAATGTGTTGTACTATGTGAATGAACGCTATAACTAGTATTCAAACAGTACTTTATACTTTGTGTTTCTGTGTGTGTGCAAACTGTTGAAATATTTACTTAATTTATACTAAATTGATCTTCTGTATATAAAGATAATTGAAAATGAATCTTGATGAAGAATGGGATGGGAGAGGGAGTGGGAGATGGGATGGGTTCAGGTGGGAGGGAGTTTATGGGTGGAAAAAGCAGCTATAATCCAAAAGTTGTACTTTGGAAATTTATATTTATTAAATAAAAGTTAAAAGAAAGAATTGTTCTGTCAATATGTAGTAACTCTGAAAGTAGATTCCACTTTTGTACAAATTGATAAGTGACATGCATAGGCCAGAACGGGTAGAATCACCTTTGGTTATGTCCATACGACATAAAGTAAAGTGGAGATTTGGGAGTTATTAAGATCTAATTTGATCTATGTAGATAACCAATCCAGATAATAAGTCCTTTGGGTGAGTTATTTGTACTGAATTATCTGGCTTGGGCATCTACATGTAAACATAGATCACGTTAATAGGATAATTGTCAAACTTGTTCTTCACCTTGTGGTGTGTAGTCTTGCTCTCAGGACGTAATTGGCACTCTGGGAGAGTCTAACTCAAAGGTGAGCAAACAGTAACAATAACTGATAGAGACTTTGCTGAATCTAGCAGAAAATGCAAATTCTGAATTAAGGCTAGTAAGTATTTAATGACATCTCCCCCCAAAATTGCCGAATGGTTATTCTGTTGTTTCACAAACTGAAACATAGAAATGACAATTTAACTGATTTATGGAGGAAAGGAACAATAAAATGAAACTAATATTTTAAAAAGGAACTAGCAAAAAAGTAATGGAACCTATAGGGAAGGAAGATTGCAACACAAGTTTAATATAATTAGTTAAAATGTTATATTTTTATTAGATAATTTTCTTCAGAAACTTGACTAAAAAATGGGTTTATGGAAAAAGAGTAATGCATGAACACAATAATTATGTCCTCAAAAAAGACATTTATCAGCATTGGAATCTCATTATGTATTCTCAGCAAAACACAAAAATGAGGAAAATGTAAATTATAATGTAAAGGCAAGATTTTCCATTATAGAAAATTTATAATATTCAGAATAAGTGTTTCCAAGGCAACTATGTATTACTCTGCAAATAAGCATGAGGAAGGGTGTGTGAATATCCTTACTTGGGAGGTTTTATTTGAAAGATGTGATAAAACAAATATGTGTCTATACTCACATCCATTTTCAGAAAATAGCTGCTTTGGGTGGAGTCCTCATGAGAGACAGAAGTGGTGAGAGAGAAACAGCCACTGAGTTCTCAGTAAATCAATCCTCCCATCAACTGATCAAGTAAAGCATCTTTTCTGGACACTTACTATTGACTGGCATACTGTGCTATTATCTATGATAGTAAAAAGATATATGCAAGAGAAACATTAGCTAAGACCACAGGAGAATGTTTGCTGAATACTAGAGTGCTACGATAATGAAGGGTCCACAATGAATGCTCCCTGGAGTAGTAGGAGCAAGATATTCTGGGAACTTGTTAAAGCATAAGTTCTTAGAACTAACCTGAATACTAAATCTAAAATTCTGGAGGTAGAGCTGAATATTGTGTGTCTTAACAGGACCTTCAGGTATAAACTATAAATCACAGATGGGCTCACATAAGGGAGAATTACTGTGGGTGCATAATTATGGAAGAGGAGAAAAAAATCTGAACTGAGAATGAAAGGAAGGCTGGATATGAGAACTGGGGAGCCCAGAAATGGAAAGAACACATCCCAGGTACTGAAATAACAGTGGTCCATTCATATCCCTATGGGAGAAGTCAACTCATCGTATAGTATGCATCTTTTCACATGTTCTTGTCCCCCAGTCGACTGTACAACCTCTAAGAAAAGAGACTGGATTTTAATTTTGCTTCATTTCAATGTTTTACAAGGAGGAAATGTTCGCAAAACACAGCAGGGGGAGAAGAAAATGGGTCAGGAAGAAGAGAGATTAGTAGCAAGGAAAACACATATGTAGGCTCTGTGAGAGGGTAAAAAGCACAATGAATTTAAAGTTGAAAGAAAATATATTTAAAAGATATATTTGATGCCTGCGGCACTGGCACTCTGGGTTCTAGTCCTCAATGGGGCACCGGTTCTGTCCTGGTTTCTCCTCTTCCGGCCCAGCTCTCTGCTGTGGCCTGGGAGTGCAGTGGAGGATGGCCCAGGTCCTTGGGCTCTGCGCCCGCATGGAAGACCAGGAGGAAGCCCCTGGCTCCTGGTTTGGATCGGTGCAGTGCCGGCCGTAGCGGCCACTTAGGGGGTGAACCAACGGAAAAAGCAAGACCTTTCGCTCTGTCTCTCTCTCTCTCTCTCTCTCTCTCTCACTGTCTAACTCTGCCTGTCAAAAATAAAAGGATATATTTGAATGTTATCTTACAGTATTTCTTTATTCTGAGCTTCAGTTTGCTCATCTATGAAATGGTAGTGATAAATACCACCAGACAATTACTGATAAAGAATAGATAATATTAGGTAATATGATGGTCTAGCCATAGTAATTTTATATCCCTTTGAATGCCAATGGCACAGTGATCTCAAAATCAACTTCCTTTACTCATTTATTTATCCCTTAGTTTTTGCATTCATTCCTTTTCCTTTGTTTCCACATTTTCTTATATCAATAGCTAATATTTATAAAGCCCTAAAAAATGTCAATGAAAGTATTAAATATTTTGCATGGAAAATCCTTATAAAATTGTAAACTTAAAAAGTCATATCTGTTTCTATTTTGTAGATGAAAATTAAGGCTACTAGAAATATTTAAATGAGATTCCCAGAAACACACACAGTTATTACACCGCTGGATGACGTTTGTACTAGGGCTATCTGAGCTTCATGACAAGGCCATAATCACTAAAGTAGGCTACTTTTTCAGTCCCACAATTGTCTCTTCTCACTATGATCAAATCTCTAGCAAGGAAGAAAGAGTTCAACAAAAGTAGCACTAAACTATCTAAAACATCTATAATCTATAATTGCATTCCATGTGATGTAGGGAATTCTTTTGGCCTGGTCTGCATTGCTTCACATTTGAAGTATTTATGCAGGGATGTGTGGATGCTTTTTTGAATGATGACTCTATAGGTGTACTTAGATATCCTCATATCACCTTAATGGAGGAAATGGGGAAGTATTACATGAATCTGGTTGAATTCTTAATCCAGATACTTTCTGAGCCACCTTTGCTTAACAAAAAGTTTGTTTGTTTAAACAGGAGAACTGTTAAATATAACAACACAGAAAATACTCTGTTTAACAAGGAAAAAGAATTAATAGCATATTTTAAGTAAGACATCTATCCACAGTGAATTCATTTTGAAAATGAAACATTTTTTGCTTAAATGGTAAGTTTTGGTGTTCTGGAAAAATCAGTTATTTGTAACTCTTCTTTCCCAAACAATGTTCAATAAATAACAAGTTGTCTGCATCCATTTTTGTGGGGCTATTGCCTCAATTATCTATACAATCACTTCATTTTGTAACTTCACTTTGCCTGTGTAGGGCATTGCCCTGGTTGGTAATTGTGTGGCCTATTGTTTGCAGCACATGGATAATTATTATGCTGTGAACATCAATTTGTTGTATTGTGCCGAATGGCACTACTTCCCGAGGGACAGGATGATAGCTGTGATTCTCCTCAGTAGGGGGTGGGTTGTTGCTCAGGGCTAGAGCTCTGCCCAGTAATTCCCTCTTTACAAGTAAGACTATACATAGTACATCCTAGAAGTCCTTCATTATAGCATTTGTTTTCTGCTTGTTAACATCATTTCACGCTGGATAGGCACTAGTGTAATTTTCCATTTTGTTTCATCAAATTAAGGGAAGAAAGGAGACTGTCTTGCAAGTCTTTTATTTTATAGACAGTTGGTCATTTCATTAACACTTTTCATATTCTTGTTTGTCATGATGACTGACGATAGTAAAAAGATTTTCTTCCCATTAACTTATGAGAGAACAGCACTTTTATTTATTTATTTATTTTTGGGCTGAGAAGTATTGATCGACCAAAGAGGACATTTATTAAAATGTAACCAGCGTCTTGGCACTTGCAAGTGGTGCACACTTTAACCGATTAAATAGTCATGAAGAAAGAGATCAATACATCTTGGATTCTTCTACTCTGGTCTCTGCCAGCAAAGTGGCCTCACAAATTAAGAAAGAAATAAACAGATGTGTTTATGCTGAATGTTTAAAGCACTTTTCACTTTAATCAGGAAGTAAAAGGACACTACTAATATTGCTTGGGTAGGTGGTTTGGATGTGGTTACTTTTGTACAAACCTGGTAATATATAAGAAATCTACTACTGAAGTTCCTAACCACAAATGGGTGAGGTGCATCCATGGGAAAAATCAACTGTTAGTCATTGTCCTATGAAAGGCAAGGGGAGGGTTATTAGAAGTTCACAACACACTACATTTTGTTTGTGGGCTTTAATTTTGGTAATCTCAGCTTACATGATGAAAATGTTTCACATCTTTGAGGTCCAGGGTGGACTTGGAAGGTGTCAGGATGCAAAAGGAATACGTGAGTAATGTTTGCGGCTTCTGTGATTTATCATTGTGGTTTTCCCACTAAATTCTAGCATCTTGATACAAAATTGTTTAAGCAACACTCCTTATTTGAGGTATTTTCAGAGAGCAGATCATTAACTAACATTTAAATTTTTGAAATTATGGAATTTTTAAACATTTTGGTTATTTGAATGATCATCTTAGGGGATTGTTAAGATCATAGGAATGCTTTACTTTCATTCTTGCCAAATTTCATCTTCTCAGTTTAATTTTTCAATTCATGCTACTGTGATGGTTAATGCCCCTTCCCACCCTTTGACACCTGAGCATTTGAGGAGTGCCACCAATAATCATCAGAAAGTAGGGATACCAGGAACAGAACCTCATAAAACTCCAGTACAAGAGCTCACACATTAATAACATTACCTCAAAGATTTTCAACATTAATCCAAACATTCATGGTTCTTGATACAGAAATTCTTTTCTTCAAGGTAAGAATATATTTACTAGTTCACAAAAAAATCTTTACTTTATAATGCAAAGTCATATGCATAAATGTACAGAACACTTAATCCAACATTATGTACTTAACTCATTGATTAGTACTGCAAAAATGGGTTTATATGTATTAATGTTCGAGAGGAACAGACAGAGAGAAAGACAGAGACCTCTCATCTACTGGTTCACTCCCCAATGTTTACAACAGCCGGCACTGAATCAGTACTTTTAAGACTAACTGCATCTATTCCTCAGGAAGAGAATGTCTTGTGCTAGGCAAGAATTAATTGTGTTTCTATTGGCATTCTTGAAGCAAGCATGATATATTTCTGGTTGATCGTACTTAGTCTTTTAAAAATTACCAATTGTACCTATGAAATACATGAAATATGTTCTCTTTATATTAATAAATTTTTTGAAAAAGAATTAATCATAAAAAATAACATGGGCTGACATTCTGGTTTAGCTGGTTAAGCCCTGGTCTGTGATGTCAGCATGCCATGTCAGAGTACCAGGTTGAGTCTTGGCTGTTTGGCTACCAAATGCAGCTCCCTGCTGTTGGGCCTGGTAGAGCAACAGCAGATGACCCAGGTACCTGGGCTCCTGCCATCCACTTGGGAGACTCAGATAAGAGCTCCAGGCTCCTGGTTCTGTCCTGCACCTTGACATTTTCAGTCATTTAGGGAAATGTACCAGCAGGTGGAAGCTATTTTTTTCTGCCAGTGACTCTTTCAAGAAAAATAAATCTTTACAAAATAATTTTAAAACAACACCTGAATTGTGACTCTAATGTTTTTAGACACAAGACAGTTAATAGGACTTAAGTTTCTTGACCTTGGCCTATGGAGGGATTTAAGTCAAATATTATATCATAGTTGTGACTAATTCATCCTCTTTCCTTCATTATGTCTACAAAAGGAATGCAGAGACTAGAAGGTGAATACAGTGCCCTCTCCATATAAGTCTGTTCTAAATGTATCCTTTACCTTTCATAATGGCTATATTGGTCTGCCTTTTGTTACTTTAGCTACAATACCTCAGAAGAATTTCTTGGGAAGGAAAAGGCTTATTTCAGCTTATGCTTTGGAGTTCACAGTTCAAGATTGGGAGGGCCCACTACTCTAGTGTGTGATAAAGATTGGCATAAAAACAATCACAGGGTGAGCCAGGAAGCAGAGATAGAGGCTAAGGTTAACTCTACTTAAATAACTAATCCTCCTGGAAGAGCTGCCCTCTAAGGACAGAACCCCAATATCTCAACGACCTCCCATGGGACCCATTTCTCACAGGCCACAATCACACCAAATCTCTACTGTTATCCATCAACTTTTAACATCAGACTTCAGAGTCCAAGCATCTGCGTGAATTCAGGAAGCCAATTTGTTACCAATACACAACAATGACTTCCCTGATGGTGTCACCATACAGGATAATCTCTCCCCTCCTTGAATTCCCTAATAAAGCCTTCTGCTGCATAGTTCCCACTTCAATAGATTGACTTTGTATTGATTCTTCTTTTGATTTTTGTTTGTAAATCTCAGTTCTCTTTGGGGATAAAAAATGGTACACTTTAACTTCATTTGTATACCTGATACACTGAGCACATTTCTGGAAGTACAGTATGACTTCAAGAAAGTTTTCTTTTGCTTGGATTCGATTTTGTAATGTCAGCATGCCTAAGTGTTGATTCTTTAAGCTCTGATCTAAGACCTTTGATTCAGTCATTTCTACAATGGCAACCTTGTGTTTTGGCTACCTTCTCAAAATTTGGAATTATTTGCCATTTGTGTAATTTATTCCACTTCTTGTTATTTTCCTGGTTGATAATGATATTATCACAACTGGACTTAGTGATACAGGCAGGCAGATAGAATAAAATCAGGTTTGTAAGCTGGAGACCATATCTCCTGTGTGATCTCATGCCCATACCTGACTCCACCTGAACACCCACCTGCCAATCAGACTACCTAACCACTCTCCCTTTGGGAGCAAATAAAAGGCCTGGAACAAGCTGGGCCCTCCCCTTGTTGCCCTGCAGGCACGCAGCCTTCGGGCTATCCACTCTCTACTCTCCTGCTTGCATGTTTGCTCCATGTGACTTGTGGCCTGCTCTCTGCTTGGTATGGACCCAACTTAGCTTCTAGACCTCTCTTTCTCCACTAAATAAAACCTTCACTCTCCTGCACATTTTTCTCACTGAATAAAAAGCATAAAAACTTACCATGTTGCCTGGTCTATTTGAGCCAGCATTCAGAATTCTTCTCTGAATATGTGGCAAGAACCCACAGGGTCATTAATATTACAAATTATTAATAAGCAGTCCAGTGTCATTAGTTGCAGACACCAAATTGTGATACAACAAAATTGTGCCAATTATGAAACAGATGATACTGAATATAAAATTATCTCGCACAAAGAGATTTGTCAATTTAAGTCTTAGGTGAAGGAAATTGTGTTGTTGATGGGAAGGGCTTTGAAGGCAAAGATAGGATTAAATAACCAAAACAATCTATAAAAATAAATTTTAGTTTTACTGGTTTCTAAAAAAGTTGAACTAATGAAGGAGGAAAAAATAGGATTTTCATATTCCTGGGACGCATTCTTTTTTTAAGTCAACCATTTATTAACGAACAAAGAAAGGACTCAAAGAGAGAAAGAAAAAAAAGTACAAAGTCCTGAAATCATTAAAGATCTTATAACCCAAAGAGATATGAAGAAACAAAACAAAGCCAGAAATAAAGTCATTAAGCACAAAGAACAAGCTGAGACACAAGGCTTGTGAAGATAAAGGGGAAATATGTACAGAGAGAGGATCTTATCTCACTTAAACAGAGGAACAATGGAAGCAGACTGCCTTTCCACAGTTCAGGGTAGAATGCAAAGATAGTAAAGGGACCAAAGACTGCTGAAGGTTTTTCATTGTTAACTTATCCATGAAAGCTTTTTCAGGTCCAATTCAGTGGTGTGTATGTGAGGTTTTTATGTGAGTGCATCTTTGTGCAGGCATGCATATAAGTGGGGTTATTCCCCAGCATTTAGTCTTACATTTCCTCATCTGCCGCTCAAGCCAGATGCAGTTCACGGTGTTCCTCACAAGAATATACAGAAGCCAGAGAACAGGAGACTGAGTTTGGCTGGGCATAAGCTGTAACTTTCATTCTAGGTTTATTGCCTCTAGACTGTCTTCTTTCCACAAGTAACCGTATTTACCCTCTACACACAACTATATCTTATCATCAGCCATCTCATTATGTTCCCTGTACAGTGAGATTCCTTATCAACGAAGTTGGGTCTCATTGCTTTGTTTACTTCTTCCCTAGGTAATTCTCTTAAGAATTATATTCTCATTTTAAGTAATGCAAGTTTTTTTGCTTTATTTAGTAAATTCTGTATTAGGATTAGGGTTCTCCAGAGAAACAGAACCTTCATATCATCATCATCATTATCATAATCAATATCATCATTATCTATAATTCATATATATGCATATATGTAATATATAATGCTGTCTGCATGCTGGAGATATAACAGAGCTGGTGGTGTGATTAAATTAAAGACGATCTGAGAACGAGGAGCTCTGATGTCCAAGGGAAAGATGGGTGTTCCAGTTTAAGAAGACAGAGACAGAGAAAGAATTCACCTTCCTCTGCCCTCTTAACATATTCAGGTCCTCAAAGCACTGGATGATGCATGCAGGCACTAGTGTTACCAATCTTCTTTGACTTGGTTTACTGATTCATATGCTAATATCCTTTAGAAAGGTTTTCTCAAGTCCACCTAAAAAAATATTTTAACAGCAATCTGGCCAATATTTTTTTTTTGGTCCACTGAAGTTAACACATACAATTAACCATTGCACATTTCAAAAGTTGAGTGACTTGTAGATTTTTTACAAAAATTTCCATGTCAATGAATTGCACTAGTTGTAGAAATTCATGAATGACATTACTGCTGTTCAATGGCAAAAAAAAAAAGTCTCTGTTGGGGAGACACAAGCTTATTCTAAGATATCAGGTGAATAGGTTGGGTCAACCATGGCAGCAGAACTCACATTTGTGTTGGTTAAATTCTCCATCCCTGCGTATATTCAGGCCCTTTTACATCTTTGACAGGGAAGCCAACTTAGTTGTAAATTCAATTGTGTCTAAGGGGCTTTAACTAGACATTGGCACCACACAGATAAAGGGAGTCAAGATTAGATGGCAACTGAATGGTTTTCTCAAGTTATCTTCAATTACATGGTTTAGTTTAGTGGCTACTTTATCAATAGATTGCAATCAATATTCTGTATGCTTATATTCTATTCTGTATTCTGCTTTGGTTTCTGAGGGGGTTACAAAGAAAGTAGAACATTGTTTTTCCACAAAGTAGACTATATTGCTAGGAAAGAAATAAGTCATAAATAAATTAAATGTAGATGATTGTGCACTAGAGGATTAAGAAAAATAAAATCTCTGTTTAGAATAGGGCTTCATCATAATCTTCCAGGGACATCTTAGTCATTGATCTTTTTAAAAAAAATTATATAGCTACCTCCTTTTATTTTTCCTGAAAACTATTTTTTCCCATTAGCATAGCACATCATGCTGGCACAACACGACACATCTTCCAGTGTAAGATTCATATTCCTACCAATGGTATGTGCATAAGGCATTAAATGTCATTGAATCACGTAATTAGAGAGTTATTCCCTTTTCGATTCTCCTTCATTCCTGCTGATTATGGGAAGACAAAAGTCTCAATGAGAGGTGGAGGGGTCACCATATCTGAATAAGCATCCCTTTTTAACAAAATTGGAGTAGACTTAAGTTTCAAGGCTTTAATAGACATCAGGTAAGACCCATACTTTCGAAATACTGCTTCATTTTTGTTGACTTTGATTTGTGATTTTGCTATTTTAAATTCAAGGAAAATTACACACACACACACACACACACACACGTTCAATGAATTTTAAGAGTATGAATTTTCTTGATTAAATTGACTTGGTTAAGAATAAAATTTTTGTTAGTGGTAAACAAATAGTAGATGTCAGCTGAAGTTCTGGAAATCTCATAGCAGCTCAAACACCTACCATGCTTGCCACACCTTTTTGATAGCCCAGTTTTAGAAATGCAGGCTCTGATTTGACCTCTTTACTCCTATTACTCATCATTGTTCTTAGTCTTTTAGTAGACCCTAAAATAGTAATAGACCCACAATGAGGTAGATACTTATTTGGTACGTATACATTGTCTTGTGTATGTATTAAACAGTGAAAGTGAGAAGAATTTTAATGATGTAGACCAGAGAGGAGAACACTGCTGATCAGTAAAATGGAAGTTTTCATGACACAGATATCAGCATATGTACATTTTGAGTTAAGAGGCTATTTCAAGCACAAAATAATTTGGCCTTTCATATTCTTTACAGAATAGCAGGAGGAAAATCTGAATAGATGACTAACAGCTCTGAATGCACAGATTGGTATATGTTGCTTCATTATGAAGCTGCCCTTATTTTGTCAATCATTTTTGCTCAGCCATGGTCCACAGATATTATCACCAGCTGCTAAACTCTCCTGACCACCACCTAGATTTTAGTGTAATTTTAGCTCATCTGCTAAAGCAGCCTTATTGCACTTTTTTGTGTTTTTTTAGTTGCTCTTTGTCGTAGATGGCATTGATATTTCTTTTTTTTTATAAATAAGCTTTTATTTAAAGAATATAAATTTCCAAAGTACAGCTTATGGATTACAATGGCTCCCCCCCACAACTTCCCTCCCACCTGCTACCCTCCCCTTTCCCGCTCCCTCTCCCCTTGCTTATTGCACTTTTTTATAGACTTCTAGATTCATAAAAAAATAATATCTAGATATTAAATCCAAATTATAATAGATTTTGAAATTCTATTAATCAATTTCCCTTAAAGTACACGAAACATAGCCTCATTGGTTTTCATGCTTATATTTAGTGTTCAGAGTAGCAAATAAAGATAATACAATGAGGTCCCTTTGGTAACAGTTAATATCCTATTTCCCATCAACATAATCTGCCCAATTTTGAACATAATGTGAAAGTCTCAACAAAATAAGTGATACAAGGAGAAACTATAATACCATTGAAACTCCATTCTTGGAGGATGTATTTAATAGTTCAAAAATGTATAACATTAAAATTTTATCAACAAATCAGGGAAAGGAATTTGGTACCAAGAAATCAATTTACCTAGCTACTATCTGCAAGACTTGCTTGTAATTTATTTTGCCTCAAAGAATACACTGCTTTTAAACCTAATTCTATTGAATTTTAGTGTGTATGAAGAAGAGATGTGAACATTTTTGCTCAAAGCATAAGTAAAAGATTTAGAAGACTTTCATGTATTACAGACAAAAACAAATACTTTGGTGAAGTAAAATGAAGTTTTGTGGCACCAACTTTCCTGTGTGCTTGTGTTGTTTTAAAAATTGTTTCTATGTGTATAAGGTACTCTGTTGCTTTGCCTTATGAACAAATCTGTTGATCAAAGGAAAACAAAAACCTCACAGGTTTAGAAAAGCCAAATGAAGGGACTAAAATTATGAACTACTGGTTCCAAATGAATATAATTGGGCTAAGCCCCAACATGTTTTATCTGGGAAACACAACACATGGTACACAAGCTTGTAAGTCACATAATCCTGAGTTTAAGCATAAGCTAAATGCTTATTGGCTGTCTGATTTTGAATAGATTACCACTAAGTAGGGTTCAGTTTTATTGCCAATAAATTAGGGACAATTTATTGCACATAACCCATGTAATTGTTGTGAGGCTTAAATGATGTAACAGTTGAAATCTCCTAGCATAGTTTCCAGATCATACTACACATTCAATAATCGTAATTGACTTCTTGGCTCTGCCTGCATTGAGGCCATATAAAACCCCAAAGTTCCATAACTGATAAAATCTAGGTCATTGTTGTTTTCCTACAACAGCAATTCAGTGTCTGACTCTCTCACCACTAGAGCAGTAGAGCAAAGAACAGTGATCTTCATCAAAGTGGTGCAAATTCTAAATGCAACTCATCTGAACATAGAGCATCCATATGATGTGGATCAACCACCCATTCTGGTGTTTCCTTCCTCTGCTGGTGTCATAACTCACTCTGTACTCCAAACACACACCCTCTGAGTGGTACAGGTTCCTAGGTTTGACCTTTAATTTTATAAAAGAGAACATCAAAACTATCATAGAAAAGCAAATAATCTGCTTGCCTAAAGTGCCTCAATAGGGAAGTGGGAGATCAAACCAGGAACGCAGGGGATGTGAGCAACCCAAGTGGTGACTTCAGCTACTGCACCAAATGCTGACCCCTGAAAAATGTATTTTTAATATCTGTTTTTTTCTTTTAGGTGTGATCGGGAATCAGAAAGCACTGAGCATACACATTTGGCTACATAGAACCAGTTGGTTGTTTCAGAGATAGAACCAGAGTTTGTTTGTATTCCTGCTTAACTTTATAAAGGATAACACATTTTTTGGGTATTCCCATTAAGTGTTTTGCTATTCTGTAAGTGAACATTTCCAAAAATCTGTTCGTGTAATGCATAAAGGTTATCAAAACACACCAAGCTAAATAAATATGACTTTTATTAAGTATATCTGTAACACAATAAAAAGTATGTACACACAGCTTGGCTTGTGCATATTTTCAAGTGTCTACTTGCTTAATGCATCTTTTATAATAAAGCAGTAATTTGGATTATAGAATTTTTCCTAGGTCTGGGAGTTATTTTAGGGAATTATCAAACCTGAGTATGGAATGTAATCAGAATTCCCAAGCTGGTAGTTTGTTAGAAAGAAGGGCAGATAATTTGGGGTCACCCAAAAGTTAGTGTTGGGATTTGAATTGGAGTTTAACTTGTGAGACTTACACCTTAACCTGTGGGGTCTATAAAAATTCTAGATAGTTCCTTTCAGACTTAAAGGATTTATCTGTAATTTGTGGGGCCTGTGATAATTCCAGGTAGTGTGAGAATTGTTTTGGTTGTGAGAAACTCAGTTTGTGCCAGATAATTGATTGTTATATCTTCTAAGATATTTTGATAAGTTGATGTGCATTCAAAATTTTAACATGAAAATGACATTTCCAAAATTATTGGTTTACTCTAAAATTTTTTACTTGGGGACAACGTCATGGAGTCTGATACCACTAGCACATACTTTAGAAAACAGCTTTATAGAAATTGTTTCTATTTATTTAACATCTGTACCTATTTTTGTGTTAGCCATTTTTAAGGAACACAAGAGAAATAAAACATTGAAATGCAAGTAGACTTCTGTTATTTTATTTACTACCACAGCATCCCAGCTCCTGTACTTGCTTCTATTTCTAGTTTTGACCTGAGGCCTTCATTCTTTAGAAAATCAGCTCTGAGATCCCTGGGTTGACACAATTTATAATGCATTCCATCAAAAGTCACTAGGTTTTAAATAGTTGTATGGAGATTTGGGGGCCAAATGGAGAGAAACATGAGTGATCTTGAAACAATCCAAGATCCTAGATCAAGTTTTGCAAGCACAAACCAATAGAATAGTCAATTAACATAAAGGAAAGACCCAGTTTAGGAATGTGCACATTCATTTCAATAAGGAAACTAATTTTCAGCAAAAAATAAAAATACTATTCATTAATTTGGTCCCATGAGATCCCTCTTTTTATTTTTCAAGAGAAGCAGAAATCTGGACCGTATACTAAAAATTTTACTTTTTGTGCAAGCAATTTAATAAAGAGTGTGTGGACAATAAAAGAAAGAAAAGCTGCATCTGTTGTTTGAATTTGTACCACTCTCTGTGGCTTGTAAAGATCTCTTGGAATACATGACAACTCAAAATATGGCCCCCGGCCACCTCTTTTGCCATATTTCTCATGGTCCAACCAATTTATAGTCTTAATCTGATTGTGTTACAGATACTTGATCTATTTTTTTTTTTCTTTCACCGTCTCGGATACATGTTGTAATCTCAAAACACCTCCTAACCCAACACATTTTTTAAAGAGATCGTCTCAATTCTTGTAATGGTTTTCCTAGTTCCCTCTGTTTTTGCCTCCATGACAGAGTTTTCATCTTCCACTTTTGTACATCATTCCTTAATAAAAATGTTTCCATCATGGCTTCATCGCTTATATGGAAAGCACATCAATCTTCTATGATAGACTATGCAAAAATCACCAATAATGCTTAGTATATAATTCGCCTGGAAGTATATCTGAATGAATGAGTGATTGTATCAAAGAAGATGGGCATTCAGAACCCAAGGGATGATTAGCTACAAACAGTCCACAATTACCAGATCTGAGCTTGAACTCCTTAGCACACCACATAAAATCTTGTATGTGTGGTGGATCAATAGCAAAAACAGTTCTGGAGTCTCTACTCTTGATTAGCTCAGTGAACTTGCATATGATACTGTTTCATATTTGTTCTTATTTATCATCCATTTTCTGTGAAACAATGAAATAATACATTTCTTGTATTATGTTAAGTATTTAATTGAATAATAAAAGTAGTCTATTACTCATTGTAGCTGTCATAGAAGAGAATTAATTCTTAATTTTCCACAAGCTTTTTCTTATGGATACTCAGCCCCAGCCTTGCCTATTTGCTGCAAGTTCTCTGTATAACAGCTATTCAATTGGTTTGAATTTTCCCTTTGTGTTAACACAGATATGAATTTGCACATGCTGTTTCTTCCATGAAGTGTCCTTTACCCCAGTTCATCAGGGACATCCTACTTGGCGTTTGAGACTCACTTCAAATTCTTTCTTTTCTTCATCTTTCAGAGACAAATAGCTCTGCCCTACCTTTGGGCTGTCATTTGAAACAAAGACTGGCACATACCAGATGGACAATAAATATCAGCTTATGACATGATTTCCTCCACTAGATTTTTGGTTTTGTAAGAAAAGAGAAAATGTCCCATTCCTTCTGGAAACATGCTGCCTTATCCAATGTTTGGGAAGTCATTGTATTTCAACATACATCTGATGAACGGGTGAGTATAACCAAATCCTACTTTGGCAACAGAAAGGTAAGATTTTGACTACTTTCAGCTGGTAGCACAATTTCCATTCCTGGACAATTCCCCTACACAGCATTCTACCTACACACAGAAATAGTCCCTGTCTATTAGCAAAAATATTTGAAGATTTACCCAAAGGTATATTTGTGAGTATAAATTAGGAAGCCCAGGAGCTTACTCTAATATAAATATTTTATAATCATAAATAAGACTGTAAGAAAAACTAGTAGCAAATTTTATATTTAAGCTATTAACTATAGGAAGTTATTTTGATATTTCTTACTTTCTTAGTTCATGTTGCATAACTCACATTAGGTAAGATTTCATCTTTTAAGAATTATGTGTGTATATTTGTCCATGTTTGAATAGAAAGAAAATTATTTCAGTCATTTGAAAGATATACATTTATTTAGGACTGAAGCATACCATTTTCTAGACATATTTTCATTTTCAGTGCCATCAGAAATGAAAAGTTTGCATAATTTCAGGTAAAATAAGGCACTGACTGGAGCTAAATTCTCAATTTCTTAGGAAGAAACTTCTTTTCAGACCACATTTGATGAATCAAACTGTTTAAAAGCAATTGGCATAGGTAGTGAACCATCCAGTTACAGGCTCACGAATAATGCATGTGCAGGAGTGAATGTGTGAGTCTTGTCCAAGGCAATAATTGCAGGTCAAATACTGCTCCGCTTTTTCTGGTTATAATTCATAAGTTCTGGAGGTTCAAACTTTGATAACTTCCTATTTCTAGACAATGAGCTAAATGACTTTGGAAATGATATTATAATGAAACTGGAAATTGTGGCTATTAATATATATTTGCATGTTATTCATGAAAAACTAATAGAAGTATGATGAGTCGTTACAAATAACCATAACAAAATGTGACACTGCTCTATCATAAAAGTTTATTATGTTATTGATTTGCATGTCTTATCTTTGAAAATAAATATTAAACATTATGTGATTTAAAATGAGCAGTACAGCTGTTCTTGTACATTAAAATATGGGACTTGTAGCAGAATTCAAGAAACAACTTTTTTTTTAAAGATTTATTTATTTATTAGAAATGTATAGCTACAGAAAAAACATTAAAGAGAGACAGAGAGAGATCTTATATCCATGGGTTCACTCTCCAAATAACCTCAATAGCCAGGGTTAGGCGAGGCCAAAGTCAGGAGCCAGGAGCTTTTGCTGGGTGTCCCACATTGCTTCAGAGGCTAAAGGACTTGAGCTATCCTCTGCTGCTTTCTCAGGTGCATCAGCAGGGAGCTGGATTGGAAGTGGAGCAGCCTGGTCTTAAACCAGTGCCCATATGGGATGCTGGTATCACAGGTGGCAGCTTAACCTGCTACGCTAAAATGTCAGTCTGTTTCTACTCACATCACTTTTGCAAGATAGCTACACAAAATACAAATTCCATAAACAGTGGATAAATTCTTTTTTTTTTTTTTTTTTTTTTTTTTTTTTTTTTTTTTACAGGCAGAGTGGACAGTGAGAGAGAGAGACAGAGAGAAAGGCCTTCCTTTTGCCGTTGGTTCACCCTCCAATGGCCGCCGCGGCCAGCGCGCTGCGGCCGGCGCACCGCACTTGTCCGATGGCAGGAGCCAGGAGCCAGGTGCTTTTCCTGGTCTCCCCATGGGGTGCAGGGCCCAAGCACCTGGGCCATCCTCCACTGCACTCCTGGGCCACAGCAGAGGGCTGGCCTGGAAGAGGGGCAACCGGGACAGAATCGGTGCCCCGACCGGGACTAGAACCCGGTGTGCCGGCGCCGCAAGGCGGAGGATTAGCCTGTTGAGCCACGGCGCCGGCTAAGTGGATAAATTCTGACAGGTGAAATTCACTAACATTGCATATCCATTTCTAATAGATTTTTTCCTTTATAAAGTAATCTACACTTTTGAAAGAAAATTGGAAAATTTAAAAAATGTAGAAAGAGGTGACCATGCTGTGGTGCAATGAGTTAAAGCCCCAGCCTGAAGCACTAGGATCCCTTATGGGTGTTGGTTTGAGTCTTGGTTTGAGTCCACTTTTGATCCAGCTCCCTGCTAATGCAGCTGGGAAAACAGAAGAGGATGGCCCAAGTCCTTGGGCACCTGCACCCACTTGGGAAACCTGGAAGAAGCTCAGTTAATCTAGTAATTACTGAGAGAAATTTTAAAACATTTTTCATTAAGTTATTTTTTAATTACTTTAGAATATTTCTAGATTGTAATTTGAAATGCAAAATAAATTATGAGAATTTATGAAGTATAATCTTAATTCTTTTATCTTTAGAATTTAGCATCAGAGAGAAGTCTGGCCAAATCCATTTTTAATATTCTTCTTTTCTTTCAACTTGACTATTTGTACAAATGTTTTTAGATTTTTGCAACTAAAATAATCTCCAGCATCTCTGAATGGTATACTTTCTTGCCATTCTTTTCTTGAAATGATGGTCAAAATCTTTTTTTTTAAATAAAGATATACTTATTTACTTGAAAGGCAAAGTTACAGAGAGAGAGAGAGACAGATCTTCCATATATTGGTTCACTCCCTAAAGGGCTGGGCCAGGCCAAAGCCAGGAGCTAGGAGCTTCATCCATATCTGCCACGTGAGTGCAGGGGCCCAAGGCCTTGGGCCATCTTCTTCTGTTTTCCCAGGTGAATTAGCAGGGAGGTGGAGGTTAAAATCTTGTTTATCTGAACTACTTTCTTGGCCCATTTCTTCTCACTGACGGACATTCTCTTCATTCTAAAATATAATATCAGCATCTCTATGTATCCCCATTTCTAATTTCTAAAATATTCCTCTTAAAAGACTTGCATTACAAATATTCCTGAAAAAGAAACCATACAAATGGCCAAAAAGCACAAGAAAACACAGTCAAGATCACTAATCATCAGCAAAGTGCAATTCAAAACTACATAATGCTTGCCAGCTACTAGGATGGCTATAATAAAAAAGAAAATAATACAAAAGTGGAAAATACCAAGTGTTGACAAGAATATGAAAATATTAGAGTTCTTGCTGTTGACAATGTAATATGGTTCAGCTAGTGTATAGAAGAGTTTGACATTTTCTCAAAATGTTAAACGTCAAATTTCGAAACATGAAAGGCAAAATAAATATTGTGACTGCATTTATATGAAATATTTAGAATAAGCATATTCATATTATATAGATTAGAGGTTACTAGGGGATAAAAGGTAAAAAGAGTGAGAAGTTGTTATTTAATAAGTATAGAGTTTTATTTAGGGTGATATAGAAGTTTTAGAAATAGGGATAAATGTCATACAGAGCTGTGAATAGAATTAATGACATTGAATTACATACTTCAACACCATTAATATGACTAATCTTATTTTTATCCATATATCTCCAGAACTTTAAAAAATTTACTTGTTTCATACTAGAAATTTGCTACTTTATTACATAGAGGAGATAATCCTTGATAACATGATTCTAACAAAGGAAAGGTCCCAAATCTTCTTTTAGGATTTATTTTATTTGTTTGAAAGGCAGAGTTATAGAGAAAGAGACACAGAGAGAGAAGTCTTCCATCTGCTGGTTCATTCCCCAGATGGCCACCATGGCTGGGGCTGGGCCAGACCAAATCCAGGAGCCAGGATCTTCTTCCAGATCTCCCATGTGGGTGCAAGGAGTCAAGCACTTGAGACTTCCTCTATTGCTTTCCGAGGTACATTAGCAGGGAGTTGGATCAGAAGTGGAGCAGCCGGGACTCTACCTTGGTCCCCATATAAGCTGCGGGCACTATAGGGGGTGACAACCCATTATGCCAAAATGCTGGCCCCATGTCCTAAATTTTATAAATGTAAATTAGTGACTTCCTGTTGTTCAGTGTATGAATAATTTTGTGATGAGTAAAAATTTCTATGAAAAAGAAGTTAAATAGACTATGTGGAGTCTTAGTATCTACTTTATATAAAGACTAAATGACTGGGGCAGGCACTGTAGCTTAGTAGGCTAAGCATTTGCCTGCAGCATAGGCATCTCATAATGGGTTCCGGTTAGTATCCTGGCTGCCCCTCTTCCAATTCAGCTCTCTGCTTATGGCCTGGGAAAGCAGCAGAGGATGGCCCAAGTGCTTGGGCACCTGCACCTACATAGGAGACCAGGAAGAAGCTCCTGGCTCCTGGCTTCGGTTCAGCTCAGCTCCAACTGTTGTGGCCAATTGGAAAGTGAACCTTTCTCTCTGTCTCAACCTCTCTCTGTAACTCTACCTCTCAAATAAATAAATAAAGTCTTTTTAAAAGATTTTTTAAAAGACTAAAAAAACAGCATGTGTTTTGTAAACGTGCTTCACCTAACACATTTTCAAGTTAAATTATATTGCAATAAATTATAACTTTTATTATACAGATATTCCTTGACTTACAATAGGATTATATCTGAATAAACACATCGTAAGTAAAAATGTCATACAGTGAAAGCACTTTTAATACACCTAACCTATCAAACATTACAGCTTAAACACAGCATTCCCTAGAGAATTGATTGTTGATCCTCATAATCAAGTAGTTCTCTGAGAAGTGTAGCTTGTTGCCACTGCTTAGCATTATGAGAGTATTGTATACCCTGGAAAAGTATCAAATTTTGAAATAGGGTTTTCTACTAAAGGCATATTGCTCTTTTACCATCATAAAGGAAAATAGTCATGAGTCAAATCATGTGTATGTATTTTCTAGAAATAGATAATGGAAAAGCTAACACACAAAACTTTTTTAAAGGATTTGTTTATTTATTTGAAAGCCAGACTTACAGAGAGAGAGAGAGAGACAGAAACAGAGACAGATCTTCCATCTACTGGTTCACTCCCCAGATGGCCACAACAGCCAGAGCTGGGCTAATCTGAAGTCAAGAATTAGGAGGTTTCTTTGAGTCTCCCACATGGGTGCAAGGGTGCAATTACTTGGGCTGTCCTCTGTTGTTTTTCCAGGTGCATTAGCAGAGAGAAGGATGGGAAGTAGAGCAGCCAGTACTCAAACTGGCACCCATGTGGAATGCCAGCATTGCAGGTGTTAGATTTACCCATTATGCTACAATTCCAGCCCTCAGAAAAATTACAATCTAATAGTATTCATAATTAGAACAGATATTTATACATTTTAATATTTTTAATAAAAATTTTCATGTATTTATGTAATTTGATTCTATAAATAACACCATTGCATTAGTAGGCTATGAATTATTACACCCATTTCAAAAAGAGGTGACCTAAATTCAAAATAAGTCCAGTGACTGATTTATTAAATTCTTTTGTTGAACTAGTGGCAGAGGTGGTAGAAAGCATCACATGGATAACTATGATAACTGCTACACAATTCCAATCCCAGAGTTTCTACACTTTAACAGAAGTGGTGGAGTGTTTATGATAACATCACTGTGAGAGAGAAGATGGCTGTATGCACACCACCTTCTCCCCAAGGAGTTACACTGTGACTGACATGTGCAGCCATCAGGAAAGAGAGACATCAGGAGATAGCCATAGCACTCAGCACGTATGCAACATATACACAGCATGATTCTCCCTGCAGTTGGTATCAATTACAGTGAAAAACAAGGTATTAATTGGTGTTTCCTGAGTAGTCTTATTCTGCTCTCTGAGATCTATGGCATATTTAGGAAGGTGGAACAAAAAGGAGGGGTGAAGAGAATGTAACCCCTATTGGGAAAGTCAAAAGAGGCCTGTGTAAAACGGTTTTCGGGCTCTTGAGTTTAAGGTAAGGCAATCTGTCCAATCCCTGAAAGCAAGTTGTAATGCCTTGAATACCAGAATGATCATTTAGGAATGACACCTTCACCCATTCTCTAACAGAGAGACAGAGACAGTGATTAAATACCACTTCCAGAAGATAATTGTCTGCTTTCAAATCCCAAGTCCACTTTTCAGAGCTGCCCACGACAGATGTAACAGAATTCCATGTTCCCCGGAATGGTGAACAATGGTGGGGGTGTCTATTCTTCGTCAGTGTTACTGGTATTTGACTCATCCTTTTCATGGTTTTACTTCTCCAAATCTCTGGTATAAACATATTGTCTGACCCATCAGCAATCTTCCTTCCCTGGCGTTTTATTTTCCTCCTTTTATCTTCCTTTGTATCATTCTGTATTTTCTTACATTAGGAAGACTTTTGTCTTGTTACTAAACAAAGTGTGAATGCCTCTTTCCCTTCAGTTACAAAACCATGCAAGTCTACCTTGCCTAGGTTATACTTCACAGCTTTCATTATAATGGATCTCACAATATCGTATGATAATGTTTATTCCCCTTCATATATCAGTGTGCATACATATTCTTGAGAAATTATGTTGGAATTACGCATCAATGAATATGTTATCTTCCTAAATGGTAAGGAGGACCTAGACCAAGTCAAAAGAAAACAGATGTGTGTATAGTCTATACCACATCTGATTTTGAAATGATTTCCAACCTGATGTTATTGTTCTCTAAGCCTAGGCCAAATGTCATGGGTTCCCAGGTTAAATCTGGGTGCTTCTCTCTCTGCCACATTGTATACTATAAGATATTCCATTATCCATGCTTGGGTGCAGTATTATATGAACTTTGATCAAGATGGAGGAATTGTTATTTGACGTTAAAGATGAAATATTATGTATTAATAACATTGCAATCCTCCCTTGATATTATTACAGTCAAATAAATAGTAGCAGCTTTAAATCCAAGAACAGTACATCTGAACCAAGAGAAATTTAGTCCACTTCATTATGATCCAACAATTTTTGTTACAGCAAAGAGCTGTCTCTGGGTCTTGGACTAAATACTGGTAGAATGAGAGTACTCTGATCAGAATTATTAATATGATGCTGTGTTTGGTGCCATAGCTCCTCAGGGTTAGCTCAGAGTGCAAAAGGTAAGTGAAGGGAGGGAGACAGCACATAGGCACCTGGCTACAGGCCACGCTGAACTGCAGTATCACCCAGAGCAGGATTTATATGTTGTGGTCCTCAGTAAGATCGTCTTTTAGAAGGGTTACCGCAAAGTTTGTAAACCGTAAGCCAATATAGTGCTTGGGGCCTAGCTCAATCATAAGAACCACAAGAAATAAATTGTTTTACATAAAAGTATTAATTTATAGTTTTTTTTTTTTTGAGAAGATGCTGCTAGGCACTTCTTTTGTGTGCAGTATTCCAGAGCATTAAACCTGTGGGTAACAGACTGCCTCCTTAACCTCTCTCTCTCTGGCCTCTGTTTCAGTTTATTATGAAGGAGAAAGATAAACCAATTCCAATCCATCTATCCCAATCCTATTCACAGCCAAGCAATAACAATTATCTCCGTCTTTACATTTTCTCCCATCTCTTGCTATTTCTTGTACAGTAATGAATTGTAACAGCTACTTCTTGCTGACTTCTCTCCCATATAATTAATGTCCTAAGATATTCTATTTACTGGTGAAGCAGTTTGAATCAAGAAGTGATTACTTTTCGAGTAAACAGAGCTGCTAAACCCTCTCTACAAACAAAGCTGACAGCAGTTTTATTTTTAAAATAATCAAATTGAAATCCCCAAAAGCTTCAAGTTTGGAACTTCTTATTTATTATGTGTATATAGGTATTTTTTGTGTGAAGAGTATATTAATATTTAGAGTAGAAGATGTAAAGGTACATAAATTGATTGAAAGGAGTGGCTTGAAAAACTGATAATGATGTTATCTACCTAGGCTTCTTGTTACACCTAACTATAAGACTTTCCATTAGGTGAAAATAACAAAGAAGGGAATTTTTATTTAAGATCATAGATTCAATCCCCAAAAATATTAAAATTGATATTGAACTTTCTGAGTTGGGAATGAAGATGAGTACAAAGAAAGAAAAATGAAAGGATATTGACAAAATTGTTGAAGTAGGGAGGTTAAGCTACCAAACAAAATAATTCATCTTTCCTCCCCTATGTTGAAAGGCGTATTAGCTAAAGTATTAATCACAGTTACAAATTGTTTAATACATATTAGTAAAGTAAGTGATTGTTTGTATGACCTGATGGTCTTTTGTCTTCATCCATGTGGGTTACCATAACAAAATGTACTAAACTGGGTAATTTAAAATTTTTACTTATTTATTTGAAAGGCAGAGAGACAGAAAAAGAGAGAGAAGGATATCACCTCCTCTGGTTGCCTTCCTAAATGCCCATAAGTCGGGCTTGAGCCAAACCAAAGCTAGAATCTCAAAGCTCAATCTGGATCACCCATATGACTGGCAGAGACCCAAGTACTTGAGCCATTGCCTGACATTTCCCAGGGTGCACATTAGCAAGAAGATGGAATCAGAGCAGAGCCAGGAATGCTGGAATCCCAAGGAGGGTCTTAATGGCTGCACCAAATGGCCACTCTAGATTGAGTGCTTTATAAAGGCAGAATTTATTTCTTAAAATTCTGAAATCTAGGAATTCTAAGATCAAAGTCTGGAATATGCTGTCCAGTGAGGACGTGTTTGTCATAAATGTCCTCACATGGGGAGGGAGGGCAATTGCATGCCCTTCAATTTCTTCTAAAAGGACACTCATCTAATGACCTCCATAACGGTCTCACCACTTAATATTATCACTTTGGGAAGAAAGCTTCAACCTATGATTTTTGGGGAAAACAAAATTCAGACCACAACCCTTTTACATTTTAAAGTACAGACACTATGTCTATAGGAACCATAGTAGTTAGAGAAAAAAAAAGGAAGGAGGGAGTTGAGGAAAAAAGAGAGAGGGGGGAGTACATTATGGTTATCTTCTTAGACTTGTATCTATGAAATACATGAAATCTGTTCCTTTATATTAATAAAAATTAAACATAACTAAAATAATTTTAAAATAAAGAAATACAATATGCAACAACAAAAGGAACCATAGTACTGAAATCCTGATGCTCATCGCAATCTTCCCCTCCCAAAGACCCCAAATCTTCTCCTGCTCTTGGGCAACCTTGTTCATGAATCCCAGGCTTTGTCTCCAACCAGGCCTTCAGATCTATTTCCTTTAACTGCTGCTTCCTTACCACTGCTTCAGGGATCTCTGAATGGTATCAAAGTCATTCTCTAACTTCAAAAAAAATTCAAACTAATTTTGGACTTTGTTCTCTCTTGCTTCCTCATATCCAACAGCTCATTTTATTTTTTCTGTCCCCTTTATCCTTTCCAATCCTACCTACATCTTTCTTCTCATTACCTCACATGTGGATACAGCAATGCTCTTCTAAATGGCCTCCATGTCAATCTGAATTGCCCTCTTTACTTCATATGATGCCTCACTCTCAGATTAATTTGAAATCTTCTCTAATCAAGCATCAAAACTAGTGACATTCAGAAAATGCAGAGACTATTAAGGTGAGAGCAGTTAGGGATGATCACCCTAAGGAGATGGGCCTTAAAGTGTGAATAGAGAGGTTGTAGATAATCAGAACAAAGGTTGGAAACCATTCTCAAAAAGGGAGAGTATCAAGAAAGCCATGGATGGAGAGTTTCAATAGCGGTCATTGGATTGTTTCCAAGTCTCCTGGCTGAGCACACTTAACACAAATTCAACTCATTTACAATTCCCTGACAGACATGCTCTTTTGCAAGGACAGAGAAATGGTTTGACAGCTTGGCTTTTTTGAATGCCATCATTGCCCCCACGTATGACCTTGTCATATTTGCATACTGTTTCATGGGGAATCTGAACTTATTTTCTAAACTATCTCTTCTGCACCAGTTACACTAGTCTAGTCTCACTCCCTAATACACAATTCTGCCTTTTTCATCTTGCTGCTTCTTCACCTAGAAGTCCCTCTTTGTTCAAATTCTAGTGTTTATAAAATTCTACCCCTGACTGAAACCTCCTTTCACCTAGCTGTCTTCATATTCATTTTCTTTTCAATATTCATCAGACATCCTGAAAGAGCAGCTTGATATTGCTAATTACCTTTTAGTGCCAACTTACATCATATCTATTATATGTATTTTACTTATATGACCACTTGATTCATTGGCAATTTGTAGTACTTGAAAAAAAGGACAAACAGTCATATGATATACTTTGTATGTTGTTGAAAACAGAAAATGAATCCCAAAATCTGGCTATTAATATACATGGTGAATTATTAAATTTATTAGGATGAAATATGATTGCATTTAGGACATATGTTGGTAACAATTCCAATACCTAATTAGTTGTCATCAAAGAACATTTTTCTACTAACAATTTCTTTGTCATAGATGAGAATCAATGTTTACCTTTTAATACTATAGCCTAACCATGGGACTAATTTTCATTTAAAACTGGTACCAAAATAAAAGTACCTTGGAAAAACTGTTTTGTAGATTCCATTTTACAATTTTTGTAAAACAGGTCAGGCAGTTGTTGACTGATCTTGTACACATGCAGTTGCTCCCCAAAGTCTCAGCAAGTGGCAGTAGCAAAGGGGAAAAGCTAGATTTTAGGCAGTATCTATAAATAGGAACATGCATTTAATTGTGGTGGTTAGGATAGGAATTGACACCATAAGCAAAGGTGAGAAGAACTAAAGAGCAGAAGATAAAACTTCATGAAGAAATGAAACTTAGATTTCATGTTAGCTGATGTGTCTTTAATCTTGAGGCTGAAATTATTTCCCTGGTTACAGTTTTCTTTTTTGGGGCAAAGGCATCACATAATCACCATGGTGAGTCCAGAAGACAAGAGGTAAGCTCAGTTGTATGAATATATGTGTGTGCGTGTGTGTGTGTATGATAAGCATTGAATCATGTTAGGTTAAGTTCATTATCAAAACTAGAGTACATGAGAATTTTTTTTATCCTTATATGCCTTTCTTTTATTCTAGTGAAAATCTGATATGTGATCCATAGATATAAAAGTAATTACATTGTTCTTATTGTCATACCTTGGTTTCTTTTTCTAATCTGTTTTCCCCAGAAACCTTTTATTTAAGGAATATAAACTTCATGCATCTCATAAATACAACTTTAGGAACATAATGGTTCTTCACACTGTTAATTAGCATGGCCATCTCTGACAAAGAGAAGAGTTCAGGAGCTAAATGCATGGCTAGAAAATAAAATATCTAAAGCTGCCATTATTGGACCCAGATTAAGGATTACTATATTCAACATGGAAGTCTAAAATACATGTTGTGTTCTCCACCTTGGTATTTGGCAGGTATGTGATCTTCATTAAGTCATTGAACTTTATCGAATCCATTTCCTTAACTGTGTCTGAAAGGCTTGATTCAAGAAAAGTCTCCTCTTCCTTCTTTATAAACAATTTTATTAATCTATGAATTAAAGTATGAGTGTGATTTCATAAGCCTACTTTCTACCCAGGAAGCCATACAAGGCATTTTCTTGTTGTACCATGATGTTTTACATACTAATCTTGTGTACACTGATTCAACTTCGTATAAACTCTTTACTACTGAAGTCAATTCACAATCTTTCACAACCTGATTCCAGCCTATTTTTGCAGCTTCTTGAAAGTCCATTGCCATTCTCAAGTTGAGTTTCTATGCTCTCCAGTTGCCCAAGCCATAGGAAGTCCTAATCCATCCTCCTGGAAGAGAAAAATCACTTATTATATTAATTTATGAATATAAGAATGGCTAATTGGGTATTAAATCATCATAAAATCTGTTCATTAATATTTCAAAATTTTGAATAAATTATTTTACTTATTTTGAGAATATTTAAACAGTGCTTATTTTATTGTCTATTGTAATTCATCTATAAACATTACAAATATTAGTTAAGCAGTTTCATTTCTGGAAACCATGAGCATATTATTTCACATCCAAGGAACATTGCCTTTCATGGTGATAGACAGCTTTGGTAGGTTAACTGAATCATGTATTTCATTGCAGTAGTCTTTGTTTGTACTCACATAATGATTAGGTAAGTGGATCCACAAAACTGGAGAGCATTTCCTTTACTTAACTTTTTCTCTGTGTGTTTTCAAAGTGTGTCCTTGTGAAGAATATCTTATTAGATGCAGATAGAGTTTGCCTTGAATCCCGGCAGAGCAAAAGTCACTCATAATTCAATTTATTTGAGTAGTTATGTTATGGGAACTATAAGTATCCCTAAAATATTTATTTTGTCCGTAACGTGAAATTCTATTATTAGCATTTTATTTATCAAATAAGCACTGGCTCATGTAAGATAAAATACCTCTGAGTATCATCTAAAATGTACTCAATTTCTAAGTAAGGTAAGAAACTGTACTAATCTTTGAGTTCATGCAAAGAAATAGTCTCACTTTCTAAATCTTTAAAATTTGGTGGATTCATACATCTATATAACTATAACCATTTAGTAATCAAAGAGTATCATAAAGGAAAGAGATGTGCTGTAGAAGAAAAGGTAGAATTCTATGACATTTGGGAAATAAGAGGAAAACCTATAAAGGTACTAGCATTTGAGCTAAATTTAGAAGTTATTATATAGGAGGGAGTGGGGCAGCAAAATCAGCATTAAAGTAAAAAATATCGTCAAACTCACTCTAAATGGTAGCTGACACTTTCAAGGACTAGTAAGTACCGATGTGAAATTTGGCAGTACTGGTATGAAAGGGACTTTATTCATTCATTCATTCATTCATTCATTTATTTTTAAAAGGCAGGTTTACAAATAGGCAGAGGCAGGGAGACACACAAACATACACACACACAGAGAGAGAGAGAGAGGGAGAGAGATAGTGTGGGGAGAGAGAGAGAGAGAGAGAGAGAGAGAGAGAGAGAGAGAGACACTGAGTCTTTCATCTGCTGGCTCACTCCCCAAATGGCTGCAATTGCTAGAGTTGGGCCAACCCAAAGCCAGGAGCCAGGAGCTTCTTTATGGTCTCCCACCTTGGGTGCAGTGGCCCAAGAACTTGGGCCTTCTACTGCTTTTCCAGGTCCTAGAAGAGAACTGGATCAGAAGTGGAGCAGTCAGAATTCAAAACAGTGCCCATTTGGGATGCTGGCACTGCAGGCGGTGGATTTACCCCTTGCACCACAGTGCCAGCCCCAAAAGGGGGCATTTTCCAATATTAGGAATAAGAAGTTTCTGGGGTCTGCCTTGTAGTGCAGTGGGTAAAGTCACCACCTGTGACTGGCATCTCATGTGGGTACCAATTTGTGTCTGGTCCATGCCCGGCTACTTCATTTCCAATCTAGCTCCCTCTTAATTGCCTGGGGAAAAAGCAGCCTGTGAAGTATTTGGGCCTTTGCCATTCACGTGGGAGACCTGGACAAAGCTCCTGGCTCCTGATGAAACAGTGGATAGATCTCTTTCTCTTTCACTCTGTAACTCTGACTTTCAAATAAATAAATCAATCTTTGAATAAAAGGAAGGAAAGAAGGGGTTCTCTTGGATCTATTTGTTTAGGACTCTGAGTTTCATATATGAGAACTGGGACAACTTTCTATATCTATCTGAAACTGAACCAGAGATTATCCCTGAACTAGGAGCTCCAAGAAAAAAATCAAGAAAGTGTCCAAAATTTATGATATTCTTATTTACTAATTTCTAGAAGTTTAAGAGTTCTCTGATGGAGAGAAAGCCCTATGAATAGAATTGGGGTGAAATTATTTTGGAATCAAAGTCATTGATTACATCGATCCTATCTAGAAATGAGGTAGAGTGTAGATTCAGTAAAGTCCAAGGGGCCCAGGGAAGAAACATGTGAATGAAAGATGATACAGGTAGGAACACTGCTTGTCACCCTCACCATTTGCTTGGTCTCAGTTGTGTACTTGTGAGATAAAAGAACATCTAGAAAGGTTTTGAGTAAACTGGTAGTGCTTTCAGAAAGTTAGTTCACACTAACTGTATAAGAAGGCAAAAATCAAACCACAACAGTAAATTAAATCCTGTCACTAAATTAATAGGTTCTATTATTCTTTTGAGTCATTGTCCATGTTCTGGCAACTGAGCTACAGGGGACTTATGGCTGTGGAACCATTCATTCTGTGAAGGGAAATGCTCAGCACTGCCATCATCAGAGAGAATTTAAAGGCTGAGACTTAATGAATTAAAAGGTTGATGCTGAAATCTATTCTACATGGGGTCAGCTTTCCTATGCTCTCATTTGGACTGACTGTTGCTCATAGACAGATTGAAAGAACTTCAGGTGCCGGTGCCATGGTGCAGTGGGTTAATCCCCCGCCTGTGGCACTGGCATCCCATATGGGTACCAGTTCTAGTCCCGGTTGCTCCTTTTCCGGTCCAGCTCTCTGCTGTGGCCCAGGAAAGCAGTGGAGAATGGCCCAAGTGCTTGAGCCCTGCACCCGCATGAGAGACTGGGAGGAAGCTCCTGGCTCTTGGCTTTGGATCAGTGCAGCTCCAGCCTTGCGACCACTTGGGGAGTGAACCAGTGGAAGGAAGATCTTTCTCTCTGTCTCTGTCTCTCACTGTAACTCTATCTGTCAAATAAATAAGAAAAAAAAATTGAACTTCAGCCCTCTGTCATGTGGAAGGGTCTATTGAGGGTCTGTACTCAATTTTTAGATAAATGAACTTCAGATCTCATTGAAAAAATGCAAAGTCCATGCATTTATCATCCTCCCCAAAGACCTTTGATTGTGTATGGTGTGTCTCATAGATTATGATGTAATTATTATATATGATTCCGTCAAGACAGGAAAACAAGTAATACACCTATTCACATTTCCAAACTGACTATACTTCTGCATCTATCTAATGCTGTCATGCATCCCTTCTCGACCTTTTGGCTAAGATCAAGTATAGATGCTGTTTTTAAGGATGTCCATGAACAGGTATAAAACTGTACATAAGTGTATTTTTATTAACTTTTAATTTTTACTGATTTAACAGAGTAATCCATGGTCCATTTAGAAGATTTGGAAAACACAGAATGACAATATTAAGCAGAAATAGACAATACCCCATCAAATCAACCAAAGGAAAAATTTTGGAAGAGTTTCTAAGGATCTATTTGAATACCAAAGCATTATTATACAATTATCTGTACAATTTATTTATCTAAATATTAAATATAATTATACATATTTTATGTATCTAATATTGTGCAAAGATGACGATGACATATTCTATGCATTCTAGAGCATTACTCTCTACAAGGAAATAAAGATATGTAAAAAACAGACAAACAAATTGCAACATTATGTTCAATGATACAGATATGCCCCTGGTTGAGATGCTGTGCACACTACAGAAATATAAGATATACAAGTATCATGTGAAGTAAAGACTCAGAAATGATGATAAATAAATGATTAAGATCAGTTAAGTTTCAATCATATTTTAAAAATAAATTGTTTTTCCCTCAAAATTACATTACATAGATGGATTCCTCGCATTGCATACTAAATTTGGCCATATCTAATTCTTTTATTTCTCAAAAGTGAAATTCATCCTAAGTGTATCTTAGGGTATTCAAAGAACATTCCACAGGATCATGTATCATTTTCAGTTGCCCAGTCATAAAAGGGTTGTTTACTTTTATGTAACCAGATGTTGATGTAGAGTTTAAATTTTATCTGTAATATTCTAATTTCATTAAGGCTATATTCAGAGATACTTTTTGAAGGTAACTCTTGAAAAAAAATCTAACAATTCTGTGGAATTTAGAGACAAAGATTTCTGAAGGCAAAAGAGACTTTTAGGAGAAGGTGCCTGAATTTAACAGAGAACAGAAACTTGGCAGGGTCTTATGGGAGAGTCTAGGCAGGAGTTACTAGACTAGCCTTGGTAAGTAGGGGGTGGGGGAAAAGCATTCATTTTCTTCAGAATTCCCTCAGCCTCCTCTATCAGCAGACTAGTAATAATTCCACATCACCTACTGCCAGCTTCAGAAAATCTGATTAGAGATTGGATTGGCCTAATGAAGACCCTTTCCATCTCCCAGCCTCAGCAGTTCCACAGGTCACATTGATTTCTTTATGGGCATGTCAAGGAAAGAGATATTCTCTGCATAGTGAAGAAGCAGGCTCATCCTGAAAGGCTTGTATCTGAGGTCAGAGACCACATCTTGCTTTCCAGGGCAAGATTAATAGATAAGGGCACAGTGCTAAACAGTCAGCCAGATCCACAACCATGAGTCTCAAGTGGAGAAAAATGGAAGCAAAGGCAAGAAAACAAAACAAAACAAAACAACAACAACAACAAAAACAACTCATACTCAGCCATATTAAAGGTAAGAGATGTTTCAGGGTAAGGCAATCTAAATGCAATTGGAAGTATAAGCCTAGAAATTTAAAACAGGGTATATGTGATAGTGCCAAGATGTTCACCACAACTTTTGCTTATAAAATGGAGAAAATGATGTCAATGAACAAATAAACTCAAAGGAATCATGCATTTTGGGAGCTTTTGAGGTTATATAATTCTTTGGAGTAAAGATACTATCTAAAGATAAGAATAGGACAATCAATAAAAGAGAAAGACATTGTAGAAATGATAGGAGAACTTAATAGTCATGTATTGTCAAATTCTTAGTCAGTATCAATTATAAATTAAATTTTCCCAATAGTAAGAAAAATATCTTCCAGAGGGTATATGCAATATTCCCAAACTGATATTCCTGTAATTTCTTCTACAGACTACATATTGTCCTAACTATACCCTCAATGTTGTCTAACTAGCACCCTATAGAAACACTTTATTCTCCAGATTCCAATTATTCCAGGTCCAATACACTTCAGTGAAGCCTTCTTTAATTATATCAGTCAATAATAGACTCTTTTGGGGATGTCTTTGATATTTATTGTTTTAACAAGTCACTTGGTGATTATGATATTACTCTTAACTCTCGGAACACAACTCTGTGCCTCTTGGTCTTCAGATCCATGATTTATGTAATCCCTCATCAGAAATAAAGATTTTGGAACTGTATTTAAAATAGTAAAATATTGGGGCAGGCATTGGGATACAGTGAGCTAATGTGCATCCTATATTGGAGTGCTTGGTTGAGTTTTGGATATTTCATGCTTCTGATCCAGTTTCTTCCTAAAGCACCTGGGAGACAGTGGATGACGGACCAAGTCCTGGAGTCCCTGAATCTCACATGGGAGACCCTAATAGAGTTCCTGGCTCCTGGCTTCTCCCTGACATTCCCATGCTGTTGTGAGCATTTGGGTAGTTAACCAGCAGGTGGAAGATATCTCTCCTTCTGTCTCTGTCACACAGTCGTTCAAACAAATTAATAGAACTTTAAAAAAGAAAAACAAAATATGGCTTACTGGTGACCTGTCATGGTATTCTTATTTCATGCTACCATATTCAAGTAAATTATATTCATTTGAATTCCTATGAAATTTTAATTTAAATGTTAGTTATGAAGTTACTTTGTATTATAATATCATTTTAATTATTATAGGTTTAAATGGAATTATGAATCTTAACAGAAGTCATTTCAGGAGATTTCCTATTTTCTTGTTAACTAAAACTCCTGATTTACTAAT
Organism: Sylvilagus floridanus; assembly: GCA_949820135.1. Taxonomy (NCBI): domain Eukaryota; kingdom Metazoa; phylum Chordata; class Mammalia; order Lagomorpha; family Leporidae; genus Sylvilagus; species Sylvilagus floridanus. Next base: position 89,251,099 of record OX463226.1, on the reverse strand, counting down.
TTCTTGCTCAAAATATCTTTTCAATTAAGTCCATTTTGTCCATAGTGTAGATTAGCTCTCTTGTTTCTTTGTTGATTTTTTTGTCTAATTGATCTGCCCATTGATGAAAGTGAGGTGTTAAAATCCCCTATTAGTATTGTATTGGATCATGTGTTGAAGGGTAAATTTAGAGCTGTAGAGAAATATTTTGATAACTTGAACAGCCCTGCATTGAAAGTTGGAATACCTGTTCATCCCATACACAGTAGGTATTATGCTCAGGAAGTGTATGCCAGTTCCTCCTTTATTTAAAAATGTATCTATGTTTTATTTGAAAGGAATAGTTACAGAGATCAAGAGAGAATGAGAGACAGAAAGAGAGAAAGAGAAAGAGAGAGAGATTTTTTCTTTTTTTTTTTTTTTTAGGGATCAAACATTATTTTAATCACATAGTGAATATCCCTTACTTAGTCAGACTTTCCAATTAATACAGTTATAGAAGAAAGATAAAGAGGAAATGGAGAAAGAGTTTAAGTGGATAGTTCTACCTCCAGAATCATAATCTTATATATTAAATTACAAATTATTAAATTAATATGGCAGGGGCTGGCGCCATGGCACTCTAGATTAATCTTCTGTCTGTGGCGCTAGCATCCCATATGGGCACTGGTTCTAGTCTTGGTAGCTCCTCTTCCAGTCCAGCTCTCTGCTATGGCCCGGGAAGGCAATGGAGGATGGCTCAAGTGCTTGGGCCCCTGCATCCTCATAGGAGACCAGAAGGAAGCAAATGGCTCTTGGCTTCGGATTGGTGTAGCTCCAGCCGTAGCGGCCATTTGGGGGTGAACCAATGGAAGGAAGACCTTTCTCTCTGTCTCTGTCTCTCACTGTCTGTAACTCTACCTACAAAATAAATAAATAAAATCTTAAAAAAATTAATATGGCTAGTCACAAAATCCTAGCCATATTATGATTTAAGTGGTTTCAATAACATAAATTGTGTAGATAAAACAAAACATGTTTCATGGCTTACCAACACACTCTGTGAATGTTTTCATAAAACACACAAGTTGAGATTTAGAATCTTAAAAATAATAGTAAAAAATAATTATTCAAAATGTAAATATCTGCACAAGAATGATGACAAGCTTAAATGTGCAAGCCTGAAAGACCTTCCTGTGTAAGAAAGTCAATGTACAAAAAAATAATTTGGTGAATATATGAAATAGTATGATTCTTATTTAGATATGAGATATACATATAATGAAAAAGTAAATTTACTCCATTTCGGTCAGTTTACCTATAACTATTGGCTCTTATTTCAGGCACAACATAACTCAAAATGTCTTACTGTAAATTCTAGAGATCCATGGAGAAGCGCAGTGTAGGTTTTAAGTAACTATGGACTTTTTGTTTGAGACTCAGAATTTGGGTCTTCCTCAAGTTTCCATTATCTAAAGAAACCTTGGAATAGGCCATTGATCTTGATTCTGTCAAGTAGATAGAATTGCAGAACAGGGTACATTCGGGATCCTTCTTGGTATCCCAGAATTAGCAATTCATCCCAAAACTGGGGACCCACAGGCATGATTAACATGTCAAGGACATTCTCATAAGACCAAGTCTCATTAAGACTGGGACCACACACTCTCCAGAGCTTATTAAAAGTTGATAGAGTGGGCTATGCTACCACTATCCCACTCAGCAAGCCTCTCTCTACTGTGAACATAAGGAGGGTATAAGAACAGGGAAGGAATTGACAGTCTGCTTGGAAGTGCACTGTATGTGGCATGAAGTCACTCACCTCAGGCTTCCCCAAGTACTACCTGTAAGTCCCTCCCCTAAGTGTTACTTTCAGAGACTGCCACCTTACTGGGAGGTAGACCCGGTGAATTGTGTAACCCTTAGCCCAAATACATGGTTGAAAAGGAAGCTGGTGAGAGCTTTCCCAGCTTCCCAAATGTTCCCTAGAGCTCAGCGGTCTGTGTGAATATAAAGACTCATGCTCTATTCTTGTCTGAAGATTTTTGAAGGCTAAGCTTTATGAGAGCAGTTTGAATAGCACTGTGAGTATAGGCTACCGTGTAGCAGACTGTAAACACACTGAAGACCCAGAAGACAACCTTAGAGCCTCTAGCATTTCAATATGGTAAAAGAGGGCACCATGTCTTGAGGGGCAGTAAAAGGAGTCAGGGCTGCCCCTCCCTGAGTGTGTCCTGAGTGACAAAGGACACCAAGATGAAGCTGAGCACAAATGAAATAAGCAAAAAGAGACCAGGCAGGGCACACACATGTATTTGCAGATCGTACTCATCCTAACTGGAGCAGGACAAGGGATATTTGTCTTCCGCTATGAATGTTAGAGCAAGTCACATAAGAAAATCTGGAAAGCCCAGTTTCTCCCTTTCAGCATCCAACTTGTTAAAGAGAGGGTGTGGCATGTTCCAGACTAAGAACATGTTCCTTGTGCACAGAGGAGCCCTGGGATAGGAGGAGAGTGGAAGTGCACACACTAATCCTCATCTCTGCCTCACGGCCTTTGCTCCATGAGCCTGCATGCCTCTGAGGGAAGGGAAGGAGATGCATTTTAAATTGGGTCAGAGTTAGGAAGTTTTAATAGCACTGAAATTTTGATATTTTAAAGTGAACAAAAACTTGAACAAATGGCTGTGAGTTCTGCCTGAGATGTTAGTCAGGAATGGCACATCTGACAAAACAATTGAAGTCAGTGACAGGAGAAAAATAACACTTTGTATTTACTCTCCATTGAGTTGAAGCTTCTTCATAAACTAGCTACAGCAGTCTGGCTGGGAAGACAAAGGATGCAGGAAAACCCAGAGAACACTTCTAATTCAGAGACAGTTGCTAGAGTAATGGCAAGTGGACTGTGAGTGTACGAATGAGTAGGAACTTTTCTGGCAATAACATGCCTTTGTTTTATGCTCTCATGGGTTCATGTGTTCTTCACATGTATATTACTTAATAAAGGCCAAGGAAATCAGAGGAGGCCATTGAAAGTTCTACTACAACTCAGGTCTTTTAAAAACGGAACAGCCAGCTATTGCTGAAATTCTCTTTGCTCTCTGTTCTTTAAAGGAACTCAAATTAATTCAACCTTCAAGGATGAATGACCAAAATCTTTAGGATCTACTTCTTTGTTAGATGGGCATATAAACACAATAATGAGGATGAAAGAGACTACTCAACTTAAGACAAGGTAGAATTTGGGGTATTATTGAGATAAATGGCTGAACAAGATTCTGTTACACCAAGATTAAATCACAACACCCTGAACAATTATCTCCTCAATATGGGGCATGGAACAAAATTATTCAACTATTATGAAAAAATAAAATGCCCTAACAAATACACTGATACAGTGTTTTTCATCCTAATACTGTTCATATATTCCTCAGTATCAGCATACTCTATAGTAAAGAGGTCATAAAAAATGTTGAAATTGAAGGTTCAACTATTTAGTTCTGTGGTTTCTGTAACAGTTCTTCTTATTTCTCTACTAAGATAAAATCAATACGTCATCTTCAAAAGACCACCACAGGTTCTTCCCTTCTTAGTACAAGCTGTCTTACTCTTTCTTTGTGTTTCCTTCCCTCCATGTCTCTCTCCCTCACTTCCTTTCCTACCATGACTTTAATTTTTTATATCATTATTTTAAAATGTATGTATTTTTTCTGTCAATGACATTTTAAAAATTTTATACTTATTGTATCATAATTTATAAAAATTATCTAAATATTTTCTTTTGAATTTTGTATTAGGTTAGTCATGATTTATGTATAGATAACATTTATTCCTTTTAATTTTTGTACTTTGTTGTTTTAATTTAATATATTTTATAGTTAAAGTTTTGTTTTTTCAGATTTGTCTTTGTTGAAAAGAGTAATGGAGATGCATTCATTTTCATGCCTCTAGATTACTCATTTTAGAAAAACCCGTTTACTTACCCATTGTAAGACTGACGGGTACTTTTGTTGTTTAAATGCTTTAAATTTCGTTTTTATTATTACATTGTGTGATACAACATCCACAAATGAACACGTATCTTCAATTATTTAATAGTCCCTATCCATTCTCCACTAATTAAACATGAAAATAAAAGTTAGTTTGTAATAGTGTTTTAAAGATATTATAATATTTTTTCATTTACTTTTTGGGAGATATGCGAACTTAGAATTTATTAAACCAATACTTTATCATATTGTTTGAATTCAGATTCCAATTTCACAATTACAAGATGCACATTTTCTACATTTTGGCTCTTTATAATTGGGATACATTTCACATTTGATGCCAGAGGACATCCGTGGCAGGAAACATGGCATGTGCCTGCTAATGCATTGACTTAGTTATTATTCCTGGAGGAATAATGGGCTAATCACAATTCCTTAAAAATTTCATCAGTGGGGGCCGGCACTGTGGCATGGCAGCTAAAGCTGTCACCTGCAAGTGCTGGCATTCAATATGGGCACCGATTGGAGATCTGGCTGCTTCAGTTCCTATCTAGCTCTCTGCAACAGCCTGGAAAAGCAACGAGAATGGTGTAAGTCCTTGGACTCTTGCACCTGCATGGGAGGACCAATTGCAGCCAATCAGAGAATGAACCAGCGAATGGAAGACCTCTCTCTCTCTGCTTCTCCTTTTCTCTCTGTGTAACTCTGACATACAAAGTAAACAAATAAATCTTAAAAAATTTCATCAGTGCATAATTTACGAATAATTTGAGAAAATAATATGGGTCATAGTAGTTTCTGGAAAACATTCAGCTGATACCTGGCAAGATGAACACATTGCAAACACTAAAATTTAGAGAATGAGTATCAGTGGTTTAGGTAAAAATTAACAAAAAAATTAACAATTTAATTGTTAATGAAAATGAGAACTATTAAGACTTTTTTAGAATTTCTTTTTTTAAAAATTTTATTTAGTAAATATAAATTTCCAAAGTACAGTTTACGGATTACAATGACCCCCCCCCCCATAACTTCCCTCCCACTGCAACCCTCCCATCTCCTGCTCCCTCTCCCATTCCATTCACATCAAGATCCATTTTCAATTATCTTTATATACAGAAGATCAGTTTAGTATATATTAAGAAAAGATTTCAACAGTTTGCACCCACATAGAAACACAAAGTGAAAAATACTGTTGGAGTACTAGTTATAGCATTAAATCACAATGTACAGCACATTAAGGACAGAGATCCTACATGAGGAGTAAGTACACAGTGACTCCTGTTGTTGACTTAATATTTTGAGACTTTTGTTTATGGCGTCAGTAATCTCCCTAGGCTCTTGTCATGAGTTGCCAAGGCTATGGAAGCCTTTTGACATCACCGACTCAGATCTTATTTAGACAAGGTCATAGTGAAAGTGGAAGTTCTTTCCTCTCTTCAGAGAAAGGTACCTCCTTCTTTGATGGCCCGTTCTTTCCACTGGGATCTCACTCACAGAGTGAGGTCATTTAGGTCTTTTTTTTCCTTTTTTTTTTTTTTTTTTTTTTTTGCCAGTGTGTTTTGGCTTTCCATGCCTAAAATACTCTCCTGGGCTCTTCAGCCACATCCGAATGCCTTAAGGGCTAATTCTGAGGCCAGAGTGCTGTTTAGGACATCTTCCATTCTATGAGTCTGCTGTGTGTCCCTCTTCCCATGTTGGATCGTTCTCTCCCTTTTTTATTCTATCAGATAGTATTTGTAGACACTAGTCTTGTTTATGTGGTCCCTTTGACTCTTAGACCTATAAGTATGATCAAAGACTCTTTTAGAATTTCTTTTTTTATTTTTCTTTTTTATTTTTAACAGGCAGAGTGGACAGTGAGAGAGAGAGACAGAGAGAAAGGTCTTCCTTTTTGCCGTTGGTTCACTCTCCAATGGCCGCCGTGGCCAGCGCGCTACGGCCTGTGCACCGTGCTGATCCGAAGGCGAAGGTAGGAGCCAGGTGCTTCTCCTGGTCTGCCATGGGGTGCAGGGCCCAAGCACTTAGGCCATCCTCCACTGCACTCCCGGGCCATAGCAGAGAGCTAGCCTGGAAGAGAGGCAACCGGGACAGAATCCAGCGCCCCGACCGGGACTAGAACCAGGTGTTCCGGGGCCACAAGGTGGAGGATTAGCCTGTTGAGCCGTGGCGCCAGCTCTTTTAGATTTTCTAAAATTTGTTTATTTCCTTTTGTTTGAAACAGAGAGGTAGACACTATCCACTGGTTTACACCCCAAATGCCCACAACAGCCAGACTTGTGTCAGACTGAAGTCAACAGGCAGCGGCCAGGAACTCAATAAACTCAACACACATTTCACATGTTGGTGATAGAAATCCATTCCCTTGAGCCATCACCTGTTGCCTCCCAGGGTATGCAGAAGCAAGAATCTGGAATCAGGAGGGGAACCAGCACTCAATCTCAAACCCTGATATAGGATGTGGGTATCCCAAGTCATATTTCAACCTCTGACAAATACCTGGGCCCCATTAATGCTCTTGTCACAGGGAATGAAATTTTAAAGAAAAGCATGGGCACTGTGGACTCTGAAATGAAGACTCAGATACTGTGTGGGAAAACACTATAGCAACAAGTTAACAACGTATGCTATTTGTATTTCCTTTTATTGATGAACAATATGTGTGTGTGCATATACGTAAAGGAGTTTAGGATATCTGATGAAGAAGATATGTTAAATATTGGCAACTGATATCAACTTTGTTTTTCAAAACTATCTTGGATATGAATTTTATGACAAATTTGGAAATCTGGTAGTTTTTTGGGGAAATCCTTCAATACACAGTTCAATTGAAATTCAACCCTGGGGCCAGCAATGTAGGGCAGCAAGTTAAAGCCCTGGTGTGAAGCGGCAGCATCACATATGGGCACCAGTTCTAGTCCCAGCTGCTGCTGTTCTGATCCAGTTCTCTGCTGTGGCCTGGGAAGACAGTGGAGGATGGCCCAGGCCCTTGGGCTCCTGCACCCACTTGGGAGACCCAGAAGAAGCTCATGGCTCCTGAGTTAGAATCGGCTCAGCTCTGGCCATTGTGGCCATCTGGGGAGTGGAGCAGTGGATGAAAAACCTCACTCTTTGTCTCTACTTCTCTCTGAAACTCTCTTTCAAAAAGAAATTCAATCATACATGTTTACAGCAACAAAATTTTATTTTTATTCACATATATTTCTGGAATACTTCTATAAGATTAAATATTTCCTATAAATATCACATTTTAAGATTATATGTTAAGATTATTAACATATTATTTAAGATATTTTAAGTTATAAGAATGATATTGATTTTTAAATATTGAGTCAGAAATGAGCAGCCTTTATGAACTCTCCCATTAATTCTGTATTTCTATTGACTGTCTTGAATTTCCTGGATTAAATCTTAATAATGATTTCTTTCTGCTCTGATCCCTTTAACTTTTTTATTATTCTTCTATGACTGCAATGACCAAGACCTCCAGTATATTGAATGGAAATAGTTACAGTGAATTTTTGTTTTTGCTTTAGAATTTAAAGCTAAGCTTTCTAAACTTTTCTCCATCAATATATATTTGTTATACAGATTTGGTGGATTCTCATTATAAGTAAGAGGTTTTTATTTTAATTTGATAAAATGAAGGATAGTTGAATACTACTAAAAACTTTTTTCTATATTTATTAAGAATATTACATATTTCCCTCCTTTGATCTGCTAAATACTGAATTTCATTAATAATTTTTCTAATTTTTTAAAGATGTATTTATTTATTTGATAGTCAGAGTTACACAAAGGGAGAAGGAGAGGCAGAGAGGGAGATAGAGAGAGGTCTTCCATCCTCTGGTTCACTCCCCAGATGGCCACAACGGCTGGAGCTGCACAGATCCGAAGCTGCCAATCCAAAGCCAGGAGCCAGGAGCTTCTTCCAGGTCTCCCATGACAGTGCAGGGGCCCAAGGACTTTGGCCAACTTCCACTGCTTTCCCAGGCCATAGCAGAGAGTTGGATCGAAGTGGAGCAGCCGGGACTTGAACTGGCACCCACATGGGAAGCCAGCACTGCAGGCAGCGGCTTTACCTGCTATGCCACAGCACCTGCCCCAGATTCCCTGATTTTTAAACATATGTATATTCCTGAGATGTCTCAGATTGGCATTGTGTTTATGTTTGAATGCAGTGAAAGATTCAGTTGACTTTTGTGAGAGGGTGTGTACTACAAGTGGCTAAATGGACTCTGAAATCTACTAGCTACTGGATCTCAATACTGAAACTACAACCTACTGGCCAGGTAAACTTGAAAGAGTTCCTTAGTCTCTTTGTAAATCAGTGTCATATATAAAATTGAAATGTTGAAAATAATATTCTCTCTTTCATAAGATTGATATAGCTTTATGTGGCATAAATTTTATAGCTTCGAAGAATGACATATAACAATTGTAACATATATTAAATTATATTTTTGGCAGTTTAGTTAAATATGTTACATGATATTCTTACAGTTTTTCTCAGATTACCCAGAGGTAACAATAGATTTCTTTTTTTTCTTAATTTTAGTTAAGGTATACAAATTTTTATGCATTTTATTACTCAGATTTAGGAACATACTGATTATTCCCATCCTAACCTCCTTTCTGCCATGTTCCTGCACTTCCTCCTCCTCTCCTATTCATACTATTAATTTTTACAAAAATCTATTTTAAATTTAATTTATATTTCTTTTTTTGACAGACATATTGGACATTAGAGAGAGAGAGATAGAAGAAAGGTCTTCCTTTACTGTTGGTTCACTCTCCAATGGCCGCTGCGGCCGGTGCACCCCACTGATCCGAAGCCAGGAGCCAGGTGCTTCCTCCTGGTCTCCCATGCGGGTACAGGGCCCAAGCACTTGGGCCATCCTCCACTGCCCTCTGGGCCACAGCAGAGAGCTGGACTGGAAGAGGGGCAACCGGGACAGAATCCGGCTCCCTGACCAGGACTAGAACCCGTTGTGCTGGCGCTGGCTAATTTATACTTCTAAGATTAACCCAGAACTAACAGTTCAACAAATAGTTTGAGGAAAAATTGTTCCTCAACTATAGAGAAAAGTGTTGCAAACAGTCATCAAATCTCAAAATGTCATTTTCACTCCTATGTATTATATTTTAGACACTCTAGTAGTTATCACAGATCAAGGGAAATATATGATATTTGTCTTTTTGGTACTGGCTTATTTTACCAAGTATAATGGCTGCTAGTTGCATTCATTTTTAATTTTTACCACCAAGTATTATTCCATAGTGTATATATGCTATAATTTCTCTATCTAGACATTAGCTAAAGGACATCTGGGTTGATTACATATCTTATCTATTGTGAATTAAGCTGCAGATAACATAGGGGTACAGATCAATCATTCATAAGTTGATTTCATTTCCTTTGAGTAAATTCCAAGGAGTGGGATAGCTGCATCAAATGGTTTATCTATTTTGAGATATCCAAGGTATCTCCATACTGTCTTCCACAGTGACTGGACCAGTTTACATTTCCACTAACAGTAGGTTAGGGTACCTTTACCCTCACATCCTCACCAGCATCTATTGTTTGCTGATTTCTATATGAAAGACATTCTAACTGGGGTAAGGTGAAAAATCATTGTGGTTTTGATTTGCATTTTCCTGATGACTAATGACCCTGAGCATTTTTTCATATGTCTTTTGGCCATTTGAATTTCCTCTTTTGAAAAATGCCTTTTCAAATCCTTTGCCCATTTCTTAAATGGATTGTTTGTGTTGTTATTGCTGAGTTTCTTGAGCACTTTATAAATTCTGGATATTAATCCTTTATCAGTTATATAGTTTGCAATATTGTCACCCATTTTGTTGGTTCCCTCTTCACTTTGCTGAGTGTTTCATATGCTGTACAGAAACTTCTCAGCTTGATGTAATCCTATTTGCCAGTTTTGGCTTTTATTGCATGTGCTTCTGAGTCTTTTCCAAGAACTCTTTGCCTATGCCAATGTCTTAGAGAGTTCCCTAATCTTCTCTAGGAATTTGAAGTTATTGTTAATATATTTAAGTCATTGATGCATTTTGAGTGGATTTTTGTCTAAGATATAAGGTAGGGGAATTGTTTCATATTTTTGAATGTGGAGGTCCAGTTTTCCCAATACCATTTGCTAATGACGCTGTCCTCGCTCCAGGGATTGATTTGCACTCCTTTGTCAAAGTTAAGTTGGTTGTAGATGCATGGATAGATTTCTGAAGTTTTTTTTCTGTTCCATTGGTCTTCATGTTTGTTTATTTGCCAGTACCAGGGTGTTGTGATTATGATTATCCTCTAGTATGTGTTGAAATCTGGTGGTGTGATGCCATTGGCTTTGTTTTTATTGTAAAAAAAATTACTTTAGATATTTGAGGTCTGTTGTGTTTCATATGAATTTTTGTATCAGTTTTTTTTTTTAGATCTGAGAAGAATGGCATTGGTATTTTGATTGGGATTGCATTGAATCTGTAAATTGCTTTAGGTAGTAATGACATTTTGATGATATTAATTCTTCCAATCCATGAACATGGAAGATTTTCCCATTTTTTGTGTGCCTTTCTGCCTGCCTTCCCTCCTTCCCTCCCTCCCTCTTTTCTTTCTTTCTTTCTTTCTTTCTTTCTTTCTTTCTTTCTTTCTTTCTTTCTTTCTTTCTTTCTTTCTCTCTTTCTTTCTCTTTCTCTCTCTCTCTCTCTCTCTCTCTCTCTCTCTCTCTCTGTCATTCTTTTCTTGAAAGACACAGTTATATGGAGAAGTAGGGAGATGCAGAGAAAAAGAGAGAGAAATCTTCCATCTGCTGTTTCACTCCCTAAATGGCTGTAACAGCAGGAGTTGAGCTGATCTGAAGGCAGGAGCCAGGAGCTTCCTCTGTGTCTCCCATGTGGTTGCAAGGGCCCAAGGACTTGGGCCATCCTCTGCTGCTTTCCCAGGCACATTAGTGTGGAGCTGGATAAGAAGTGGAGCTACCAGGACTTGAACTGGTGCCCATATGGGATGCTGGGGCTCAAGTTTTGGGCTTTAACCCACTCTGCCACAGAGCTGGCCCCCTGTTTCTTTCTTTAATGTTTTGCAAGTTTCATCATATAGATCTTTGACATATTTGATTATATGTATTCCTGGGTATTTAAAATTTTGTAGCTATTTTGAATGGGATTGATTTTAGAAGTTATCTCTCAGTTTTGGCACTGACTGTGTATACAAAGGCTATTTATTTTTTGTGTTAATTTTATACCCTGCCACTTCACCAAACTCTTTTATTAGTTCCAATCGTCTCTTAGTAGATTTTTTTGGTTCCCATATATATAGACTAATACCTGCAATTAGGAATAGTTTGACTTCCTCATTCCAAATTTGTATTCCTTTGATTTCTTTTTCTTTCCCTAATGGCTCTGACTGAAACTTACAGGATTATATTGAAAAGTACTGGTGAGAGTGAGCATCCTTATGTGGCTCTGGATCTTAGTGGGAATGTTTCCAGCTTCTCTCCATTCAATAATATGCTGGCTGTGTGTTAATCATGAATTGCCTTGTTGTGTTGAGGCATGTTCCTTCTATTCCCAATTTACTGACAATTTTTATCATGAACGAATGTTATATTTTATCAAATGCTTTCTTTGCATCTATTGAGATAATCATATAGATTTTATTCTTCAGTTTGTTAATGTGTTATATCACACTCATTGATTTGTGAATGTTGATCCATCCCTGCATATCAGGGATAATTTCCACTTGGACTGGGTGAATGATTTTTTGATATGTTGTTGGATTTGATTCTCTGCTATTTTGTTGAGGATTTTTCATTTATGTTCATTGGGATATTGGTCTATAGTTCTCTTTCTCTGTTGTATCTTTTTTGGTTTAGAAATTAAGGTGATGTCTTCATTGAAGGAATTTCACAGGATTCCTTTGTTTTGTATAGCTTGAGAAGAATTCGAATCAGTTTTTCTTTCAATGTCTGGTAGAGTTCAGCAATAAAGCTATCCAGCCCTGTGCTGTTCCTTGTTGAGAAGTTCTTTATTAATGTTTCAATCTCTGTCTTGGCTATTGGTCTGGTTAGATTTTCAATGCTTCACGACTCATTTTGTTAGATTGTATGTGTCCAGGAATCTATGCATTTCTACTAGATTTTCTAAGTTCTGGCATACAGCTATTTGCAGTAATTCTTGATGATTCTTTTTATTTCTGTGGTTTATGTTGTTACATTTTGGTTTGCATCTCTGATAATATTGATTTGGGTCTTCTCCCTCTTTTTTTTTTTTGATTAGTTGGACCAATGATGTATCAATCTTGCTTATTTTTTCAAAAACAGCTCTTCATTTCACTGATATTTTGTATTTTTTTGTTTCAGTTCTGTTTATTTCTTCTCGATTTTAATTATTTATTTTCTCCTACTAATTTTGGACTTATTTTGTGGTTGTTTTTCTAGGTCCTTGAGATACACTGATAGCTAATTTATTTTCTGCCTTTCCAATTTCATGATGTAGGCATCAATATCTATAAACTTCCCTCTTAACACTGCTTTTACTGTATCCATAACTTTTGATGTGCTGTATTTTTATCTTCATTTTTTTTTATTTCTCTTGATTTCTTATGTGACCCACTGTTCATTCAGGAGCATATTGTTTTGTCTCCAAGTGTTTGTATATATTCTAGAGATTCTTGAGTTGTTAATTTCCCATTTAATTCCATTGTGCTCAGAAAAGATGCATGGTATGATTTCGATTTTTTTGAATTTGCTGAGACTTGCTTTATGGCTTGTCATATAGTCTATTCTAGAGAAAGTTCCATGAACTGATGAGAAGAATGTGTAACCTCCAATTCTGGAATGAAAGGTCCCATGGATATCTGTTGGTCCATTTGATCATTTGATCCATAGTGTAGATTATTCTTTTTTGTTGTTGTTGATTTTCTGTCTTGTTGATATTTTCATTGATGAAAGTGGGGTGTTGAAATTCCCCATTACTATTGTATCAGAGTCTATGTCTCACTTTAGAGCCATTAACATTTTTTTAAATAACCAAGTAAATGTAAATGAGTACATATACATTTATTATAGCCACATTCTTCTTTTTTTTAAACTTTTATTTAGAATATAAATTTTCAAGGTGCATCTTATGGATTACAATGGCTTCTCCCTCCCAAAACTTCCCTCCCACCCACAACCCTCCCCCCTTACCAGCTCCCTCTCCCCTTTCATTCGCATCAAGATTCATTTTCAATTCTCTTTGTATACAGGAGATCAGTTTAGTGTATGTTAAGTAAAGATTTCAACAGTTTGCACCCACATAGAAACACAAAGTGAAAAATACTGTTGGAGTACTAGTTATAGCATTAAATCACAATGTACAGCACATTAAGGACAGAGATCCTACATGTTTTTTTTTTTAAATTGATTAATTTTCTATGCAATTTCTATTTTAACGCCAAGGTTTTTTTTTATTTTCAATTATCTTTATATACAGAAGATCAATTCAGTATATATTAAGTAAAGATTTCATCAGTTTGCACCCACTCAAAAACACAAGGTGTAAAAATAGTGTTTCAGTACTAGTTATAGCATTACTTCACATTGGATAACACATTAAGGACAGATCCCAAATGAGAAGTAAGTACACAGTGACTCCTGTTGTTGATTTAACAATTTGACACTCTTGTTTATGGCGTCTGTAAGTGAGTTGCCAAGGCTATGGAAGCCTTTAGGGTTCGCCGACTTCAATCTTATTCCAACAGGGTCATAGTCAAAGTGGAAGTTCTCTCCTCCCTTCAGAGAAAGGTATCTCCTTCTTTGATAACCCGTTCTTTCCACTGGGATCTCACTTGCAGAGATCTTTCATTTAGGTCTTCTTCTTCTTTTTTTTTTCCCAGAGTGTCTTGGCTTTCCATGCCTAAAATACTCTCATGGGCTCTTCAGCCATATCCAAATGCCTTAAAGGCTGATTCTGAAGCCAGGGTGCTGTTTAGGACATCTGCCATTCTATGAGTCTACTGTGTCTCCCACTTCCCATGTTGGATCTTTCTCTCCCTTTTTGGTTCTATCAGTTAGTATTAGCAGACACTAGTCTTGTTTGTGTGATCCCCTTGTAAAGTCACATTCTTCTTGTTGAGTTGATTTCTTAATTATTACATAGTGCCCATCTTTTCTCTTTTAACATTTTTGTGTTAAAGCCTATTTTGTCTGATGTTAGGATGTCTACAACTGCCTATTTTTACTTTGTGTTAGTATGAAATATGCTTTTCCATCCTTTCGCTTTCAGTCTGCATGTATCTTTGTTGGTGAAGTGTGTTACTTTTATGCAGCAAACAGATGGTTCTTGTTTTTTAATCCATTCAAGAAGCCTGTACCTTTTAATTGGAGAGTTTAGATCATTTGCTTTCAAGGTTACTATTGACAAGTAACTACTGGGCTCTTCCATTTTTCTGTAAATATTCCTATTGTTTGCTTTGGAGTTCCTTTGTACTTTTACTGGGAGATTTTCTGCATTCACATTATTTCATAATGATTACTCTCTTTCTGTGTCTGTGTGTGGCACATCCTTAAGCATCATTTTTAAGGCCGGATGAGTGATGACAAATTCTTTCAATTTCTGTTATGAAAAGTCTTTAATTCACCTTCATTATAAATGTGAGCTTTGTAGTGTATGGTAGTCTGGGTTGAGAGTTTTTTTCTCTTAAGGCTAGGACTTTGTCTCTCCATTCTCTCCTAGCTTGTAGGGTTTCTGATGAGAATTCAGCTGTGAGTCTAATCAGAGGTCCTCTGAAAGTAATTTGGTGTTTCTCTTGTGTCCATTTTAAAATATTTATGTTTTGCTCTGGAGAGTTTGACTACAATGTGCCATGGTGAAGGTCTTTACTGGTCACGTCTATAAGGAGTTCAGGGTGCCTCATGCATTTGGACATACCTTTCTTTCTCCAAATTAGGGAAGTTTTCTGTAAGTTTTTCACTGAATAGAGCTTCTAATCCATCCTTCTTTTCTCACTTTCAAGAACTCCTAAGACCCATATGTTTGGTTGACAGTATTCCATATTAACTCCAACATTGTTTCTAATTATTTCTGCTGTTGCTTCTTCTTCTTCTTCTTCTTCTGTCTGATAAATTTCCTTAGATTTCTCTTCTAGCTTGGATATTCCTTTTTCTTCCTTACCAAGTCTGTTTTTAAGGCTTTTCACTGTGTTTTTATTTGACATATGGGATTCTTCATTTCTAATATTTCATTATGTTTCTCTTTAAAATCTCAATTTCATGGGAGAATTTTCATTCATGTTGTGTATGGATTTCTTTAATTTGTGAATTTGCTTCTCATTGCTTCTGACTAGTCCTATGATTAATCTTTTGAAATATGTTTCAAGCATTTCATCTACCTCTTCATCTTCATATTCTAATATTGAAGCACTTTTGTGCTCCTTGGAGAGGGTTCATAATGTTTTCCTTATTCTTGTTTCTTTAATTTCTGCATTTAGTTTTAGACATTTATGGAAACACTTGTTTTTTTTTTTCTTTTATGTTTTTATCTTTTCACTATGTCTCTGTGGCTTAGTTTAGTATCTGCTTTTTCAATGACTACCTAGAGGTGTGTACTAGGTGTGGCTAGGGAGCCCTGTTCACTACTCCAGGATGGAGTGAGTATCTGGGGTGATACCTAAGTTGAGCATGATAGAGCTCCTGTTTTTTATCAGCAGGGAAGAGTTGCTTACCTCTGTTGGAATAAGCACACTCCCACCTCCTCTCTTCCAAGGTGATCAATGCCTTGGTGTTATCCCATAGTGGGAGCAATACTCATTTGCACTGCTGTAGGAATTCACACAAAGATTCTATGCAGTTCTCAGTGTGAACATGGATCCTGTTGCAATGACCCACTCCAGGCAGCTAGGGAGCTCTGAGCTGTGAGCATGTGGACTCACTCACAGTGATTGCCCAGAGACCCAGCTAAATCCTATACTCTCTCATGCAGTCACAGGGTTTCTGCAGTCTCAGCACACAAGGCTCCTATAGTCACAAAGTGCGGAAGATCCCCCACCATGCTAACCTGTCACATCCACAGACAGGCAGACATGTTCCCAGAGCCAGCTGTCTGTGGGTGCTCTGCCTTGGTGGTTTGAGTCCCAGAGCCCCCACAGGGGTACCTCACATTCCTACCTCTGTACCCAGGTCTCTAGCAATCCTTCTAGCCAGACTCAAAGCCAATGGGGAATGTATATTTTTCCTTCTGGTAAAAACTGAATCACAAGCATACCCAAGAGCCTGATCACAGCCCCTTCTCATTTCACAGTGTTTTTTCTCCTTGCCAGTGACTGAGTACTTACACCTGAGCTGCTGCCTCAGCTACTGACAAGATGGTATCTTGTCTTGGCCAGTTGCTGGGCTTGTGCACAAGAGATGGTGAAGCTGTTACATGTGTCCAAAACATCTTACAGATGTTGCTGGGTATTTTGGCAGTGGGCAGGGAGAGAGAAATGTGCTCCTTTTTCCCTCTAGGTGAACTGATACCCTGTCTCCCACAGGGCTATAGGTCAGACTCATGCCAGGATCCCCCTCTGGCTATCTTACCAGTGGTATGGGCTCTTGTAGCTGATTTCATCTCACTCCAAAGCTGGCACTCGCTCAGGTTTTCAGATGTTGGGGTCCTGCATTGTGTCCGTGCTCAGGCTGTGCATCTGCACTGCCCACATACATCATGGCATCACGCTTCCTTCTGTAGAACTTCCACTACAGTTTTCTCCCTAACTCTCCCGAATGTGCACTCTCTCTCTGCTTTTTTCTTTTCTTTCATTTTTTTTTTTTTTTACTATCTTCCCCTGGCCTAGAGCAGTATGCTGCCTCCCTATTTTACCATATTAATCCCTCTAGATTTTGAAATGACTTGAGAAGTACTTGTTTCTTAACAACTATAGTCTTATAATTGACCTATACACCACCAATACTTAAGGTGTGTAACTTGATAAATTTTGAAATATATTTATGCATATACAACCATAAACACAATAAAGATACATCATTCTCCCAAATCCTTGCACCCATAGGTAGTTGCCCCATCACAATTAGCTGTGCTCATCTAGTCCCCTGGCAAGAAATATATGTTTTCTCTGATACACAGTAATTATTATAGAATATAAAATAATGTATAGGAATGAAATGGACATCCTCTGATTTTGTTGTTGTTTTTAGAATTTGTTTATGCTCCTATGAAACTGTGGTCTTTTTTGTTTTCTATTTGTTGAATATTATGGTTAGTGGTACATGAAGCCTGTGATTATGGAGTGGATTGAAATTTTGTATTTGCAAAAATTAAAAAAAATGAAAGGAAGGCAGGAAATAAAGAGAAGGTTGAGGGAAGGAGAATAAACAGGAGGGAAATATGGTTATCTTTAGAATTGTACTTATGAAATACAGTAAATCTGTTCTTTTTATATTAATAAAAATAAAGAATCTATTTTCTGTTACTATAGATTACTTTGAGTTTTCTAAAATCTTCCATATGTGCAGTCATATGGAAGGGACCCTTTTTTTAGTTTCTTTCATTCAGCACAATAATTTTGAGTTTTATCCATGTTATTGCTTGTATTAACAGTTCGTTCTTTTTTATTCCAGAGTGGTTAACCCATTGTATAAGATATATCACACTTTGTTTAATCATTCTTCTTTAGAGGCACTTTTGTACTGTTTCCCTTTTTGTTATTACAAACAAAGTTTGCATAAGCATTTATGTACAGTTTTGTGCATGGACATATGTTTTCATTGTTTCTTTTTAGTAAATACCTGGAAATAAAATATTGCTGTCATGTGTTAGTAGATGAACACTTAACACTGAAAAAACTGCCAAACTGTTCCCCTAGTGTTGTTGTTTTATATTCCCACAAGCAGTATATGAGAGTTTCAGTGCCACTGTATCATCAGGCTGATATTAGACAACCCAACAAACATAGAGTGTCTTTTCATTGTGGTTTTACATTGCATTTTACTAATGACAGATGCATTACACAGATTGTTTTCCTTGTATTTACTTGTTCTTCACATATATTTGGTGAAGTGTGTGTTCAGAATAATTTTCATATTTCTACCTAGTTGTTTTCTTGGTGATTTACATTCTTTTTTTACTATTTTTTAAATTTTTATTTAGAATATAAATTTCCAAGGTACAACTTGTGGATTGCAATGGCTTCCCCACCCACACCTCCCCCCCCCGCTACCCTTCCCCCTTATCCACTCCCCCTCCCCTTTCATTCACATCAAGATTCATTTTCAATTCTCTTTGTATACAGGAGCTCAGTTTAGTATGTGTTAAGAAAAGATTTTAAACCATTTGCCCTCACATATCATCACAGAGTGAAATATACTCTTTGAGTACTAGTTGTAGCATTAAATCACGTTGTACAGCACGTTAAGGACAGAGATCCTACATGATATTATTTTTTTTAAATTGATTGATTTTTATGTAACTTCCAATTTTTTTTAATCATTTCCAATTATCTTTCTATACAGAAGATCGATTCAGTATATACTAAGCAAAGATTTTGTCAGTTTGCACCTGCGCAGAGACACAAGGTGCAAAAATACTGTTTCAGTACTAGTTATTGCATTACTTCACCTTGGACAACACATTAAGGACAGATCATACATGAGCCGTAAAGTACACAGTGACTACTGTTGATTTAACAATTTGCCACTCTTGTTTATGGCGTCAGTAATCTCCCAAGGCTATAGTCATGAGTTGCTGAGGCTATGGAAGCCTCTAGTGTTCGCCGACTTGGATCTTGTTCTGACAGGGTCATAGTCAAAGTGGAGGTTCTCTCCTCCCTTCGGAGAAAGGTACCTCCTTCTCTGGTGGCCCTGTTCCTTCTGGATGGTTGATATACAATGTAAATCTTTTCCCATTTTAGTATTTCTTGATGTTTTTCGTTAATGTTCTAGTACTATTGGTTGAACTCTGCAATTAACACACAATTATTCCTAGGTGTTTAAATTTCAACTGAAAAATAATCACTGTTAATTTATGAGAGAGGGAAAAATAAAGGGAGGATATGTACAATTTGGGCAAACTCAATCGGACTTGCCCCAAACGATGGAGTTAGAAATGCGCCAGGGGACCCTAATACAACCCCAGCAAGGTGGCATGTACCAAGCCATCTCACTGGCCCAAGTGATCAATTTCAGTTCAGAATTGATCACACTGATAGGTCTAGGAGTCAAAGGGATCACACAAGCAAGACTAGTGACTGCTAATACTAACAGATAGAACTAAAAAAGGGAGAGACTGATCCAACATGGGAAGTAGGTTACACAGCAGACTCATAGAATGGCAGATATCCTAATAAATCACTCTGGCCTCAGAATCAGCCCTTAAGGCATTAGGATCTGGCTCAAGAACCCATGAGAGTATGTTTGGCATGGAAAGCCAAGACACTCTGGAAAAAAAAAAAAAAAGAAGAAGAAGAAGACATAAACAAAAGATATCTGCGAATGAGATCCCAACGGAAGGTGATTTACATTCTTACTATTAAATTCAATAGTTCTACATGTATTAAACATTTCTTTATTGGAGATGATTTATAAGTATTTTTAGGCTTTATTTATTTGAAAGTCAGAGTTACACAGAGAGAGGAGAAGCAGAGAGAGAGAGAGAGAGAGAGAGAGAGAGAGAGAGAGAGGTCTTCCATCCAATGGTTTACTCCCCAACTGGCCAATACAACTGGAGCTGCACCCATCTGAAGCCAGGAGCCTAGAGCCTCTTCTGGGTCTCCTACACAGCTGCAGAGGCCCATGGACTTGGGCCATCTTCTATTTCTATCCCAGGCCATAGCAGAGAGTTGGAATGGAAGTGGAACATCCAGGACCCAAACCGGTGCCCATATGTGATGCCGACGCTTCAGGCCAGGGTGTCAACCTGCTGAGCCACAGCGCTGGCCCTATGATACTTTTTTCTAAGACAAGATTAAGCTTATATTTTGTTGTTTTTATAACAGTCAAAAGACTTCACCTTTTAATTTTGATCAAGTCTAATATATCAAATTTTCTTTTGTATGTATTTATAATTGAATATAAGCTGTGATTTTGCCTAACCTCATATCATAGAGATTTAACCTTTAGGTCGATAAGTAATTTTGAGTTTGTTTTTTGAATATGCTATGAGATATGGATCAAAGTTAATTTCTTTGAATGTAATATCCAATCTTTCCAGAATCATTGCTTGAAAAGACTATATAAGCTCCACTGAATTAACTTTATATCTTTGATGGTGATCAGTTTTCCATAAATGAGTATTTTTAGGTCTAATTATTCTGGGTTGTACTTTAATCATTACACCTGTCTATGTCTTCACCAATACCAAGACTTTCTTAATAATTTCATATTTACAAGTCTTGAATTGAGGTCAGAGTAGCCTTTTAACTTTTATTATTTTTGGAATTACTCTGACCAGTCTACTTTCTTTACTATTTTATGAATTTGATTTGGCTTGTTAATGATACAAATATTTAACTTGAATTGTGTTGCATCTGTGCAGTAACTTGTTAAAATCAATTGTATAACAAGACTTGGTTTTCTAATGCATGAACAAAATGCATCTTCCCTTTGTTTAAGTGTTCTTTAATTTTGCACAGTAATATGTTGTAGTTTTCAGTGCACCAGTACTTCACGTTTTTGTCATATATAACTACACGTTTTTAATGATATTCTAAGTGTTAATCTTTAAATTTAAATATCCAAAGGTTCCTTGCCCCTAGGGGCAAATAAATTGATTTTTGGAGATTAATTTTTGCATGGCAATTCTATTAAATATATCTATTATTTCTAGGTGTATTTTGTAGCTTTCATTAGATTTTCTAGATAGTTAATATGTTATATGCTAAATAAGAAGCTTTAGCATTTGCTTTTTAACCTGTTCGCATTTTATCCCTTTTCTTGCCTGATTGCACTGGTTAAATCTCCAAAACAGGCACCGCCATTGTGGCACAGCGGGTTAAGCTGCCATCTGTGAAAGCAGTATCCCGTATCAGAGCACCAGTTTGCATCCTGGCCAGTCCACTTCTGATTGACCTCCCTACTAAGGTGCCTGGAAAAGCAACAGAGGATGGCTAAAGTCCTTGGGATCCTGTCACCTACATGGGAGACCCAAATGGAGTTCCTGGCTAGTGCTTTCTGGCTGGAGCAGACCTAGGTCTGGCTCCCACAACCCAGTATACATGAATACAGTTATTCAATTTTTAGACAGATTCTGATGCATATATGTATCCCAATAGAAAAATAAATTATCAACTCAATGAAAACACTTATGTACATATTATTTCACCTTTAGTCTTACAAAATCTACTGATTTCCAAAATTGTTTTGCATTATTCAATTAAGATGTTTCATATTTTTAAAATTCAGTTAGACTCTGTTGTCACGTTATTCATTCTATCCTGAGAGGATCCAGCTGCCTAAATGATTATTTTTCTTAAAAAAACTTTGAAGGTAGCTGGCGCCACTGCTCAATAGGCTAATCCTGCGGTGCTGGCACACAGGGTTCTAGTCCTGGTTGGAGCACCAGATTCTGTCCCGGTTGCCTCTCTTTCAGTCCAGCTCTCTGCTGTGGCCCGGGAGTACAGTGGAGGATGGCCCAAGTGCTTGGGCCCTGCACCCCATGGCAGACTAGGAGAAGCACCTGGCTACTGGCTTCGGATCAGTGCAGTGCGCCAGCTGCAGCGCACCTACCAATGCGGGGTGAACCAACGGAAAAGGAAGACCTTTCTCTCTGTCTCTCTCTCTGTGTCCACTCTGTCTGTCAAAAAAAAATATTTTTTTGAAGGCGTTAGGGTTCATTGTGTGCTGTAAAGCACTGTGAGTTTTGACAAATGCATGAGGTCATGTATCCCCAATTACAATATCATACAGAATAGTTTTGTTGCCCTAAAACATCATCTGTACTTCATCCATTCAACCTTTCCCACTTTCTCACATTTTCCATGCCAGTCAATGATCTTACAGTCATTCAAACTGGCTTCTTTTATTTATCAATATACATTTAAGATTTAACCATGTGTTTTCATGGATTGACAGCGCACAGCTTTTCATTGCTGAATAATATCCAATTTTATGGATGAATTAACTATTGAAGGAAACTTAGTTGCTTCCAGCTTTTGTAAAGATGAATAAAGCTGCTATGAACTATAGCATGCAGATATTAGTGAGAACATATATTTTTTTTATCAGATGGCTAAATACTAAGAAAAGCATTGGTTGGAAATGTGGTAAGAGAATGCTTAGCTCTGTAAGAAACTGTCAAACTGTCTTCCAAAATGGCTATTCCACTTTTATTTCCACTGGAAATTATGAAATTTCTGTTGCCCTGCATCCTTACCAAAAATTAATAGTTTTGCATCTGTGATGACAAGAAATAATGAAATTTTATTTGATTTTGGTGTTAAGATGATGCTAGTCTCATAAAATGAGTTCAGAAATACCCCTTCTGATTCTACTTTCTTGAAGAAATTACAAAGAGTAGGTACGATTTTTAACTACTCTTTTAACATAGAATTAATCAGGGAAATTACACATGCTTGATGTTTTCTTTTTTTGGAAGGCTATTATTATTGAATTTTAACAGTAAATATAGGCTTTTTTTATACAACTCATTCTTGACAGCATCATATAATTCCTCTTGTATGAATTTTGGTAGTTTATGTCTTTCAATGAACTAGTCCATTTCATCAAGATTGTCAGGTTGGTGAACATAAAGTCATTCACATAATTCTTTTATATGATTCCATACATTTAAAATTTTTATTTGTTTTTCTAAGAGACAACAGGCGATAGAGACAAAACTTCCATCTGCCAGTTCATACTCAAATGCCAGCAATAACAGAAGCTGGACCAGGGCCACAGCCAGGAGCTGGGAAAATAATCCAGCTCTTCTATGTCTCCCAAGATCTGCATTAGCAAGAAGTTGGAACTGGAGCTGGGGATCAAATCATGGCACTTGAATAAGGGATGCAGCATCTTAGTCACCAGGCTAAAACCCCACTCTATAGATACCTTTTCATACAGTGTCTCCAATTCCTCCCTCAAATTCTCTATTACATTTCATTCATTCCATGTGTCTACATTCCATACCTACAAAATACATTGTTGCTGATATTGTTTTCGACAAATACTTATCTGCTAGAACACTGAAGGGTAAGATTATTTTAAAAAGTTATCTTTTTTTTTGACAGGCAGAGTGGACAGTGAGAGAGAGAGAGAGAAAGGTCTTCCTTTGCCGTTGGTTCACCCTCCAATGGCCGCCGCGGTCGGCGCGCTGCGGCCGGTGCACCGCGCTCATCCGATGGCAGGAGCCAGGTGCTTGTCCTGGTCTCCCATGGGGTCAGGGCCCAAGCACTTGGGCCATCCTCCACTGCACTCCCGGGCCACAGCAGAGAGCTGGACTGAAAGAGGGGCAACCGGGACAGAATCCGGTGCCCCGACCGGGACTAGAACCCAGTGTGCTGGCGCCGCAAGGCGGAGGATTAGCCTGTTGAGCTGGCATAAAATGTTATCTTAATACTATCATTCCTTGACACTGTTCATTTTTTTTTAAAGAGATCTCAGATTCTGACCAATATTATTTTTATCCCTCTAAAAAACTTTTGCTGTTGTTGGTAGATCACTGTGGCTAGTGATGGATTTCTTTTTCTACTTCAACTTCTCTTTTTTAATTAAAAAAAATTTTTTTTGACAGGCAGAGTGGTCAGTGAGAGAGACAGAGAGAAAGGTCTTCCTTTTTCCGTTGGTTCACCCCATAATGGCCACTGCAGCCCACACGCTGAGGCTGGTGCACCTCGCTGAGCTGAAGCCAGGAGCCAGGTGCTTCTCCTGGTCTCCCATGTGGGTACAGGGCCCACGGACTTGGGCCATCCTCCACTGCCCTCCCGGGCCACAGCAGAGAGCTGGACTGGAAGAGGAGCAACAGGTTCAGAATCCGGCGTCCCGTCCGGGACTAGAACCTGGTGTGCCGGCCCCGCAGAAGAAAAATTAGCCCAGTGAGCCACAGCACCAGCCTCTACATCAATTTCTAAAGATAGTTTCACTGTACTAGAATTCTAGGTGAAAAGTGTTTACTGTTAACTTTTTAGCTATTTAACTTTCTTTGTTTTTCTGCTTACTTTGATTTAAAAGCAGAAAGAGAGGCCGGCGCCATGGCTCAACAGGCTAATCCTCCGCCTAGCGGCGCCGGCACACCTGGCTCCTGCCATTGGATCAGCGATGTGCACTGGCCACAGCACTCCGGCCGCAGTGGCCATTGAGGGGGTGAACCAACAGCAAAGGAAGACCTTTCTCTCTGTCTCTCTCTCTCTCTCACTGTCCACTCTGCCTGTCAAACATAAAAAAAAAAAATTAAAAGCAGAAAGAGGGTGAGAGTGAGAGAGAGGGAGAGAGAGAGAGAGAGAGGGAGAAAGAGTGAGAGAGAGAGCAAGCTAGCTTCCATCTGCTTTTTTTTTTTTTTTGCTTTTATTTAAAGAATATAAATTTCCAAAGTATAGCTTATGGATTCCCATGGCTCCCCCCCTCACAACTTCCCTCCCTCCCGCCACCCTCCCCTCTCCCGTTCATTGTTCATATGCCCCCAACAGCCACAGCTGGGCCAGACTGAAGCCAGGAGCTAGAAAATCCATCTTGGTGGTTATGGAAGTGGTGGTAGTTGTTGTTATTCTCCTTCTTTCTCCTGCTCCTTCTTTCTCCTTCTCCTCCTCCTCCTCCCCTTCCTCTTCCTCCTCCTCCTCCTCCTCTTTCTCCTCTTTCCCCCCTCCTCCTTCTCCTCCTATTTCTCCCCCTCATTCTTGTCCTTCTCCTCCTCTTTCTCTTCCTCTTCCTCTTTCTCCTCCACCTCCTCCCTAATTTCTTCTTCTCCTTGTCTCTCTGTCTCTTCTTAAGCTGGGTAAATATTTATAGACACTGAATAGAAATAGAGTTAAAAATATGCATTTTTGAGTTGAAAAATAATATTTCTGGTATTTCAGATTAGGAAAGCTTTTTCCTAGTAAAAATCACAAATCATAAATATTGTTAAATTTTTTTTAAGAGTCTGTTGCGTGACTTATCACTTTATCTTTGTTAATATGACAAAATATGTAACATATTCTTTTTAACATTAAAATTGCACATTATTTTATTGTTTTATATCAAATTTTTCTCTGCATTTTTTCATATTTAACTAATTCTCTTGGTTATGTTTTACTCTTATTTCTCAGAATTTCCTTCAAGAGACATTTTCTCTTCCTGAAGTACATACTTTACACATTCTGTAAAGACAATCTTTCATGAAAAACACTGTCCATTCTTTCTTGTTTGAAAAATGAAATGACATTTATGGTTCATTCTTGCATGGTAATTTGCCTATATAAAGGCTTCTATAGTAATTACACTCCATCCATTTAAAATACAATTTCACTTACTTTTGACTTCATTGTTTCTTTTTAAATTAGTTGTTAGCCTGGTGTTTTTGTGTATTTATAGCAAGTCTTCTTTCTAGGTGGTTTAGATCTTCTCGATCTTTAGTGTTCCGATTTTTATTAGTATACGTGCATTTAGAATCTGCTGTCTGTATCAAGAATTCCATCAGCTTGTGATCTAGTTGAATATTGCCTCAGCACTTGCTTTCCCATTCATTCCTCTTCTCCAACTATGATTAAACATGGTAGTCCCTTTCATTCTATTCACTGTATTTCTTGACCTCATTTTATATGTTCCATTTCCTAATCTGTACTTTTTCATGATATGTTGGTTGTTCATCACTAGAGAGTATATGATGATTTACGTACTATTATGAAAAACAAAATATTCAAGGCATATACCTTAACCATGCATGTATCACCCGATTGATTTTTCCAGATAAGCAGTTTGCTACTGTCTCTTTTCCATGGGAAACAAAGTTGTATCCACAAATTGTCTGTATAGAACATCAAGGAAATTACCTGAAATACAGAATTTGAGTCTATAAAATAAGAGAGCCTGAAGTGAAATCCAATATAGAATGAGGTAACTTCAAACAGTTCATGAAAAAATGGAATTACAAGATAAAAATAGAAAATATTAACTGTTTATCAGTGTAAACACCATTAAAGTCTTCCTTCCAAGTGCTAACCTAGCCCCACCCTGCTTAGTTTCTGAGATTGGATGAGATCCAGTGTGTTTAGGGTAATACCAGCTGCTTAGTTCATCTCTAAGATATTGAGGAACTAGGAATTTAACCTTAACATTAAATGATGATCAATGGGTGTCCTTTAAAGATTTTCTAGATTTAAAAAAAAAAAAACAAAAATCAGAGAGACATTGATTACTTTTGCTTAAAATTTCTATTACAACTCTGCTGTTACCTGCAGATGCTCTGGACACAACTCTTTTGGTACCCATGGAGAAGAAAGCTTGGTTCAATTTAATTTAACAGTAGGAACTGTGTAGAATGAACCCAGAGATATGTCTATGGTTTTGCTTTTATTTCTTCTGTTAATTGTTGAACCTTTCAAATAGGGTATAAGCAAGATTAATAATTTTTTTTCCTTACAAGTTGATATGGGTGGTATGCCTCTGCAGGCTCCATTTTCTACATTGTTTCATTCCTTCTTAAAATGTGTTATCCATATGCAAACTGCTATTTGGGACATTGTCCTCATAAACTTCTTGAAAAGCACCAGTGATTTTGCTATTTTTCCACACAAGCATCATCATAAACTTGATGTTTGTTCTTCCTTCAACTTTAACAGAATTCACATAAATGCTGACAGGGTGCTTTTCAAACTGATGCCTTATCCTTCTTAGCTTCTCGAACTATAACCTGTTCAGATGTATTACAACAAGGTAGTATGAGTTTATTTTGGAATAAGATATATTGAAATCCATGCATAATAAAGAAACAGGTAGATAAATAAAATCAACAAACTTAAGGGCAACTAGATTCCCATGTTTTATGTCTGACCAATCCTTTGCTTACATTCTAGATGACATTATCACTATTATAGAAAGAGATGACAGTGAACCAGTAGACGGAAGACTTTCTCTCTCTCTCTCTCTCTCTCTCTCTCTCTCTGCTTCTGTCTATCTGTAATTCTGCCTTTCAAATAAATAAATAAATCTTTTTTAAAAGGAAATGTATTTAATATAAAAGTGATAAATAACTACTCTAAGAAAAAGTGGACAGTAATCAGTAAACTGCCACTGATCTTGAATCTGCCATAAACTGGTTAGATCTTTTCTGGTTCTTAACTTCTTCTGTAAAATGACATGATTGTCTGTAAATGTATGTGATTTTGTTAGATAATTAGTGTAACTTCCACACTTATCAATCTATTATTTCATGAAAATTATGCAATTAGGATAGAATTTATTGGGACAGAAGGGAACATGTTCTCAAAGAAGCAGAGTGAGATAGGACAGGTCAATGACTGGTGCTGAATTTTCTCACTAGAGCAAGAGAGGCTCAGGCTGCTGATGTTACCAGGGAATGGAACTGAGTGGTTGTATGTTGTGCCTTCACTGTATAAGTCTAAGTAAAACATTTAAATGTGAGATCTTTAATTAGTTCCTTTGTTTCTTTCTTTTTTTTTCTTTTTTTTTTTTTGGACAGGCAGAGTGGACAGTGAGAGAGAGAGACAGGGAAAAAGGTCTTCCTTTTCCTTTGGTTCACCCCCTCAATGGCTGCTACGGCTGGCACACCTTGCTAATCTGAAGCTAGGAGCCAGGTGCTTCCTCCTGGTCTCCCATGCGGGTGCAGGGCCCAAGGACTTGGGCCATCCTCCACTGCACTCCCGAGCCTCAGCAGAGAGCTGGACAGGAAGAGGGACAACCGGGACAGAATCCAGCGCCACAACGGGGACTAGAACCCGGTGTGCCGGCGCCTCAGGCGGAGGATTAGCCTATTGAGCCGCAGCGCTGGCCTGTTCCTTTGTTTCTTAAAAGACCAAGAGATGACAGAGGTGTATCAGAGATGGTCAACTGAGATAGTCATTTACTCACAGAATTGTAGTGTTGAGACTTGGGGATGCTGAGCTTATTTTATGTCTACAGCATGAAGAGGTAAAATATCTTTCAGAGTAATATCTAGGCAGAGTAAAAGTGGAAGATTGAATTGGTTACCATGTAAAATTCCATCAGTAGGGTATTCCAATTAAAAAAGCAATGCTAATTTCTAGGGGTAGGGTAAATCTCAGGAGTTAATACGCAATTTATCATTCATACAAATTTTATCTCAACAAATCAATGATGAATTATGATAATTCTGTAGATCTACAAAATCTGAGTTCTGTGCTGCCAATACATTATTTTAAAATAACTGAACAATATTTATTTACTAAAATATGTTTATTTATTTGAAGGGCAGAGTTACGGGGGGGGGATTCTATCCGCTGGTTTACTCCACAAATAGCCGCAGTAGCAGGAGCTGGGCTGATCTGAAGCCAGGAGCCAGCAGCTTCCTCTGGTCTCCCACATGAATGCAGGGGCCCAAGCACTTAGGCCATTTTCCACTGCCTTCCCAGGCCATCATCAAGGAGGTGGATCAGAAGTGGAGCATCCTCCATCTGAAACTGGTGCACATACGGTATACCAGTGCCGCAGGTGGTGGCTTTATCAGCTATGCCAGGGCGCTGGTCTCGAGGAAAAATATTTCGAATCTACCTGTCTTTCTAGTTGAGTACCCTATCTCAGGAACAGATATACAGGTTTTCTTTCCAGCAATGGTAAAATACTTACCCCTTACCTTCCCCATTCCAATAGCTTCCAGTGTATAAATTGTTATAGGCAGAGTATGTCACGTAGCTTCCCATACTTGTTTAGTATGCTGAAAAAGCAAGCTGCAGGTATTAGTAGAGTAAAATTATTGATGACAATAAGTTTGGAGGAAAAAAAAGCAACAAATCTTGCATGCCTAAACCATTCCATGCCCTGCCACAGACAAAAAAGATGATTTTTATAAAAGGAGCTGTCACTTAGTCACCATCCAGTGCACAAAGTCTTGCTTTGTCCATTTTCAGTTCTGCGCCAATGAAACTCTCCAAGCTGAATCTCCCTACAAAGAACCCTGGTATCCATGTCCAAAAATCTATTTCTACTCTGTTTCTGTGATCACATTGTACAGCTGCTAATATTGACAACTTCTCAGAATGAAGAGAGAACACTGTTTTTCCATTTATGAAATGGGAAACATACTTTCTCTCACTACTTTGAAAAGATCTTGTTAAGGAAAAGTATGAATACTCAGAAAACCGTTTGATTTGTAAGTGTCTTATTTTTTTCTTAGATGCAGTCTACAAGTTTACTGTTATTGCATAGAGGAATATTTTACCAATAATTTTAAAATTATAAACATTATTCTTCTTTCTTGTGTGGGTAATAAAAATGGACTGACCTTTTGCATTTTTGTGAACTGTAATTTGATGTTTATAGGAAATGGAGTTGTAAGTGCTATGATTCAGAAATTATAATATAAGAGTGAATCTTTCCCCTAACTAAAAAGTACCCTGATTCCTCTATGGAGAACAAGACAAAGGGCTTTTTACAAGTGGACTTCCATTATGGTGAAAAAAAACTAAATCCAAAGGATGATTTCACCTACTAGTAGTGCTCATTCGCGTTGCAGAGAAACTTTGATTCTTGAGATTTCGGGGGTGGGGAAAACGGTTCACGAATCCTAATGATCTAAGAGAAAACAAATGTGCAATTCTATAACCACAGAATGAGTTAAACTTTGTCTATGTCATGAAAAGTTCTAAACAAAAAGTGAGAAAACACATTTAATCATCCAGATATTTTATATGTCAAAATATGTGTGGAAATTAGAAATATGTTCCTAATTTGATTTTTCTCTTTATATCCAGGGCTATCTTTTAGAATTTTCTGCCATGATGAAAACGTTCCATCTGTGCTTTCTGACATGGCAATTGCTTGCTAAATGTGATGATGCAGTACTTGAAATGTGGCCACTGCACCTGAGAAATTGAATGTTTGGTTTTATTATTTGATATACTGTTTTATTTTATTTTATTGTGATAAGAACACTTAACATGAGATCCACTGTCCTAAAAATGTTCAAGGATACAAAGCACTCTTGCTAACTATAGGCACAATGCTCTTCAGTAGAACTCTAGAACTTATTCATCTCAAATAACTGAAACTTTATACCCTTGACTTGCTACTTCTCATTTCACCCTCCTTCCAGCTTCTGGCTACCAGCATCTTTCTCTCTGCTTTCATGGGTTTGTCTATTTTAGATAGATCATATATATGGATTCATGCAGAGTTTGTCCTTTCGTGGCAGGCCTAATTCACTTAGGATTATTCAAGATTCATCCATGTCATCACATATTCAGGAGCCCCTTCATTTTTAAGATTGTATTATATTGTATTATATAATACATTTTCTTTGTCCATTTATTTATTGATGAACATGTGCTTTGTTTTACTCTATTAGCATTTGGATGGTGAAGAAATGAACATGGGTGTGACAATAAAGTTCAGTGATCTTAATTGCAATTCTTTCACCAAATACACAGATATAAGATTGCTGAAAATAAGGTTGTTTTATTTTCAATTTTTTGAGAAATTTCCATGTTGTTTTCTCTAGCAACAATATCATTTTGAATTCCCATCAGCATTTTCAGGAATACTTTTCTTTTGTTTATTTTATAATGATCACCCTAACAGGTGTGAGATATCTCATTGTGGATTTTATTTTATTTACATATCCCTAATAATTAGCGGCATTCAACATCTTTGTAGAAACCTATTGGCTATTTGTATGTCTTCTTTGGATAATGGTCTGTTTAAGTATTTGACACATTTTAAACTGGTTATTGAGGACTTTTTGTTTGTTTGTTTTTGTTTTTGTTTTTTTTGACAGGCAGAGTGGACAGTGAGGGAGAGAGACAGAGAGAAAGGTCTTCCTTTGCCGTTGGTTCACGCCCTCAATGGCCGCTGCGGCCAGCGTGCTGTGGCCAGTGCACCATGCTGATCTGAAGCCAGGAGCCAGGTGCTTCTCCTGGTCTCCCATGTGGGTGCAGGGCCCAAGCACTTGGGCCATCCTCCACTGCCCTCCCGGGCCACAGCAGAGAGCTGGACTGGAAGAGGAGCAACCGGCACCCTGACCAGGATTAGAACCCAGGCGGAGGATTAGCCTAGTGAGCCGCAGCGCCACCGATATTGAGGACTTTCAAAAACCACTTTTTAAATTTATTTGAAAGAAAGCACTGTGACAGAGATATGGAGAGTCAGGGAGAGAGAGACAAAGAGATTGAGGGGCAAAGAAACAGAGATGGAGAGATGGAGAGATGGAGAGAGAGAGATATCTTTTATACTCTGCTTCACTCTCCAAATGCCCACAACAGATTGGGATGAGCTAGTCCAAAGCTGGAGGCCAGATTTGCCATGTAGGAGGCAGGAAGCCACAGGCTCAGACTATCATGTGCTGTCTCTGAAGCACATCAGCAGGAAGCTGGATCAGAAGTGGACAAGCCAAGGCTCAATTGCCGGTGTCCCAAGAAGGGGCATAACCTGCTATGCCATAATGTCTGTCCCCAGTTACTAGAGATTTTTGTTTGTTTTGTCTGCTTTTTGCTACTGAGATGTATGAGTTTCTGATGTATTGGAATTAATCCACTATCAGTTATGTGACTTGCAAATACTTTCTTCCATTCCATAGGTTGTCTTTCCAACCTCTTCTTTCATTTGCTATATGGACCTATTTTAATTTCAGGGGCTCCTACTTGTCTATTTTTGCTTTTGTTTTCTTTGTTGTTGGTATCATCCATGAAAGCATCACCAAGACAAAGATCACCTTTTTTCATATGTTGTCCTTTAGAATTTTCAGTTTCAATTCTTAGATTTGTCCTTAATCTGTTTAGAGTTGATATTTGTGTTTATTATAAGGTTAGGGTATTTGTTTTTTATTCTGTAGGTATATATTCAGTTTCTCAAAAAATCTGTGGATGAGATAATCATTTCTATATTTTATGTTTTTGACACCCTTGTAAAAATCAGGTGACCACATATGCCTAGATTGATTTACTTTTAAATAGCTTTACGTCATCAAGTGGCAACAATACTGCACAGCGCAGAGCTAGATGCTTCCTTTTAGCTTTTCACAGAACCTCAAATGAGCAAGGTAAATAATCTCACCAAATGACTGATTAACCAATTATTGTTTTTCCCATGATCTTTTGAATTTCAAATTTAAGAAATAAACTATTATTAGGATGAACCCTTCTCTGATAGTTCCACCCACTAACTGAAGTATGAGAAGCTAATCTCTTTGAAAGCTGCTTTATTCTCATAAAATTATCATTTTTATTATTTTTGGTGTAAAATTACTACCATTGCCATTAATAAAAATAAAATAAAAGCTGGCAAAAGCCTCTGTCATCATGCACATAATTTTATGCAATACGCAGTGAGAAAAACCTCCATGACTCCACAGACATGAGACACTAAAACTAGCTGATCCCCACATCAGATGCCTTTCAAAGTAAGAATATGGAATGCAATTCATCACAGTTATCCCAGGTCACCATGTGTTCCTCTGTGTCATTTCACAAGGGAACACGACATGACACGGTGTAATTAAAGGGATGCAATGTGGTGGCTCCCATTAGAAGGAAAGGACGTATTTTCCAGATCACCTCATAGGTCTTCTCTCCAGCTGCCACAGAGTGGTTCAGAAGCTTTCACAATGAAAGCTGGCCAATCTCGTGTGTTCAAATGCACAAAGTCTCTCCATTTCTGCCCATTTCTATTAAAAGCCAAGTCAACCACTGTCAGAGAATGTTACAGATCTCCTCCCTCAAGCTGTGATCTTGTCAGATCTCATAAGCCAAATAAGGTTGGGGTGGATGTGCACTTGGGTAAGAGATCTATTAGGAGCAAAGGAAGGTATTCTGTGTTGAGATCAGGAAGTCATTCCACCTACCCATTCCAAATGAGATCATTTTTGGCTAGTTCTTTCTTGTCTCAGTATCCTGGTCTGTGAGCCTAGACTGGAAACGTGTTTCACAAATTGCACTCTTCTTTCCAAAGTTGAGGAGAGTCTTGTCTTGCTTTTCTGGCTCTGTTCCAGCTCAGCTAATTGCTTCCTCTTGCTTTAAATTCCCCCTGCAGAGTCTATTGAAGGCTGTCTTCTTCATTTATGACTCTAAACTATTGTGCCATGTTGCTGTGTGCTGGCAAGCAGCTGTTGCTCTCCATTCCAGCTGTGGTAGAATTTTTGTAGTGGCCAGAGTAAATTGTATACTTGCCATATTCAATTGAATAGAGAGAAGTCATAAAGTTCTGGAGCTTGGCCCAATAACGCATGCCATTTTAGTGAAAAATTATTCTATATAATCATATAGATGCAAATGTATATATACACCCACAGTCTAGACTTGTTAACTCACTACCATCTGCTGAGACAAATTCTCAAAAGAAATCCAGGGTGGTGAGGAAAAACGTGGGATGGAAATTATGAAATTGGAAAGTCTGGTTTCCATGATATTTATTTTTATTTTTATTTTTATCTTTAGGCTTATCAAGACGTCTTTAATTTCAGTCAGAGAAAAAAAGTCTTATTCCAGTTCACAGAATTTTATTTAAACATTATTCATGTATCTTGATTTTAAAAAAAGTGACACTATCTTAACACCCATGAAAATATCTTGTATCATGCCAAAGGCTATAGGGCATAAATTGCTTGAGTTGACAGTACGACAATTGCTTGAAATGTTTCTGCTTTGGTCAAACACCTCCCTTATCCTCTTTCCTATTCTCTATTGTCCCTTTTCTCATAGCAATAATCAAATGTCTTGAGTCATTGGAGTTTTCTACTCTGATATCCCTCATCCTGGTCTGTATTTCCCTACTCCTCACACAATGTCATACCCCTAGCCAATTTGTTTGGTTATACATATAGTTTCCCTATTGTAAAATATCAATTTTCTCAATAAGCAATCTACTTTAGTTTAAAAGGATACAACTTGCTTAAAATATTTTCCACCAAAATAAGCATCACTATGCTTATCTGTTTTTAATTCATCAAGTCCAGAACAGCCAGGAAAGGGTTTGTGAACCCATACTGGAGTTATTCCATCATCCTCTCCTCTGCTTCACATTTGACCCCTATGAAACTCAGCCTCCGTCAAACAGAAATTTAGGTGTGGGATGTTCATTGTGGTTACATCCCAGAAACTTTAGACGTGGGGTTCCATATCCTTGGACTTTTGGTCTTGGGTTCCATCTGTTAATGCAAAGCTTGATTGACTCAGGAGACAGTCCTCATATCAAAACAGTTTCTCACTATAGAAACCTATCATCAACAATAGCCACATGATCAGGGCACATAAAAACCATGTCTGACAACTTCCTATTGGAATAAATTCATACAAAATTACCTTAAACTTCCCCATGCATTTTCATACTTATATTTGGAGAAGACATTTTGAAATAAAAGCCAAGAAATCTACTCTCTAATATAAAAATTGTATTTGTTTTTTGTGGCTTTGGTTGTCAGCAATTCTTTTAAATGACATCGAAAAAAATTGAAATCACTAGAGGTTATTTGATAAACATTTCTCAAATTGTGCAGGAATTTTGAGGCCACACACAATATGGAATCATCTGGGTGGGAATGCTGAGGAACCCTCAGAAATTGACTTTCAACACACTTGCTCATGTATTCAATTTCCTCTTAGAAATGGCTATGCAGGAAAACAGCTAATATTTATGGGGCATATTGTTGTTATGGTATATGTATATGATATATCACTTTACCTAGCCATAATTTTTTATAGTAAGTGTCATTTGTACATGGTTAAATTAAGGAGATTAAAAAAAAACATGCTCTTGGGCGTCCATGAGTTTGGACAGATCCTTTGAATTCTAGTCTTGGAATCTGATGTCTCTTTTTGCTTTTATGACATACCAGCTCTTGCTATTTCTCCAGCTCTGTAACCATCCTTTCTGTAAGGAATTCGGCACTGGCATGTGTTCACATTTATTTGACAATATCACTCAGAAATTAGAGAATCATAAAATTCCATGATTTAAACCCCTTGAAATGTCATCTGGTTTTTCACGTAGGCAAGATTTGCATGTTTTCTGTAGCCATGCATTTTGCATTATTAATAAATGAAGTTCTGTTAAACAGGCTAACTGACCAAGGTGCAGTAAAGAAAATTATGCTTTTGTGTATGTTAAAACTGAGATAGAAGTTTTCAAAATTATTTGCAGTATTTTTTATAGGAAGAGAGAATCATTAGGTATAAAAATTACAAATACTAAATAAGAAACAGTTCTGAGGTAGAGTTTCTGTTTTATAATATTAATGTGTGGTTATGAATAAGACTAAATTGGGCAAATGTTTGAACATTCTGATTTGCCTTGCCTTGATATCAGGTAGACATGCTGTTATGACTTCACTAACACTCAGTTAAACCAGAAAGGAAATATGTAACTCAAACTCCATTATTGTGGTAGACACACTGGTTAGCTTTGTCTATTCTGCTTTTCTTCTACATTTGCATGTCCACTTTTTGAGTGAGTATGAGATTCTTTCACCATTACTCTGAGGGCAGGGTCTTCTTAGTGGCTTCACAATGACACTGCTTTATTTCCTAAACTAGCCCACAGACCCCAATATCCACTTGTACCTTCTTGCTGTCAATGCTGCTAATCCTCTATGTCCTCACTTTGGATTTTTGTCTCAAATCACCTGTGCAGACTTCTCTCTTACTTTAGAAATACTATTTAGACGTATATAGATAATTAATCTCATACTTTTCTGATTTGTGATTTTCTTTTTAGCATATTCTTACAATCACAACATCTATCTGATGTCAGTCTGAATGCTTATTACCATGGTAAACATTATCATCATGGAAAACATGGTACTCAGTAGATTGTTTCCAAATAAAAGCTACACATTTTATTACATACCTGTTATCTCTTATTAAAACCCAAAAGAATTCCTAAAGTTGGGGCACTCATTTGAGTAGAATAGAGGTTTTAAATACAAAACTTGTCTTGGTCAATGTGAGTGTATCCTATATTTAGTGAAATCTTAAAAAGCCTTGCCTGATCTTTCAATGCCTTGGTGAGTATCTAACCAATAACTGCCCCAGCTGTTGAGAGAAATGACTCCCCAGGATCTGAGTGGTATATTTCTTCCTGGATCAGGATGTCTATTTAATCACTTTCCAACAGCCTCCTCTATTCACATGTCCACTTGATCTACATTAATTATTTTAACTGGCATCCTTGTTAAGTGAAATTGTTTTTCCTAGCCAGACTATAAATAGCCTCTACCTTATTCATCATTTATCTCTTTGGAGATCACACTGGCTGCATTTATAAAAAAAAAAGCCATGAGTTGGCCAAGACACAGGAAGCAGCCCTCTCCAGGGTAAAGGAATTTCACAGTTACTGGAGAGACACAGCTTATTTTTTCTTGACAACACACCCAGGACAGGACATTGGCTTTCTTTTAAGTGTGAAAGATTGCTTTTGGTAGTGTGCTTTTTTTTCTGCTGTCCAAGGAGTACACAAAGGCAAAATACCAGTAAAAAGAAGAAAACATCAAGAATAACCAAAATTAATATAGCCACATCCTCTGTCACATCTTCTATTCCATGCACTCACTTACACACAAAGAGTAATTCAATGTTTAACTTTGTTTTAACAAAAAATAAAAGAGAATAAGTTTACTGGGATTATGTATGGGGGGTAAGAGTTATTTAATTTCTCAATTATCTATTGTCCAATGCTGGGTAGGGGACAAACAGGGGCAAAAGAGATGAAGTTCATTGCAAAATAAGCCCAGGAGATTCTACCTCACATTATTGTTCTTTCTGCTGAAATATTAAGGCTCTTCATGTCACTCAGGACTCAATTACACAATGGTTACAAATAGCCCCGTGATGATAGTGGCTTCAAACAGCAAAACTTCATTTCTTGTTCATGCTATGTCTCTATTAGTGGTCAGCAGGACTTTTTGTTCTATACTAGCCACAATCAGATACCAGTGGAGGCTGCATTATTTGGGACATTGCTAATCACCTGCTAGGGTACAGACAGATAGCACATTGCTTACCAATTTCAAAGACTTTTGCCTGGAAGTTACATCTAACTTACACAATGTTTGATTAGCAGAATAGGATACCAGGTATCACCTAGATTCAGATAGGAAAATGCAGTTTTGCAGACTTCCTGTAGGAGGAGGAATAATTATAGACATACTGATTAAACAGTGTGAAAGACTTTTGTGAATCATCATCCTGGTCTTAAATATCCATTTGCAGTTTTCTTCCTGCATGTCTTCCTTCCACTGGAGATATCGTTCTTAAATCTATTCTGGTTCAATTCAAAGTCCAGGATCTTTTGCAGATGCAGTTAAGTCTTTATATTGGGTTTGGATATAACTACCTTGACCCAGACACCTATGAATAATAATAATAATGAAAAGTCACATTGAATGAGATCATATTGACTATTCAGAGGCTAACCACCAAAATGTCAATGAGGTTGTCACTTTCCCTTGTTAAAACAATTCTCATGTCGAGCTAGATTTCACTAATCTTAATTAACAATTAAAATTCCATAGGCCAATTAGCAGTCTATTTGGCTATGTGGCAATTAGCTGTTGTGACCATTGGTGAGATGCATTAAACTAAAGAAAGGGAAAAAAAAACACTTTATTTTGACAAAAAAGCTTTTTGCAGACAAACCCTGCATAAGCTTCTTGTTTTTTATCTGAGTATTTTTTGTGTTTTTAAAATAGTTTTATGTTTTAATTTGTCTTTTGTATACACTGACCTACAATGTGGGGGTGAAGGGTTGAAGGATAGGGAAGATAGATGAAAAACTGACATTTTTATTCTTACTCAAATTTATGCTGTGAATTTTGAAAAAAAAAATCATAGTTAGCAGCTGAATTACTAGTTGTGACCATTCTTCAGACTTCAGGGGATTCTTACTTCTCCCTGATTTTCTCCACACTTTTAGTCTCAGAGTTTGTTCTTCACACCTTTTCAAATCTCTCCTATTTATTGAAAAGTAAGGGGCTGGCACTGTAGCACAGTAGGTTAATCCTCTGCCTGCGGTGCTAGCATCCCTTATGGGCTCCAGTTCTAGTCCCGGCTGCTCATCTTCCCATCCAGCTCTCTGCTATGGCCTGGGAAAGCAGTAGAAGATAGCCCAAATCCTTGGACCCCTGCACCTGCATGGGAGACCTGGAAGAAGCTCCTGGCTCCTGGCTTCTGATTGGTACAGCTCCGGCCATTGGGGCCATTTGGGGAGTGAACCAGCAGATGGAAGATCTTTCTCTCTGTCTATCCTTCTCACTGTCTGTAACTCTACCTTTCAAATAAATAAAATCTTTAAAAAAGAAAAAAGAAAAAAAAGTAAAATTTAAAAGTAAAACAGATCCTAGAGTATTTCAATTCATGTAGCATCAGACTATTGTTTATTTTGAAAAAATGAAAATTTTGGTATTAGTCAAAATTCTCTCAGTAGCAAGCAACTGACTCTTTACTCAAATTAGTTTATATTTTAAAAAGGTACATATGAGCTCTTAATCTGTATCAAATTAGCCTCCTCCACATTCAGAAACTTACAATACTGATAATTTATTTTTTATACAAGAATATATATGTCATCAGGTCTCAGTTGAACTCAACTTTAAGCTGAAAGTGTAGCTGAATCTGATTTCTTACTTTGGGTCAGGCTTATGTCTGTTCTATGTATATAAATTATAAAGTCCAGGCTGAAAGAGTAAGTAGCACATTTTACGGTGATCGAAGAAGCTCTAGAGGACAAATCTAATGGTGCAAATACCTTTTAAGGCACTGTTTACATCACATTTGTTAACATTCCAATGACAACACAAGTTGTTGGGATGAACTCAATATTAGAGGCAAAGTAAACCTTTCTCCCGTGAAGAGAGTATTTAGGAAGAAAGTTTATTTTTGAACAGCAATCTGATCTTTCACAAGGGTCATTATATTGCTTCATGTATCATGGCAGTCCCCGGACGGTAAATTAGAGTTTGTGCACAGCAAGACCCAGGTCAAATCAATGCCTTTCTCCTGCTGTCTGTCCACACCTGAGCTCTGCTCCTTCAGTGTGATGATTCTTTGGAAAATTCTATCATAATGAAGAACACAACTCCTAATAGTCTGAGAATTACTTATTTTGTGTAAGATTATCCAAATGGAAAAGAGAATTTTCCTCCCTGAGAAGTCATATGTATACATCAGAGGGGATTCTGATGGATTTAGCTGAGAGTCAATGTCGAACTCACATTGATGGCTGAAGTCAGAAGAATAATGCATGTGATTATCAGACCTCGATTAACCCATGTGTTGAGAGAATCAGCTATAACATTTGACAGTTTTGTTAGAATCATGTAGATTTGAGGTGAGATGGCAAAATGGGTTATTGTTATAAATGCAAGAAATGATTGATTATGAGAAGTGGAAATAACACATATATAGTACAGTAAAAGTATATAATTAATATGCTTATATCTTACACAAAAGCACATAATTCTATAAAAATGCACAGATGCAGAATGGAAATTAGTGAAATTTACACTTTTGCAAACATTCAGGTTGAGTTTTCAGAAAGGGAGCTCATTCTCTGGGTTGCAGAACTCAGAATTGACCTTTTCTTTAAAACTCACATGAGAAGTTATTGTTTATACTTTTCCTTTATATATTTACAGTAAATAATATCTATATATCAGTTAAAATATTTATAATGAGCATCTGATAAAATTATTGAGTTGCCAGGGAACTCAAACAGTATGTGATGTAGTACCTTTATTTAAAGAGAAGGAAAGACAGGTATCAAGATAAAAATTGATTTTTGCAAAGTTATAGCTAGAAACTGACATGTCTGTTGTAGCCACACCATACTATGCAAATTAAAATAAACAAGCAAAATCACAATAATCACAGTAATTTTAGATTAAATTTTAACAGACTTTTTTGCTAATAGATCAAGGTAACAGAATGATGGCATTCTCTCTCTCTCTCTCTCTCTCTCTCTCTCTAATTTATAGAAGCGGCTTCTGTGGTTTGAATGTGTATCTCAAAGTTCATATGTTGAAAAGTTAATCTCCAATGCAAATAATGTTAAGAGGTAGAATATTTAAATGTGACTAGGACAAGAGGATTCTGTCCTCATGAAAGAATTAATGTATTTATTGTAAGAGATGGTTTATTATAAAAGTGATTTATGTCCTCCCCTTGCTCTATCTCTCATCCTCTCTCATTCTTTCACCCTTCCACCATAGAAGCAGAGCGACAAGAACTCAATCTAGGTATTGGACTTCCCAGCCTCAAAAGTTGTAAGAAATAAATTCCTATTTATAAAGTTTCCAAACGAACCATTGTTATAGCAATACAAAATGAAATAAAACTGGCACCAAAAAGTGGGCCGTTACTCTAACATATTTCTGAAAATGTGGAAGCTGCTTTGGAACTTGGTGGTGCATAGGGACTAGAAAAATGTAGGGGAGTTTTGCCTAGAAAAAGTCTTTATCACCATACAGGAATCATTAAGGAGAATTCTCAATAAAGGACTCAAAAGAAGACAAAAAACACAGGGAAAATCTAGAACTGAATATAACTGACCTAGGTGGTCATTTCAGGACATTGACAGAAATATGAACAGCAAAATCCATTCAAATGAGGTCTTGGATGGAGCCTAGAAACAAGATATTAGAATCTAGAGGAAAGATCATTTTTGCCAATTTGCAAAGTTCTTGGTAGAATTTTTTCCTATGTCCTGGGGCTTTGTGGAAGGCAGAACTTAAGAGCATTGAAATAAGATATCCAATAGAAGAAATATCAAAGCAGCAAGGTATCCAAGGTGTTGCATGGAATCTTACTATTTGTAGTAAAATGAGAAAAGAGAGAAAATATTTAAGGTGGATTAAAAGGAAAGCTTAACAGAAAGACTTGGAAAGTTCTCAGCCTGGTCATGTACATAGTAAAAAAGCATATTTAAGAGATAATTCTCAGACATCTGGGAGTGAACCAGCAGATGTAGGAACTCTCTTTCTCTCTCTCTCTTTCTCTCTCTCTCTCATTTTGCTTCTCCTTCTATCTGTATGTACACTGACTTTCAAATAAATACATAAATTTTTAAAAATTAGATAGAAAATATTAACACCAATTGATCATTTGATAACTACACTATTATAGACAAAAGGAGGCCATGATTTACTTACCAAGACAATGTGAAAATGCCCTCCATGGCTTTTCAGACATCTTCACGTTTTCCCTTTCCATCACAGGCTCATAGTTTTAGAAGGCAGCATGACCTGGTACATAGGCCTCTGTTCAATGCCATCTTAGGACTCTGATTCTTGCATTCCAGTGCAATGCTACTCAATACCCTAGATGTGCCTCGGGCCACCACTCTAGAGGATCCAAAAAGTCTTGTGGTGTTCACATGGTGTTGATTTGCAAAGCCACAAAATGCATGAGCTGTGCATCCATAGTGGTCTCCATCTAGCTTTTGAAGGATGTCACAGACATTCTGGCATTCGGAGAAGAGGCTTGCCTCAAGAGTAGACCTACTTCAGAGAGCCCTCACTACAGAATCACCCAGCAGAATTATGGGAGTGAGGTTATTGCAGAGAATATCCTCTAGGCAATGTCAGTGGAGCTGTGGAAGTATGGCAGGCCATGAGATCCCAGATCTATAGTGCCTTGGA
The DNA here is from genome assembly GCA_949820135.1 of Sylvilagus floridanus. Lineage (NCBI taxonomy): Eukaryota > Metazoa > Chordata > Mammalia > Lagomorpha > Leporidae > Sylvilagus > Sylvilagus floridanus. The sequence goes on along the minus strand of OX463226.1, from coordinate 89,209,445 downwards.
AAGCTGTAGGCCCAAGACTCCCACCTGTAAGAATGAACTGATCCAAACAAAGCCATAGAGGCAAAGTTGACTGATGTTTTGTGAGCCAACTCACAAAACTGCTTTCCCAGGCTATGGCAGAGAGCTGGATTGGAAGAGGAGCAACCGGGACTCAAGCTGGTGCCCATATGGTATGCCAGCACTGTAGGCGATGGGTTTATCCACTATGCCACAGTACTGGCCCCACAGTTACCTCTTTTTTCTACCTATTTCTCCATTTGGAATGGGAATGTCTATTCTCTGTCAGTCTAACCATTGCATATTCCTTGTTAAGATTTATTTATTTAACTGAATAGGAGAGAGAGAGAGAGAGAGAGAGAGAGAGAGAGAGAGAGAGAGAGAGAACAGAATGGGGACAGAAATAGAGCAGAAATAGAGGAAAGGAGAGGGGAGGATAGGAGAAGAGAGGGAGAGAAGCAAAGAAACAGGGAAGTCTTCCATTCACTGGTTCCCTCCCTAATTGGCCACCACAGCAAGGAGTAAGCCAGGTGGAAGCCACGAGTCAAGAACAGCATCTCTGTCTACCACGTGGGTGGTAGGAACTCAATTACTTGAGACATCATCTTCTGCTTCCCATATTCATCAAGAGGGATCTGCATGGAAAGCAGAGTAGCCAACACTAGAATCAGCACTCTAATATGGGATGTAGGGGTCCCCAGTGGTGACTGAACTGGCTTTTCCACAACACTGACCCAAACACTGTATTTTAGAAGCTTGCAATCCATTTATTTTTCAGGCCCCCAGCTTAGAAGGAATTTGCTTTGCTTTAGGATGAGGTTTGCCTTGAGTTTCACCTGCATCTGACTTAGATGAGACTTCAGACTTTTACATTGTTGCTGGAACAAGTTGAATTTTGAGGTCGATGAACCCATTTTCCTTATGAGAAGGATATGAATTTTGGGGGTGGGAGCGGAGGTAGCATGCTGTGATTTGAATGTATCCTGGAAAACCCATATCTTGAAAGTTGAACCTTCAGAGCAATAATCTTGAGAGAGGACACTTGTAAGAGGTAATTAGGCCATTAGCCTATAAATGTCATTATTGTGAGCTTATTTTTTATGAAAGTGAGTTTGGCATCTGTCTTGTGCGCGCTCTCTCTCTCTCTCTCTCATTTTCTCCCCTCAACCAGAGGATGACAGCATGACTGCTGCTGGCACCTGGTCTTTGGACTTCCAGCCTGCAGAACTGCAAGAAGGGCATTTACTTGAGGAGCAGCTCCGTTTGTGGAGTTCTGTTATAGCAACATCACATGGAATAGCACACAAGCAATCCCTTTCTTTTTAATGATTTATTTAATTACTTGAAAGGTGGAGTTACAGAGAGATAGAAGGTGAAAAGAGAGAGATATCTTCTACCCATTGGTTCTCTCTCCAAACGGTCATGTTAGAGAAGGCTAGACCCAAAACCAGGAGCCAGGAGCCTCATCAAGGACTCCCATGTATAAGCAGTGGCTCAAGCAGTTGGGCCACCCTCCACTGCTCTCCCAGGCACATTACTTAGGGGCATATGGGAAATGGAGCAGCTGGGACTTGAATCCATAGGGGATTTTGTTGCCACAGACAGCAGCCGGGCCCTGATGCAATCCCTTTCTAGACTATATTCTAGTTCGCAGCTATGACATTTAGACATCCAAACTTTCCACAAATCAGAGATTGACAAAGATGCTGAAATGCATATCCTTCTGCCCCATGCACAGAGTTATACATAGCCTTCTCATCTATCTAAATTCCCTTAGGCATATCTAAACAGAACCATGCATGTGTTGGGGGTTTGACAGAATTAACCTGAATCTTGAATTTTGTGATTTTATTCCTGTAGGATAATATGGGATGGAAGATAAATGGTAGATGTATAAAAGTTAGGAAAGAAGAATAATGAAATTTAGTCAAAGAAGTAGCGTATATATTTATAGTTGAGAAAATCACATTTGCAAGCATTACAGTGGTATCTGTTTCAACACCATATGTGTGGTATATGTAAGCCCACCTGACATCTTTTAGATAATAAGAGAGAAAACAAAGATTTTTAGTTTGATTAGAATGTTGTTAGCTGAATTGTGTTCTGTTCTTTCTCACTTTGGCCAGAGCCAATTTAAGCAGATCTTCATTTTCTTCTCATGCTCCATTTCCACCAAATGTCTTTTCAGTTCAGATAAAGCCTCTCTCAGCCAGACTTTACTTCTGTCTTGCACTGGCATAATTACAGGAAATTGCACTGTTTGCTCAATTTTTGCAAATTGAGCTAATGCAAAACTATGTAAATTATTTACCAAAAAGGAGCAAAATCAAACAAGTAAATGGGTCTGTGCTACACATTAAGGGAACAGAGTGACACAGCCAACTTCTTGGTTACAGAGCCAGCTTGATCAACTCAGCCTTGGGCTACACAGCGGGTCTGCCCTTGCATGGCTCTAGTGAGCATTAGAAGAGGTAGCCCTACCCTAACACTGCAAAACCCTTAATCAAATATTTAAGTCAGCTGGAAAATTTGAGGGAATCAATAATTTGCTCTGATTAAGACAGTTACTTACTATGTCTCTTCTTTCTTCCTCCCTTTTCCTTCCTAGACTTATCCTTCTATTCTTCTCTTTCTTCTCATTTCTTCCATTATTGTAAAGATCCATTCTGCATCCCAGAACAATGGTCAAGTAAGGGTGTAATTTTCAATTCCATGTTTGTTGTTGTTGTTGTTCTTTCCTGTCAGGCTGTTATAATTACACTAGAAGCATGATTAAGAAAGATACTTGTACTTTGGTAGACATTTGAAACTTTATTTCTGGTTGTGTGGTTAACACAAAATCGGGGAAGAGTGCTCATGGCAATGAGTATTCCATTCACACCTAACATCTAAACATACACTCTATGCTTCGGAGCATTTGCTATGTTTTTCGTGTCTTTTATTTTGGATTACTGCTAGTTTTTCTCTTCACTTAATTATTGTAAAAGGTAGAGCAGTGATCAAGAAATGAGGTTGAGATCTAAGATTGGAAACAGATGTTTTCACCTATCTCAAAGTCTTTGGCCATAGGTTTCACATTTGTGTTAATCCTGGGAAGAGACATTTATTTTTTATTTTAATACAATTTAATTCAATTTACTGTGTCTTTCGAATTCTTCTAAATGACCCATGAGAAGAATAGATAGATTTAAGTGAAAAAAGTCCAAGCCATATGTATATGTGTGGTAATCTGATAATGAATCTGTAGCCTAACAGTTCAGAAAACAAATGAGTTGGCATAAACTTGTGAATTCTATTCATTGAAGAAAGCCATAATCATCCTATAGTTATTCAACATGCCCTGTGCAAAGAATGCAGTGGTGAACAAGACAAACATGGTCAATTCCTGAGGCATCTATGGAAGAAAAGGGATATGAGTTGGATTTTGAACAATGGATGAGGTTGAAAAACTTAACTTGCAGTTTGTAGGTATTGCTGGTAGGGACAATAGTACAACAAAATATAGTAGAATGTGAAGTAGTTTTTTCAGAAATAAATGACAGAAAGATCTGGGGAAAACATGAATTACTTTGTATACATGGGTCACACAAACACATTTATATTCATACATGTATAATTATACATGTGCATTTATGTGAGTGCTTGCATGTATCATGTTTGGAATTTTATTTAAGAACTCAATTGACCTACTTAATTGACATGTTAGGAAAACTCATTGTGAAAAATCTCCACTTGATTTTAGTGTTTTTTTTTTTTTCTTCCGTGTCTGGTTGGCTATATTTTGTCCTATTGTCACAGTTTAAGCAGCATCAAGTTCCACCTGCCTTTTGACCTTCATGATCTGTATGCATATGAAGATGAAAATGATAATACCAAACCTAAGGTCCCTTGGGATTGTTTTTGTGCCAGAAATTGTTTTATTTCTTTCTCTTCTATTATATTTGTAGAAATCAAAATTTAGAGAAAAAGCTCTCAGACTACTCATCGCCTTATCTAAATACTTGGACCATCTAATACCAAACATTTTGGTATTAAACAAAAGACTGTCATGTATTATTTTCTCTCACAATTTTTGGGAGATGTAAGTGACTGGTATCAGTTAGACAGCTCTTATTCAGGGTGTTTCATTGAGTTGTTGTCAGACAGTGGCTGAAGTTAGGGTTGTCTCTAAGTCTTCCTCACTCAGATACATGCCATCTGCACTGGGAAGACACTGATGGCTGGTGGAGGAGAAACAGCTGGAGATCTTCAAAGGCCTCTCTTTGTATCTATATGGCCTTTCTAGCAAGGCAGATTCATTCTTCTTTTTTTAAGTTTAATTTATTTATTTTAAATTCAAATTTACAGAAAGAGAGAGTGAGATCTTCCATTTGTGGTTGATGGCTGAAAAGGCCAGAATTGGGCCAATCCAAAGCAAGGAGCCAGGAACTTCTTCTCAGTCTCCCATGCAGGTGAAGGGGCCCACGCACTCGGGCCATGGTCTGCTGCTTTCCCAGGCCATATGTAGGGAGCTGGATTCGAAGTGGAGCACTTGGGAATCTAACTGGTGCCGTGATGCCGGCACCATGGATGGTGGCTTAACCCTGTGCCACAGAAGCTGCCCCATTACCTTCCAATACTTGTAATGTGAAAGATGAACTATAGAAAGCACTCAACTATACTGCACCATGTCTGGTGCAGACTGATCACATAATCTGCTATCTAAATAAGACACTTTGAAAGATCGAAGATTGCTGTTAATAACAGCAGATATTAACTATTCTAGGTATCCAGGCATATGGTTCAGCCTTCTTAAGTGGCACTGTAGACTCTACTCTCCATTCTGGGTGCTAAAACAGCTGCACAACTGTAGAAGCACATTCCCAGTATCCAGCTACTCCTTAGCCTTTGGACCACCACATATTTGTTCCTTTCATTGTGACTTTGTATTTTCTCACCGCTACAGCATTCTCCTTCCTGTCAGGAAGCTTAACAAGTTCTTCAAGTAAGGAATCTCTATTCTATCCTATGTTACAATTATCTATATGCATACTTTAAAAAAAATTTTGACAGGCAGAGTTAGACAGTGAGAGGGAGAGACAGAGAGAAAGGTCTTCCTTCCATTGGTTCACCCCCTAAAATGGCCGCTACGGCTGGCGTGCTGTGCAGATCTGAAGCCAGGAGCCAGGTGCTTCCTCCTGGTCTCCCATGTGGGTGCAGGGCCCAAGCACTTGGGCCATCCTCCACTACCTTCCCGGGCTACAGCAGAGAGTTGGACTGGAAGAGGAGTGACTGGGACAGAATCTGGCGCCCCGACCAGGGCTGGAACCTGGGATGCCGGTGCCGCAGGCGGAGGATTAGCTTTGTGAGCTGCAGTGCCAGGCTATATGCATATTTCTACTTAATTTGTACTATGAAATACATTGAATTAATGCTTTATTGTATTTGAATTTTGATAAACATCAAGTTGTATCATATCCAAACTGCAGACTTTATTAAGAGTCTTCACAAAGCTCTTGGAAATTATGGGAAAAACTGAATAAAAATTTTTTTTGCCTTTTTTTATATATAAAGCTTTTATTTAAAGAATATAAATTTCCAAAGTACATCTTATGGATTACAATGGCTTCACCCCAAAACTTCCCTCCCACCCGCTACCCTCCCCTTTCCCGCTCCCTCTCCCCTTCCATTCACATCAAGATTCATTTTCAACTCTCTTTATACACAGAAGATCAGTTTAGTATACACTACGTAAAGATTTTAACAGTTTGTCCTCATATAGAGACACAAAGTGAAAATACTGTTGGAGTATTAGTTATAGCATTAAATCACAATGTACAGCACATTAAGGACAGAGATCCTACATGTTTTTTTTTTTCAAAAATTGATTAATTTTCTATGCAATTTACAATTTAACACCAAGATTTTTTAATCATTTTCAATTATCTTTATATACAGAAGATCGATTCAGTATATACTATGTAAAGATTTCTTTAGTTTGCACCCACACAGAAACACAAAATGTAGAAATACTGTTTCAGTACTAGTTATAGCATTACTTCACATTGGATAACACATTAAGGACAGATCCCTCGTGAGACATAAGTACACAGTGACTCCTGATGTGGATTTAAGAATTTGACACTCTTGTTGACTGAATAAAAATTAAAAAAAAAATTTGCACCAAAATAAACTTGTCTTTTTTATTTTATTTTTACCTAAACAATTTTTAAAGATTTATTTATTTATTCGAAAGCCAGAGTTACAGAGAGGAAGAGGCAGAAGGAGAGAGAGAGAGATCTTCCATCCACTGGTATATTCCCCAAATGGCCACAATGGCTGGAGCTGGGCTAATCTGAAGCCAGGAGCCAGGAGCTTCTTCTTGGTCTCCCATATGAACTCACAGTCCCAAGTAGTTGGGCCATTTTCCACTACTTTCACAGGCGCATCAGCAGGGAGCAGGATTGGAAGTGGAGCAGCCAGAACTCAAACTGGTGCATATATGGATTGTTGGCACTGCAGGAAGTGGTTTTACCTGCTACACCACAGATCTGGCCTTTTTTCTATAAATTTTTTGGAATATCCTTGTATGCCTTCCTTACATATTGAAATATTAGAATAAGAGTCATTTTTTACTCTAATAGAATTCATTAACAATGGTTTGGAGGACTATCGCCCAAATCTTTGAAGAAGAAGGGAGACTCACATATGTGATAAGATGATTTCAAATACGTGCAAATATTCAAAGCAACCAGTAAGAGCAATGAGAATACATTGGCATTATTATTATAAAGTAAAAGTAATTGCAATTTTATAAGTACCAATTTTCAAAACAGGTAAGTTAATATTAGAAGTGATTTACTAGAACACTGAGAGGTAAGATGAGTAGTAGGAAAGCATGGACTTCTATCATATAATGCTTTCATTTCCTCCTTTTCCATAATAGCTTCCTCATGTATCTGTCTGTGAAAATACTTAGTTGTTTTCCAAATTGGAAAAGAGACACAAAATGTTGAAATATAGCTTATATTATTCACATTCAATGTAAACTGCAAGAAAATTGAAGGCCAAAGGGTTTATGTTTATATAATTTTATGGAGCTCCATGATACTTTGGACTAATTAATATGCTTTTTTCATATATGATTCACAAATTTATCTTCATAACCTTTTGCCTATCTCCCCATACCTGAATTTTGAAAAGAACTCCCTATTGCAAAAAAAAAAATAATAAACCTGGAACATTTCAGTTGTTGGAATGTTCAATGGAGATGATGTAAGAGAACTCAAAGTGTTGATAAGAAACTAGTAAAGAACAGAAAAGAATGATCTACATAATTAAGTAGGTTTGAAGACATGCAAAGATAGTGCAATGACAGGGAGCCAACACATCTGACAGAAATGTACATAAGCAAAGAAGAGGAATGGATTAAAGCCAAAGAAATTAAGTTTATATTTTAAAAGCATATTAGGGGCTTAGCTAGAGGGTAACAATGACCTGATTATTGGACAATAGAGAGAACTGCCTTAACAGAAATATTCTAATTTAAGTGCCAACCAAAGCTGTGAGAAAACTTCATCAAGTGAATCTTCATATGAGAGACAGTGTAAACATTATGCAGGACATATTTATTAGCTCTAATTGTGGGCAAAAGTGTTTAAAATTAATTTGTGATGTCACTATCTTGATTCGTAGATAAAGTCAAGGTCTAACTGCCAGATTTTCAAATCTGTAGACAAAATAGACGACTGGGGGCCAATGCTGTAGTGTAGTGGGTAAGCTGCTACCTGCAATGCAGGCATCCCATATGAGCATTGAGTGCTGCTGCTCCATTTCCTATCCAACTCTCTTCTATGGCCTGTGAAAGCACTAGAAATGTTCCAAGTCCTTAGGCCCCTGAATCCTCGTGGAAGACCCAGATAAGCTCCTGGATCCTGGCTTTGGATCTGCCCAACTCATCTATTACAGCCATTTGAGGAGTGAATCAGCAGATGGAAGCTATCTCTCTCTCTCTCTCTGCCTCTGCTTCTCTATAATGCTGCCTTTCAAATAAATAAATATTAAAAAGATTTAATGTTTAAAAAATAAATAAATGCATTTTCATAAAAATCATCCTAACCATCCCAATTCTCATGTCACTTTTATGTAGCTATCTATGCTCTTCTAATCAGCATTAGGAATTCTTAGAGCTGGATGCATGATTCAGTGGTGAATCTTAGTCCTCCATTAGTGATACACAAACTCTGAAAAATAAGTACTCTTCTCCCTTCTGTTACCACTCATGCTCCCTCCCTCATCAAGTTAACCAATTGTCACTATTGGATTACCAATTACCACAAAGATATCTTCAAGTGAGATATCTCTGACCTTAGGTTGTGTTTAAGCATCTACTCACCTGGCATCTCCATCAAAATATTTCAAAGATATTTTGAATTCAACAAAGATTAAAAATAATTTGGTTAAATAATCTTACGTAATCTCCTATATCTAAAAATAGCTCCATAATCCATCCAGTTTGCAAAGGTAGTTCAAAAACATTGTGTTAAAAAAACGGAAAAACAAGTATATTGATGCAAAAAGTGTTTTGAGCTAATACAAATGAGGGGCTTTAAAAATCTCAGAGGAAATGTGTATTATGGAAAATCAATGCATAGATTTCTTTTTTTAGCACCAAATATAAATTCATACATTAATTCTGGTTTTCCACAAAACCTTTGAATTAGCCTCATGTAATCTGGGATTGACGCTAATGGTTTATGCTTTATCCCAAGTCTTGTGAACTTGAATACACTTTATCCAAAATATTTGACACTATACTTGTTCCAGACTGTGGATGGTTTAAATTGTGAACATTTACATACAAATAATGAGATATTCAGACACTCATTAAAATGCAGTGGAAAGCTTTAATAAAAAGACTTTGTGAGACAGAATAAAGAATATCCAAGCTAGAATACAAATCATTGAAAATTTTTCAGTCAGACAAAAATAAATGAATGAATGAATGAATGAATAAAAAACACAGAAAAAGAAGAAATTGGAAAAATTAAAAACAATGTTGGAGATTTATGGGATATTACCAAATGACCCAAAATATGAGTCTTAGGAGTTCCTGAAGGAATAGGAAGAGATCCTCCCAACAAAGCAAAGACCAGGATGGTATTTCCTCACTGCTGAATTCTACCAGACATTTAAAGAAGAACTGATTCTAATTTATCTAACACAATTAAAAAAATTGAAAGGGAGGGAATCCTTCCAAACTTCTTCTCTGATGTCTGTATCACCTTAATTTCTAAACCAGAAAAACATACAACAAAGAGATCAATATCCCTAATGAGCATAGATGCAAAAATCCTCAACAAAGTATTAGCTAGCTGAACTCAATAACACATAAGAAAGATCATTCATTCGGACCAAGTGACATTTATCCTTGATTTTTTGGGATTGTTCACATTCACAAATCAATAAATACATCACATTAACACACTCAAGAACAGAAACCTTATGATTATCTCAATGGGTGCAGAAAAAGGATTTGACAAAATGCAACATCTTTCATAACACACAATTATTCTTAGGTGTTTAAATTTTAACTGAAAAGTGATCTCTATTAAATATATGAGTGGGAAAAAGAGAGGGAGGATATGTACAATTTGGGACATGCTCAATCGGACTTGCACCAAATGATGGAGTTAGAAACGTTCCAGGGGATTCCAATACAATCCCATCAAGGTGGCATGTACCAATGCCATCCCACTAGTCCAAGTGATCAATTTCAATTCACAATTGATCACACTGATAGGTCTCAGAGTCAAAGGGATCACACAAACAAGACTAGTGTCTGCTAATACTGATAGTATCAAAAAGGGAGAGAATGATCTGACACGGGAAGTGGGATACACAGCAGACTCATAGAATGGCAGATGTCCTAAATAGCACTCTGGCCTGAGAATCAGCCCTCAAGGCATTCGGATCTGGCTGAAGAACCCACTAGAGTATTTTAGGTATGGAAAGCCAAGACACTCTGGGAAAAAAAAAGACCTAAATGAAAGATATCTGCGAGTGAGATCCCAGTGGAAAGAACAGGGCCATCAAAGAAGGAGGTACCTTTCTCTGAAGGGAGAAGAGAACTTCCACTTTGACTATGACCCTGTCGGAATAAGATCAAAGCTGGCGAACCCTAAAGGCTTCCATAGCCTTGGCAACTCATGACTAGAGCCTAGGGAGATTACTGACACCATAAACAAAAGTGTCAAATTGTTAAGTCAACAACAGGAGTCAGTGTGTACTTAGGTCTCATGTGAGATTTGTCCTTAATGTGTTGTCCAATGTGAAGTAATGCTATAACTAGTACTGAAACAGTATTTCTACACTTTGTGTTTCTGTGTGGGTGCAAACTGATGAAATCTTTACATAGTATATACTGAATCGATCTTCTGTATATAAAAATAATTGAAAATGAAAAAAAACCTTGTTGTTAAATTGTAAATTAAATAGAAAATTAATCATTTTTTTTTAAAAAATATCATGTAGGATCTCTGTCCTTAATGTGCTGTACATTGTGATTTAATGCTATAACTAATACTCCAACAGTATTTTTCACTTTGTGTTGCTATGTGAGGGCAAACTGTTGAACTCTTTACTTAATATATACTAAACTGATCTTCTGTATATAAAGAGAGTTGAAAATGAATCTTGATGTGAATGCAAGGGGAGAGGGAGCAGGAAAGGGGAGTTTTGCGGGTGGGAGGGAAGTTATGGGGTGAAGCCATTGTAATCCATAAGATGTACTTTGGAAATTTATATTCATTGAATAAAAGTTAAAAAAATAAACAACAAAAACTAAAAAAAAGAAAATCTTAAACAAATTGAGTGTAGAAGGATCATTCCTCAACACAATTTAGGCAATTTATGATAAACCCACGGCCAGAATTGTATTGAATGGGGAAAACTTGGAAGCATTCTCCCTAAGATCCTGAACCAAAGATGCCCAGTCTCACCATTGTTATTCAATATTGTCCTGGAAGCTTTAGCTAGAACCATTAAACAAGAAATAGAAATCAAATGGATGCAACTAGAAAGGAGGAAATCAAAATATCCCTATTTGCCAATGACATGATTCTACATACATTGGGGACTATATATAGTTCAAAAAACTCCCCTAAGAGACCATTAGAAATCATAAAAGAAATTGGCAAAGTGGCAGGATATAAAATTAACACACAAAACTCAATAGTCTTTGTATACACAGACAATGCCATGGCTGAGAAAGAACTTTTAAGATCCATCCCATTCACAATAACTACAAAAAGAATTAAATACCTTGCAATAAATTTAACCAAGGATGTCAAAGATCTCCATGATGGAAATTACAGAGCATTAAACAAAGCATAGAAGAAAACATTAAAAATGGAAAAAATATTCCATGTTCATGGATTGGAAGAATCAATATCATCAAAATATCTATACTACCAAAAGTAATTTACAGATTCAATGCAATCACAATCAAAATGTCAGTAACATTCTTCTCAGATCTAGAAAAAACTGATGCTAAAACTCATATGGAAACACAGGAGACTCCAAATAGCTAAAACAATACTATACAACAAAAGTTGATCAGTAAGCATCACAATACCAAATTTCAAGACATGCTCCAGGAAAGTTATAGCCAAAATAGCCTGGTACTGGCACAAAAATAGACATGTAGACCATCAAAACTGAATAGAAATCTCAGAAACCAGCTTGCACATCTACAACCAACTTATTTTTGACAAAGGGGCTAAAATCAGTTCCTGGAATAATGACAGTCTCTTCAACAAATGGTGCTGGATAAACTGGATCTCTACATGCAGAATTATGAAGCAAGTTGCCTATCTTACACCTTACACAAAAATGCACTCAAAATGGATCAAGGATCTAAAATATGACCCAATACCATGAAATTACAAGAAAACATTGGGGAAATTCTGCAAGATATTGACATTTGCAGAGAGTTCTTGGAAAAGACCCCAGAGGCACAAGCAATTCAAGCCAAAATAGACAAATTTGATTACATCAAGCTGAGAAGCTTTTGCACTGCATAAAACACTCAGCAAAGTGAAGAGCCAACTGACAGAATGGGAGAAAATTTTTATAAACTATGCAACTGAAAAAGGGTTTATACCCATAATCTATAAAGAGCTCAAGAAACTCAACAACAACAGCATAAGCAATCCAGTTAAGAAATGAGCAACAGACTTGTATGGCCATTTTACAAGAGAAAAAATTCAAATGACCAATATACACTTGAAAAAATTCTCAATATCACTAACCAATAGAGAAATGCAAATCAAAATCACAATGAGGATTCATCTCACACCAGATAGAATGGCTGTCATATAGAAATCAACAAATAACAAATGCTGATGAGGACGCAGAAAAAGGTATCCTAATCCACTGTTGTTGGGAATGTAAACTTGTCCATGACTGTGGAAGACAGTATGGAGATACCTTAGAAATCTGAAAATAGGTCTATCGTATATGACTCAGCAATCTCACTTCTGGCAATTTACCCATCTGTACCCCCATGTTCATTACAGCTCCATTCAGAATAGCTAAGATATGGAATTGACCAAGATGCCCATCAACTGAAGACTGAATAAAGAAATTATAGTATATACACCCTATCAAATACTATACAGTGGTAAAAAAAAAATGAAAACCTGTATTTTGTAATAAATTTGATTCAATTTAAAACCATTATACTTAGTGAAATAAGAGAGTACCAAAAAGACAACTATCATATGTTTTCCTTGATCAGGGGTGACTAATAGAGTACCTATAATGTAATATGGGAATGAGAGAGGGAGGAGGAAGAAGGGTTGGAGCCTAGGTGGGAGGGAGGGAAGGTTCACTATCTTCCTAAAGCTGTATGTAAGTTACACATGAAACTTGTATAAGTTAAATAAAATTTTTAAAAAATGTAAGCATTAGTGGAATAAAATAAAATACAATTCAAAAGATTAAATTACAACCAGTCTTGTTTTGCAGACTTCAGTTGGCTTTATTTTTGATTCTTGAAGCACCTAATCTGAACCAACAATACTTCAGGGTGTCCTGTTCCACTTCATGGGGAGGTTCAATGGGTAGCAAGAGAAGATAGGAAGTTGGAAAAACAGGTTAGGTTGAGCCCACACCTGCTTTTTTGGTTTCCTGTTACAAGAATAGGTTATAATCCACTTATACATCAAGGTGGGGTCGCCTTAGGACACCTGACACCATAGTTGCCCCCTTTTAGTCAACATCTCAATTTACCAAAACTCAGGACTTTATAAATGACTTATTTGACATTGGTATGGAGTCTATAATCCTAATTTGGCCTCGGTTTCCAGAAGGGCAACAGCAGACTGTAGATTTTGTAAAGGGTGGAGGGAGTGGAAGGGCAGAGTGAACAATAGGAAATAGACACCAGTCAACAGTAATAACTTTTAAATGAAAATCTAAATCATCTCATTTGTTAGCTTAAAATAATTCTAATCTCATGGTTCTAAAACTCTAATTGGCACTTCATAAATTGGCCTTCAAGATCTGACAAGGATTTTTTCTCAATTTCTTTTGGACTGTATGAGGAAACCTCTCAGATTTGTCAATATTGACACATAGTCTGTTGCCAACATGAAATGCTTTCCCCTATAATCAGTCATTTCTCTTCATAACTTTCAACTGCCATTTTTTTAGGAAAGTGTCCTCAAACTGCCAATATGGGTCAAAAACTCCTACCACTCCTGGATGAGTGCAGTTGAACTTTAGAGCATTGTCACTGCTACAGTTTATATTGTTTTGTTCAGTTGATAAGTTTGTCCTTTTAATAGAATAAACATGCTACGAATTCCAGGACTGTGAATGCTTTTGTTCACTATTGTATGCCCAGTACCTTGGACTGTACCTGACATATATTAAGCATTCAGGGAATATTTGTTAATTTGATAACTGAATCAATCAGTAAACTAAAAGGTACATTGTAGATTGAATGAAAATGCATATCATATCTTCTTGTCATCATTAGAATTATGGTAGAAATCCCAGGATATAGAAATCCCACAGATATACTAATATCTATGATATTAGTATAGAAAGTAATTAATTATTAGCAATCTTTTTTTTAGTAAACATCAAAAGAGTGTGTTATTCCAGTGAAGATCTTCTCAATGACCAAGACTGTATGTAGTCAAGAAGCTTGGACTGCTTTTAAGCTGTGTTATGAAACTTAGATTGAGGAAGCAATAAAAGAAAGAAATACAGCAGGTCAGAGCCAGTTGGCAGTAATGAGGTAAGGAGTGATTGCCAGCAAATGCATTTTTCAGTGAGACAAGAATATGATCAAAACGATTAAAACCTCAGGGATCACACATCAAGACAGTGCACTTGCCAGTCAGTAATCAAATCTTCATCCAATGTACCAGAACAACCACTGGCAGGAAACCAGAGCCAATTTGTACTTGGTTATAAAATGTCTTAGTTGTTATCAACTTTAGGAGTGTGTTTCATCTGCCGATTGTCCTAGAAGGGTTGTTCAACAGCAGCTCCAAAAAAAAAAAAAAAAGGCTGTCATCAATGCTGAAAATATAATTCAGAGATTATGGGCTTCAGAATAGATACCATTGGACTATCTTAAACCCCAGTTTTATGTAATGCACTGAACTACATTAGTATGTTTGTGTGTGTGTGTGTGTTTGAGGGAGCAGGGATTAAAGTTTTTATGTTCAGTGAACTTATTTTAGTTTTAAGTCTCAGCTTCCCTCTGCAACATGAAGTTAACTAACGAAATTGCTTAAGGTTTACCATGTTCATACGTTGTTGTAGGTATTTCATGTATGTTACTTAATTTAGCTTTATGACAAATCCATAAGACAGATACTATTGTCTCCGTTAAGACTATTAGGAGATTGAGGCACTGGGATTTCACAAATTCGTCTAAGGTGGGATTGAACACAGTCTATGTTGGTATAAAACTTGTGTGTCAATCACTACAGGATTTAGTCTCTGGACTCTGCTCACTGCAAATGTAAACTATACTATGTGTTGGGCTAAAACCTTAGGGGACATAATTTTAAAACACTGTCTGTGATATAGCACGTGATATTTTACATTTATGTGTTAATTCAATGGCATGCCCAGAAAAAAGAAACAGAATAAACCTTTGAGGCTTACAGGATTTATTCATGCCATTTCAAAAAACACAAGTAGAACTGATGCAAATACCTTAGCTGTCAATCTTGCTTTGCCGGTGGTGGAAATTTGGGTGGAATTATTCATATAGTTACCTCATTTGGCTTTTTGGTTTGGCATACAAGTGCACAGTCTGAGTCTGTCTCTGTATGAGAAATCAAACTTTCAGTGTGTTTTATAAGCCATGAGCAGTCCTGCCAGGTTCATTCGTCTTGGACTCTTTCTTTCCTCCTTCCCTCCTTCCCTTCCCCTTCCTTTCCTTCCTTCCTCCCTTCCTGCCTCCCTGCCTTTCTTCCTTCCTTCCAAAATATCCAAATGTTTGCCAACATCCTGGAATTTGACTAGAAGCCAGTTATTGTTATGTAATCTATGATATGACAGTGACATGGAGGTAAAGGAATAGTACTGATCACATTAAACCAGACCAAAATGATTCCAGAGACATGATTCATTCAGAGGAGTTTGGACCCTATACTGTCGTAATGTTATTAACCTTGAGTACAACAAGATTATGACAGCAGAAGTGTGGATCAACCCACTGGCATTTGCTCCTGCTTACAAGATCTCCAAGTGAAGAATTAGAAGAATCTGAAAGGTGGGGGGAATGTGCTTCTGGAATTGTCATGATATCATCATTCTGTTTTACATAATTTATTATTTTTGCTAACATGTATCTAATTATCCCATTGACATGAATGGTAACTTACATACTGTTTGGCTGCTGAATGTCCGATGATTACGATCTTCACACTCAGAGGAGTCTGTTTACTTCCTTAGTCCTTCTCATCAATGGTATACATCACTTCATAAGCCTGATATGCTTAATTAAGTCATTTGAAAAAGTGAGTGAGGATGAACCAGCACAATTATCACTGATGGTCTTCAGGTATAATTTGGGAAAATAATAATTTATTTTCATTTTATTAGAGAAAGAGAGAGAGAGAGAGAGAGAGAGACAGAAGACAGGCTGGGCTACACAAAAGTGGGAAGCCTGGAACTCAATCTAGATTTCCATATTACTGGTAGAGACCCAAGCACTTGACTCACCATCTTCTACTTCCTAGTGTGCACATCAGCAGAAGCTAGATTGGAAGAAGAGAGGATGGAACTTGAACAAGGCAAACCAATAGGAGATGTGGATGTCCCAAGAAGCAATTAAACAGCTGTGCCACAACATCTTCCCCTCAGGTATGAACTTTAAAAGCACATTCTTATCTCTCTCCATGCAATCCCACTTTAGCTACCCTATTCCCTCAATAGTATAGCATAAAGTACTATTTTTTGAGAAACAGGAGTAATAACCAAGATTTATACTGATGTCTGTATAGTAAGAATTTCAGGCAGCATGCGTCCTGGCATTTTATACATTATTTTTCAATTTCAAAATTTTTTGGAGCCTATTAAAGAAACAACAGACATCTGTAAGGGGATAGATAGGCACTGCTTGTGTGCATGGGGAGGAGGTGTTGAAAGGGCTTCCAGTGCTCCTGAAATAGCAAAACAGAAAGACTCACTCGTCTGTTAATGAGAGAGTAGCTGGCACTGTGGAGAGGGACAGGCAGAGACAGATAAAGTGGCTCCCACTTGATACACTTGTACCTAAGCCTCCAAATGGCACCCACAACATCCTCTCCAAGCAGCCTGCTCCCTTGACATTAGAGGAAATATCACCGATACCCGCCTGCCATATGGACATCTCCAGGCAGGGCATCTGCTGTTGTGCTGTGGCAGCACATGGCGGAGATGAAAAAGGTTTAGCATTTTTCATTAGTGTATGCCATAGACGGTTGAACTCCATTATATTGTCTGCAGGAAGAATCTGATCCATTCCATTGTCACAGTGACAAAGAGAAAGGATGGCTTGTGATTTCAGAAAGGTCACAAAGCACTGGTATTCAGCTGTAAGCACTCAAGGTATGTTGATAATAATGGGAGGAAGGGTTAAAAGATGAAGTTTACAGTCAGAGAAAAATTAACATTTAAAAAGAAAGCCTTATCTCTGAGATATCCCTATTCCTATTTCTCTCTCCTGGAAATCAGTGGTTGTTAGTGTATTAATACATAAATATGTCCTTTCTCCTTCAAAAATTTCATATTCCCATACCGAAGTGTTAGAAGAAGATGCCTGTTGCTATGGGAGTGATTGTGATGTCACAAATGGAGGATAATTGTTTCATTGTGTGATTAAACAAAAGAAGGAAATGAATTGGGAAGGGAAAGCAGGTGGCTTATCTGTGTTTCTGGCTATAGGTAGCTAATTATTAATTTCTTTGGCAATCTTGGGAATAGCATTAATCATAAGGAAACTACTGGTGTACAAAGGTGGATGGAGCGTTATGTGTAATTGCACTCAAATCCAGAATTTACAACGACATTCTGAAAACAGTAGCTGAAAATTACCTACCTACATGTTTTAGAACTTAATCTGTATGACTGACAATAAAAATCAGACAACTGGCTGCTACCTTCTGAAAGCTGCTCTAATTAATAAAAACCTCTGTGAAATATGTTTACCTTCACCAACCAACCCATCAGTTTCTTTTAGATGCACAGTTTATATTATGACAAAAAAGGATCATGTGGATTTAAAAATAACTTCCCTTCACTACATGATTTGCAGGAAATTAATCTTGGAATTACTAAAAACAATTTTTCCCTTCTCTGCACTCCCTGTCCACACCCCTCACTCCAAGCTTTTTATACTATTTTTAAATGTAATAATCAGGAAATAATATCTAAATTGAATCTAGTGCTGGGTATTTCAGACTGCTGCTTTAAGACGACCCAATCACATCCAGGTATACTGCAGCTTCCACTCAAAATCAACAAAATACATTAACACAGTTTTTTGCAATCAAAGGCAACCATATATTGAACATCTCATCCACAACGTAACCTTCAGTATCTCATCCTGAATCTAACATTAGTAT
The DNA here is from genome assembly GCA_949820135.1 of Sylvilagus floridanus. NCBI lineage: Eukaryota > Metazoa > Chordata > Mammalia > Lagomorpha > Leporidae > Sylvilagus > Sylvilagus floridanus. The sequence continues at coordinate 89,191,332 of OX463226.1, read as the reverse complement.
CAACCTTAATACTACCAGCCTTTATATCCAGAACCTGGTTTGGCCTAATTCATCATAAGTATGGGTGGTATGCTCGTCCTAGGACCTAACAGGCAGAAAAGAAACCAAAACAAAGAAAATTCTCTCTGTGAATTTCGTTCCTAAGGTTTAATAAATCTTTTGATATCATAATGTCTTTTACTCCTATAATCAGATGATCCTTCAGATGATATGTTACTTTTGCTGTGAGAATAACTCAGTCCAAAGATATTTCATTTTAAAATTGTAGCTCTTGCATTAAAATTATACATATTTGTGTGGTACCATGTAATGCCTCAATATTTTATACATTGTATAATGTTCAAATCAGGGTAAATATATCTCCTCAAATATTTATCTTCTCTTTATTATGAAACTGTTCACCATAGATTATTTCAAAATTCTCTCTTCTAGCTTTAATGCATACATATATGCACACTATTCTTATAAACATTTATGCTTTTCTGAAATAGAACACCAGACATTCCTTCTCCTACATTGCTATAACTTAGTACTCTATTAATCAACTTTTCTCCAGGATTCTCTCCCTACTTTCCTTAGCATCAGGTAACTATAATTCTACCTGCAGCTTCTGTGATGAGATCAACATTTGTAGCGTACAACCATGAGTGAGATCCCACGGTACTTGCCCTTCTGCTCCTGGATTGTTTTGCTTTACAATATGATCTCCATTTTCATCCAGGTTGTCACTGATGACAGCATTTCACCCTTTTACATAGTATTGTATTTAATTGTATGTACATACCACATTTTCTTTATACATCAGTTGATGGGCATTTAAGTTCTTTCTCTATCTTGGTTATTGTGAATAGTGCTACAAAAATCATAGGAGTGCAGATATCTTTTAGATAGACTTACGTCACTTTCTTTGGATGTATACCCAGTAGATGGAATGTTGGATGATATAATAGTACTATCTACATTTTTTCCCTTAAACTCCATACTGTTTTCTACAATAGCTATACAAATTTACATTTCCATCAACAGTGTGCAAAATTTCCCTTTTGCCCACATCTTGCTAATGCTTTTTATCTCTTGTCCATTTGATTATAATAAATCTAATCAGAATGAGGTGATACCTCACTGTGGTTTTGACTTGCAGTTCCCTTACAATTAGTAATACTAAACATGGTAAGGTAATTTGGAGCATATTTGCATGCTTTTGTTTCTTTTTTTTTGCATCTTTAAGAATTTTGCTTTTACTTTTAAACTTAAAGAGCCTAAATACAAAATGCCTCCAGAGAAATTTGGTTGAGTTGATTCTGACTAGTGGCCTTTCGTTGTCCTGCACCTGGATGCTTGTATCTTTAAATTTTAGAAATTTTCTGCTATTATATCTTTGAATAAATTTTCTACCACTTTGATTCTGTGTCTTCCATGAATCTCAACAACTTGAATTAGATTCAGCATTGCTGTCCCAATGTTCCTGTGAATTTTCTTCATGCTTCTTGATTTTTTTTCTTTTTTCTTCTCCAACTGTGTATTTTCAAGTAGTCTGTATTTGAGCTCACTATTTGTTTCTTCTACTTTATCTATTCTGCTATTGTTGTCTTTTGTTGCACTTTTAATTTTTCTTAGTATACCCTTCATCTCATGAATTTCTTTTAGATTTGTTTAAATTACTTCAATCTCTGTCAAGCTTCTTTGTTAGTGTATTGAACGATTTCCCTGTGTTTTCTTGGAACTTACTGAATTTCCTTTATGGAGATATTTTTAATTCTACATCTGAATGTTTTCCTTTACTAGTTGCTATGCGAACAGTTTCTGGAACCATGTGTTCTTTGTTAGATGAGGTTATGAGTCCCTGAGATTTTTAGTGCTTGTTGGCATACCATGTCATGTGCACACTGAAGGGTTATGTATGTATTCCAAATTTCATAATCTCTCTTTGTTCATGTCTGTCCTTTCAGGAATTTTAAGCAGTCTACTTGTTTCTCTGAGACTGAAAAGACTTATACTATACTATTTCAATACTAGATGAGATTGTAAGTCAAGGTTTGTCACAAGCTTTCTATTGGTCTATTGCTACTGTTTCAGCACTAAAAGTTGCACCTCTCTCAGAGTTTTTCAAAATCTATGGAAATGTGCTATTTGTAATTGACTGGATGAAGGTCCAGAAAAGAGTAGCTTATCTCCATAAGCATCTACATTGGAGTAAGGTAAACACTGACATTTTGTCTAACATCCCTGGCCTGTGGTCAGGCACCACAAGATTGTATCCGACTTTAGGTCTTATTCTAAGCTCCTCTGCAATTATTTGGGATATATCTGTTTCTTCCCCCAATCAGATAATTGTATTCCCCATGTTGTGCTGCATAGGTTTGGGGGGAAGGAATGAAATGGGCAATCCCATGGCCACAAAATCTGCAGTGCTAGATCATAGCTATGTTAATGATGTAGACTAATGCTCCAAGACTACTGTAATCAGTCACAGATAATAATGGCTAGGACATAACACCAATTACCTAGAAACATAGATTTCCAGCCGATATTTGGTTTTGTTCAGAGGCACACCCACTGGTCCTGGTCTTAGAACAGGAACCATTATAATATACTCACGGGTAAGTTTTATTAGCCTGACACTATCCTAGCCATAATCCTGTGCTCACTTTCTTATTCTATTGCTGAACTATTGGAATATTATTATTGACTATCTGCCCAAGGTTAGATGACAGGTGGTGGAGGCAGTCCTTTGAATGGCCAGGTTGACACTAAGCTGGGGCACACCTGAGTCTCACAGCTATAGGCTTGAGCAGCTGGGCCTCGAACCGGCACACACATGGGATGCTGGCACAGCAGGCAGCAGCTTTACCCACTATGCCACAGTGCTGGCCCCTGGATTGATCTTGAAAGTTTTTTCTCAGCCATGAGATTATCTGTGTATACAAAGGCTGTTGATTTTTGTGTGTTGATTTTATATCCCTTGCCAAACTCTTTTAAGAGTTCCAGTAGTCTCTTTGTGGAATCTTTTTGTACCCATAAATACAAATCATGTCATCTGCAAATGGGGATAATTTTACTGCATCCTACACAATTAGTATCCATTTGATTCTTCTTTTGACTAAAGGCTCTGACTAAAACTTCCAGGATTGTATTGAATAGCAATGGGTATTCTTGTCTGGTTCTAGATCTTAGTGGGACTGCTCCAACTTTTCTCCATTCAGTATGACACTGGCCATGGTTTTGTTATAAATTGCCTGATTTTGTTGAGGAATGTTCCTTCTATATCCAATTTGCTTAAATTTTCATCTTGTAATGATATTGTATTTTATCAAATGCTTTCTTTACATCTTTTGAGATTATCACATTTTTTTTCTTCAATTTGCTAATATGACATATCACATTTGTTGATTTGAGAATGTTGAAGCATCCCTAAATAACAGGAATAAATTCCACTTGGTCCAGGTGAATGATGTTTCTGATATGTTGTTGAATTTGATTGGCTAGTACTGTATTGAGGATTTTGTGTCTATGTTCATCAGGGAAATTGTTCTGTAGTTCTCTCTCTTTGTTGTACCATTTTCAGGTTTATGAATTAAGTTGATGTTGACTTCACAGGAGGAGCTTGGGAGGATTCTCTCTGTGAGTTGTTTTAAAGAGCTTGAGAAGAATTAGAGATAGTTTTTTAAATGTCTGGCAAAAATCAGAAGTAAAGCTATCATGAGCTTTTCTTTCTTGGGTGGGTCTTTATTACTGATTCAATTTTCCATCTTGGTAATTGGTCTGTTTATGCTTTTTTTTTTTTTTTGACAGGCAGAGTTAGACAGTGAGAGAGACAGAAAGGTCTTCCTTCTATTTGTTCACCCCACAAATGGCCACCATGGCCGGTGCTGTGCTGATCAAAAGCCAGGAGCCAGGTGCTTCCTCCTGGTCTCCCATGTGGTTGCCAGGGCCCAAGCACTTGGGCCATCCTCCACTGCCTTCCCAGGCCACAGCAGAGAGCTGGACTGGAATAGCAGAAACCAGGACAGAATCCGGATCCCAACTGGAACTAGAATCTGGGGTGCTGGCACTGCAGGTAGAGAATTAGCCAAGTGAGTCATGGCACCGGCCAGGTCTGTTTATGTTTTTGTTGTCTTCATGGCTCAGTGTGGGAAGGTTGTATGTGTCTAGGAATGTACCCATTTCTTCTAGGCTTCCCAATTTGTTGGCATACAGCTCTTTGTTGTAATTTCTGATGTTTTATTTTATTCCTGTAGTGTCTGTTATTACATTTTCTTTATCACCTCTAATTTTATTGATTTCAGTCTTCTCTCTCTCTCTTTCTCTCTCTCATTTTTTTTTTGATTAGTTGAGCCAATGGTTTGTCAATTTTATTTATCTTTTCCAAAAACCTGCTTTTAATTTCACTGATCTTTTGTATTTTTTGTTCCATTTTGTTTATTTCTTCTCTAATTTTAATTATTTCTTTCTTCCTACTAGTTTTGAGTTTGGTTTGCTGCTATTTTTCTAGGTCTTTGAGATGCATATTTGAGATGATAGCTCATTTATTTAGTGCCTTTCCAATTTCTTGATATAGAAGCCAAGTTAAAAACTTTCCTCCTAACACTGCTGTTGCTGAAATCTAAAAATTTTGATGTGTTGTGCTGTTTTCTTCATTTGTTTCCATAAATTTTTTGAATTCTCTTTTGGTTTCTTCAATGACCCACTGTTCATTCAGGAGCATGTTTTTCAGTCTTCATGTGTTTTCATATGTTCTAGAAATTCATTCCATTGTGGTCAGTGAAGATGCATGGTATGATTTGATTTTTTTTAATTTGCTAAGGTTTGCCTTATGCCCTAGCATATGGTCTATACTAGAGAAAGTTCCAAGCACTGGTGAAAAGAATGTGTGCTCTAGAACTGTAGGATGGAGAGCTCTTCAGATATCCATTACATCTATTTGGTCCATTAACTCTTTTGTTTCCTGGCTGCTTTTATGTCTGGTTGATTTGTCCATTGTTGAAAGTGGGTATTTAAGTTCCCCTTTACTTCTGTATTGGAGTCTATGTTTCCTTTTAAATCCCTTAACAATTCTTTTAAATAGCCAGGTGCCCTGTAATTAGTGCACATACGTTTATAGTAGTAATATCTTCCTGTTGAATTGATTCCTTAATTATTATATGGTGCCATTCTATGTCTCTTCTAACAAATTTTGTGTTAAAGTGTATTTTGTCTGGTGTTAGGACGGCTACACCAGCTCTTTTTTGGTTTCTGTTAGCATCTAATATCTTTTTCCATCCTTTCACTTTCAGCTTGTGTTTATCAAGTTGGTGAGATGTGTTTCTTGTAGGTAGCAAATAGATGGGTTTTATTTTTAAATCAAATCAGTCAGTCTATATCTTTTAATGGAGAGTTGAGGCCATTTACATTCAAGGTGACTATTGATAAGTAATGACTTGGGCCTACCGTTTTCCCATAAATATTCATATTGTTTCCTTTAGATTTCCTCTGTACTTTTACTGGGAAATTTTCTGTGTTAACCTTCTTTCATAGTGATGACCATTTACCTGTGTTTCTGGGTGTACAACATCTTTAATTGTCTTTTGTAAGGCTGAAGAAGTGGAGACAAATTCTTTCAATTTCTGTTTGTTATGGAAGTTCTTTATTTCACCTTAATTCATAAATGAGGACTTTTCAGGGTATTCTGGGTTAACAGTTTTTTTTTTTTTTTCTCTTAAGGCTTGGAATATAACTTGCCATTCTCTCCTAGCCTGTAGGATTTCTCATGAAAAGTCAGCAGTGAGTCTAATTAGAAATCCTCTGAAAGTAGTCTGGCATTTCTCTCATGAACATTTTAGAATCATTATGTTTTACTGTGGAGAGTTGGCTATAATGTGCTGTGGTGAAGATCTTTTCTGATGATGTCTGTTAGGATTTCTATGTGCTTCCAGTACTTGGACATCCTTTTGTTTATCCAAATTAGGGAAGTTTTCTGTAATTATTCCCCTAAAAAGAGCTTCTAATCCATTCTCTTCTTCCATGTCTTCAGGAACTCCTAAGACCTGTATGTTGGATCATTTGATAATATATTATAAGTATGAAACACTGTGTTTTATTTTTCTAATTCTTTCTTCTTCTTCTCCTTCTTCTTTGGTCTGACTGCAAATTTCCAGAAATTTGTCTTCTAACTCAGATATTTTTTTTCTTCTGCTTTACTGAGTTTGTTGTTAAGGTTTTTCACCATGTATTTTTATGTGTTCTATTGAATTCTTCATTTTTTGCTTTGTCTTTAAATTCTCAATTTCATGGGAAAATTTTTCTGATTTTTTTTGACAGGCAGAGTTAGACAGTGAGTGAGAGAGAGAGAGACAGAGAGAAAGGTCTTCCTTCCGTTGGTTTACTCCCCAGATGGCTGCTGCGGCTGGTGTGTTGTGCCGATCCGAAGCCAGGAGCCAGATGCTTCCTCCTGGTCTCCCACAAGGGTGCAGGGCAAAAGCACTTGGGCCATCCTCCACTGCCTTCCTGGGCCACACCAAAGAGCTGGACTGGAAGAGGAGTAACCAGGACAGAACCAGCACCCCAACCGGGACTAGAACCTGGAGTGCTGGCACTGCAGGCAGAGGATTAGCCTAGTTAGCCAAGGTGCCGGCCTCTGATTTCTTTAGTTCATGAATTTGCTGCTGATTATTTCTAAGTAACCCTATGATCGGTGTTTTAAATTTCATTTCTTGCATTTCTTTAATCTCTTCATCCTCACACTCTTGTATTGAAATATTGTTGTGTTCTTCTGAGGGTGTCATATTGACTTCCTTAATCTTGTTCCTTGATTTGCTGCATTTATTATTAGTCATTTGTGTTGGGCATTTGTGGAGATACTTTCCCCCCACCCCCAACCCCACCCCGTGATGGCTTTGTCTTTGGGCTATGCCTTTTTGGTTTTGTGGCATGTCCATTCTTTTAGTGAATACCCAGAGTCATGTGCTGGGTGTGGTAAGGGATCTCTGTTCAGTGCTCCAGAGTGTGAGGATTATCCAAAGTGACACCTTAGTTTGGAATGGTAACTCTCTCTTCTCTCTCTTTTCATCAGCGGAGAGGTTTGTTCACCTCTGGTGGTATGGTCTAACACCTTCTCTCCTCCAAGGAGATCTGTGCTAGGGCACTATCCCTAGTGGGTACGATATTTGACCATATTGCTTCAAGAACCACACAAAGGATCCATGCAGTCCTCCATTTAAGCATGGATCACAAAGCAATGACCCTCACCAGAGTTTGGGAGCTCTGAGCATGTGAATTTGCCCACAGTGACGAAACCCAGCTGCACAGTGCGTTCTCCCACGTAGCCACAGTGTTTTCACAGTTCCAGCACACAAGGCTCACAAAGTCACTAGCACTAACTTCTTGTCAGTTTTCCCAGCCAGACTCAGGCATCTTCTCAGCTTCTTGCTAGCTGTGTAGATACAATATGGTGCAGCTGTTATGTATGTCCAAAATGGCACCTGCCCTCTCTCTGATAGCTATAGGACACCCACAACAGGTTGTCAGGGAGAGAGAAATGCGCCCCCCACATTTTCCTTCTGGATTTGCAGGTACACTGTCCCAAACAGACAACAAGCAGGACCACATCCTTCCTTTATCATCAGTGGTTTGGCCTGCTGCATCTGGTCTCACCTCACTCTCCAAAACTGGTGCTGAGACTCTAGGCTGCTGGGGTCCAGTTGTGCATGCCCACACCATGCATGTAGGCCCAGAGTGTCCTTCTAATTTGTGCAGAGTTTTCTCTGGAGTTTTCTCCCTAACTCTTCCCTGAGATTACACTCTTTCCACTTTTTAAAAACTATCTTCCCCTCGGCTAGAGCAGTATGTCCCCTCCCTATTCCAGCATCTTGAAAACCTGTACTTAAGTTTTAGTCATGGTTTTCCCTGGAAAATTGAATTCTCAGGAGTTTTTCACTTTCTTAAACATTTAGAAAGAAAAAAAAAAGGAAAATGATCATTTCTTTTTAAAATAAATAAATTAATTCTATGTTTTATTAAATTTCTTTGAAGCTACATACCTCAATATTCTCTACTCCATTTTTACCTTTTAATTTAGTCATGCTCTTATTGCTGTTTTCACTGTGCATTGCAATTGCTTGTGTTCATTTTTTCCCTCTTACTAGTTTGTTTGCTGTTATGCAAGTAAAATGCAAATATCAGTAAATCAAGTAATATTTTATGGAATTAAGGTTCTGTTAACAATTTTATGAAACATCCCGTTTCTGATTCCTGAATTCTTGCCTGTAGATGACTAAAACTCAAAAAGTCTATCTTGCCTCCAGAGATAGGGATCAGTTCATTTTCTGATAGAGTAATTTTTGTTTTAGGGGGTCTCATGAGATCTTATCTGCTTTATTTCATGCATGTCATTTTTAGAGAAAACATGTGTCCCACAACAGACAATGTGCTGGACAAAGGATGAAAAAAAAAGGTGAGAAGGAGAAGGGGCGAACAGGTTTCATTTTTCTCACCAAATTGTCACATCCCAGTTGGTCACATTCCAAACAAAAGCAGACACTTCATCTTTCCTCTGGAGTTGCTGTATGTCAAAATGTTACTATCAGGATACCAATTATTTGCCACAACAGAATGAAGCATCTGTAGTTAAGGACAACAATCAGAGCAGCTGTTGTGAATATGCTCTTTAGCAATACAGTGTGAAATGGAAAAACTTAAAAAAACACCAACATGTTGATGCATGCATGGAGTTGTTGGTCACATCTCTCTAAGTGTAGCACTTGTTTGATTGTAACCAGATTTTTTTAAACATTGCTCAGAGAATTTTGCACACTTATTTTGGAAGACTTAATAGTCAAGTTCACACAGAGGGGTGCACTCAGGTGTATATACACACATATATTCACATATATTGCATGGCATTTTCCCATATAAATTACTGAGTATGAATATCCAACCTCCCCCAGGATTAAGCCATTTGATCTTTTGGCAAGGTAACAAGACATTTTTTTCAATCTGAAAGATATTCAGAGAAAATTTAAATTAGTGATTAATTTGGGCATGTGTTAATTGACATTAGAATCACCGTGGGAATCTTGAAACAAATGGCTTTCTCTGAGTTCCACATCTTGGTATGAGCACAGGTCTTTCATGTTATGAAATCTACCTCCTGTCCATTTGTTTTGTGTGGTAGTTTAAGGTGTCTCTGATTCCCTCCTTTCTATACAACCCTGAATTATGTTGAATATGAAGAATTGGTTTTCACAGAGGTTAGCTGGATATTCCATAGTTCTAAGTGAAACAAAACAGAAAATAAATATAGGGTGTGAGAAAGAAGATGCAACCTTCCAGAGATTTCAATAGGAAAAAATATCTGAGAAGAAAGTATTTGTGACATTGGTTTAAAATAGATCTTAAACCAAAAGATGTGTCCATCTCTTTTTCAATGAAACTAAGGATACTAAAAGAACGAAATCATTAATGGAAGGCAAAACAATGTGGATAAGTTTGCAAACTCATGAATTAGAGTGTAAAGGCATTTGAAGCACATAAGTATAAGTAAAGACAAAAAGGAACACACATACTATTGTTAAGTGATCTGTAGGCTACTCGTGCAGATGGAGCTAATGGTGAATTTTTTTGGTAACAATCTCAAACTGACAAGTATGATTACAGAGTATTGGTTACCGAGATCCTCTCTCAGTCATTGAAGATCAGACAATTATTTGAATTTTTATCATAATTTCCTGTCCCAGAAAGTAGATTCTTTTTATTAAATTCCTGTTAAGCCATATTACATCCTAACTCTTTTGTACCTATCCTCTTCCCAACCCCAAGATTGATACTGACATAAAGCAGGGTGTATTGAAGCCCATTCAGAATCATGCTGTGGCTCACCATTGTAAATCCCCAACTCATTGTTCTTCTGAACTAGATGATATGTTTCTGTTCTAAACACTAGTGTTCTTTCAAAGATCTCTATTTCCTTTTCTATCCTAATGAGTAAGTTTTCTGGTAACAAAGTCTCACACTAGAATCTGCAATCTCTTTTCCCAAAACAATCTGGCAGAATGATTCTATTTATTTATTTATTTATTTTTGGCATAATGACTTTAGAATCCTCTAGAATTCAATTCCGTCATGATCTTGACAACCTATTTGCCACCCTAGCACTGAGTCTCAGCCTGATCTTAGGATCCTATTTCCTGTGCACAGATAACTCCGAAAACTGCCTCAGTGATGGTGCTGTGATGTAGTGGGTTAGGCCTCTGCCTGAGATGCCAGCATCCCACATGGGCACCAGTTCAAGTTCCAGCTGCCCCAGTGATGACACAGCTCCCTGATAATGGCCTGGTTAAACCAGCTGAAGATGACCCAAACACTTGGGCCCCTGCCACTTAGGTGGAGCCTTGAAAGAAGCTCCTGTTTCCTATTTTCTGCCTGCCCCGGTCCTGGCCATTGCAGCAATTTGGGGAGTGAACCAGCAGACAGACGATCTTTCTCTCTCTCTGTCTCTCCTTCTCTCTCTGTAGCTCTGCTCTTCAAATAAACAAATAAGCCTTTAAAAATATTTCAGAAATAATTAAAAATAAAAAACCTGTTTACCCATGTGTATTTCTTCATTCACTATGTATTTACTCACTTTGAGGTAACATATTTCTTCTCATTATGCAATTTTTATTTCACCTTCCTTCCTCAGCCCAGTAATTATTCAATCTTGGTGTTGAATATGTCATTAAGATGACCTCCACTGGTACTTTTAAAAACCATTAGTCTTTTTTTCCATCCAGGAATCCTATGATATACAGTGAGATAGCATATTTTCCAGCTTTTTCCCATAGCTGTTGACCCAGCTAAGCCATAAACCAGGGAAATTTTAAATTTAATCACGAGTATCAAATAGTGGTCTTATTTTTTTATTTGCATAAATTGAGAGAAAAACAACCACAATGTTGACAAAATTCAACATCAAGCCAAATAATATTACAGGAAATCATAGATACTGCTTAATGTAAAAAAATAATCTCTCAACAAAGTGCCACATCTCCCAACAAACTTATTGGTTTCAAGTATGAAAATAAAAGAAGCTTATTTATCTCAATCCAAAAGTAGACACCAGAAAGACAAACTGGGACTATATAGTGAAGTAGCTTGCAGGATAATACATTGAAAAATGTAATTGTGCATAAATCATGCACAAAGTAGAAACCACAAATTCTGTATTTGGCAAGGCTTCGATTCCTTTGCATAATTCTTTCATTTTCATCTTGTTGCTTCCATTCTCCTCTCATAGAAATAGCTACATAAAACAAAGGCATAAACTGTATGCAATTAAAGTGGGAAAATAGCTGAAAGGAATGTATTGATAATTATGTTAAAATCTATACCATAAGGATTCTTGCATTGTTAGGCATCTCATTTTTCATGTGTTGACATCAGCATCTCAGTTCTTCATAACATCTGATGCTTTGTTTTAGACAACTTTTTACAAAGTGAACAAACTTTTATATCCTTGAGTTTGCAAAAGTATAACTATATCCTGTAGAAGGAGATCTTGAATATGATTCCAGCAACCACATGGATCTCCATGAGGACAAAACATCAGTGAGATGGAGAACTGGGAGTAAAAATCTCCATGGACTGAAGTATTTGCTAAGGCGCTCTTCACTTGCAGAGCTGGAAGTCATTAACGAAAGGGAGAGGAAAGGACATTGAAATCATGCTTGCTGGGGAGCCTTGTTTTATCTTCACACCCTTGAGTGAAGTGCATTTTTCTGGGAAGGGAGGGTGCATTGTCTTTACTTTCAGGGACTAAGGCAGACATCACCAGCTCAAGGACATTTGTTATACCATTCTGATATATTTTCTCTTAATTATTGTTGCTTTGTCTATGAAGCTTAAATATTCATGATTTCTCTTTTTTGTCACAATCTGCTAAAAATTAAAGTTCTAAGTCTCACTTCTACCAAGATTTATTTATTTATTTTTTAAAATGTATTTATCTGAAAGTCAGAGCTATGGGGTAGAAGAGAGATACAGGGATAGAGAGGTCTTCTATCCACCTTCTGAAATTTAAATGTTCATTATAATTCTGAACTCTTTATCATTATGCATTATTTCTTTATTTTTAAAAATGTATTTTAAAAACTTGCTCTCAGTTTACACATATTAAGATAAGAAGCAGTGTGGTATATGCTTATGATCAGGATTTCATAGTTCTTAAATACAATGTTTCTTAGATAAAACATTAACTCAATGATCAACCCCATTAAACATTCTTTTTTAATCTCAATTTCTATTATACAATTATAATAATGGTATTATTAACTTGTTATAAAAATGATCTTAAATAATACATAAAATATTTAATAAATCAGCATCAACTATCATTTGTGAGATTTTTATTGTTAAAAAGAATGAGGAAAACTAAAAGACAACAGAAGGAGACAAAACGAGAAAAAGGAAGAGTGGGAAAATCTTATAAGCCACAGCACAATGTAATGTCAGAGACGTTTTTTAGTTTTTAATATAGGTTGAATTCAATGCTTTCAAAACTCATCACTATTTATTTTTAAAACAGCTTAATGCTAGTATCTCAGCTTCAAAAATAAGAATAGTGAGAACTACATTATCAAAGATTATACATGTCCTAAATGACAGAATTTGACCAAGACACCACAGCTGTAACTTTTAGTCACTATATATTTTTATTTTCTAAAAATAGATTTTAAGGACTTACTCATTTTTAATAAAGAGAACAGAAATAAAGACAATCTCAACTGATAATCATATAAACAGATTGCTTGTGATTTCTTTCCACTCCATACAATGGTATAAGGTAGAAAAAAATTTTGGAAGAACAATTGAGATATTTGAGTTTTTGTGGCTAATTTTTTAAGAGACATGTAGGTAACATGTGGAAGGGCACTGAAAACGTGGGAAATGATACATACATGAAAGCAAAGCCAAATATTTATTAGGGTCTCGGGGAATTTGTAAAACTAATAGCATCCAATCATATTTATACTTCTGTTTGAATCTGACATTGATTAGACTTTAAGAGGTAAAACAAAGATTTAAAATGTTTTCTAAACATTTGGGCTGCTCAATTAATCAAAAATACACCCTTTGTTCTACTCCCCTGTTACTCAATTTCTGCCTGTTCTACCCCTCATTGTGCTTCTCAGTCAAGCGAAGTTTCCTTTTCTGTTTGCCTCCAAGTGTTACCATATTTCCTCCAGGGTTTGCAGCATTCAGAAGTGTACAAGCACCAATGGAGACAAAATCGTAGTCCAAGAAGCTCTGCATATAATTATTGTTAAAGTTCATTACAGTGGCAATGGAGAGAAATAGAGCATTCATAATTTGGTTAAGGAGGAACTTGAACATCAAAGCAGACTGCTACAGTGCAGAGTAGTGTCGAAGTGACATGGTTTGCTCTGCTCTGGAGTGGCTTTTGCACCAATCAACAAACTCCTTATGTAAGCACAGCATGGAGTGTGGCCAGAACAGAAAGTGACAATTAGAGCAAGGTTTGGCACACAGGGAGCTGAGTCACAGATTCAGAATTGGAAAAATTAGGAATTAGACACAGTTTTTAGAACTAATCATCTCCTTCTGTTTTGTTTTGTTACCTATTCCTTTCCTCACCTCCCTCAAACCAATGTGGCACACTGACCTTACAATCTGAATTCCTCAAATGTATTTGATTTTGAAAATTTATAGCAGTAGCACTTATGTCTGCCCTTGGTTATTTATCTTTAATTGTGTTATATGCCAGCATTCATGCCACAGGACCACCCCCACACCAATAAAATTGTGCTCTTATGTAGTAACTGCTCCTTATTATTCATTGGTTGTGTTAGGATTTATTAACTATATTTTACAAATAAATAACTCTCGAGGGTCCCATTGGTGAAGTCATCTGCTCATGACACAACAAATAAAGTCAGGATTCAAAAACACATCTAAGTAAATTCAAATTACAAACATTTTCCACAACATCCCACTTACTTGTAGTAAATGTGCTCTGTAGAAAAGAAACAATAGTGCCTTTCCCCTTGAAAAAATTTATGAAAAGTGAATAGTTCACTCTTCTTTAGGTACTTCAACATTAGTATAAGTAAGAAGAGGAGGAAGAGAGGACAAAGTAGCTAGGATGGACGAAAAAAATCCTACTTCACGTCTTTTAAATAAGGGACTTTACTATCTGTAAGTTTTTCACTAATGTAATGAACTATCTGAGACAGAGTACTTTGGAGAGAAAAGAGGTTTATTTTGGCTCCGAGTTCTGGAGGTTCAAAATCCAAGTAGGATTTTGGTACAGGTTTTGAGGAGGGGCCCCTTGGCTGCATCACATCTGGAACCAACTGGAGTATGGTTCCTGGTGTTTTCTAAGATCACTCTTTCTTTCTTCTAAAGTTACCATGATCCAATCACCAGAATCACACCCTAATGATCCAATATAATCATTTTCCAAAGGCCAGACTTCTGAGCATCATAATCAGGTTAAGTTTCCATTCTCATATACATTAAGGTATGACTTTGGGATTTACATGTCTGTATGCATTCAGGGGAAAAAAACGTTGCAGTCATAGCATGGGATTTGATGTAGCAGATTACCTTGTCTGCTTTAGGTTACTTCCAGTATGTTGACCTCATCACCGAGTCCTACTCCTTATTTGCAATGACATAAGCTCAGAAAATGTCTTTCCTATGCCTCCTAGTTAATCTGGTCAAAGACCTGGGAAATGCTTTGCTGTTTCTTATTCAGGGTCTTTTCATTTTTACTGTCATATTCACTATTTTCTTCCTTGAATTTCCTGACATGCCTTTTCAAGTCCATCCTGAAGTTTATAAAAGTTTAAAAACTCTTTCTACATATCAGGAACAGATTTGGGATAAAGAGAGTTCCATGTCTACTTCTGCTTTTCCCTTTCTTCCATGAGGTATGTATTTGGATGGTGCATTTTGGATGCTTTTGATGACATTGATGAAGAGATACAAAACTTTGAACACAGAGTACAGTGGAATTTAGGCCCTCCTTTTTTTGGTGTCTCAGCATTCTATGCAAAGAATAGAATTATATTGTGATCTAACCAAATTGAATTTTTTGACAAAAGTTACTTTTAGAGAAGTCAGAGAACTTTTGAAGTTTTGTAGCATATTTATTGGAAAAAGCATTATTTTAATACTGACATGATTCCTTTGCAATCAAATGAAAGATTTTTTAAAGGATGTTTATACTAGGGATTTTATTTTGCTAGTGAAATTGTTTCTGTTTTAAGGCTTATCACAGCAGAATAAGGAAAACTCAGCCTAACAAAAATCTCTCCACATGCCAACGATAGGGTATGTGGAGCTTTCAGGAAACCAAGAAATCTGATCGCTGCTAAGGGCATTTTAATGCTTTAAAAACAAAAAAAAATATTTAAGCTTTCCGTTCTTACCAAACTTATTCTCCACTAGAATATATTTTGATGGTCATTTTTCCCCCAATCGTTATTGACACTTACAGAATCTTTGCTAATAAGCAGCATCTCAATAAATATGCATGAACACTTCTTTGCAAAGCTCTTAGCAGGACATTAGGGGAATACATAAACCTAAGTATATTGCCTTTTAGAATTCTGTGGATCAACAATGTATAGATAGTACTGTTTTAAAAATCGAAGCAATAAATACAGTGTCCGAAACTTGATCTAGAAAAGCTTATTGTGAGTGTGCACATATAACCCATTCCCTCCAACTGTCAAGTGAGAGTAAATAAACCTGATGTTTCTGGGATGATGAGCATTTTCAGTGGTATAATTTGGACTGTGTAACATACGGTAATGGTTGCAGAAATATTTTTAAAACATTATGTTCAGGCTATTGCATTCTTAGAGATGGAATGGTTTGCCCAAGCTCACAAGCAGGATTAGAGTTTTAGACTTCTGACCCTGAGACCTGTGCTTTTGTAGATCCTCCACTTTTCCCTTTGTTCTGTTTGCCAGCAGTACTTAAAGGAGGACTTAGGCTGATCCTCAGCAAGGAGAATATCAGAGCTTAAGCTTCAAAGTCAGTCAAACTTCAAATTGTAGCTCCAAAGTGGAACAGCAGTGGCAATATGCACATTGAAGAGGAAATGGGGAGACCAATCTTCCCAGGCACAATATGACATAAGGAAGAGTAACTAGAGTAATCTTTGCTACAGGTTTGCTGTTAATGCTTCTTTTTTGTTGAATGAACTAAACCACACTTTATAAAAATGGGATTGAGGCCGGCACAATGGCTCACTTGGTTAATCCTCTGCCTGCAGTGCCTGTATCCCATGTGGGCACCGGGTTCTAGTCCTGGTTGCTCCTTTTCCAGTCCAGCTCTCTGTGGCCTGGGAAGGCAGTGGAGGATGGCCCAAGTGCTTGGGCCCCTGCACCCGCATGGGAGACCAGGAAGAAACACATGGCTCCCGGCTTCAGATCAGCATAGCGCCAGCTGTAGCGGCCATTTGGGGAGTCAACCAATGGAAGGAAGACCTTTCTCTCTGTCTCTCTCTCTCTCACTGTCTATATCTCTACCTGTCAAATAAATAAATAAATAAATAATCGGATTATTGTCTGGGTAAATAGATGTGAAAGAATAGTTTTAGTAAAAGTGTTCTCAGAGCTCAAGAAAACAAAATAAAATGTTTTAAAATATTAAGATTGCATTGAGCCTATTATTTATTTGCACAATATTTGTTATATGTGTTTAGTGATTGTCTACTCTGCAACAAACACTGGGGTATAGGATCAAATGCACCAACAAGGTCTCAATATTGGCTGTGTTGAAAAATATTCAAATTAACAATGTGACTATGATAAGAGAAACGTGTGTAATCTGCATGCACATAAGCAGAGCATCTACCCTGGAGACAGAACAAAGTGGAAGAATTGGGAAAGATTTTCTGGGAAAAGGATCTTTAACCTGAAACATAAAGTAGGGAAAGCAGAGGGGTTGAAAAGCAGGACAGCTTCCATGCTGCTGGAATGCCAGCCATACGTGCCTAATCGAAAACAGAGTGTGTGAGGGAGAGATGCACGCAGACAAGGGTCCTGAAGTCTGCCCTGCTGCACCTCTGTCACAGGGGCTCTTCAGGCCAAACTCAGTCTGACTTCAGTAGAAGAAGAGGCCGGAATCCAAGACTTGATGATTCCCATGCACGTGAAACATGTACAATTTTATTGTAATTCAGTTCCTCTTAAATGATCTTTCAAACTGAATTTCTGGAAACCCATGGAGGAGGCTTGTATTTGTCCCTACCACTCTGTTACTTTCACCAGTCAGACTGCTGAAGATTAGCTTTTCTGCTTGAAATCTCACCTTTCCTCCAAATCCATGTGGCTTGATTTTACTTTTTAGTACACTGTCTGGAAGACAGTGTTTTTTTTTTTTTTTTTCCTCCTACTGTTCTAACATGAGGTGTGAGGCTACATTTAAAATAGATGGATAATATATAATTGCAGATATGACATGTGTCAGCCAGATACAGGTCCCTCACTGATGACCAGCAATGTTGATCTCACATCAGGTCTCTGGGATGTCTCTGCCAAAGCAAAATGGCCTTGAGGAAGAAATAACCAGTTCTTGGAAAGATTATCTTCTGCAAAACTAAGAACTCTTCCTAAAAATATGTTCTCCTCCTGGGAAGTTCCCCACAAGCAGTTAAAGGGGCAAGAGGTGGAAAAGGCTAATGCTGCTAGTCTCCAGGGAAGTTGTAGGCTTGCTTGATGAAAAATGCCGAGAGGTACAGGTGGATTCAGCTGGTTGAGACGGTGCGATCCTATCAGAGGATACCATCTAAAGATCCACATCATGTTCCTTTTTGTCTTCTGCTAAGAGAGTACAGCCCTGAACCTACCCAGAGTTTGTGTCTTTGCTTCCTTGCTGAGAATAGTTCCACTTTACTGGTTCATGAGCTTCTCCCATGGAGGTGAAAGGTGGAGAGGTTGGTTACCCTAACATTCAAAAGGGTTGGCCATATAGACTATGTGTAAATGTTTGACACATGGTTAGCAATAGGAGTCTTTATAAAAGATGCACAGCCTATTGGTATATTGATATGCATCATGCCCAAGAGGCTGAATTATACTCGAACTCTCACAAGCTCCGAGCACTACGTCCTGAGTGCCCCAAAGCTAGACAACAGAACCTGCAGGGGCATTTCCTCGTGGCATCTATGCCAAGGTCAGGGTAATATCCCTAGCAGGAAAGAAAGAGGATAAATAATACTCATCACACTAATACAGAAAAAAAAAACACTCTAAAGCCAACTACACAAAAAACAAATCTGAATCTGCCTAACACAACTCAGTTCTCTATATTTGTGTGATTAATTTACTCCATGTGCATCGTATGGTTAGCTTTACCCACAGTAGCGACATTCATACTTAAAATAATGGCAGTATTTAAAGACAAAAAATACACACTGATTATCACATTCCCCTTCATAAAGGTTACTTACTGAGAGGAGCGGCACGTAGACCTGTAGACCCATTTTATGTAGCAAGCCTTAATTATTCTGCTCCCTCACAAGATACCGCCAGTATTTAAAGCATATTATTTTAGAATAAAGGTTTCACTTTGCCTAAGCATTAAGACTTAAAAAAAAACATTTAACTTTGACATTTCATTTATAGGCATTTTAATTATCTGGATGGTTTCCTTTAAATGCTAGATGTAGGCAGAGGAAATTTGTACTTATATAGAAGAAAGTGCTTCCAGGACTCCCTAATTTTCATGTGTTATGAATTTTAATGCCTTATGCAGGTCAGGTTTTCATAGCCATGAAGAGGGAATACATTGACCTTAAACTATTGCACAGTTGTAACAGTATTTTTAGTCTCTGTTTGTTATGGGCAGACAGGAAATATATTTTGTTTATGTTTTCTTTTTCAAAAGTTCTTGCAGCAGAAAAGAGAGCCCCAGGCATCTAAGAAAGGTCTTGCATATTTTCTATTTTCTCTTTTTATTTATTCATTTTTATTTTTTAGAGATGAGGTAGCAACAAGGTACATGTTTATTTCCATGGCTTAAAAATCTGAATGGCTTAAAACTGCCTAGTAGGTAGGTTAGAGCAGTTTAGCCCACAGCAACCCCTGCTACAGACAGGACTAGTCCAGCCTTCCCACTGCAAGGCAGAAAAAACTGGCTATGTGTGACTTCCACTCCTATCTGACTCTCAACCCAGCAAGACACTTTTCATTCCAGTGTCCAGAATCTCTATTGTTTCTTAAAGCTCAGGAATTTTACTGTACGGTCCTACCTAGCTCTTTCTCCCAAGCTATCAATCCTGGCTATGTATTTTCTGTGTCTTCTACTGTTGTGCCCAGATCATTGGATCCCCAAATGCCGCCAGAGACTCAAACATACTGAAACACAAAAGCAAGGTTTATTTCGGAAGTACAAGCCACAGCACGGACCCCGTCTAACCAACCAGGCAGCGGAGGGCAGAGGAAAAGCCCCAAGCCATGCTCGGGAGCCTCTTTTAAAGCAGAGTTATGTCATCCATGAGTGCAGGGTAACAGTGCATTGGCTAGGGTCACCTCTGGTACTTCCTGATCGAACACGGTTGTCCCTGATTGGTTCGGACCCAGGGGATTTCCTTATATGGGGAACCGCAAGCTGTTCTGTTGTAAGTTTCGGTTTCCCCTGAGTGACGCTGCTTTTATGGGAAGTCGGGCCTGCCTCCCCGAATAGAGCCACTTTTTCAAAATGTAGTTACTCTGGCTCTTCACTACCTTATCAAAACTTAACCTCTTGCCTGCCATTCCCTCTCCAGAGTCTTGACCATTAATGTTGCCAACAGATTTAGAATCAACTAATAATAGAATGAATCTTAGATATTTTTGTGAGTTTTTACAGATTAGGAAAAGTAGATGTGTGGATAGTTAAAAAAGAAGATGCCAATATGTCGTTTCATTTGTCATCATTTCCATACAATGTTTGCCATTCATGTTTTGGAGACACAGTGGTCAGCCATAATAAATGAATCATCAATAGTGAATTTTCCAGCTTATAGCAACAAGTTGCAGGGCACCACCAAATCAAATATTCTGAAAGGCTTGGCTTTGGCTACAGTCATGTAGCCAATTGTCACATATGTCTCACAATGTGACAATTATGGTTATTAAGGCAATTGATGTCAAATTTCTGATTTGATATGAATAACAATGTAAATTTAGTGATTTTTGATATTGATAAGTCAAATATTTTCTGAACTCTTAAGGTACATATATTCAATGCCATACAATTATTTTTATGGTTGACAACTAGGATTTATTGTTCTCCAACTATTTGTGCATGTAAATTTTTTGTCTTCCATGTGATGTCTTAAATAGCATCTTGGGAATCTCCACAATGTCCCTCACAGGGCTGAGCAAGTCATTGATAGATACTCATTACAGATGCTCTTGGACTTCCTTTGCATTTTGAAGTCCCTTGTGTCATGTTGACCATTGCCAACAAGCCTACCATGTCTCTGTAATTGCAGATTTGTGTCATCCTAGGGAATCCATCTAAGTGAACTCTTCTGCATCTTAAAACTGTGCCAATTTCTTTCATGATGACGTTAAACCACAACCCACAAACTTTAGTAAAATGAAATATTTTCAAGGTCAGAAAATCCAGGAAATCTCTGTCCCCCACCTCCTGAACTTCCTCCCTGGACCTGGAGTGCCCATCTGTTGCTCTGGCAGATTTACAGTTCATTCATACTGTGAGTGATAGGAGGAGGAAGTGAGCAGAGCTAATCAGAGCTAAGTAGTTAACGAGCAGAGGGCTAACGAGCTGGTGAGTTAACGAGCTAAGCAGAGAGCTAATGAGCTGCTGTTTCCCACTACTTGCAAGCAAATATATCTTTCAGGTGATTGTTTACCTTTAGCATTCTTAGCAGATGTCCATAATGACATAGCTAAGTCTTTGATAGTTCCCCAAACATCTCAATTTAAAGCAAACTCAATCACAGCTTAGGTCCCAGATACATGCACTTTCTTTACCACCATTGTGACCTTGAAATGAAGGCATCTTAGTTTTTGACTCAGGCCGACGACCATTCCATCAGGTTATTTTGCACAAATGTTATGGTCATTTATATAAATTAATGAAGATTATCTACTGAGCACTTATTCTGTCCTAATTAATAGGTATTGTGCTAATGATGTAGAATAACAAAATATAAAAATTAGTATCTATCCCTCAAAACTAGGGCACCTAATTGGGAAGATACCTCAAGGACAGTTGAAAGAATAGAAAAGAATAGAGTCTTAGGTATCAGAGATGATCATTACTAGGAATTCAAAGATCAGTAACTTCACTGTGTGGTGGAGCCCAGAGATGGCCAGGAGTTTTGGGAAGAGTCCTGTGATTGAGGTCAAGAACCAAGTAACATTCCAGAAATGATATTCTAGGAAAGAAAAAAAGTGAAAACCTGGACTTAGTCAAAATTGATTAATTATTCCACAATTACCCCACCTAGAATTTTGACTCAGTTAGATGGGAAGTGCTCTCACCTCCACCTGTGGTTGCCAGAGTTCCTGCCTTTGGTGGAGCTCACTGAAAGGTATGAGATAGCAGGCTATGTGAGGTGGAGTATCTCAATGAGTCACCTGTTAAGAGTATGAACTGACATACACAGCGCGGATTGGTGCACTTTAATTTCATAGTGAGATGAAAATAGTCCATCTTGAAAGCTCTTCCTTAGCCATAAGTTTAGCAATGAAGAGCCATATGTCCCTTGTTGCAAAGCACCTAAGCCAGTGGGATGAATTTGCTTCCCTGAATTAAATTTGAGAGTATTTAGAAGCATTTTTTAATTGTTGTAAATGAGATAAAAAGTCAAAGCTCCCACAGCAAAGAATCTTCTTAACAGTTCCAGAGCTATGAAATGCTGATCTAAATTTATTGCTTTAAAAAGCAGGATTTTTCTGTTTCTCATGTATTTCAAATCTAGCAAATGTTCTTTTATGTTATTTATTTACTTATTTATTCATGAAGCAGCAAGGCAGAGAGAGAAAGAGAAAGAGAATCTCCTATCTGCTAATTTACTCCCTAAATGCCCACAATGAGGCCAGGTGAAAGCTAGGAACCAGGAACTTAATACAGGTCCCCCATGAAGATGGTAGGAACTCCTTTATTTGAGCCATCACATGCTGCTTCCAAGGGTATGCATTAGCAGAAAACTGGAGTAAGGAGCCAGAGTCGGATATTGAACACATTCACTCTGATATGGAATGCAGAGGTCATAATCACAGTTGTAACTACTATGCTTTTTTTTTTTTGACAGAGTTAGTGAGAAAGAGAGAGACAGAGAGAAAGGTCTTCCTTCTGTTGGTTCACCCGAAAATGGCCGCTACAGCTGACACGCTGCGCTGATCTGAAGCCAGGAGCCAGGTGCTTCATCCTGGTCTCTCATGCAGGTGCAGGGCCCAAGCACTTGGGCCATCCTCCACTGCCACAGCAGAGAGCTGGACTGAAAGAGGAGAAACCGGGACAGAATCTGGCGCCCCAACCGGGACTAGAACCTGGGGTGCAGGTCCCGCAGGCAGAGGATTAGCAAAGTGAGCTGCGATGCTAAATGGTTGCACATTCTTTGTTCTTTTAGATACTGATATCTGCTACATTTGTAAGTTACTTTCCTACATTCCCCCAAGTTTTACATCATATTCAATTTTAATCAATTTTCCATTCCATCAATATTCCTGCATCCAAAAGAATAAATGCAAGCCTTGCAAATGAAGTTAAAAAGAAGAAAAAGTAGATACTGGATGTGTTAATGCCAGAGCTGATGATATGAAATACAAGCACAAACAGATCAAAGTAACAACAGTTAGTTAACAATGTAGATTGACCATATAGAAAAAGTTACATGATACTATTTATCTGCATACAAAATGAATAATAACATTTACTCTTATATGTAGCAGTTATAGATAATTCCAAGAGACATTTAATTGGGGATAATTTTAAATGGGACTAGCAAAAATAAATGAATAAACCAAAGGATAAAAATATATTTAATAAGTGTTATTAAAATATATTTAATAAGAAAAAAGTAGAGTTCAAGGAGGAGAAGTGGTTATAGGATGGAGGGCATGTTATTTTACAGAGTGGTCAGTTCAGAAAAGGACACACAGAATAATTTTTTGCAGAGATATGACTGGGAAGAAAACTAAAGGCTTAGAATCATCTGAGAGAACATGATTTCAGGTAACAAAACCTCAGAAATAAAGTTTCGTACAGGATCAGCAGGAAGGAGCTGCTTAGCAGCACTAAGATGGTCAGTACAGCAGGGCAGTGGAGAATGAGCAGGGATTGTCCTGGAGGGCCTTGAATTTCCAAGAAAGAAGTTTAGATTCTATCTGTTCAAAATATAATAAGCAGCCATTGGAGGTTGTTTGGTAGAGCCAAGTCATTAACCAATTTACATTTTAGAATACTTACTCTAGTGGATCCATATTTTAATATGCATGAGAATTTAAGGCTTTCTGAGGTGAAAGAGAATGGGTGAAGGAGCAGGTCTTTTGAATGGTGAAGAGTGGGAGTGAAATCATAGTGGGTTTTGCTTTTGTTTTTCCAGATAAGTTAGCATTGAGAGAGCTGAACATTTTGGGCCATTGGGTCCAAGAGTAATATGTAAGTTGTTGTAGTGAGGATGTAGAGACAAGTAGTAATAAAGAAAAGACAGGGCTCAGAAAATGCTGTGTTGGGGCTGGCGCTGTGGTGTAGCAGGTAAGGATGCTGCCTGCAGTGCCAGCTTCCCAAATGGGCTCCGGTTCAAGTCCCAGCTGCTCCATTTCTGATCCAGTTCTCTGCATTGGCCTGGGAAAGCAGTGAAAGATGACCCAAGATGACCCTTGGGCTTGTATACCCGCATGGGAGACCCAGAGGAAGCTTCTGGCTCCCAGCTTCAGATCAGCTGGAGTGAACCAGCAGATGGAAGACCTCTCTCTCTCTCTGTGTCTCCTTCTCTCTTTGTGTAACTCTGACTTTCAAATAAATAATTTTTTTTTTAAATAGAAAGTGCTATGTTTGCAGTCAAGCAGTAGAGTGACTGTAGTTGATGGTGATAACAAAATTTAGGAATAACCATGGGATTTTGAGACTAAGGCAGCGTAGTGAAGAGGTCAATGAGTTTACAGGGAATTCACCAATATTGATACTAATTTATCAGGAGTGAAAGCTCCAAAAATTATGGAATGGTCATGAGACAGACTGATGGGAAAGGTCATCCTTACCATTAGCAAGACAAAGGAGTGAAAAAGAATCAGGAGCAACAAAGTAGGATGACTCATACTGCAGAGGAATTGAGGATGCTGAGAGCATGCGGTATACAAATAGGGAACTGATAAGAAGGAAAGACCTTCCTCATAGACCTGAGAGGGGTGAATGAAAGCACAGACAGACAAAAATAAAAGAGAAATGACTTGTGGCCAGCACTGTGGCACTGCAAATTAAAGCCTCGCCCTGCAGCACTAGTATCCTCTATGGGCACTGGTTCGAGTCTTTGGTGCTCCACTTCCAGTCCAGCTCCCTGCTAGTGCACCTGGGAAGGCAGTGGAGGGAGGCCCAAATCCTTGGGCCCTTGTGTTCAACTGGGAGACCCAGAAGAAGCTCCTAGCTCCTGGCTTCTGGCTTTTGATCAGTTCATCTCTGGCCAATGTGGCCATTAGGGGAGTGATGCAGCCAAGGGGCATACAACATCCAGAACATGCACCATTAAAACAGTACATTAGAATGATTTGGAAAGTTAGAAAAGGGGTAGAAGGTAGTGTAATGAGTAAATGGTTGAATAGATTAGATAAGATGGATGTGAACCAGCTTGGTGACAGGGGACCTGTGAGTAATATTTCACATGGTGTTGAAGGTAGTGAACTCAACGCTGAGAGTTCCTCAGATGGAGGTAGGTTGCAGAAATGATTTGGCTATGGATATATTAACTAGGCCAGGGCAATCAGGCCAGAAGAACCTTGCTAGAAATATTTGGGGATACTTAGACTAAGTCCCTTGTAATTTGATGCTGGGTCAGCATTATATTTGATTCTTTTGTCACCATCACCCCCATAACACCAACTTGCAGATCCTTTTGCATCATTCCATTCATGAATAAAAGAAAACCAATAATTCCTCCAAATTACATTATTTGGGATGACATTAATTTTACTGCATTAGCTAGTTCCAGTTGATCTCTCTACTCTTTTTCCTGACATTTTTTTTTCATAATTTTTAAAGACTAGTCAAATCATATGAATTGCAGTTGTTCATATGAACTTCATTATATTTTTTCAAGCTTTATATTCTTCCGAATATTTCTGTATGCATCAACTTTTATTATTTTCAGCTCCGCTTCAGAGTGTTCTCTACTGGCATGCATTAAGGAACTTTCCCTTTCTCTAAATTCTCCTCACTTCTGACTCTTTGGGGGCTCTTCTTACAGTTTTTACAATCACTCCTTCATCTGTACTTTCTTGAAGATAGACTGTGTCTGCTAAACATTGCTACTTTTTAAGTGCATAGTTGTTACCTTGGAGAGAATTTTTCAGTGAAACGTTTGCTAAACGATTAGTCAGAAAATCCTCATAGAGAAAGGTACAGTTGGTGTGTAGTTCAAAGTGTAGATAGGATTTGGATTTGTGAGAAATAGTAGGGGACATGTGTGATTAGTGGGGAAAAAACGGAAACTCAGATTTGTAAAAATGAACTATTCTTGCAGAATGGCTTGGGACAGCATTGCTAGAAAGACATCTTTGTGCCACATTGTAAATTCTAAGGTGAAGACTACTGGATTTTTATTCTCATAATTTCTGCCTTCTAGTACTATTAAGTAGACTGTCATAAAACATCACATTGAAGCCAGATGGAAGCTGAAGTTAAGCACTTGGAAGAAGCTAACTAGACAGTTCCCATTAAGATAGTATGAGAGTGCAGGATTCCAAAAATATTCTGTTTAAGAAAATTGTTCAGGACTAACAATAATCTATGGTAATTAACATGAAACTGCTAATAGAGGAAAACCTTGAATGCACTTTGCTGTACAAAAGGAAGATGGAATCATGACTGGACAAAAAGAGTTGGCATACAAGCTTGGGATAATTTATATTGTATGGGGATTAGTATAAACTGCAGGGGTAGGGAATCTTTTTCTTCCAACAGTCATTTGGATATTTATCACATAATTTGAGAATCATGAAACATTCTCAACTTAAAAATTAGGCTTGTATAGACTTCCCAAATTTCAGGTCTGTCCTGCAGTTGTTTTGACAGGGCCAGACCAAATGACATTCCCCTCTGCTGTTCTCGAGAGTTTTTTTTTTTTTTAATGTAATTTTATTTATTTGAAAGAGTTACAGAAAGATGTAGAGACAGAGACAGAGGTCTTCCATCTGCTGGTTCAAGTCCCCAGATGGCTGCAACGGCCAGAGCTGTGCCAATCTGAAGCCAGGAGCTTCCTCCAGGTCTCCCACGTGGGTGCAGGAGCCCAAGTACTTGGGCCATCTTCTGCTTTCCCAGGCCACAACAGAGAGCTGGATTGGAAGTGGAGCAGGCGGGACTAGAACCAGAGCCAATATGGGATCCTGGCATGTCAGTCCAGGGCTTTAACCCGATGCGCCACAGTGTCAGCCCCCTGGAGAGTTTTGACTGGATTCAATTGAACTTCTAAGGATAGAGGTCGTCTGTCTACTTTATAGTATTTACAGCAAATAAATAGCCACTGAATATGTGCTACATCATTTCATTCACTCAAAAAATATTTATTATTTATTGAATATTTTCTTTGTGTCAGGTAGTACTATAGGCACTAGGAATATAATAGTAAAAACAAACAACTTGACACAATGTTTTTATGCCATCGAACTTACATTATGGTCAAATGAAGCTAATCTGGGAAAGTGATCCCCACAGACAGGCAATAAGGCTCCAAGGAAGTTTTCTTAGCTTGAAACTGAATCAAGGCCACTGTTTGGACTCATTAGGAGTGGAAATCAATCTCTAGGAAGCGAAGATTGAATTGGAGCTTCCTCTCCACTGTGGAGAACTGAAATATAGAAACCCCAATCAGCACAACTCTTAGAACATGCATGAGTGCTGGATGAATACATGAGGATATTGTGATAAAAATGTCAGGTCCTCATGGTGGACCTAGGACAATCATATTTGTTTCATGTCAGACCTCCTGACGGGTATGGAATTTCCACTCGGGTATGCATTTTCTATGTGGATGGAAATAAGCTGGGCCTAATGGTTGATAGACACTGGTATTCTGCATAATACCTTGAGTGTCAGAATAGTATAGTGATCTCACATGTGGATTTCAGCAGTAATTAGATCTCACTTTACTCACTAATTACTTGATAAGAGTGAATTTACCTAAGAATTCTAAATTCAGTTATCTCATGTGCAATGTTCCTGCTTACAGAAGTGTATATATGTATATGTGTGCATTCATAAACATACACACATGCTCATGTTTGCTTATTTGTGTAAAAGAGAACGGCATGACATGTTTTCCTTAAAACTTATCATGGTATGTTGTCTAACAATGTTCTTTAAATGGGCAGCTGTAATTAAACCTTTTATCATGACACAGAGTTTCATTCACAGAAATATATATAAAAACATATCCTACCTAAGTCTGTGTCCTGGTTATTGATTTGCATGTAATCAATTCAACCTGCTGAATTTCAGCTTTCTCATTTATACAGTGAAGATGATATTAATTCAAATAAAATTCATTTTTGTAAAATATGATATTGTTCACTGTGAAAATATTGAGTGTAAAAGTGCCCATCCCAGTGTTTCATACTTGATATAAAAATGTTTATTCATCCAAACCTATTTGGAGTTGGATAAAAATAATTAAGAGGGGTATCAGTTATCAACACAAAGTAGTTATGATGGTTAATTTTATTTTATTTTATTTTTTTTTTTTTTTTTTTTTTTGACAGGCAGAGTGGACAGTGAGAGAGAGAGAGAGACAGAGAGAAAGGTCTTCCTTTGCCGTTGGTTCACCCTCCAATGGCTGCCACGGTCGGCGCGCTGCGGCCGGCGCACCGCGCTCATCCGATGGCAGGAGCCAGGTGCTAGGTGCTTTTCCTGGTCTCCCATGGGGTGCAGGGCCCAAGCACTTGGACCATCCTCCACATGATGGTTAATTTTATGTGTCACCAGAAATCATGCTGGCACCATGGTATCAAACTCCCATCTCCAAAATTGTATGAATTAATTTATCTCTTCCTAAATAGTTCAGCGTATGGTGTTTTGTTGTGGCAGCTCAAGTCAACTAAGACAAGTGTATTACAACTAAAAATGACATCTTAAACTAAAAAAATAAAAAATTCCCATACAATAACTTTTTTATCCCTTCATATTACAGTGCAGTATTTGTCTATATACATGGGTATTTTTAACATAGCTACTGATCATAAAAATACCCACATTTGAAGTCATTATGCCTGTGCTAACACTAGGTAAATCAAATAAGTGTATGCCTTACAATTATGCCAAGCTCCTTTTAAGCAGAATTTTATGAATATGTGGTACCCAATAGATATATGGTTACTTACAAATTTAATTTATCTTAACTCAGTAAAATTTTATGATCACACGTAATGATATAAAATAATAATAATAACAGTAATAAACCTACTACATATGCCCTGGATGGTATCATACGATAATATTTGCATAAATGGTATATGTTAACTCTATTTATATGAATGATTTAGATAAATTGTGAATATTACTAGCATTAGCTATATTAATAACATGTTTGGTGGCAATTTTAATGGTGTTTATTTGTAATTGGAAACTGTTAGATTACGCTTCTTTCTGCCCTTCTTTTCGTCAAAGCAGATGTAAGTGTCTCTTCACCTTCAGAACAGAACCCGGCTGACAGTGACTTTCAAATCCTTGTTCTTAGGAGCTCCCTCCATGACATAGCACAGTATTGTTCACTGTATCAGCTTGCTACCTACAGGTTGTAGGTAAGTGCATAAGAATCCTGATCATGAATCCTGGGAAGTGACTGTGAACCAACAGAATCTGGTCTTTTGTGACAGGTCTCTAATATCATGCCAAGTCAAGACTACTGCCAGGGGTACAATTTGATGAGATGCGGACTAATCCTCATTAAGGTTGAGTAAGGTTACAGTACTGGGTCAAATTGCTTGTTCTATCCTTGGCTTTGACCTGAGGTCATCAAGTCCCTGTCATTCCATGTTTGCATAATGAGTGAAATGCCCATTAATAATAAACTTGAGAATGTAAAAGAGGCAAAATTGAAGAGACAGTATTCACTTTTTTGGTTATAACACCATAATACTAAAAGGGATAGGCCTTAATATTTGTGAGAGCCCAGGAAAGAAGAGATTTCAGACAGAAATTAGACATTAGTCATCAAATTAAAGGACTAAAATCACTTTTCTGTGGTGTCTGTGTGAGAGAAAGAGAGAGGAAGAGGGAGAGGGAGGGGGAGAGGGGGAAAGAGAGAGAGAGAATGAGAGAAAGCACGAAACAGAGAAGATAATTTTATTTCATTTATTTGTCTCTGTATTGGAAGAAATAGAAAAATCACAAATGTGGAATAAATATTTGTCTCATCTAGTATGTCTTGCAAGAAACAGATCAGTCATTTGTGTGACATGTGCATTACATTACTCTTAAATTGATCTTATGTATTTAGACACTTGTTTATAGTCCCTAAGATCATCTATCTATCTATCTATCTATCTATCTATATATATATATACAGTTTAATTTCCAAAATTTATCATGAATCTACCCAGTGTTGGAAGATAGCTAAAACTGAAATTAGGCATTTTGGGAGCCTGGCCTTCCATATAGCCAGAGAAGAATGAAATATTTTGTATTATATCTATTACTTTTAAAACATTTTTCTTAATTTTTGGTTTTAAAATAATATGAAGAATTCTCTGAACACTCAGCACTGCCACGAACAGAAGGAGTCACAAAAAGTAAAGGAATCTATATTGCTCCCTGAAAGGTAAGAAATATATGAAATAATTAGGGAATAAAACAAAGTGCGATTCATACTAGCCTTATCCAGCAGGAAATATTACAGGATTCTGCTGGAGGAGGTTGATAATTGTACGGTTTGGCTGGAAATGTAAGAAGGAGTAGGGGAATAAGTGCAATATACGGAGGGATGCTGAAGTTTAAATGTGGTTTCATTTCTCCCAAAATCTACTTTGGTGAGAATAATACTACCTTGTGCTTTTAAAAGCTTTTACATACATCCTTTGGGCTGATTCTCTTAGACAACCTGTAATGTAGAAACTCCAGGTAATCTCTTGATCTCTCTCTCTCTCCCTCTCTTTTCTGCTTTCTCTCCATTTTTGGTTGACATTTATTCTCAGTTTAGTAGTCTGTACAAGGAAGATACAACTAGAATACAAATTCCTACAATTCAATGTCACTGTTACTCATATTATTGTTCTATGCACTCCAACTGCAATGGGCAGTTTAATCTTTAGGAAGAGGTTGGCATTTGTAGTTTGTATCTAAATTTAGAGTTTGCTTTTTGAGAAAAGTGAAGGTTTTCACAGGGTCAAATAATTCTACGTTTATAGAGATATGTTCCTTTTGAACATCACAGGATATTTAATTACTCTATGCCATGGGCACACTAGTAAGAAACTATAGAAATATAATTTTAAAAAAGAATACAACAATAATAATAAATAATAAAAACATGGAAAGCAAAAATATATATACATAAACAAGTATTCTATTAGTTTTGGAAATCCGTTGCTGTTTCCTCTCCACATACATGCAGTTCTCTCTCTGCTCCCAGGTGAACGCCTGATTTTTAAAGGCTTCAGAATAATTACTGAGGCACTCTCCCTGCTTGAGGATACTGTTGGCAGCTCTTGTTCTAACACCTGTGCAAAGTACATCCAGCCTTTAAGAGCCACTCTCCTGGGAAGTGATTTCAGACTGTGCCTCTCAGCAGGAGGTTTCCTGCTAAGAACTCTTTGAAAAATTTCTGACATCCAATTGCAGGGCACTTGTCTCCCGTTGATGTTGTTATTTATTTATTTTTAAATTTTAGTTACATCTTCCTCCATTAGTGTTCCATAAAGTCAAACAAGGATTGCAATCCAAAAGCATCTTCAGTTCAACCCAAATGAGGCAGCTTCTTAGGAAGAGCAAATAAAGGAATATATAGGAATTTTACTGCTTCTTCACCTTTGTAAGGGAAATATTATTTCTTAAGTGACCATGGAGACCGATCCAAGATGGCTGAAAGGAGAAGACTTGCAGCAAAATCTGCCACAGATAAGAAAGAGAACAACAAATGAAGGACCATGTTTCCAGGAGATTGACTGGGGGAAAACTTCAAAAAAGAAAGGAGGGGAATACTATACAGCACAGATGCAGAGAGTCAGCACAAACTGGGGAACAAAGCAAACCACATCAATACTGGCTCCCTGACAAGGGGTCTCCATCTTACTGGGCAGAGCTAAACAGAAGGCTTTGCGATCCCCACTGCCACGGAAGATGAGGAGCTCCAAAACCCACAGAGCTCTCTGGATTTAAATCCAGTCTAGAAATCTGACTGGGATCTGAGTACCAATTTTGCTCTAAAAAAGTAACTCAGATTACCCCCCAAACCCGAGCTGCTGCAGCACAGTGATTGCTAATTCCATTCTGACTTAAGGGACAGCAAGCAGCCTTGACACTAACAGAAGCCCCCAGAGCTGGAGCCAAAGTGCTTGACAGGGCAGTGAGCAGACACCTCGGTATCCAGCAGCTGTGGGATTGCTCGGAACAAGCCCCGGAGCCACACGTGCTCACTCAACTGGTCTAAGTAAGTTTTCCTGTACTTCTTGGGACTCAGCTCCAACAGCAGCTGGTATACAAGCACAGAGGATTAAATCTGAGGAAGTCGCTTCTTCACCTCTTCACACAGGGTGCTGGACGGCCTGAGTACAAACACCAGAATCACTGAATCACTCTTGCATGGCCTACGGGAAATGGAGGCCTTCCCTGCTGTGTTCTGCAGCTCTAGGATTTTGAGTGTTGATGCTGAAATCCTTAAATTAACTCACAGTCACTGGCGGGACATGCAGGCCCTATCTGCAATCCTGTTTTTCAGGCTGGTTATTGCCAGTCCACAATACTCAGAGTAATCGGCATTCTATCTAAGAGAACTTGGTAAGAACCCCACTGATTTTGCAGCTCTTGGACTATGACTGTTGGTGCTATAGGTCACATGAACACCTGCGCTCCTGTATGGGGACTACGATAGGTCCTATTTACATTTCTTGGCTCCAGGCCTGCACTTGCTTGTTCATAATTCCATGGATAATGTGTGACCACCAAGAAAGACCTGAGTAAATTATCCTCTGAGACTTGCAGTGCTGGGTCTGCAGCTGTTCTATAATCCCAGAGACACCTGTGCTTATTTGTGGTGCCTAAGAAAGGACTTATCTGCATACCACTGATCCAAGCTTGCATATGCTAATTCATAATCACCAGCATAGAAATGTGATCAACCTATGAGATGTAGGTAAGTTATCCTGAGTTCTGCAGTTCTGAGTCTGTTACTGTGGAGGTATATTCCACACAGACACCTGAGTTCTCTGGATGGGACACTCCCTAATTTCATGCTCCAGACACATGCCTGGCAGTGCAAAATTCACAGTACAACCTTAATGTAAAACATGAGATCTGGGTAAGATCTGCAGAGCATCCTGCAGCTCTGAGATTGCTGTTATTGGCTATAAAAGTCCTGATCAAAGTTATGCATGCCCTGTGGGAACTGGGGAAGACCTTATTGCCATTCTATAGCTGCAGGCCCATGGTTGCCAGTGCACAATCTACAGCATAATCTAGGCTTTTCCTGTGGAGCTTGGACAAGTTAAACCTCTTGTGCTGCAGCTCTGGCAATTCTATTAATAATATATCACCCAGAGTCACTGGAACCCACTCTGCAGGACCTAGGGAAGACCCTACCTTCATTCAATAGCTGCAGACTCACACCTACCAGTGTGCAATGTTAGCATAATCTGTATTCAACCTGTGGAACTGATGCAAAGTCCCCTTCACATTCCTTAATTCTAGGAATAGGACTGTGGTGCTATAAAGCCCAGCATAACCCGCACTCACCAAACAGGACCTGAGGAAGAAGATCCCATCCACACCACACAGTTCCAGGACCACAATTATTGATGCCACAAATCCCACCATCATCAGGCTTTCATGGTAGGACAATGAGATGGACTCTTCTGTGTCCCACAGCAACAGGATCTTATTCTTGCTATCAAAAATTCTGGTGTGATAGACATCCAACTCTGGTGGCTGAAGACACATCCTTTGGGAGTCCACCTCCACTTCAAAGTCATAATACCATTTCCATGAATTGCTGAAGATTAGACAACTTTTGCATTCCTAGATACTGCTGAAGAAATCACTCACAGGTTGCACTTCTTGGCTCACCTAGAACTAAAGACAAAGCAGTCTCTCAACTGACACCTCACATTACATCCAAAGATGTCTTTTCCAACAGATGCTACTATATAAACAAGAAGGATTTGCTATACCATATGTGCAGATGTCAATGTAGGCACACAAGGAACATGAAGAAGTAGGGAAGCATTAACACTTCCAAAGGAACACAACAGTTCTTCAGAAATAGATCCTTATTTGAAAGAAATTTATGTATTGCCTGAAAAACAATTCAAAATAATGATCTTAGGGAAACTCAATTAGATACAACACAGATAGAAAATTCAAAGAAATGAGAAAAATGAAGTCTAATATGAATGTGAAATTCAACAAAGAGAAATAATTCAAAAGAATTTATCATAAACTTATAGTTGAAAATATCAATAAATAAAATTAAAAATAATAACAGAGTTTCATTCAACAACAGGTAGACCAAACAGAAAAACAAATTTCTGACCTTGAGAAGAAAACTTTTGACAAAATCCAGGTAAGATTAAAGAACTAAAACAAGTAAAGAAACCCTAATAGATACATGGTATGCTATTAAGAAAACAAATATTCAATTATAAGGAAACCTGAATATAAGAGATGGAAAATTTATTGAGAACCTAGTAATGATATAACAATTGAAAGTTCCCCAAATCTTGAAGGGGCTATGAATGTTCAGTTATAAGAAGCACAGAGGAACTCAATCACACTCAACCCGAAAAGACCTTCGGCAAGGCATGCTATAGTCACATTGTTAAAAGTAAGGACAATAAGAGAATCTTAGTGAGAAAAAATGTCAAGTAGGAAAGACTATTAGACCAGCAGTAGCCTTCTCAACAGAAATCATACAGAGCAGAAGAGAATGCTATGATATAATTAAGATGTTGAAAGAAATAGCCTGCTCAATTGCTACAACAATTTTAAAAATTTAGAATGATTTTAATCAAAGAAGTGAATGAAAATTATAGAACTCTGATAACAGAAATCATGAAGGGTGTGCAAAAATAAATAAGTAAATAGGAAAGATACCTCTTGTTCATTGATTAGAAGTTTAATGTCATTAAAGTGTGTATACTGCTTGAAAGAATTACAAATTAAATACAATCCCTATCAAAATATCAATGTAATTATTTATGGAATGAGACAAAACAATCACAAAATTCATCTGGGATCATGTTTACTAGGGGTTCTATGAACTTCCTATACTAGGATGTCTCTGTCCTTCTCCAAACCCCTAGTAAACATGACCAAAAGACAACCTCTCCATGACACGTTGTAATCAAACTCACCACAGTGAAACACAAAGAAAATATTCTAAAATGTGCAAGAGAGAAATGTCAGATTACTCTCAGAGGATCTCCAATAGGACTCACAGCAGACTTCTCATCAGAAACCCTACAAGCTAGAAGAGAATGGCTAGACATAGCCCAGGTACTAAGAGAAAAAAAAATGCCAGCCCAGAATATTATATCCTGAAAAGCTCTCATTTGTGAATGAAGGTGAAATAAAGACCTTTAATAGCAAACAGAAATGGAAAGAATTTGTTGCCACTCGTCTAGCCCTGCAAAAGATGCTTAAAGATGTGTTACACACAGAAACACAGAAACACGGCCATCAATATGAAAGAAGGTAAAGGAAGGAAACCTCACAGCAAAAGGTCACAGGAAATTCAAAGCATATATTAGAAAACATCTTTGGCAAATGGCAGGGTAAAGTTAGTGCTTATCAATAGTCACATTGAACGTCAATGGCCTCAACTGTCCAGTTAAAAGACAGAGATTGGCTGATTGGGTTAAGGAACAAAAACCATCTATTTGCTGCTTACAAGAAACGCATCTTTCCAACAATGATGCATACAGAATGAAAGAGAAAGGCTGGAAAAAGATATACCATGCCAACAGAAATGAAAAAAGAGCGGGTGTAGCCATCTTAATATCGGACAACATAAACTTTAATACAAAAACTATTAAGAGAGACAAAGGGGGCACTATATAATGATTAAGTGGTCAATTCAACAGGAAGATATAATGATTATCAATTATATATGCACCTAATTACAGGGCACTGGTTTATTTAAAAGATTTGTTAAGGGACTTAAAGGGAGACTTAGACTCCAATACAATAGTAGTGGGGGACTTCAATACTCCACTCTCAGAAACAGACAGATCAACCGGACAGAAGATCAACAAGGAGACAGTAGATTTAAATGACACTATACCCAAATGGGTCTAACAGATATCTACAGAACTTTTCATCCTACACATAAAGCATTTACATTCTTCTCAGCAGTACATGGAACCTATTCTAGGACTGACCACATACTAGGTCATAAAGCAAGTCTCAGCAAATTCAGAAGAATTAGAATCATGCAATGCAGCTTTTCAGACCATTGGGGAGTGAAGTTGGAAATTAGCAACTCAGGAATCCCTAGATCATATGCACACAAATGGAGATTGAAAAACATGCTCCGGAATGAACACTGGATCATAGAAGAAATTAAAAGAGAAATCAAAAATTTTCTGGAAATAAATGAGGATAACAAAACAACATACCAAAACATATGAGATACAGCAAAAGCAGTGTTAAGAGCAAAGTTTATAGCAATAGGTGCCTACATCAAGGAATTGGAAAGGCACCAAATAGATGAGCTTTCAATGCATCTCAAGGATCTAGAAAATCTGCAGCAAACCAGACCCAAATCTAGTAGGAGAAGAGAAATAATTAAAATCAGAGAAGAAATCAACAGGATTGAATCCAAAAAAACATTACAAAAAAATCAGCCAAATTAGGAGCTGGTATTTTAAAAACATAAACAAAATTGACACCCCATTGGCCCAACTAACTAAAAAAAGAAGAGAAAAGACTCAAATCAATAAAATTGGAGATGAAAAAGGAAACTTAGGGGAGAGCGGCAAGATGGCGGAATAGGAAGGGAGCACACCGATAGTCTGGGGAGAGACAGTTTAATAAAAGTGGAGATACTGCAGGTTCAAGGAAGAGTAGGGGAAGAAACAGCAGAGAAAACCCTTCCGGAACTGGAGATTCACAGTGGACCTGTGTGGAGAGCGTGGGAGCCCGCAGTTTGGGACACCAGCAGCAGATTCAACACACCAGCGCTGGAACGCGAGGTGAGCAGAACATCAATAGCCCGAATTACCAGCAGGGAAGCAGAAAAGGGAGCCTAGAGCGAACAAGGCTTGAAACCCTGTGGGGAAAAGTTCACCAGGCTAACTAGAAGAGAGAGAGAGAGGGGAAAAAAAAAAAAAAGTGACCCATACGGACACGAGCTTCTCTCTCTCCGCTCACCTCTCAAAAGTGAGCAAGACAAAGAGCAGGCGCCATTTTGGAATACGTCATAAGCAGGGCGACCTCGGGTCGGCACCAGCCCGAGCCTAGCAGAAAAACCTGACTCTGGGTGGGAGGGGTGAAATAACAGGAGATTAGAACCTAATGAATGTGTGGTGCTAATGAACTGAGACTGTGAAAAAAGAGACGGTGGGGGAGAGAACTCACGGAAATCACGAATTCATGTGAGTACTCTCCAGAGACGCTACAGTTCAGTAGCCTTGGCAGCCCAGCGGTAGACTACAGGAGAATCTCAGCCCACACAAAGGGCCGCAAAGATTCCCTCTCTGGTCCTTGGGAAAGAGCTTCCGATCTCTGGCTCCTGTGGGTATATCATTCGCCTGCTAACCACCCCCAATTCCATTCAGCTGTGTGGAATTACTTCCCTTTTGAACAACAACAAAAAAAGTAACAGAGAGAGATTTACCATGCCTAACCTGGGAGTGTCTCCTTTGGCACACCCTCAACCCTGAGGAACCAAACAGAGCTATCAGGCCACACCCATCTCAAGCCTCTAAGGCTCCATCAAAAGCAGACAGTCCACTTAATATAGAGTCATAGTATAACAAGAAAAAAACACCACAGTGAAGAAACCAATATGCCAAACAACAAACGCAAAAACCAAGGTAATAAGAACAAGGAAGACACTATGGCATCCCCAAATGAAAAAGACACCCCAATTCAAGATTACAAAGATGATGAGATAGAAGAGATGCAAGAAGCAGATCTCAAAAAATTGGTAAGAACACTAAGAAGTACTCAAAAACAAATTCTTGAACTACAGAAATCCTTAATGGACAAGGTAGAAAATCTCTCTCGTGAAAATGAAATATTAAGGAGAAATCAAGCTGAAATGAAACAACTAGTAGAACATGAAACTGTGATAGTGACGAGAAATCATAATGAAGTGAAGAATTCAATAGATCAAATGAAAAACACATTAGAGAGCCTTACAAACAGAATGGGTGAGGCAGAAGAGAGAATATCGGACTTAGAAGACAGAGCACAGGAAACTATACAGTCAAACCAAAGAAAAGAAGAGGAAATTAGAAATCTAAAAAATATTGTTGGGAATCTACAGGATACTATTAAAAAACCCAACATTCGAGTTCTAGGAGTTCCTGAAGGCATGGAGAGGGAGAAAGGATTAGAATGCCTTTTTAGTGAGATAATAGCAGAAAATTTCCCAGTTTTGGAGAAGGACAGAGACATCCTAGTACAGGAAGCACACAGAACCCCTAGTAAACATGACCAAAAGAGGTCCTCACCACGACACGTTGTAATTAAACTCACCACAGTGAAACAGAAAGAAAAGATCCTAAAATGCGCAAGAGAGAAACGTCAAATTACACTCAGAGGATCTCCAATTAGACTCACAGCAGACTTCTCATCAGAAACCCTACAAGCTAGAAGGGAATGGCGAGACATAGCCCAGGTACTTAGAGAGAAAAACTGCCAGCCCAGAATATTATATCCTGCCAAGCTCTCATTTGTGAATGAAGGTGAAATAAAGACCTTTCATTGCAAACAGAAATTGAAAGAATTTGTTGCCACTCGTCCAGCCCTGCAAAAGATACTTAAAGATGTGTTACACACAGAAACACAGAAACACGGCCATCAACATGAAAGAAGGTAAACGAAAGGAACCTCACAGCAAAAGATCACAGGGAATTCAAAGCATACATTTGGATAAAGAAACTATGGGACATGTACTCTATAGAATACTAAACAGCAGTCAAAAACAAAGAAATCCGGTCATTTGCAACAAGATGGAGGAATCTAGAAAACATCATTCTCAGTGAATTAAGCCAGTCCCAAAGGGACAAATATCATATGTTCTCCCTGATCAGGGACAACTAATTGAGCACCAAAGGTGAAACCTATTGAAGTGAAATGGACACTATGAGAAACAGTAACTTGATCAGCTCTTGTGCTGACTGTTGATGTACAATGTAATACTTTATCCATTTTAGTAATTTTTTTATTCTAGTACTATTGTTTGAACTCTGTAATTAACAAACAATTATTCTTAGGTGTTTAAATTTTCACTGAAAAGTGATCCCTGTGAAATATAAGAGTGGAAATAAGAGAGGGAGGAGATGTACAATTTGGGACATGCTCAATCGGAACTGCCCCAAATGATGGAGTTAGAATTGTGCCAGGGAATTCCAATACAATCCCATCAAGGTGGCATGTACCAAGGCCATCTCACTAGTCCAAATGATCAATTTCAGTTCACAACTGATCACACTGATAGGTCTAAGAGTCAAAGGGATCACACAAACAAGACTAGTGTCTGCTAATACTAACTGATAGAATCAAAAAGGGAGAGAATGATCCAACATGGGAAGCGAGATACACAGCAGACTCATAGAATGGCAGATGTCCTAAATAGCACTCTGGCCTCAGAATCAGCCCTTAAAGCATTCAGATCTGGCTCAAGAGCCCATGAGAATATTCTAGGCATGGAAAGCCAAGACACTCTGGAAAAAAAAGAAGACCTAAATGACAGATCTCTGTGAGTGAGATCCCAGTGGAACGAATGGGGCCATCAAAGAAGGAGGTACCTTTCTCTGAAGGGAGGAGAGAACCTCCACTTTGACTATGACCCTGTCGGAATAAGATTGAAGTCAGCGAACCCTAAAGGCTTCCATAGCCTTGGCAACTCATGACTAGAGCCTAGGGAGATTACTGATGCCATAAACAAGAGTGTCAAATTTTTAAATCAACATCAGGAGTCACTGTGTACTTACGTCTCATGTGGGATCTGTCCTTAATGTGTTGTCCAATGTGAAGTAATGCTATAACTAGCACTGAAACAGTATTTTACACTTTGTGTTTCTGTGTGGGTGCAAACTGATGAAATCTTTACTTAGTATATACTGAATCTATCTTCTGTATATAGATAGTTAAAAATGAAAAAAAAAAATCTTGGTGTTAAATTGGAAATTGCCTAGAAAATTAATCAATTTTTTAAAAAAATATATCATGTAGGATCTCTGTCCTTAATGTGCTATACATTGTGAATTAATACTATAACTAGTACTCCAACAGTATTTTTCACTTTGTTTTGCTATGTGAGGGCAAACTGTTGTAATCTTTACTTAATATATACTAAACTGATCTTCTGTATATAAAGAGAATTGAAAATGAATCTTGATGTGAAGCAAGGGGAGAGGGAGTGGGAAAGGGGAGGGCTGCGGGTGGGAGGGAAATTATGGGGGGAAGCCATTGTAATCTATAAGCTGTATTTTGGAAATTTATATTCTTTAAATAAAAGCGTTATAAAAAAAAAAAAAAAAAAAAAAAAAAAAGAAAAAGGAAACTTAACAACAGACACCACAGAAATCAAAAGAATCATCAGAAATTACTACAAGGACTTGTATGCCAGAAAACAGGGAAACCTATTAGAAATAGATAGATTCCTGGACATATGCAACCTACCTAAACTGAACCAGGAAGACACAGAAAACCTAAACAGACCCATAACTGAGACAGAAATTGAAACAGTAGTCAAGGCCCTCCCAACAAAGAAAAGCCCAGGACCAGATGGATTCACTGCTGAATTCTACCAGACATTTAAAGAAGAACTAACTTCAATTCTCAAACTATTCAGAACAATTGAAAAGGAGGGAATCCTCCCCAATTCTTTCTATGAAGCTAGCATCACCTTATTTCCTAAGCTGGAAAAACATACAGCATTGAAAGAGAATTACAGACCAATATCCCTGATGAACATAGATGCAAAAATCCTCAATAAAATTCTGGCCAATAGACTGCAACAACACATCAGAAAGGTCATCCACCCAGACCAAGTGGGATTTATCCCTGGTATGCAGGGATGGTTCAACGTTCGCAAACTGATCAATGTGATACACCACATTAACAGACCAGAAGAAAAACCATATGATTATCTCAATAGATGCAGAGAAAGCATTCAATAAAATTCAACACCCTTTCATGATGAAAACCCAAAGCAAACTGGGTATAAAAGGTACATTCCTCAATATAATCAAAGGAATTTATGAAAAAACCATGGCAAGTATCCTATTGAATGGGGAAAAGGAAGCATTTCCACTGAGATCTGGTACTAGACAGGGATGCCCACTCTCACTAGTGCTATTCAATATAGTTCTGGAAGTTTTAGTCAGAGCTATTAGGCAAGAAAAAGAATTAAAGGGATACAAATTGGGAAAGAGGAACTCAAACTATCCCTCTTTGCAGACGACATGATTCTTTATTTAGGGGATCCAAAGAACTCTACTAAGAGACTATTGGAAGTCATAGAAGAGTTTCGCAAAGTGGCAGGATATAAATTCAATGCACAAAAAAGCCACTATGGAAGTCAGTTTGGAGATTCCTCAGAAACCTGAATATAACCCTACCATACAACCCAGCCACCCCACTACTTGTAATTTACCCAAAGGAAATTAAATTAGCAAACAAAAAATTTGTCTGCACCTTAATGTTTATTGCAGCTCAATTCACAATAGCTAAGACCTGGAACCAACCCAAATGCCCATCAACAGTAGACTGGATAAAGAAATTATGGGATAAGTACCCTGTCGAATACTATACAGCAGTCAAAAACCATGAAAGGGTTTATTTCCTCCAGCATGCTGGGGCTGTCTGAATGTGCAAGAACAGAGCATCCCCGAGAGAAAGAAGGCTAGGATTTTTATACATTACACCAAACAAACGTGAGTGCATAGAGGTACTTATTGTAGCTCTTTCCGGGCTCCTGCAAGCCTTATTGCATGAGATGGTTACACAAAGCAGTTTCCCAAGGCTATTATACAAGCAGGTAGAGACACAGTTATCTTAAGTCACTACAGCTGCACCTAGGCTTTTACTGCTCCATTCCCATGGCTTGACTTTTTGAACTTTTTAACCCTTCACTTGCACTTTGAGTATGACCTTGTCTAAATAAGATCATAGTCAGTGAACTCAAGAGGCTTCAATAGCCTTGGAAACTCATGACTAGAGCCTAGGGAGATTTCTGACACCATAAACAAGAGTGTCAAATTGTTAAGTCAACAACAGGAGTCACTGTGCACTTACTCCTCATGTGGGATCTCTGTCCTTAATGTGTTGTCCAATGTGAATTAATGCTATAACTAGTACGCAAACAGTATTTTACACTTTGTGTTTCTGTGTGGGTGCAAACTGATGAAATCTTTACTTAATATATACTAAATCTATCTTCCGTATATAAAGATAATTGAAAATGAATCTTGATGTGAATGGAATGGAAGAGGGAGTGGGAGATTGGAAGGGTGCAGGTGGGAGGGAAGTTATGGGGGGGAAGCCATTGTACTCAATAACCTGTACTTTGGAAATTATATTTACTAAATAAAACTTTAAAAAAAATTCATCCGGGACCACAAAAGACCCAGAACAACCAAATTTATTCCTGAGGAGACAAAAAAAATCAATCTGAAAGAATCACAATACCTAATTTCAAAGCATACTGCACAGTTTTAGTAATAAAAACACCATGATACTGGTATAAAACTGATATAGACCATTGAAACAGAATAGAGAATCTGGAATCACATACATATGTTGGACCTCTCAGTAGCAGAGATGTCCACTTGCTCGGGAGGACATCCAAAGATCCAGACTGCAGACGAGTTGATGCAAAAAACACGAGGTATTTATTGAACGTTTGCGCAAACGGGCCCCCACCTCAGGCGGTGAGGAGCCCTGAGCAGCAGTTTCACACAGCTTATATAGGCAACAGATTAGCATATTCTTAGGCGGGGAATGCTGAGGTGTTACAGGATTGGTCAGTTCAGAGGGTCCATTAGCATGTGGGGGGGGTGCTGACGAAGAATGCTGAGGGAGAGTGCTGAGGTGGCACAGGATTGGCCGGTCGCAGTGACGTCATAAGAGCGCGCCCAGAAACTCTCTGAAGGGAGGGGCAGTTCTGCTCTGGGTTCACCTAGAGTTCACCCAGAGAAGGGAGGGGCAGCTCCGCTCTGGGCATGCTCAGAGGCTTCCCGAAGGGGAGGGGTGGCTCCCCTCTGAGCATGCTCAGAGGCTTCCCAAAGGGGCGGGGCGGCTCCGCTCCAGGCGCGGTCCCTCCGCACTGGTGCCTGCAGCCTTGCGGGGCGCCCTGAGGAGACCCAACGATCACCCGCGGCCGGGGCGTCCCGAGGACGACTCAGGGGTGGGGAGACCCCTCGGCCGCCGGCCGAGGGCGAGGAGTCTGGTCCGGGGGTGACTGGGCCCTCACAGGCTCCACGATCACGCGGGGCCTGAGTGTTCCCATGGCAACCCGCGGCCGCGGAGCCCCGACGAGGACCTGGGGGTGAGGCGGCCCCACCACTGCAGAGTGGCCCCGCCACACGGGGTCAGTGTGGGCTGGGACGACGCTGCCACTGCCTGTGGGCCGCCGGATGAGGGGGCGGGGGGCCCAGGGCTGTCGCAGGGCCCAGTGCCTCTCCCCGTAAGTGTCCTTCACATACAGACACCTGATTTTTGACAAATGTGCTAATAACATATATTGAAAGAAAGGATAATCTTTTCAATAAATTGTGCTTGCAAAACTAACTGTACAAATAGAGAAAAATGAAATGAGATCCCTACTTTTCACCAGAAACAAAAGTCAGCTCCAGATGAATCAAATATGTAAATATGATACCTGGAACTATGAAATTTCCAGAAATAATAAATCATATGGGAAAGACCTCAAGACACTGATGTAGGCAGTGATTTTTTGAATAATATCCCAAAAGTGCAGGCAACAAAAACAAAACTAGACAAAATAGATTATATCAAGCTCAGGAGCTTCTGTATAGCAAGCAAGTAATCAGTAAAATGAAGACATATACAACAGAATGGGAGAAGCATTTGCAAGGTACTTATCCAACAAGGGATTGAGATTCAGAAAATGTCAGGAACTAAAAAACCCTCAAGGATAATAATAAAAAAATCTATTTAAGAAATGGGTAGGCCGGTGCCGTGGCTCAACAGGCTAATCCTCCGCCTTGC
Organism: Sylvilagus floridanus; assembly: GCA_949820135.1. Lineage (NCBI taxonomy): Eukaryota > Metazoa > Chordata > Mammalia > Lagomorpha > Leporidae > Sylvilagus > Sylvilagus floridanus. Next base: position 89,147,565 of record OX463226.1, on the reverse strand, counting down.
GGCGCCAGCACATCGGGTTCTAGTCCCGGTTGGGGCGCCGGATTCTGTTCCGGTTGCCCATCTTCCAGGCCAGCTCTCTGCTATGGCCCAGGAGTGCAGTGGAGGATGGCCCAAGTGCTTGGGCCCTGCATCCTATGGGAGACCAGTAAAAAGCACCTAGCACCTGGCTCCTGCCATCGGATGAGTGCGGTGCGTCAGCCACAGCGCGCCATCCGTGGCAGCCATTGGAGGGTGAACCAACGGCAAAGGAAGACCTTTCTCTCTGTCTCTCTCTCTCACTGTCCATTCTGCCTGTCAAAAAAATAAGAGAAAGAAATGGGTAGATGACCTGAATAGACAGTTTTCAAAAAGAAATATAAATGATCAGCAAATATACAACAATGCTCAGTATCATCAGCTATCAGGCAGATGCAGTTAAAATTTACAATGAGATAGCACCTCACCTATGTTGGAATGGCCGTTATTAAAAAGACATAAAGTAACATATTTTAGCTAGGCTGTGGAGATGGAGGAACTTCTATTGTCAGTCTTATGTGAATCAGTACAATCACTATGGAATACAGTATGGACACCCCTTTAAAAAACTGAAAATAGAATTGCCCTATGATCCAGAAATCCCACTACTGGAGATACCTGTTCCACTATGTATATTATAGCATTGTCTATGGTAGCCAATATATGAAATCAAACAAGGTATCCATCATCAGATAAATGGATAAAGGAAATGTGCCATCTGTACATGATGGAATACTACTCATCTATAAAACCAGTGAAGTTCCATTATTTTCAGCAAAATGCATGGAACCAGAGACATAATGTTCAGTGAAATAAGCTAGACATAGAAAGACTAATACTACATGCTATATGACCTTTATATGTAGACACTAAGTAAGAAAACCTCAATCTGAATACTGAATGGTGATTACTAGAAGCTGGGTGAGATGGTGGAATAGAGGAATTTTGGACAATGGTATCAAATCAGAGTTAGATTAAATGAAAGATTTTCTAATGTTACATAGCATTGTGTAGAGACTATAGTTCACAACAAACTACTATATATTGTATGAACGAATAGAGGAATGAAGCTCCATGCAACCAGCAATAAGGTAATGTCAAAGAAGATGGATAGCTGGATGCCTTGTTTTAGTCACTATTATATACATGTATTGAAGGGCAACATCACACCTATAAATATGTACAATTTTTGTTAGTAAATTTAGAAAAAAAGATAATTTAACTTAATACTACTCAAAATTACTTTGGACTTCATATACTTTTTCAGATTGAAAAGTGTCATACTTCCTGATTCAGTTTAACATGCACTTAAATCTCCCTTGCATTGAGTCATTATGAAATATTTCTTTATGTGTGTACTCTTCCGGCCTTCACATGTTACACTATTCTTTTTACCTTTTTATCCTGAAGCTAAAACTATGAATTATCTTTAGTCTCCAAACCACAGAACACATTTTTCCATTTACTTCAAAGTCTTTTATGATTTTATCGTTAAAGATGATTTCTTCTCTTCCTGGATGATGATGATGATGATGATGATTATACTTCTAAATTTAAGTAGTATATGATAAGCTTTCAATTGAGTAATTTATAAATGTTACTACTTTTAATTTATAGTGCAACTTCATGAAATAGATCAATGGCAACATGGAAGGCATTCTAGTTTGTGTAACTGCACTTAATGATGTTCAAACAATGACAACAATCTCCTAATGTCAATTTTCTCAAAAATATATATTTATAGTTAAGTGAAACAAAAAGTATGATAGAAAACTGGAAACATGATGAAAGAAATTTTTAAGTTAGCTGCTTTTGGGTCTTACCTGAAACACACATTCACCTAACAGTTTCCTCATTTGAATAATGATAACCCTAGGACTTACCTTATAGCTTTAAAATGAGAATAAAATTACATAAGAAACATGAAAGTGTCCTGTGTGCCTGGCACAGAGTAGGCACATGATAAGTGTCAGACATATCTGGCACTTCTTTTCGTTCCTTTGTAAGTTATATGTTGAAACAATTTAAAGACTATTATAACGTGTGCTATTTATTTATTTATTTATTTAGTCAAAATGGCCAGCTGGGCCACTGCAAAGCCAGGATCCAAGAACTTCTTCTGGGTCTACCATGCAGGTGCAGAGTTCCAAGCACTTGGGCCAACTTCCACTCCTCTCTGAGGTCATAGCAGAGAAATGGACTGGAAGAGGAACAGAGCCATAAAGGATGCCAGCACCACAGGTGGAGGCTTAGCCCACTATGCCACAGAGCTGTGCCCTGAAAACCTGTTCTTAATACCAATACAATAGTCTGTATCATGTGAACAGCTTATCTCTTTGAATCCCATTTGTTTAATTTTTTTTAAATTTTATTTAATAAATACAAATTTATGAAGTACAGCTTTTGGATTACAGTGGCTTTTTTCCCCCATAACCTCCCTCCCACCTGTAACCCTCCCTTATCCCACTCTATTTTTCTATCAGACTTCCCTATGATAAAACTTAATTTGATAATCAGGTACACTAAGGGTATAATTAATCATGTCGCTGGTGCTGTGGCTCAATAGGCTAATCCTCTGCCTTGCAGCACTGGCATACCAGGTTCTAGCCCTGGTCGGGGCGCCAGATTCTGTTCTGGTTGCCTCTCTTCCAGGCCAGCTCTCTGCTATGGCCCGGGAGTGCAGTGGAGGATGGCCCAAGAGCTTGGGCCCTGCACCCCATGGGAGACCAGGAGAAGCACCTGGCTTTGGATCAGCGCACCGGCTGCAGCGGCCATTGGAGGGTGAACCAATGGCAAAGGAAGACATTTATTTCTGTCTCTCTCTCTCTCTCTCTCACTGTCCACTCTGCCTGTCAAAAAATAATTAATAATAGCAACTAATACTAAACTAGAATAATTATAACAGTACATCGTAAGAAAAAATATGCAAGTGTGGTCTCTCTCCCAAAATATCTTATTGTACTGTACTCACGCTTCTTGTTGTGAAGATATGAGAATATGCAATGCTTGCATTATGAGATGAAGGGAACTGACTGATGTGGGCATTACATCATAGTTTTAGAATACTATGTAAGAGTTACTTGAACACTTGCACTATTGTACCCCAATAATCATTAGTCAATCAAGATGACTATTACATGACTGAAAACCTGGTAGCATGCGCAGTATAAATATCCTGGACAAACGCATGATCCATGTCCCGGAAGGACAAAATGGAAAGACATGAAATTTCATCACAGTACTCAGAACAAAGCATAATTTAAATTTTAAGAATTGTTCTATTTCTGGAAATTTTCATTGAATGTTTTTGGATATCAGCTGACCATAAGCAATTGAAGTTGTGAAAAATGAGACCACAGATAAAAGGAGACTACTATGCAGTATGTGATCTGAGTCTTATATTTACTGATATGTCACCTCTTCTCAGAAAGGCCCCTCAGCCCAACTAACGGTAGTTTTCCCATCCAATGGGGCATGAAGTAGAAAAAAGTTTCAATATCAGTTGTATAAAGTCAATTAACTGTCTTCAATTTCTGGGAAATACAGTGTGAAATTAATTCTTGAGCATGCAGTTGAGCAACCAAAAGCTGCTGGATTTTATTCACATGCAGGAGAGAGGATATAGTCTCATACATGCTCCTTCATTCAGGATTTTCATATTACATTTTCTTTGATAATTTCAATGTCATCTATGTCCGTATCAGAAAACAAAGTGTAATATATTAATAGCATGATAAAAACTGTTCTGGATGCTGAAAGATGTGTTCACAAACCTAGTGGTTGCAAAATCTATTTATGGAAAAATCTGAGTCACTCTAGGCACCATTTAACTTTGCAAGTAGTTATTATTAGAAAGCTACTTTTCTTTACAGTGAAACTTTCAGAACTCTCTGTGGTTGGTTACTAGGTATAGAACTCTAAAAATCAAACAGTCTACTTTTGTTAAATATTTAGTTAATCAGTTATTTGTCAGATGCTTTCAGATCATATACAAAGTGAGAAGTATTGAGTGAGTAACTATAGTAAAGTAACTGTAGTCTAACTGTAGTCTAACACGGAGGGAACAAATCTAATAATACTTTTCCCAAAAGATAAGATATTGAAAAATTAGTATATTTTCAAGTGACACAAAAATAAACAATGCAGATAATGGAAATTGGTAATATATGGAGAAACAGTGAAGTTCATGGTCATTTGAGATAGTAAAAAAGTAAATGGTATTGTAACTAAGCTTTTTTTAAAACTTTTATTTATAAATATAAATTTTCAAAGTGCAGCTTTTGGATTACAGTGGCTTCTGCCCCCCCCATAACTTCCCTCAATAGCAAATCTCCCATCTCCCTCTCCCTCGCCCATCCCATTCACATCAAGATTCATTTTCAATTATCTTTATGTACATAAGATTTATTTAGTATACATTAACTAAAGATTTCAACAGTTTGCACACACACAGAATAGTATACAGAAACACAAAATGTAAAGTACTGTTTGAGTACTAGTTATAGCCTTCATTCACATAGTACAACACATTAAGGACAGAGATCCTACATGGGGAGTAAGTGCACAGTGACTCCTGTTGTTGATTTAACAATTTGACACTCTTGTTTATGATGTCAGTAATCACCAAAGGCTCTTGTCATGAGTTGCCAAGGCTATGGAAGCCTTTTGAGTTCGCCAGCTCCCATCCTATTTAGACAAGGTCACAGTCAAAGTGGAAGTTCTCTCCTCCTTTCAGAGAAAGGTACCTCCTTCTTTGATAGCCTGTTCTCTCTGCTGGGATCTCACAGAAATCTTTCATTTAGGTTTGTTTTTGTTTTTTGTTTTTACCAGAGTGTCTTGGCTTTCCATGCCTGAAATACTCTCAAGGGCTTTTTAGCCAGATCGAATGCCTTAAGGGCTAATTCTGAGGCCAGAGTGCTGTTCAAGACATCTGCCATTCTATGAGTCTGCTGTGTATCCTGCTTCCCATGTTGGATTGTTCTCTCCTTTTTAATTCTATCAGTTATTATTAGCAGACACTAGTCTTGTTTATGCAATCCCTTTGACTCAATCCTATCATTAGGATAAATTGCGAACAGAAATTGATCACTTTGACTAGTGAGATAGCATTGGTACATGCCACCTTGATGGGCTTGAATTGGAATCCCCAGTATGTTTTTAACTCTACCGTTTGGGGCAAGTCTGATTGAGAATGTCCACAATTGTACATCTCCTCCCTCTCTTATTCCTACTCTTATATTTAACAGGGATCACTTTTCAGTTAAATTTCGAAATGTAAGAATAATTGTGTGTTAATTACAGTTCAACCAATAGTATTAAGTAGAACAAAAAAAAATGCTAAAAGGAATAGTGTTAAGTTGTTCATTGACAGTCAGGACAAAGGCTAATCAAGTCACTGTTTCTCATAGTGTCCAATTCACTTAACAGGTTTTCTTTATGGTGCTTGGTTCTTTGTCACCGATCAGGGAGAACATATGATATTTGTCCCTTTGGGACTGGCTTATTCCACTCAGCATGATGTTTTCCAGATTTTGTGAATGTGGATACTGTAGAGAAGAGTGAGATATGAATTAAGTGTTCTATCAGCAACCATGATAGTTCCAAATGGTTGTCCCTAACACAGCATTCAATATTATTCCTTCTGTTCTTTGCTCAACCAAGAAGAGTTTCTGTATTTCTAGAAGTTACTTTTACTAAGTAATTTTCAAAAGGTAATAAAATAAGAGTAGCGCAAAAGCTAGAACCTGGTTCTTAAAAACAAAGGTTCTTATATCTGTGTTGCACTCATACCTGACAGACTCCTCCATGAGTTCTATTTCTCAATAACCAGACCTTTCCCAAGAAACTGAGCAAGGTGAATTTCTAATGCCAAAATTATGGAATCTGTGGCTCTTCACAGGAATTGTTTCTGGCTATATTCATGTTGTACAGCTAATTCTTCCTGTATGAGGTCTTTTCAGATGCTCTGTGAAGTGTGGACATCTGCACTGTGTCTCAGGACAGTCTTGACTGTTCCCTTGGTCACTTCAATCTGAATCTCTTAAGTATATTTTTCAAATGTTGGTTTGCTTCATACATTCCCTCAGCATGTTGTTAAGGCTAGTGATTCTCTTCACCATGAAATAGAACCCTCTGTTTTGGTCTCTTCCTTCCTTTTAGCAAAATATATTGTTGTGTTTCTAACTCATGAAAATTACATTACTTAACGGCATTTAAAGCACCTGATACACTGTTTGTGCTCAATCAATGTTTGCTGAATAATTGATAAGAAAAAATTGACAGATATATCTGATTCCTGGAATGATCCAATCCTTTGTCCTACAACTAATCAGTTTTGCACCTTACTTATATTTTCTTTCAATTAGTTATTATTCATGTTATCTTCTATGTAATGCTTTTGTTCACAATGTTGTCAGTACTGTCTCAAGTTTTTCAAAAATACATGCAAAACACAGGAATTATAGCAAAAGCAATTTATATAAGGAAAAGAAGATAAACAGCCTAATAAATAAAGCCTTGCCAAGTTTCCAAACTAAATGGCAGTGGTAGACACACATCTACCAGACTACAGAATCCTTTTCTATGGTTCTACCTGAGGACATAACAGTTTTCCCAATGGTAGTTTACAAACCAATAAATTCAGCCCCACTAGCTGTAAACTCCGGAGGACAAGGAGTATATCTTCTTTTTTCTTCTGACATACTTAGTGGTGTATCACAAAGGACAATAAACACTATAAGAGATCAAGGGGGGAAATCCATGCAGGATAGAGGGGATTGAAAAGAACTCTACATTATTTCTAAAATGCATCCCCCATAGGCAAGGTAGGGGAAGAGGAGGAGGATACTTTCAATGCATTCTCCCCAATAGACCCCTCTTTATCTTTTTTCCCCTTTTGTTCAGTCACCAAGAAAAGAGGCCAATCAATGCTGCCTAAGTCACTGACTCTGCTATTGATTCTATTCCTGCTTGCCATAAACCACTAGAGCCACAGATAGCACTATGATGGAAAGTATATAGAAAAAAATAGTGGGGAAAGAACCATCTCTAAAACCTAAAATGATTACAATCATTATATAAAAGATGAATACTTTCTACTGTATTTAGTGACATTTTCTTTATTTGATTTTCTTTGGGAATAGCAACAAATATTTTAGGAAACCAAATACTCAAATGTCAAAATTTTCCAAATGTAGCTGTTCACCCATATCTGAGTACGAGATACGATCATGTAAAAAAAACACAACTTTCTTGTACTTATTAGAAAATGAAAAAAGGAATTATGTGATATCCAGGATATGAGAGATTCTCAGAGAGATGTCCCTGCCCTTAATGAGAAATCACAGAGAAGGCTGCCGTCGCTTGCCTGGACGCCTGGGCTTATCAGCAGGTCTCAGAGTTTAGGCCTCTGCGATATTGAGTGAAGATTATAAGCCAGATGGGCCACAAATTCTGTCAAGCCTTCTTGGCAGCTGCTCTCATTACAAAAGCCAGCGAGCCTTTTCCAAAAATAAGAATGTGAAGCAAATTGGGCTTATAGACCCTTATAATGCAATTGCACGCAGAGATAGGGGCCTGAGCGGGCAGGCAGAAATATTATTGATGGCTGGTGAAAACAGGGAATAAGATGTTATTAAGGCAACTCAGAGATAGATATCGATAGCTAATATAAAGCCTTTATTGGTTTACAGGCTCGAGGAAAAAGGGTTCACAGCTTCGACCCTTTACTTTGCTTTTAATTTCACTGGAGGTGCAAAGTTTATGAATAAAACATATCTTCACTCATGATTCTGATATTAGTCACTACTTTCTCTGTCCCTTGTTCACCAGAAGCAAAACACATACACTAACCACATGGACCTTGAGGCTTTTACTGAGGAAAGGAATTCTGTGCGCCTGTGTGCTGGAATGAAGAAGGACCGTTTTCGAGAAACAAGGAAAATAACAAATTGCATTAAAAATATGTCCAGAACAAACACAAAAGTATAATATAACACCCAAAATAGCCCACATGATAGAAGAGAAAGTAACTTGCACGACTTAATAACTCAAATTCAGACACGTGGGGGGCAGCACCATCCTTCTAACACTTAAGGAAACACTCTTCTGAAGTGATATTAATTTGAGACCAGAGGTCAATTGAAAGAACTAATTACTAGTTTCTTCCATCTTTGCATTTATTAAGAGGGACTGATCCTCAGCTCCCATCAGCCAGGGAGTTATCATGGTGGAGATAGCTTGGCTCTGTTCTTGCATTCTAATAAAAACATATTAGAATACATATAAAATTGACATATTAAAATGCATATAAAATTTTCCAACCAGCCATTTGACAGGTGATGATACTTCACTGTCTTTTCCAAAGTATTTATAAAATAAATCATAATACAACTCAGCTTATATTATAATTATTTTAGAAATGGAACCCAATTATTCTATCCCTCTTTCTGCTCCCCACTTCTACTCCCAAAAAACTGTGGAAAGCACAAAGATGGTACGCTGTGCTTCTACCTGTGAGCAGTCACTAGGATCGGACTCTGCACTCTGAGAGCCATGTTCGTGTGTGGCATACCAGGTCACCAATGGATTGCTTCAAGTAGAAAGCCACTTGCTTTTTTCACAAAGCCACAGAAAATATTGGGACATCCTAGACGTGTGTCATTAGGGCTATATCCTTCACACACTTAAGTCCTTATCATCTGTTTATGTGTACTTGTGTAACTAGAACATATTAACTCCAAGAATTTCTATAGCATGTTTAATTACCTGAAGAAAACTTAAAAAATGTAAGCAGATTTCTTCCACATCACCAAGATATATTTTGGGTAAAATTCCATGAGTTAATTTTTATTCTAATTCCATCAGAAAATTTATACAATTCTTGTTATAAATAAATTGTTCTTTCACAAATGGTTTTATAAATTTCTGACATTTTTTGAGAAATATTTTGTTTTTTTAATTTTAAAAATTGTTATTTATTTTTATTTGAAAGTAGAAGGAGAGAGAGGGGCATACAAATAAACAGACCTTTTATTCATTAACCAAATTCCCAAATTCTTACAACAGTCAGGGCTGGGCCAGGCTAACACAGAGAGCTTAGAGCTTAATACAGATCTTTGTATGAGTGGCAGTGGCCAAACTACTTGAGCCATCATTTGCTGCCTCCCAGGGTGTATGCTATCAGGAAGCTGGTATTAGGAACAGAGTTGCTCTTAGCTTGGATGTATAATTGAAAAACAAAAATTTTATATATATCCAATGAATAACATGATGACTTGATATATACACATTGCAACGTAATTATCACAGTTGTTTAATACCATATTAATCACTTTTCATAATTACTCCCTATTGTCAGTATCTGTGTGTGCAGTACATTTAACATCTTCTCTTGAGGTGACCATTTAACTCTGCTGTTGAGATGCCTGTTGTAAGTTGTGCAGCCTTATCAAGTAACTGAGTACCCTATCCACTTCTGGATTCTGACTCTAGCTTTTTGCTAATGCAGACCCTGGGAACAGTGCTGATGGCTCAAGTTATTGGCTTGTTCTGGGCTGCTGTCTTTGGCCTGGTCCAATCCCAGCTATTACAGACCTTTGGGAAATAAATCAGCAGGTAGGAGCTATCTTTGTCTTGCTCTGCTTTTTTTTTTTTTAAGATTTATTGACTTTTTTGAAAGTTCGAGTTATATAAAGAGGGGGAAAGACAGACACAGGTGTCTTCTACCTGCTAGTTCACTTCCCAGAGGGCTGCAACAGCCAGGGCTAGGGTAGACGGAAGCCAAGAGCCATGAGCTTCTTCTGTGTTTCCACATGGGACCAGAGGCCCCAGCACTTGGACCATTGTCTGCTGCTTTTCCCAGGCCATGAGCAAGTAGCTAAATTGTCAGTGGAATAGCCAGGACACAAACAGGTTCGTATGGGATGACGGGGTTGCAGGCAGTGATTCTACCTGCTATGCCTCAACAGTGGCCCCTCCCTGTTTCTTTGACTGTCAAATAAATTCTCTAAAAAACTTTTACAAGCACCTTGTTGGCAAATTTCAAGTATGCAATATTATTAACTATATTAACCACCTTGTATATTAGATTGCCAGACATTACATCTCTTCTAACTGAACATTTTTGTACCCTCTGACCAATATCTCATTCATGAAGCCACTATTCTCTGGGAGCCAGCCTTTTATTTTCCATTTAAGAGCTTTACATTTTAGACTCGATATGTAAATGGTATCAGCCAATTTTCTCTTTCTTGACTGGTTCAATTTAGCATAATGTGCTCCAGATTCATCTGTGTTGTCACAAACAGCAACATTTTCTTCCATTTTAAAACTAAGTAATATTCAAGTTATTTATGTATACATTTTTATATCTAAATGAAGTAATCTTTACTCACTTCTCAGTTATGGATGTCCATGTTTGTCCATATCTTTATATTGCTACTATGAAAAGAAGATTGGGAATATCTCTTCAAGATTGCAATTTTATCCTTTGAATAAATACTCAGAATTGAGACTATTAAGTCTCAATATAATTACTTTGGTAGTTATATTTTTTTAATTTTTAAGGCTTAATTTATTTATTTTAAAGGCAGAGTTAGAAGGAGAGAGAGATAGGGAGAGAGGTCTTCCATTAGTTTGTTCACTCCCCAAATGGCCACAACAGCCATTGCAGGGCCAGGCTGAAACCAGGAGCTAGAAACTTCATTGAGGTTCCCACCTCCTTCTCTCTCTCTCTCTCTTTATCTCTCTTTCTCCCCACTCCTACCCCCTACCCCATAATTCAGCCTTTAAAATAAATAAATAAATCTTTGTCAATGTATGCTGGTTTCATATAATATTTTCTTTTTAAAAAATTTACTTATTTATTTGAAAGCCAGAGTTACAGAGGGAGAAGCAGACACAGAAAGAGATCTTCTGTGGTCTGGTTCACTAACCAGATGGCTCCAATGGCTGGGTCAGCTATTTTAGCTATTTATGTCTATTGGAATCTTTGAGATTTATTTCCTAGTGCTAACTTTTTGCTTAATTTGTTCTTCTTCCAGTGCTTTGAAATGTAAATTGAGGGCACTTATTTGATTTTTTTAATGTGAATGCTTATTTTTATAAATTTCCTTTCTAAAACTGCTTTTTTACTTCATAACCTAAGTTTTTGTATTTTCTGTTTCTATTATTTTCATTTTTTATTATTTGTCAATTCATTTAATGTTTAACAGTATTTTATTTTCATATGGTTTTGAATTTTCAATTTCCCTTAAATTTACATTATGAATTGAAAATTTACTTCATATTATATGAATCTTAATAATTTTTTTGATTTTTTGTGAGCTAATATTATGTTTTCTAAGAAATGTTTCTTGTGTGCACAAGGACAATGTGTTGCTGTTGAATGCTGTTGAATTCAATATATATCTGTTAGATTCATTTGATTTCAATGGCACTTCAATCCAGTATTTCCTTGTTAATTTTCTGTCTGTTGATCTATCCATTGTTACAAGTGAGATGTTAAAGTTCCTTACTTTAATTGTATTGCTAAGTATTTCTTCCTCTAATTTTGTTATATTTACTTTGTACAAAAAAGTGTTCTGAGGTTAGGCTCAAAATATGTTTATAGATATTATATACTCCTGATTCATTGACTTTTTTTTATTATATATTGACCTTCTTTGTCTCTTCTCATGGTTTTTTCACTTAATATCTATTCTGTCTAATGTGGTTTCCATTTGTATAGTTCATTTCTTTTTTTTTCAAAGACTTATTTATTTATTTCAAAGGCAGAGTTACATAGACAGACAGACAGAGAGAGAGAGAGAGAGACAGAAGGAGAGATGGAGGAGGAAAGAGAGAGGGAGAGAGTAAGAGTCATCCAGAGAGAGAGAGAGAGAGAGAGAGAGTCATCCAGAGAGAGAGAGAGCACCATCTTCTGCTCTGCTGGTTCACTCCCCAAATGATCACAACTGCTGAGGCTGCGCCAGAAGTCAGGGTCTTCATCCAGATCTCTCATATCAGTGCAGAGGTGCCATCTTCTGCTGCCTTTCTAGGAGCATAAGCAAGGAGCTTGATCAAACATGTGCCCATACGAGATGCCTGTGTCGCAGGCTTGGCTTAACTCCATTAAGTCACGATGCAACCCCAAAGAATATTTATTTTCAAGTTTTTACTTTCAACATAAGTATATTTTTTAACTAAACAACATTTCTTACAGGCAACATAAAATGAATCATAGTTTTTTGTTGTCTTTAATCCATGTAGCCACTTTATGACTTTTGATTGGAGAATTAAGTCCATTTATATTTAAAATGTTTGTTGATGGGTTAGGACTTATTATCATTTGGTTAACAGTTTTCCAACAATTTGCTAATTCCTTTATTACTTTATTCCTTATATTAATCTGTCTGTGATTTCCTAATTTTCTATAATAATACATTGTGATTACTTTGCTTTTATCTTTTGTATATCTGGCATAGGTTTTCACTTTACATATGGCTATCAGGACTGATATTAAATCATTTGGGAGTTTATATAAGATATTCTTGGTTGATAGTGTTTTGTTTGTTTGGTTCATCACTGAGTATGTCATTCCGTTCTCTCCTTACATACCAGGTTTCCATTGAGAAAATCACTCATCTTCTACTGGATTATCTTGTGTGAGACAGGTTGCTTTATTTTTTCTGTAATATGTGATAGTTTGATTAAAAATGGTTTAGGTGAAGTATTTGAGTTGAAACTGGGAATTTTTGAGCCTCATGTGTCTCAGTGTCCATAATTTTTTAAATGGTCTTTCTGCTCCTTTATGTTCCTTTCTTTTAGTCTTCTGAAACTTTCATAATGCATATAATATTTATTTTAGTGGTTTTCCATACATTTAAAACAAGTCTTTCATTCCTTTGCAATTTTTTTTCTTTTTTCTCTATTGAATGTATTATTTCAAGATTTGTCATCCAGTTCACAGCTTCTTTCTTCTGATTAACAAAGTTTATTTTTTTCTTTTTCTTTTTTTAACTTTCATTTCATGAATATAAATTTCCAAAGTACAGCTTATGCATTACAATGGCTTTCCCATCCATAACTTCCCTCCCACCCGCAACTCTCCCCTTTCCCACTCCCTCTCCCCTTCCGTTCACATCAAGATTCATTTTCAATTCTCTTTATATACAGAATATCAGTTTAGTATATATTAAGTAAAGATTTCAGCAGTAACAAAATTTATTTTTCAAATCTTCTGTTGCATTTTTAATTTCATTCATTGTGTTCTTCAACTTAAGAATTCCCATATGCTCCTTTTTTGTATGTTTCCTATTACTTTGATTAAATTTTTATTTTATGCATGTATTATTTTTCTTCTTACAATTTTGACTCTGTGTTCTCTTTGTAGCTATACACTCTTACTTAGAACAATTACTTTCAATTTTTTTTTCAGATATTTGCTTTGAGATCAGTCACTGGAAAATTATTTGCTTCCCTTGGTGGTATCACATGTCATGTTTTTTTTGTTCCTTGAAGTTTTTGTTCCTGATTTCAGATTTGAAGACACCACTATCTCCTGAATTTTACTGACTAGATTTTGGGGAAGATTATATTCACCAATCAGTTTGGCAAAAGATTGTGACTCTCTCATACTTTTTATATGGATATTTACATTCTGCTATTCCTATTCTCTCATAGAGGGGAAAGAGTTCTTAACAAATTATGTGTTTTCTAGATCTTGTAAAGCCAAATTAGGTTTTGAGAGTCTCCAGTTTATTCTCCCAGGGACTGTGCCCCAAATGCTCATTTGTTTTCCTTCTTTTATCCCTCAGATTCTATCTGGCTGACTGAAATATACCTGAAATATCTACAAAGGCTTGTATTCACCATCAGATTGGCATTTGTGGGGAATCAACTATGCTTATGTGTGGAGAGGAAGCATACAATTTGTTGGTCTTGCCTGTGGGCCAGTTAGGAGCTCTCCAGGCTGGCATCCAAGTGGATCATGTATGAAGTGTCTGATGAAACCCGTGAAATAGTACACTATTCAGCACTTTGTTGAATTCTGTGTCTTGATTTTTCTAAATCCTTGCACTACTTCCCTGCTTCAGCCTCCAGTAGCTATTCAGCCACACTGATCCTGTGGGTGGTATAAGATGGAGGTACAATTCATGGGTAGCATCCCACACAATTGCAGTCCCTGGCTCATCATTCACAACCAATTATTTCCTCCTTGAAGAATTTATTGGGCCTGTCTTGCTTCAGGGGAAGAGTGACACAAGAAAAATAAAATATTATTTTTAACCTTCAAAAAACCTATTTTTGTTTGGAGTTTTTGCTCTAATTACATGCTAGAATTTCTTTTATGTAATCCCAAAATCTCACAATAATACTCTCATTGACAGGTGTTTGTCAAGATTAGTGTACTGAGGAGAAATGATAGTTGAAAACTATCATGATGTCATCTTGTTGACATCACTCCTCCCTTCAACAATTATTTGAGTAACAGAAATTTGGTTGGTTGGATCTACAAAGATGGAATCTATATCAGATTATTAGTTCTTTCATCTAGGCCATTATATTTATGTAAGAAAACATGTGTAATATCTACCTAGTCCTTTTTCTTCAAAGACTAGTTCAATAATTCTGTGCTTATTTAGCATATGGCTCCCAAATATCTGGGCCATTTATAAATATTGGATTCTCTGATCACAGAACAATCATTATTAAATTTGTCAGAAAATAGTCATATTCACATTGATATTTATTTCATTTATATCTATATGGCTGATAATTAAATAATTCTGAGAAAAACTTTAATATTGTTTATAATAGTTTTGTGTATTTTTGTCTAGAGTCTCCTGAAGATTTATAAACACACTGCAGGGAAAATAAATAGTTTTAAATTTTAGATTTTCTGTTTTCTTTTTTTCCTCTTTTATCATAAAATACTTAATGGTATTCCATATATTTTAACAAATACAGAATATATATTAGTGTGATTACATTTTCTCTTATATGTTTCCTTAATGAAAATTCCTACATGGAAGATGTTTTCAGACACCCACTGAGTATCATTTGACATCAGAGGAAAATTATATCTTCACCCATAAACCTATTTGTTGTATTCACTGAGACTCAGTCTTTAGTGAAATACATTCATAGAAACAATTATACTGCAGTAAACATCTTTCATAAAGGGTGCAGGCTTGTAGTTGTAGGATGGGAGAATGTCAAATAAAAAGCTAGATTACATATACTTAGGTAAATTTTATTTTATTTTGAAGACAGATTTAGGAATGACATAAAATTACACTAAAATTGCCACGCCATTCATGAAAGATACAGAGGACCCTTGTTCTGACAGTTGCTGTATTTCTAATCCTACTGGCTCCAGGGTCACTGAAATGATGCCTTCTTATGCTATGTCCTCATTTTTAGCATCATGTAGTGTCTATATCCAGAAGGCCACTCAGGGGCAGAGGATTCTTTTGGTGCTTTTCTGCTCTGTGCCATCAGGTCTTCTTAGCATCAACTCTCTGCTTGCTTGTAAGTTGGCAATTGTTAGACAGGAATGTGAGCTCAGAGGGTCCCAACAGACACATTTACAGATGTCTCTATATTTGCTGAGGTTGCAGAATCTTTTAATAATGTTGAAGCCTAATTACAAATCCTTGTGTAGTATCCTGAGGTTTTTTATTTTTTTTTTTTCATTTGTTTTTAATCACTTCTCTACCCTTGACAAAATGTTGGTCCAAGCTTCATTGAGTAGGAAAAGGAACTAACTCTTGTTGGTCAAAAACTACAAATAAAACGCTGTTTTAGATACTTCTTTATGTAATTATTCAATAAATGTATAATGATTTTTCTAAACTACTCATCTAACCATTTACTTTTAAATTAGATATTGACTTTTTTTAAAAAAAAATTGAAGTTTCCATTGTTCTTGTTCTGGAAATATGTCATTGAATTTAAATACAATATAACAGTTCTGACATTCTCTGAACTTATTATTTACTTCAAGCTGTAAAAAAATCCTATATTTATATTAGACTAAAATGAAACTTAGTAGGACCAGTGTTTGGCACAGCAGTTAACCTAAACATCTACAACCAACTTATATTTGATCAAGGATCTAAAACCAATTCTTGGAGCAAGGACAATCTATTCAATAAAAGGTGCTGGGAAAACTGGATTTCCATGTGCAGAAGCATGAAGCAAGACCCCTACCTTACACCTTACACAAAAATCCACTCAACATGGATTAAAGACTATGACCCGACACCATCAAATTATTGGAGAACATTGGAGAAACCCTGCAAGATATTGGCAATGGCAAATACTTCTTGGAAAAGATCCCGCAGGCACAGGCAGTCAAAGCCATAATTAACTATTGGGATTGCATCAAATTGAGAAGTTTCTGCACTGAAAAAATACACAATTATTCTTAAGAATTGAAACTTAGCTGAAAAGTGATAGCTGTTAAATATAAGAGTAGGAATAAGAGAGGGAGGAGATGTACAATCTGGGAGATGTTCAATCAGACTTGTCCCAAATGGTAGAGTTAAAAACATACTGGGGATTCCAATTCAACCCCATCAAGGTGGCATGTACCAATGCCATCTCACTAGTCCAAGTGATCAATTTCTGTTCACAATTTGTCCTAATGATAGGACTAAGAGTCAAAAGGATCACATAAACAAGACTAGTGTCTACAAATACTAACCGATAGAATAAAAAAGGGAGAGAATGATCCAACATGGGAAGTGGGATACACAGCAGACTCATAGAATGGCAGATGTCCTAAACAGCACTCTGGCCTCAGAATCAGCCCTTAAGGCATTCGATCTGGCTAAAAACCCTTGAGAGTATTTCAGGCATGGAAAGCCAAGACACTCTGGTAAAAACAAAAAAAAAATGACCTCAATGAAAGATCTCTGTGAGTGAGATCCCAGCAGAGAGAACAGGCTATCAAAGAAGGAGGTACCTTTCTCTGAAGGGAGGAGAGAACTTCCACTTTGACTGTGACCTTGTCTAAATAAGATTGGAGTTGGTGAAATCAAAAGGCTTCCATAGCCTTGGCAACTCATGACAAGAGCCTTGGGTGATTACTGACATCATAAACAAGAGTGTCAAATTGTTAAGTCAACAACAGGAGTCACTGTGCACTTACTCCCCATGTAGGATCTCTGTCCTTAATGTGCTGTACATTTTGATTTAATGCTATAACTAGTACTCAAACATTATTTTTTACTTTGTGTTTCTGTGTGTGTGAAAACTGTTGAAATCTTTACTTAATATATACTAAATTGATCTTCTATATATAAAGATAATTGAAAATGAATCTTGATGTGAATGAAAGGGGACAGGAGAGGGAGAGTGGAAGGTTGCGGGTGGGAGGGAAGTTATGGGGGGAAAAAATCATTGTAATCCATAAGCTGTACTTTCGAAATTTATATTCATTAAATAAAAGTAAAAAAAATACCACATGGGACACCTGCATTCCGTTTTAGGGTGCCTATATTTAAATTATATCTCTGATTCCAGTTGTAGCTTCCTGATACTGTGCACTCTAGAAAGTAGCACTGGATGGCATTCTGGCTTTATTATAACAGAAAAAGAATATATTTGATCCCCTTCAACATATACACACACAAAACACACACAGAAACACACTATCAAATGTAAACAACAGGAAAAATGAGAATATGTCTTTGTGATGAATTTAGGAGTGTACTCAAAACCTAATCCCAGTGTAGCAGAAATAACTCCCATAAGCAATGAGTGGATGAGTTGAAGACAGAGGCTCTGCAGGGATATGTGTGCTGTACATCACAAAGAATACTAGAGAAGAGCATGTTCTCCAGAGGTGTTGTAGTGATGACTGGAGTAAACATTCTGCTTTTGTAATATGGAGACTTGGAGTATGCACTCAGTGGTTGAAGTTTCTTAGGGTTTCATCTGGCATCATGCAATACCTAAAGGAGAAAGGCAGCGTGTACTGATATGATATTGTTGAAAGATGACCTGTCATTGCAGTAAGATGTGACATTAGGCTTTTGTGAGCAGCCACATAGCTGGCCCACTATGATGTTAAGGAGAGATGGAAAATCAACTGAATTTCTTTGCTTTTCCATAAGCCTCCTAGGGTTTCAGCTTTTTCTAGTCTTCTGAGATATACAGTCAGATTCATAGGCATAAGGATTCAACATAGTCACATGATTTCTATATTGAGAACAAGACTTTGGTCTATTAAAAAACAGGTTAAGATTAGGACAAAAAAGTACACAGAAGAGATTAATTTGTGGAGAAATATTTTGAAAAAATACAAACATTTTAACAAAATCAAATTTCCTATAAATAAAAGCTCAAAGATGGAATGCAATGATTTCAAGGAAGAAATATCAAAGTAACAGAATTAGATTTTAATGACTTAAGAGAGACTTGAAAAAATAAAAGAAAGGATAAACAAGGAATGAATACACTATGCAATAATCAATATTGAAAATATATTCAGAAATATAAAATAAGCCTTAAGGGGAGTAAAAATTAAATTTAAAATAGAATTATAAAGTATTTTCTGTAATCATAAATCTGAAATATTGAGGCAAAGAAAATATAATCAATTGATATCCCTCAGAAACATAATCAATGTATGACAATAGATGTAAGTCAAGAAAGTTTTCAGATAAAAATAAAACCTAACAATCTACAAATTGCTAAAGGAAATTATTTCTCAGTGAAAACTGATATGTATCACCCTAGGGATATATCATGCCAATATTATTGAATTTCAAAAGTAAGAAAGAATCCGTCATGACCTACAAGTGAAAAGATGAAGAATTATCTCTCTTGTGCAGGTAGGAAAATTATACTCACATTCCAAGTAAACAGAGAGTGATATGTGATGTGTGTTGCTTTCAGTCAGAACTGTCAGGTAGGTTATAGTTCAGTTGGTAGATAAATACATTCAAGCTGTAAAGAGATTAGGAAACTAAGTTATATCAACTAAAAATAGTGCATTCAACCAGGCAACAAGTTAGAGATAATTAATAAAAGGTTAAGTGATGAGTACAAAATCCATTTAAATATAATACAAAGAATAAAACAAATGTCTGAAGCCAGTGAGACCTCCTGTTAAATTCCTCACTTTCACAAACAGCTTCCAAGGCCATGTATGTGTGTTTGAAGGCCAGCAGCTGCTAATACTGTGTTCACATGTTCACACATTTTACAATTTGCAAAAAGATGGGAGTATTTTTAACCACCAACAAACTTCCATCTCTATTTCAGCTTTACTTCTGAAAGCTTTACTTCTTTCCCTTTTGACAGGAGAAACAGCAGACATTTTGGGGAATCAGCTAAAGGGAAATAGACTTGGGAATATTACTTTGAGTGTTACATTCTTGTAATTCACTGTTGCGTCCATGAACAATAATGGGGTTGTCTGATATCTACAACCCACTGTTTGCCAAGTAAAGTTGCAGTGCTGCATAGGCAATGTAAGTGAATAATCATCAGACGTGTCGGGGTAGTAAGGGAGAACTCGGCTTAAAAGGATAGAACTAGAAGCTAGCTTCAAACCCTTTTCATTTATCAAACATTCCATCAGCTTTAGTAAAAAGTACATATTTTCTCACTTCAGGAATATACTCCGTATTCAGGATATACAATTATAAATGCATTGTTCATTTTTAAAAATGTTTTTGGTAGTAATCAAATGAAATAGAAATTCTATTTGTATTTCTGCATTAATGATATAAGCAATGAGTAGTTGTGTGGGGAAACTTTGAATTGTGTCTTGATGTACATAGTGGCACATCTTGTCCTGAAATCTGAAGGCTCCAGATCAAATTGAGTGTCAGTAAAGCAAACAAAACACAAATGATGAATAGATTAAAAAATGAGTTCATTTAAAATAGTCTAATTATGATTCAAGAAAAGCTGAAATGCTCTGAAATCTTCTAGATTGGAATGAAAGATATTCTTATAAAAGTTATCCTAGATTTGACAGATATACTATAAATTCATGTATAAGATGATGACTTTGTAATCTGTAGCAAATTATGAAACTGTAAGAAACTTGTGATTATAAGGAAAAGATCCATATAAAACAAACTAAATTATATCTTTGTTCATGTTATAGAAAATCTTTCAAAGTCATTTTCATTGGAAAAGGTGACCAAAGAATATGCACCTGAAGATAGAGGGACACAAGTATTACGAAAGTAGATAGGTCTAGCTGTTAATAAAAAATACACAATTTCCTTGATGTGCTGGTTGATTTTAGTTCTGAAGGAATACCTAGAGAACTGGTAAAGTATTATTATTATGTGTGTCTGTGGTGGTGTTTGCAGAAAAGATTCACTCCAGGATTTAACACCAGTGGCCTCTGTGTTTCTAGACCTTTGATCTTGAACTGAGAATTCATCATTGGCTTCACTGGTTCTGAGACCTCTGGGCTTAGACTTAGACCTCTACCAACATCCCAGCATTGCCAGCTTTGCCTGTTCAAGGACTTCCCAGAGCTACAATCCTGTGAAACCAATCCTGAAAGAAATTCCATCAGCCATCTATTTGACATCTGTCTATATATCTTCCATCGCTTCTTACTCTTTAAAGAACCCTAACTAATATTTGTAGATTTCCCAAAACTTGCATTTATTTTCTTTTTGACATTCCTATTTTTGTGATTTCTCTATCATAAGAAATGATGTCTTCCTATTTTTAAATTATAATTTTCATATTTAAATTAATGAAAGAATGTCTGTACTGTGAGTTCTACCAAAGTCAGATCTGCTCTTGGATAACAGAAAACAAAATTTATTTTAATGTAAATCGTGACAACATGGAAACAAACAGATGGCCAGAGTCACTATAAACAGGTTGACTCTTGTCATTTTTTATGGATGAGAGACAATAGACATTTTTTAAACCTTATAACTCAAGTCACAGAATAATATTATCTAAAGTCACAACTGTAACTATTACAATGTCTAGGAAAAACAAATAACTGAAACCAGAAAGAAATAAGAAAGAAAAGCGTTACAATAATAAAAATGGTTAATTTTCTTCTTTTTTATAATGTGTTATATCAACAGTTATCAATAAAATTGACAAGGGAAAGAAAGACCTAAGAATATTTTGTGATTGCACATTTAAAAATTTTTAAATTATTTTTATATGCCTTCATTAAACTTCATGTAATTTATGACAATATTAATTCAGAAAGATGAGAGAGAAAAGGGGTTGAATAAAAGGAAATTTAGTAATTCATATTCATATTAGGGTGCTAATAAACACTTTGGGGAAAAGAGAAATTGAAAGTATTAGTGAAAGAAATAAAAGATCACAAATACACAAACACCAAGCAAGCAAGAGAAAACACACCCAGTATAAAGCCATTTAAATAAACACTGCAAACAAAAATTTAAATTTTGAATGAACATTATATGACGTTCTTTCAGAAATTAAGATATGGTTTTAGTTTATTGAAACCTTTCTTTATCTAATTGCTAAAATCTAAGTTTTCACAAACAGTACCAGATTAGTTTTTTCCAAATATATACAATGAGTTTGGCAAAATAATCCCTGACTAGTATTACATCTTGCAAAATAATTGATACATTTTAAAAATACCCCACCCCCTTATCAATGGGTACATTGCATGTATGTATTTTATGTGAACTGAAAAATTAATCCTGGAGCCAACATCGTGGTATGACAGGTAAAGATGCAGCCTGCAAAGTCAGCATCCCATATGGACACTGATTCATGTCCTGGCTGCTCCATTTTTGACCAAAATCCTTGCTAAAGGCTTGGGAAAAGCAGCAGCAGTGGCCCAAGTGTTTGGGCCTCGGTGCTCATGTGGAAGACCCAAACGAAGCTCCTGGCTCCTGGATCCTGGCTTTGACTTTGCCCAGCTCTGGCCATTGTGGCTATTAGAAGCAGTGAACCAACTGATGGAAGATCTTTCTCTGTTCCCCTCCCTTTTTCTGACTCTGACTTTCAAACCAATAAAAGTATCTTTTTTAAGAAATGTCATCTTTGTAAACGATGATGCTTTTCTCAGCCTGTCTTCTCAGGGAAATAATAATTTCAATTTGTTACAATCATAAAATAGTCAATTGCAGATATTTGAAAACTTATCTATAGAGTAAACCAGAACTAACCCTCACTCTGCTTGAAGTTACAGTTTTAAGGCTGACTGAGCAGTCATTTTGAAGCCATTGTTACCTAGTATTAATAGATGTGTGCTAACAATCAGGCAGAAGGGAAGATTGAACAGGTGATTTTTTATTTCCCTATTTGAGCTTTAAGAGATACTCACTGGTGCACTCATGACATACCCACATGATGACTGTCCTATCACACTTACTTTGAAAAATCCACATCAAAGTCAATGCAAACAGACAGAAAAATTCACCTTCAAAACTCCGAACAAAATCACAATCCACAGGGTGATATGTGGGAGCAGTTGTCTATTTATTTCCAATTACCTGAGAATAGCAAGAAAAATTTGCTTCCAATATTCTTGCACCCCAGCTGGTCTTCAGCTTTCTGGGATGTGACATTGAGGGTCATTTAAGCCAGAAGTACTTGTTTTCCAAGAGAACTGATGAAATGTTTCACTGTGCTCACTGCTGTTGGCTCAGCTGCGACTTGTTCTGGTTGCACTTCAATTTCTCTATTCATTTTAGAGTTTTGTCTCCCCCTTTTCCATTATACTGAGTAATATATGACTCTGAATGATGTGTGTAATGGGAAACTGATGTTATGTGTGTACTTCATTGACACAGCTGCCCCCCAAATGGCTTAGCCTACATCTCTAAGTAGTGTAATTTATTGCTCACTATCCCCCATTCACCCACATATAATGGTAAATGAACGAAAGAGAGTGATGGATTGTAATTTCAACTCTTTCTCAAAATACTTGAAAAGAATCCAATCCCTAGTCATTAAACTTAAAGCACACAGTTCTTTTGTTAGTTTGTTTTTGTTTTTTTGTTTTTTCTCCTAGGACTCCAGGTCCTGATCTGTAGTCCCCTTTTATCCATTGACTATGGGAATCCCTGTTCACCCAATAGGAGAGCAATTTGGGGTTGTTATCATCATCATATTACGCAAGAGCCCAGAGCTGCCCTCAGAGACAATCACAATCCCCTTTGTTAAGGAAGATAACTCATTTTACTCAAGATAAAATTTTTAAGCACTCTTACATTGGCCTATGATGATAGTAAAGTTTGAGAAAATAAAATTTCTAGTCATGTGTAACAGGAATTATCATTTGTTATGATTGTATGAATCATAAATATGGTTGATGTACATTTGCTGGCAAATGCCCATCAATACCTCCTTGGCACAAGGTAAATGAACTTCTATTATCCAATTAAGAATATTTTAAATTAAGAAATGGTTTGTTTATGTGTTCAAATATTTGTTTTGGAACAGTTAACTTATTTAATTAAAATAAGTACATTGTGACTTTCAACCTTGGTAATCAAAAGTACAAGTACAAGCCAGAAATTGAAAAATGCTAGTTGCATGTGTGTGTTAGGGAAATGGAAGGGATGGAGCGGGTATGCAAAGCCTGCATGAGGACAAAATTCATTAGTAAAAGAATAATATTCTTTTGGACAAAATACCAAGCTATAATTCTGCTAGCTACTGGTAGATGCTATTTATTTATCTAATATTGCTGGGGTGTGTTTCTGTGCATATGTGCCTTGTTATATATATGAGTATATCTACCCAAGTATGTGTATTTTGAATATATTTTGAAGTGTTGAAATAGAAGCACAGGGTTGTTTGCATAAAGAAATCTGGAAATTATTTGGAAATGAAATAATGAAAATGAAAATATTTTGGGAAGTGTATGTGTCTCATATTACACACATGCTAATGACTGCCATTGTTAATGTATTTGCTATTGTAATCATTAGTGCATAAAAATGATCATATTATACTAGAACAGTGAATCACTTCTGTAAGCAGTTTGCATAAGATTAAAATTGTGCTACACTGGAGCACTAAACTTTACAAGGTGAATTCATGGCTTCCCTGCAAATCTTTAGTTGGAGAAATTAACTTTTTCTTGTACAATGTTATCTTCATTGAAATATCTTGGCTATTATCCAATTGCCTTAATTAGAGGTGAATATAGGTAAAATATTGTTTATGTTTCCAATCATCAAACCTGCTTGGCATCTTGCATAGTCAAGCTAAAACTTGTCCTACATTTTAAAGCAAAATTATCTATTTATTATTGGTGGAGAATCTGTTTTCCAACAAATAGTGAAACCAGTGATTCTTCTATGTTAACTCATTTAGTCAATGAATATTTATTATATGAGGGAACTTCAAGAAATTCATGGAAAATGGCATAAAAGGATAAATTTTGAAATCCAGATTTTTTCATATTATACAATTTATGAACTTTCAAATAATTTATTTTCATTTTTTATTTGACAGATAGAGAGACTGACATAAGGATAGTGATAGAACTCTCATCTGCTGAGTCTCTCACCACAAGCCCATAACAGGGGCCAGAGCTGAAGATAGAGCCAAGAACTCAGTCCAGGTTTCTTATGTGGGTGGCAAGAACCCAGCTGCTTGAGACATCATCTTTGCCTCCCCGGGTCTGCACTAGCAGAAGCTGGAGTCAGGACCCAGAGTCAGCTGTTGGACCCAGATACTAAATATAGAATACTGGAATCTTAATCGGTGTCTGCATCTCCGTTAACTTTCTTGAAGATCCTTTGTACAGATAAATTTCAAAGAATTTTGCACCAAAATAAAAATTTGTTGATTCCATCTTTTCACTCTACTACCACTGCTAATATTAACAAGAACAAGGTCGACACTATCTTCCTGATACATCGAGTCAGGTGGAGTCACAAATAAATAGTTAAACTCTATTCATTACAAGTACCGTGACACAAAAACAAGGAAAAAAAGTTTATCTGAGAAGGGGGAAATTTAAGAAAGGACAGGATTTAATTAGATTAATCTGACAGAAATGACAGGTAGGAATGCAAGTGAGCGCTTGGAGTATTCAGGATTATCCCAGAAATGAAGGGAAAAATCTTCCTTAATGAAAGCATTCCAAAGACTTTGCATTTTGTCTTTGATGAAATGAAAACCCATAAGAGTTACAAGGGAAAGGTCTGACATTACATGTTTCATCTGAAGACAGAAGTTGGCAGGGATGGGGCACGTTGTGGTAGCTGGCAAGGAGTGTGTTGCAGAAATTCAAACAGGTGGTGATGAGACATTTCTATCAATAAAATGACTACGTATTTGTGTAGACTGAAATATTAACCTACCCTCTCATTCTCTGATCTGTAGATGAAAAACTACCAGCTGAAACCAAACATGTTTTGGTATAAGGATATACAGTACAGTGGTGCTAATAGAGTAAATATGAGGAAGGTTGGAAAAGTTCATTAATATATCTAGAATTCACAGATGAAATGAAATATAATGACATAGTGGACAGAAGAGGATACAACTGTTGTGTTAGATTAGGAGTTTATTTTTACATCTCCATAGGACTTGAGAAGCAAGCCTCTTGAGTGTCTTCATTATACGGGGAGATGTATCAGTTTCTCATGTGATGAAGGCCACATCCAGGGGCCCTGCAGCTGCTTCACAGCCTCATTGATGCACCAGACTCCTTTTATCTCTCTTCTGTCTGCATATGGTTTCCCCAAACCTTGTGGTCATATCAGAAATTGAAGAATGGCTATTCCACCTCCAGTGTTCACATCCAATATTCCAAGTGGGGAGGAAGAAGGAAATAAAATAATGAAATGCAGTGCATACTCTTGTCTCTCTTCAGATTGTATAAATCTTTTACCTTTTATTAAGGATTTCTGTGGAGAAGAAATACAGTGCCTTTGTTAGGAAATCATGTCCTTTCCATAAATCCTCTGTAGTAATAGCTAAACAGCAGAGAGTGTGGGCAGTGTAGTTTTTGTTTTAAGCTGCATAGATTTTTGTCCCATTCTCTCACTCTCTCTCTGTCTCTGTCTCTCTTCTTCTGTCCTCCTCCCCCTTTCTCCATCTATCGCTCATACTTTCTTTCTCTTATTCATTTGTCTTAATAAAAAAAGGAAAAGGAAATTCATATTAGAAATGTAACTGTCAGGCTATGCCACAGAGGTTGTTTATGATCTGAGCAGCAGAGTTAAGGCAAAAGTCAAATTTAAGCCATTAGAGGATTAATTGAAAAAGGCAGTTCTGAAAAAAGCAAGCATGGTAGGATGCTTGCTTGTAAAGGAAAGTAATGACTGAGGGGGATGTGAGTGGATATAGTGTGAATGTCTATTAATATTTACATGTGTGAGACAGGACCCCTGGCTCTTTCTGTTCTATGCTCCCTTGGCACCTGAAACTTGAGTAGCCATTCAATAAGTGCCTGTGGAGTTAATGAGTAGTATTTAGATTGTTGATATTTTTGTCATTCTTTTTCACTTGTAAGCAAGCACAAATTATGTGAAATGGAACTGAAATATGAGTGACACAAGATCATGCAGAGCCACAGGTGCCCTGCTAAGGCTTTTGTACTTTATTATATTTTTTCTTTTCACAAGAGGCAGAGAGGCAAGGAAAGAGATGATGAAGGAATAGATACAACTCCCCCCCACACACACACGGTGAAAGAGAAAGAGAAAGAGAAAGAGAAAGACACACACACACACACACACACACACACACCCTGAGAGAGAGAGAGAGAGAGAGAGAGAGAGAGAGAGAGAGAGTCTGCCCATCTACTGGTTCACTCACCTAGCTTCCACAATGACCAATATTGTGCTGTGGCAAGGTCTCCAATGGGGGTGGCTGGGTCTCAATTATTTCGCCATCATCTGTACTTGCTGCCAGGGTCTGCCTTGCCAAGAGGCTGGAACTGGGACCAGAGCCAGGTCTCAGGCACCCTGATTTGGGGTATAGATATTTTATCACTAGTACAAACACCTGCCTCAACACTTTTATTTTATCATAAGATTTCTCAAAGTCAATTAGAGATTTAAACTTACACAGGGATGATAATATTTACAGTTTTTAAAGGATGCTCTTTGGGTTAGTTTTACTATTGGTGGTGGGAAGTCAGACTGAGAGTTGACTACTCAAGATCTACCACAATAGAAACGGCCAAGATGTGAATGCATAGACAGGATTAGCAATGGTAATTTAGATGTTCCTTATTCTTTATTTTTATCTAATGGAAATATTAATATACAATATTTTGAACTCTGTTGCATGTCAAGAATTATTGTAAGTACATTCCCTTACCTATATAATGTACTTGTAACCTGTTCCCATCCCTGTGAATTAAATGACAGATAGGAAATGAAGCACTGCATGAACTCATCCAATAGCATACCTGGCAGGTGACAGAGTCTGGGTTTAAACCGATCTGACTACCTTCAGAGCCTGTGGGCTCACCACACATTCTGGAAGACAATAGTGTTAAACTAGGCTCAGGGTCTGGTTCTCTTGCAGCCTTCTATAGCAGTTCAGAGCCTGCCTTTCTATACTGAGCTCATCTGCTTTTGATTTCAATTTCCATCACTTCTTCATTTTGTAAACATATTGTTATTATTCACTAACCATATATTGCCAACTTTGTAAAATGGAGATATTAGTGTTTAATCATATACATACTTGATATGAAGATTAAATGAATATATTGGCATTTAAACCTCCAGTGCAAATGTTACTTTGATGTAACTCATACATTCGGAAATTTTATTTTCAAGTGGACCTGGAAAATTAGTCTTTCATTGAACTGTGTTCTCTCATTTTCCTGTGTCAACTTTGACTTTAGTTACTTAATAGCCTCTAAAATGTAAGATGTTTAATACTAGTCTACAAGTTTGCTATTATCTTGCTTTCTTTAAGGCCAATTGTTCATGTAATTAAGGGGAAACTGTTTTTATACCTGGATGATTTCAGTGTAACTAACATACATGAAACTCACATTTTGTTTTACTCCCTCTGTTGGTAGACTTGGTGTCATTTTTCTCAGAAATTGTTCTGTGCATACAAGATTCAGAGAAAGAAAATAGGAAGTGTACAAGAAACAAACCTGTCTCATTGCTTGCTTTTTACATGAAAAGGATTCATCCCTCCTGCTACAGCAGTTTTAGCCAAACCCCTGAAAATTGCATGTTATGTAGGCTATTGCCATTATTGCAAAGTTCATTGTTTTTTTCTCATACACAAGTAACAATGTATTTGCTAAACCAATCAGAGTCTAACCATAAGAAAGCGGCACAGGAGTCTACTTTAGGCAGGCCTCAGGATGTAAAGTCAGGCAATCTAGCTAGGAATAATTTTAATATTCCTAGCTTCATTGTGATAACTCAGTATTTCCTCAGTTACTTGGATCTGATATTAGGCAGACTATTGGGCCATAATCATCTCCAAAACTAGAAGCGTGCAAGAAAATGGGAAATTTCTCTAAAGATTCAGAGAATTTTTACTGCCAATCAGGTTTTCTGGGAAATGCTCTTTTCATGAGTTTAAGGGAATATGGGACATAGCATTGCTGAGATTCCATCCATAAATATCTTCATGCAGTTATAGACTTGAATCTTTGTCCCTTGTTGGCATCTTTGGTATCATTTAATCTTTGATTACTGTCTTCATGGTGACAATCAAGCAAATAGCAACACTGAAAAGTATGTTAAACTTCATTAAATTCATAAGGAAGATGGAGAAAGAGAAACAGATGCTAAAAAGGAAAACTTTTTCTTTTGCATTAATAGCACTATTAACACCAAATGTGTACATCTCTTCTACACTAACCAAGTCTCCAATTCTCAGAGCCTCAACGAATGTGCAATGATTTAATAAATCCAGACACTATACCTGGAGTTAATGACAATACAAATTAAGGGTCAGTCACACTGAGCCCCACTTCTCCTGCCATTGTAGATTTAATCCTCTAGTTCATCAGACAGACTATAAAATAAGGGATAATAATGACTCCTTTTCTATGGTTGACAATTTGCTAGAATGCTTCATAGAACACATGAAAACAATTGAGAAACTGCCAAATGGAAGAGACGGCAAGGTGAGATAGGGAAAGGGCATGGAGCTTCCATCTCCTCTCAGTGGGTCTCCCTTCCAGCATATCCATGTAGTCACATTCTGGAAATCTCTGAACCCAGCTTAGGGGTTATATGGAATGTTCATTATATAGGCTTGATTGACTAAATCATGGTTCATTGGGGATTAACTCAGTCTCCAGCCCCTTTCCACTCTCTGAGGGGCCAGGAAAGAGCTGCTGAAAACTTCACCCCTCTAGTTACATGCTTCCATTGGCAGCAGCATCCTATCCCTAGGAGGCTTTCCAAAAGCCACCTCATTTGCATAACGCAATGTGGTTCAAAGAGGTTATTTATGAATAACACACACACACACAAACTCACACATTGATCTCTTCTTAGCCATCTTAGGAACCCAGGACAAAAACAAATATTACAACAGAATATGCTCCTATAGCTCTTATCACTTTATAAACATAGGTTTTAGGAGCTCTGGCCAGGAGCTGGAATCCATGAACAAAATATATTTATTGTGTCATGATGTTATAGATATAATGACTTGGTCAATATCTGTTGCCTAAGCATTGAGGACTAAAGCCCAAAGTTCAAACGATAGGGTTGTTCCAGCAGGCATTATGGAATAGCAGGGTAAGCTACTACCTGAAACACCCACAACTCATATTAGAGTGACAGTTCAAGTCCTGGGTATTCTGTATTCTGAGCAAGCCAATTCTAGTGCATCTGGGAAGCAGGGCTGATGATTCAAGTACTTGGGTTCTTATATCTCATGAAGCCAACCCAGATGTGGTTCCTGGCTTCTGGCTTCAGGCTGGCCCTGCCCCAGGTGATGCTACCATTTGTAGAGTGAACCAATGAATGGAAAATCTTCCTCTCTCCGTCTAACTCTCTGCCATTCTGCCTTTCAAGTAAACATTTTTCTTTTTAAAGAAGAGTCAGTAGGCTGGCAGATCTGAAAGAAAATGCCATGTTCAAAATAGGAGCAATTTACTTGCTTCACCTATTTGTCCAGCCCAAAGTCAGGGAGTCTTAAGGGACTCTTCCTATAACTTGGGTGCTATTATGCTTACTTTTGAATGTATGGATTGGCATCAGACTGGACAGCTGCCCTGTGCCTATTTCAGTAAAAGAGAGAACATGAGAGAAATGACAGGATCTACAGAAGGTTCAGGGTTCCTCACAATGCAAGGATGACACGTTTTTATCAAGGTAAGTGAATATATTTAGAGAAGTATCTAGGACTGATTCACACCTTATCTAAGGAAACTGCCCCTTGTTGAAGCAAGTTGCATTAGAATAGGCTGAGATCTATCAGGGCCAAAATATTTACTTTCCTCCTCTAGTCAGTACAATCAGGCCCTTGGTGTAAGACCATGCAGGAGAGAAGGGAAGAAATGCAATGTAAATTGAGTTTCAGATTAGAGTTTTAAACTAGCTTGAATTTTTATAGCTGTATCAACTGGAAAGTTATGGTTTCTGCTCAAGATGTCATTAAAGGACAGGAAAAGGAGATTTAGCAGGGCAGTGTTGAAACCAGTGGTTGGGGAAAAGATTCATATTTATATCCTATTGCAGAATTTAGAATATCAGTAAACCATGATATATAATATGTATAATATATGTAGTAAAATTAATCTTAAATCTTCTTGCTTATTTGAGTGTTTACTTATTTATTTTCTTACTCCTTCTACTAGATTATAAACTCCATTAAAATCCCAGGGAAAATTTTAACTGAGTTTTATTGTTATGTTGCACTAAATCATCATAACAATTGTAAAAAATAAAAAGCAATTTTTCTCAGTCTATCAGTGTTTATTATTAGACATTTAAATTCCAAAGAATCTCCCAGTCCTCTGCTGTCCTGAGACTCAGTAATTCAACTGCTTATTTCCTCATTTGTTCACTCAACAAATATGTATTCAACCTCATAACATTGTAATATGGCAGGTAGAATGCAGACTACAAAATATTTAAGAAATTATCTTTTTCAAGAAATGTGAATCTGGGTTGACAAGACAGAGTTCAATAAATCAGTTGAAACAAAGGTGTAAATTATAGAATGGAGTTGTATTGACAGATAGAAGATGGTGGATTGGTCAGATGCATGGTTACCCCAGAAATAGTAATAGACATGAGAGTTGGTTGCATTAAATAGATGAAGTGAAGTAATGGAAGAAATAAATTGGAATCATTAATGAGATTTGAGGGCATTTCTATGAAAATCACTAGATATTTGCAGAATATGATGAAGGATAGTTTAGAACATAGGACTGAGTAGTTGCACTTATCTTGTAGGAAACTTTATACAATGTTTCAATAGAAAAATCATAAAGTACAGAACTGGACAAGAGAGACAATGAATCAGCCGAAAATGTAGCAATGAGCACAGTTATGTTGAAGATCAAAGCTGAGACTAGAGATAGAGTCAAGAGTCAGAATTTAAGTTGAGTCTAGCTTCAAGTAATAGAATTATACATTGGCAGAGAAATAAGCACTTCTGTAATTCTTTCTCCCAATCACTATTATAAATCTAAATTTATTACCCGATGCATAATATTTGCAATATGAATAACATGATTTTAGAATTGTGTTGGGGCTAATAAATGGAGAATAGTGATTCTAACCCAAACTTCCTTAGCTGATTAGTTTGATTTGAAAAATACAGAGGGCTATGGAGAGCAGTTTATGTCCCTACAGTATAATCCAGGAAATGTATTAATATAAGATTATCACATTTGATGTAAACAGGCCAACAGTTGTGGAGCTAGCTTCTTGAATGGTCTCCTACCTCAGCCACTGAAACATCACAATGTAAATAAAAAAAAAATCGAGAAGTTTACATGTTGCTTTTACCCTTAAGAAAAGTACTACAATTGCTGATCAATATGCTGTGCAGAATTCCTTCCTTACTGCAGTTATAATTATAACATTTACTCATTTTTTGGTGTAATTACTGATGCTCACAGCAGCTCAACTTGAATATTTCAAAATCATTTGAATATTAATTTAAAATGTATCTCATGTTTATTATTTTATTTTTAGCTACTACAGTTGCTTTTTTCTTAAAAAATTAAAAGAAATGCCATTTTTCAGAAGTCTGCGCTGACTTTTGTCCCCAAATGATGAGGTTGAAGAACTTAAATTCTGAACTATTTACTTGTCATGGTGATGTTGTGATACAGAAATAGAGATATATGGGGTTTTTATCTTGGGTTCCTGGTTGAAAGTTTCAATGAATTTTGTGACTTTTTGAATAATAAGGATGACAGCAACATCTTTTGAGTCCTCTCTTCCTGGCACATATCTCTAAGCCCAAGGAATTTCCTGAGTGATAGGGTTGAGAGGAGTATGATTTATTACTCATAATAAGCCACTTCCAATCGTACTGGAGTTCATGGAAATGAGGTGACTCATAGAGTGGCAGTTCCTTGTAGGACAAATGGATCACATGATTTAGTTCCAATTCCCCATTTCTGGAAAGGAGAAAAGAGCTGGAGATGAGAATCACCAATACTCAGTTATTTAATAGATCACAAACACATCACAGAATCTTCACAATAACCCTAGACTACAGGATTGGTGATCTTACAGGTTGGTGAAAGTATCCATGTTCTGGAAGGGTGAAAGAAGCCTTCTAGACCTCACCTTATGGATCTGTTTCTTGGGCTGATACTTGTATCCTTTTTAATCACCAATAAAATGAACTGGGAATAGAGAGCACAGTAATCCCACTGAATCCTGTGAGCTGTTATAGAAAATTACCAAACTCAAAGAGGAGGTTGTAAGAACCTCTGATTTTTGGTCAGTTTGTTCAAAAGTATAGGCAACCTAGGTAATTTCTTCTTGTGCTGGGCACCTAAGTAATGGGGCTGTCTTGTGGGACAGCTCCTATACTGCAGGTTGGCACTAAATCTAGATAGTTGGTGTCATAACTGAATGACATTATCAGACAACCAGTTGAGGTCTACAGAAAACTAAAGAGCTAGTGTTGTTGCAAGTAGTTATAGAAACGTGTAAATTTCTTTTAACTCTTTTATTAATTAACTGTGTGTATGTGTGAATTAAACCACATTTTTGATTCCTTGAGAAAAAAGCTGGTGAAGCATATTGCTATAGTCATGAAGGATAACTGATTTTTAAAAATAAATATTGTACTTGGGTTTAATAAAATATTACCACCTTCCCTTAGTTACTTTCATTCACCCCTTAGAAATACCATTGGAATAATAATTTTCTATCTGTAACTCTACTCCAATGCACTCACACAATCTGACTTGTCTAACTCTATTTCCTTCTCCCACAATATCTAGTTACCTCTTGGTAATTTTCTGAATTCTTTGTTACTTCTATTCTCCTCTGTTTTGTATTCTGCCTAAAAACAGAGAAATTGCTTTCTGGAAATACATTAGTTAAGTGTATGTCTTTTCCAGGTGAGTTACAGTGCCTAAGTCAATCAGAAAGTTGTGGTAAAGCTGAAAAAAAATCTTTCATTTTAACAATACATTTTTGTTTTTTTAACCAAGTTTTTGTAGCTATCTACTCTATATACTGAGTGGTTTAATCTCTTTATGAACCTAGAAAATCTTTATGTAGAGTTCTTTGGTCTGATTTTGTTACTTTTGCAGTAACTTTGTTTTCTTTGCCCTTATATCTTTTATGATAACTAGAGAAGTATGCAAAAATTGAAGAGAGATACATTTTAAAAAATATGTAGCGGCAAGCACTAAAAAATATGATTGAATTGCAGTTTTCACTAAAATAATTTTGGTTCAAAACAAATCTATCTAGTGTGAAACAGCACTTTAGGACTCCTGTGATAGAAGAAGATGACCCTACACAGCTTAGGAGACACTACTTATTTCTTTTAACTCTGATGTTCTTATTTATACCAAGATATATGACAGCCAATTACACTTGATCTGTTCCCTTTTTGGTACATTCTGCTGAAATAAAACAGACTTACATAATACAGAGTCTCCCCTTGTCTATTTTAAACAGTGTTTGGTAATTAATAAAAAGAAAATCCAAAGTGCTTATCTCTTTCGAAGAATAATTTCCGTTCTATAACCATTTGCTGTCTATTTTTCAGCCAGTGATCTGGATTATATGCCCCAAGAGGAATTGCTAGGCTCTCACAATCTCTGGGAAGTTCTTCAAATTTTACAGCAACATCCAAGGCTTCTTATCCCTCAGTGGCCAAATTCAAGCAGAATTTAAAAAATGTAGTATTATGATAGAAAATCAATACCTTGTGTTGTAGCCAAAATAATAGCTCCTCTTCATGCATGATTCTAATTTGTAGTCATTCTGCATAATTTGATCAAAATACTACTTTTATTTCTTTCAACAAGAAAATATAGGTGATAAAGCACAATGCTGGGAGGAATATAAGAGAGTTTTAGTATAACTTACTATTTAAAAGTTGATCACTAACATCTATATTAGCATTAAATGGTTCATATAACCCACTTCTATAAAATTACCAAGTCTTATTATTTCAGACATTAAAAGAACTAAAGCATATTGAACACTTAAGCCCTTAAAGGCTAATTGAATCTGTAAATGCTCATCTTGGTGCTATTGTCTTGGATGGTACTACTAGTGAAGAACATGGGTGGGAAGAAAGGTATAGATAAAGGTTATGTATGATCCTTGGTGCATCTGTAGTAATCTTAGAACTTGAAGTGACCATTAGTATCCTGATGAAACATGAAGAATCTCATAGTTAGAGAACTTTCTAACTTGCTGATATTTCTCAAGTAATGAACGAGTAATACTCTTGGTGACTATTTAATAAATTTGGTAATTATTGACTGACTTTAATTGTTTCATTTTTTTGTTGACTATATATTTATATTCTCCAAGTATATTTTAACTCTGCCTTCCTATTTACAAATGTTTTGATGTAACATATGTAGAAAAATGCTGAAACAAGTTCACTGTCAAAGGGTGAATTGGGCTTGGGGCTATATCTACCACAATTCACTCTGATACTATGTCATACTATATGTCACCCACAAACCACAAGTAGGAAATCCTATTTCCTGAATTCTTTTAGAATCATGTCATGGGCCGGCGCTGTGGCTCAACAGGCTAATCCTCCGCCTTGCGGCGCCAGCACACCGGGTTCTAGTCCCGGTCGGGGCGCCGGATTCTGTCCCGGTTGCCCCTCTTCCAGGCCAGCCCTCTGCTGTGGCCCAGGAGTGCAGTGGAGGATGGCCCACGTGCTTGGGCCCTGCACCCCATGGGGAGACCAGGAAAAGCACCTAGCACCTGGCTCCTGCCATCGGACGAACGCGGTGCGCTGGCCGCGGCGCGCCATCCGTGGCGGCCATTGGAGGGTGAACCAACGGCAAAGGAAGACCTTTCTCTCTGTCTCTCTCTCTCACTGTCCACTCTGCCTGTCAAAAAAAAAAAAAAAAGAATCATGTCATAACAAGTGTTCTATATTCCTAGTTATGGGTGCAGGTTTCTTAACAAGCCAAGAACAAATATAGTAGTTTTTTTTTTTTTTTTTTTTTTTTTTTTTTTTTTTTTTACCTAAAGAGTATATATGAGAATGCAGCTTAGAAACTCTAACATAGTATGTTAGAGTTAACAAATATTTTTCAGATGTTGCTTGGTTGGTCTTATGTTATCACATATGATAGACACTTCCATTCCTTTTTTTCCCCTTTTATATTGGAACAATAAGAATATGTAATTAAT
The DNA here is from genome assembly GCA_949820135.1 of Sylvilagus floridanus. Taxonomy (NCBI): domain Eukaryota; kingdom Metazoa; phylum Chordata; class Mammalia; order Lagomorpha; family Leporidae; genus Sylvilagus; species Sylvilagus floridanus. The sequence continues at coordinate 89,111,806 of OX463226.1, read as the reverse complement.
TTAAAGATGTGATTCTGTTCAGCTTCTGTTTTCGTGGAACAGAAGCATTATCTCCCAGGGAGGCATCAAAACAATCAATGTCTTGATACAATCATGACTCTGCACTGCAGACATTTGTATCAAAAGGAGACATTCATATCACAAGCAATTCAAGTATATATGCTTGTAGATACACACACACACACACACACACACACACACATATATATCTAAGCCCACTTATGTTTTAACTTATCTTGAATTTATGTCTTCTCTCTCTGACACAACTTAGATAATGAGTTCCATTATATGATGGGAACTGAGTAAAACTTTATTTCTATTTATATATACTATGAATCTTTCAATGAAACTTCAAGTCCTTGTAAGATAGAAACACGCTTTCTTACTCCTCACTTACACATACTTCCTGCAAGCCTATTGGCTACCTTGAAATAGAGTCCTAATTTTATGTACTAAGTCCTATTACCTCCTATTTTCCCTCCCTCATTCACAGATAGGGTCTCAATGCATTTTCTGTGGAACTTCCCTACATTTGTCATTCCATTGATGTAAACGTACTGTTAGTCAATTCAGCACTCAAGGTGAGTTCATAACACTGACTTACAGAAGAGCATTATGGTGTTTTTTATATCATCTCAATCATATCCTCCCTTTTTTTGGCCAACATTGTACATTGAAATACCCACAATGATGCATAGATCTTTTCCCTGAGAGATTCAATGCAGGATGAAATAAGAATACTTTTTGTAATATATTACTTGTCATACCGTGATTTCAAAGCACTTTGTTAACAAAGAAAAATTATTACCATCAATTTAATGGGACTGAAACACATAAGTTAAATTATTTTTCAAAGTTGAAAAGAAAGTAAGTTACTACATTATGAACATAATTCATAGTCTTGTCATTATAGGGTTTAATTCTATCTCCTAAAACACACTTCTTTTCAGGCTGTCTTCGATATGACAATTTACTGCCCATGAAGAAGAGCAGAGGCTCAAATCCATGGATATGAGGATCCAGCTGTGGCCAGCATCGGGGTTAATCTAATAATACGTGTTTTTGACTGGGTGGAGTCAATGTGGAGCTGTTTCAATACATCTGTAATTGCTCACATTTTCAATGCCCATAGTTTTCTGAAAACAGAGTGAAAGAGGGTCATTACAGAATTTAGAAGAAAAGAGACTCATCCAAACCCAAACAAGAAAAAGGAACTAAATGAGCACTCATTTTATCACATGAACATCTGCCCTGAATTAATTCTGGTGTTATTGCCCTCCATCTATCACATGATAAGAAAGTAAGTATATATTTTAAACAATAAGATCACAATCTATATAAAATTTTAGTCTTCAAAAATGTCATTTAACATTATTTTCAGCATTTATACAATAGTGAATACTTTACAGGGAGTTATTTTAGATTAAAAATTTTATACTATCCTACGGTAACTGAAATATTATTCTGTTTTTTTCTAAAAACTTAAACTTGTGCTTGCTTTTAAAAATTGTACTTCATGTTTTCCAGAGAGAGAGAGAGAGAAACACTCTTATTCACTGGTTCATTCCCTAAATGTCACCCTAAGCTGTTTTGAGGGCCAAAGGAGGGAGCTGGGGAGTCAATTTATGTCTCCCACATAGGTAGCAGGAACCTCATCACTTGAGTCATCACTGCGGTTCTCAGGATCTGCATTAGCAGCAAGATGGATTTAGGACCCAAGAACTCCCACATGAGAAGCAGATGTTTTAGCTCTGCTTACAATGCCTGCCCTACACTGCTATTTTTTATGAGAAGTTATTATTCCTAGAATTTATTTCTACTGATACTGAGCTAATTCAAACTGCTAGCATTTGGAACCATTATGTATTAGCACTTCTGCTGTTGATTCTAACATGCAAGAAGCATTGAATACAAATGTTTCATATAAAAAAAGCTAAAAGTTATAGATAAACAAAAAGTTAATTTATTTTCCTTTTCAAACCTTTATTGATTTTAGTATACGGACTTTCTTCTGTGGGTTCTTTCCTTGGCTGATCCTTGTAAGTTTCAATATATGGTAACTCAAAATAATTTTTATACACTTTTTTCAGTCTTTTTTTGATTGACACAAACTTTTTTTAAGAGAAGACTCCCCCATACATTCCATTGCTGATTATAAGGACTTTTAGCTATTGATTTCTGATTGCATACTTTATTTTTATTTTATTGCATTCAGAGCAGAATCAGTCATTTTTATTACTTTGGTATTTTAGATATTATTATTTTACTGGAACCTAACGCATGGAAGGATTTTGAGAATGTTCTTTTGTCACTTGAAGAAATGCTACATTCACTGTTTAACATACACATTGAACAAATATATCTTCTTTATTATGTTAACTTTTCTACTTTTTAATTAAATTTTGTCCCCTTGAAGTGTCCTAGCTTGAAACAAGATCTTGTTTTGCTTGGTTGTTTGGTTTCTTCTATGAAAGTTTCTGTTTTTTTGTGCTCACATATTCATAAATGTGATGAACTTAGAATTATAATCTTTCTTATCATGTTTCATCTGTATTCTACTTCATCTGATTTGAAAAACATAACTCCTTCCTTTTTTGCTTTGCATTTTTCCTGTAGACCTTTTGTCATGTCTGCATTTTTATATTCTTAACTATCATTTTTACTTTCTTAATAACTCATGATAAAAATACCTTTTTGTTCCACAATATAGACTAGGAATTTGCTTTGGAAGTCAATTGAAGGAATTTATGAGGTTACTTTTTTTAAAATCTACTTACAATTATTCATATGAGAAAAATTCTTTTAATGTCTTTTTAAAAATTTCTGTAAGTATTTCATTCTGAAGCTTTTTTCCCCTCTAAGTTTTGAAACTTAAAAAGTTTGCTTTTATTCTACTGGTCCTCTCAGTATAATATCCTTAGTTTTCTTTTTTTTTTTTTGGTAGTATCTTGTTGGTATCTTAGAATGAGCAACACAAAATTTTCTTCAATTTTCATCTTGATAATTTCTACTCTCCTTACCTAATCCATTTTATTAAATAATATTTTTAAAAGATGCATTTATTTACTTATTTATTTGAAAGGCTCATGGAAATGGTGGGAGACAGATAGATAAATAGAAAAAAAATTCATTCCATCCATTGGTTCATTTCCCAAATGGCTGCAACAGCCAAGGTTGAGCTAGAGTGAGGCCAGGAACCAGGAACTCTACCCATGTGTTCCACCAGGGTGGCAGGGTGCAAGTACTTGGGCCATCACCCACTGCTTTCTTTTTTTTTTTTAATTTTTGACAGGCAGAGTGGACAGTGAGAGAGAGAGACAGAGAGAAAGGTCTTCCTTTTTGCCGTTGGTTCACCCTCCAATGGCTGCCGCGATGGTGCGCTGCGGCCGGCGCACCGCGCTCATCCGATGGCAGGAGCCAGGTACTAGGTGCTTATCCTGGTCTCCCATGGGGTGCAGGGCCCAAGCACTTGGGCCATCCTCCACTGCACTCCTGGGCCACAGCAGAGGGCTGGCCTGGAAGAGGGGCAACCGGGACAGAATCCGGCGCCCCAACCGGGACTAGAACCCGGTGTGCCGGCGCTGCAAGGCGGAGGATTAGCCTGTTGAGCCACGGCGCTGGCACCCACTGCTTTCTTAGGTGAATTATTAGGGAGATGGATCTGAGGTGAAGCAGTTGGTAATTGAAACAGCACTCCAATATTGGATGCTGGTGTGCAAGTAGTGGTTTAACTTGCTACATCACAGCATGGACCCCTAAATAATTTTCCTTATATTTAAGTTGTATTTTTAAATATGTTTAAGATATGCTTTTTAATTTGTCAGTTTTTACTGGTTTGCTTGACTTTTAACTATTAAAAATGAAGCACAGGCAAGCATTTAGCCTAGCAGTTAAGACATTTGATAGCACATCAGATTACCGGGTTTAATTTCTAGTTCTAGGTCCTGACTAGAGCTTCCTAAAAATACAGACCCTGTCAGGCCATAGTGATGGCTCATGTAACTGGGTTCTGATCACCCAAGAGGAAGATCTGAATTGTGTTAGTAGCTCCCAGCTTCTGTCTGACACAGCGCTGAACTGTTGGAGGCATTTGGCAAGTAAACCAGATGATGGGAACTCTGTCTGACTCAGTCTCTCTTAGTCCCTCTCTCCCTTTCAGATAAATTAATATTAATTTTAAATGGGGCAATGTAAAATATTATTCCATTTTTATCTTTTTTTATACTTGTTCCAATTTTTGTTAGCTGTATCATTGCTACACTTGCAAATCACTGACATTTATTTCCATTATCATTCCTTTGCCCATCTAAGTTTGTTTTGATCTGTTGACTCTTTTGCTGTCAACTTCTGGGTGTTTCTGAAAGCTCTGAGCAGTATGCCTTCAGATTTCTCATGGTCAAACCCTTATAAGCCATTTTCATTGAGAAAGAGTTTATCAGGATGTAAGAATTTGGGTCTTCATTTTACTCCCTGTAGAAAATCATATAGATATTACTCATTGCTTTTGCACTGATCCTCAGTGTTGAGAAGTCAGGCACAATGCTCATTGTTTTCCTTTTGATGCATTTGATGTGTGTGTCTCTTTCGTGTGTATGTTTGTGAATGTGTCTTTATGTATGATATCTTTAAAGTTCAAGGAATTGTTTCTCGTATTTACTCTCAGATCATTGTGGACCACTGTGGGCCATCTTCCCTTGGGATATCACATAAACTTTGAATTTGTAGCCACAATACTTATATTATTTCTGAAAATTTTCTTTTTTTTTATTTGACAGGCAGAGTTATAGACAGTGAGAAAGAGAGACAGAGAGAAAGGTCTTCCTTCCATTGTTTCACTCCCCAAATCGCCGCTATGGCTGGCAATACGCTGATCCAAAGCCAGGAGCCAGGTGCTTTTTCCTGGTCTCCCTTGTGGATGCAGGGGCCCAAGCACTTGGGCCATCCTCTGCTGTCCTCCCGGGCCACAGCAGAGAGCTGGACTGGAAGAGGAGCAACTTGGACAGAATCCAGTGCCCCAACTTGGACTAGAACCCGGCGCCCATATGGGATGCCTGCACCGCAGGTGGAGGTTTAACCAAGTGAACCATGGCGCTGGCCCCTGAAAGATTTCTTTTTTAAAAATTTATTTAATAAATATAAATTTACAAAGTACAACTTTTGGATTATAGTGGCTTTTTCCCCTCATAACCTCCCTACCCCCCGCAATCACCCCATCTCCCACTCCCTCTTCCATCCCATTCGCCTCAAGATTCATTTTCAATTATGAAAGATTTCTTTAATAACATACTTGTGTACCTTATTCTGATGCATTGCTTTTGTTTCACTTACACAGGATTCTTAAGCATTCACCAGATATTATTTTTGTCTTAAACATTTCTTATTTTCTTTACTCTGTTTTCCCTTTTAAAATTTCTGTTTTAGTGTGCACTGTTTTTCTTACTCTTATCCTGTTTAGTTTTTAAAGCAATATATATTTTCCTTTGTGCTCATTTTAGTTTAGTCTTCATTTCTGAAATGGGCTTGCCTTTTCCTTTTCCTTGCATTTCTTCCTCTAGTTCTCTGAAGTTTCTTTTTGCTTCTTTCAGCACGCTATGGTCTCTTGTTTTGTGGTATTTTCTTTTGTAGTTTGCTGTGGTTCTCATTTTTGGCCTTCTTCTAAACTACAATTGCTTCATGGACTTAAAAATATTCTATAAAATTCACACTGAGAATTTCATTTGCACACTCTCTCCCACACAGTTAGGGGCTACAATTTTTCCAATTCCCATTTCTCTTACCTTTCTTACAACCTAAAGATGGCTCTGTGTTAACTAACTTTTTTTTGAATACTTAGCAGTAAAATGAAAGGAGTTTTTGATTTTTTTTCCCCCAAAGCAATCAATGCAAATGGTCCCTGTGGAAAAGGATGAGGAGTCAGAGAAGCAGTCAAGATTCATTCCTTTAATATTGTCCTTTCTGATAGGGCCAGGGCTGGCCCATTTCTGGAAAATATGACCCCTCTGCCCAGCCTTGACTACTTTGCTTCAAGATTTAAGCAAACACATAACACATTTTTTTCCACCAGCATTCAGGTCCTTCTGTTCCTTCACTGGCGACTGTGTCAAGGGATAAACCCCTTTCCTCCTTCTCTCAGCTCCTAGGCTTTCTACATTTTTTATAATTCAACACCTTTGCACTCATTTTTTTCAACCTCCAGCTAGCTTACAGAGGTGCCTTTCATTGTAAGGCCATGACCTGCAGGGAGCAGTTACTTACCATGGGACTCAGAGAATCCCCTCCAACATACCACTCTTATTTCCTTCCTTCCCTCTCTGTAGGCTGGCTGTAGCCTTCTAAGACTCTATTGTTTTTCAGTTATGTTGGTGCATGCACACACAAGTAAGAAAGAATTTTTTTTTCTTGGTTGGGATTTTGCTTTTTTTGTCACCTAAATTTTTAAAATTTTGTTTCTATAATACTTTGTTAAGTTATACAAGTTTCACATTATTTCATATATACACATTTAGGAACACAGTGATATTTCCCACCCTATCCTCCCTCCTGTCCAAGCTCCCAACCCTCCCCCTCCCTCTCCCCTTTAGAGTGGGTCTGTCTTTGTGTGCATTCACCCATTCTTCTTGTAGCATTGTACTTTCTTTCTTTCTTTTTTTTTTTTTTTTTGACAGGCAGAGTGGACAGTGAGATAGAGAGACAGAGAGAAAGGTCTTCCTTTTCCATTGATTCACCCCCCAATGGCTGCTGTGGCCAGTGCACTGCAGCCAGCGCACTGCACTGATCCGAAGCCAGGAGCCAGGCGCTTCCTCCTGGTCACCCATGCGGGTGCAGGGCCCAAGGACCTGGGCCATCCTCCACTGCCCTCCCGGGCCACAGCAGAGAGCTGGACAGGAAGAGGAGCAACCGGGACAGAATCCGGCGCCCCAAATGGGACTAGAATCCAGGGTGCCGGTGCTGCAGGCAGAGGATTAGCCTATTGAGCACTGCGCTGGACCGCATTGTACTTTCTTAGGAGAGTAAATATAAACATTCTGAGTTAAGCTGATCTTATTGCTAACAGACTCTATAAGAAATATTTTTATATATAATATGAAATTGAACAATTATTTAGATTATTAAAACATCTGTGCACTGTGAGTAATTAATTGCCAAGTAAGTCTTGGATGTGCCTGAAAGAGGCGTGTTTTAAGTATGATTAAACTGAGGAATGTTGAACCTTAGTATCTTAAAGGTAGTTGGATGTAGTGTTTCTTTGACATTTACATATAACTTCTAACCCTATAAAAATGTAGTAGTTATATATATACTTTTAGGTAATGTATAGGAATTATCTGCAAAAGAGAAAACGGAATGCTTCTTTTGATTTTCCAGATAAAACCATAGGGGTCAGCATTGTGGCTTAGCATATGAAGCTACTGCCTGCAATGCTAGCATCCAGTACGAATGCCAGTTCATGTCCTGGCATCTCCTCTTCTGATTCACCTCTCTGCTAATGACCTGGGAAAGCAGCAGAAGATGGCCCAAGTGCTTCAGCCCCAGCATCCATGTGGGAGACCCAAAAGAATTTCATAGCTCCTGGCTTTGGCCTGGTCCAGTTCTGGCTGTTGTAGCCAATTGGGGAGTGAACTAGTAGATATTTTCTCTCTACCTCTCCTTCTCTTTCTGTAACTCTGACTTTAAAATAAATAAATAAATCTGTAAAAGAAAAAAAATAAAATCTGAATATAGGTATAACAGAATCAATTTCAAATTCCGCTAATATATTATTTCAAATTGGCGTGAATTACTGTTTGAGTAGTCAAACTAACTGGACACAGAGAATGAAAATAATCTGTGATATTCTAAATTTTTCCTGGAAAGGCCCTTGGAGTTTCTTTGTAGTTATTGTTGTTTAGTTGTCTTGCACTGAATGAAAATTTATTGGCCACAAAAATTTCTCAAGTTCTTAATATATAGGCAATAGTAGAATTTAGCAAAATATTTTAAACTTTGAAATAGAAAATAATGGCATTCTAAAAGGAACTATTTAGCTTATTTCAAATTTTAGACCTTAGAGTGATCATTAAATTAATCAAGGTATTTTTAAATATTGCAATTAAATGTATTTGTAACCTCACTAAAATGTTATTCATATGACATGCAAAATCATACTATTGTAATGATCTTAGTATTGAACTGTTTGTTACAAGGTCAGGCTATTCAGAGAATACTACTAGCATGTTCTGACAATGTAATCAAAACATGATCAAGTAAGTACATGTAACTATTGGTGAGGAAGTATCAAGGCAGGGATTGTGGGCAATTCTCTCCATTCTGCTCTGAAAAGAGTATAACTATGAATGTTTACTTCTTGTTTTGTTTTTTCTTTGCAGGTAAATGCTAGAAAATCATATAATTCTCATAGCTTTAAAAATTAGAAAGTTGGATCTGCTTTTATTTTATCATGAAGTGCATGAACAAAAATTAGATAGCATTGATGCACACATGCACACACTACACACATACACACTAAAGAAATCATGACTCTTCTAGAAGCTGTAGCTACATTTTGTTTCAGATTAGAAAATACACTGAGATTTTGATTTCCTTCTCTATCTTCCTCTAAATCTAACTATGAAATTCTATAGAAGGACTTTGTAGATTTTTGAATTAAAGTATGAATTTATTTGGGGGCAATTTTTTAAGATCTATGCAAAATTTTTTCATAGTACACACCTTCAATCTATTATGAAAAATTGCACCAAAATAATATTCATGTTAATTCCACGTTCTATGAATTTGTAAAGTACCCTCATGTGTATATATATATATATATATATATACACATGCATATACAAACATATAGCTACATACATACATATATAGAGATAAAATAGATGAATCCGTGAAAAAACAAAGATGTTGACAGAATTACCAATTGCATTTCCATACTAATGCATAAAATTTAAACTTTACCATTTACATATGTATAATACAAATATATGCTTATATTTCCATATGTTATTAAGACAGAAATATATTTTTAAATATAATTTACATTACCTATACACAGCAATCAAGAAAACCTCTGTTAGAAAAATTTGGTGATTCTGTTATGGTAGTTGACCATAGTATCAATTTGTAAGAAAACATATAAATTTTCTGCACAAGGAATAACCAAAGAAATAATAGCAAATAAAGTAGCCTGGGGTTGCTGCTGTGGCAGTTAAAGCTATTGCCTGCAGTGCTGGCATCCTATATGAGTGCCAGTTCAAGTCCTGGCTGTTCTACTTCCAATCCAGATATCTATTATGGCATGGGGAAGCAGTGGAAGATAGCCTTGGGCCCCTGCACCTGTGTGGGAGACCTGGAAGAAGCGCGTGGCTCCTGGCTTCTGATCTACTCAGCTCTGGCCATCGCAGCCAATTGGGGAGTGAACCAGAGGATGGAAGACCTCTCTCTTTCTTCCTCTCTCTCTCTGCCTCTCTGTAACTCTGCCTTTCAAATAATAAATCGCTGCCTTTCATATAATAATAAATAAATAAACCTTTTTTTAAAAAAACAAAGTTGCTGAAAATTAACAGATAATAAACAGACTTTTATGAAGAACATACTAAAATATGTTAAAGAATATAAAACACATGGGTAAATGAAGATATTTAAGATGTTCATAGATAAATGGCTTAAGATTGTAAAACTGCTAATCCATAAATTTAATGCTTCTTTAAAAGAAATTGCCATTGACTTTTTGAAAAATTTGGGAAACATTCTAATTTTATGTGAACTAATAAAGGTCTATGAATATCTAAGTCAATTTTGGAATTGAGAAAAAACGTAGACTTCATTCCACCCTACAAATATTAAAATATTATACAAAGCCATAGCAATAACAACCACGCAGAAGTGATTCCTAGGCATTGGAAACTCTAGAGGAGAACAGGAAGAGAAAGAGAGAAAGAGAGAGAGAGACAGAGAGAGAGAGAGAGAAAGGACATGAATAAAATTATATTGCTTAATTTTATGTTGCTAGAATTCTTGTCTCAGTGTTTCTGGAAAATAAATTCTCCTATCATTTATGTGAGCAAATAAACTACCTTAGGAAAATTGCTTGTGAATACCATATTATTTAATTTTTCCCTTTATGGAAATATGTCCTAGAAAATCCCCTGTACAGAAGAATATGTTAATCACAATACTATTTGTGGTTGCAGAGGGTTGGTCTTAACTATGGTGACTACTACTAGAATTGGAGATATGAAGGCTATCAGATACATATATGTTTGCATATTTGTATAGAATTCATAAGTACATTGAAATGTCATATGTATTAATTTGCTATGACTAACATTACAAAGAACTACAGAAAATGTGAATTAAACAATTGAAATTTATTTTCTCACTGTTCTGATGGCTGAAGTCTAAGGCCAAGTTTACATCAGTGATGCTTTCTCCTGATGTCTCTTACTGGGTTGCAGACCACTACTCTCATGCTTCTTCACATGACATTTTCCTTGTGAGCAGCATGACCCTTCCTCTTCTTAGACAGCCTTCATTTTAAGTTAATCATATCTTTAATGACTTTATCCTATGTCTACATTTTGAGGTACTAGGGGATTGGCTTTTCAACACGCAAAGTTTTTGGGGAGACACAATTCAGCCTATAATACCATAGAATAATTAAAATTAAAAACTCAAAAGTCTATTTGCAATCTGAAAAAATGGAAAAGAATTGAGTGAAAAATTGCAAGAATGCAATTGTGTCTATTTTTCAATTTAATATATAAAATGGTATAAAGTTGGTATATATTTTACAAGGCATGTATGCAAATATACATATAAAATATGCATTTATGCATAATACTTAGCTTGAAAATTGGTGCCAATAAAAGGAGCATAGAGTAGAAATGAAGACTGGGCTAAAAATAATGAAATCTAAAGAAATAGCTTTGTATCACTGATAATGAGTACATTCCATAAACTGAGGAATGATAAAATCAGCGCTCAAAACAGATTAAGGAGTAAGCTTGCAGTCTAAGTTTCAGCTTCAACTCCTGACTCTGGCTTTCTGCTAATGTAGATCCTGGTATATAGTTTGGATGACTCAGTTAATTGGGTTCTTGCCACCCATGTGGGAGAGCTAGATTGAGTTTCCATCTCCTGACTGTACCCTAGCCCAGGCCTGGTCTGGTGTCAAGAGTTGCAGGCATTTGCATAGTGTACCAGCAGAGAGGAGCATTCTTTCTAGCTCTATATCTCTGTCACTCAATAAATAAATAAAAAGAAATTGTGTAGTACCAAAACTTCTGCATAGGTTAAAAACACATTTCAATTTGAGGTTAAAATTTAAAAAGCCAAGAACTAAAAGTGTAGAGATAAAGTTGTGTAGATATGTGTTAGATTTACATTTGAAGTCACTTTTTAATGGTGAGTTGACATTGCCAGAGAAATTGTTCATTATATTACTGTGCACTTATTAGACTGTCTATTAATTGCTGAGATATTTTGCAATGGTGACAAAAATAGAGAAGTCTTTTTAAGAGTGCTTGATAGAAATTATCAAATAAAATCCCATGGTAGACATCAGTGAGCAAGAGTAATGTATGCTTACTAAGAAGTAAATTGACATCAAATTCTGTCATTTCTGGGATAAATATTTTGCCAGAAGACTGGTATTGGCATCTGGGGCTGGACTTGTTTTCACCTGTAAGGGTTCAGCACACAAGGCTCAAATATCACAGAGAACAGAGGATCTACTCCCAGTGACATGAGCCTGCCCCAGCTGTGGAGAGAGCGGAGACATTTCCAGATGCAGCTGTTGGTGGTTGCTCTGCCTTGGCAGTTTGAGCCCCAGAGCCTGTGGTACTTTCAACTAATGATAGCACCTCAGTCTTACGTGGGTATCCAAACCCTTGCCAACACTCCAGCTAGACTCAAAGTCAGTGGGGAATGCAGATTTTGGAATGGCAGTGTGTGTGATCTAGGAGAAGCTGCAGAAGCATCTACTGGGGTCAAGATGGGCCTTCTCCCTGCCAGCCATTGTGTGCTCTTGCTGGGGGATGGGGAGAAAGAAATGTGCTTTTCTTTCATTGGATAAGACGGGTACTATGCACTCTGACTCAAATGTGTGGCCCACAGGATTCTTCCCTAACCAATATTACCAGTGGCATGAGCTGCCACAGTGTGCCCTCACCTCACTCTTGGAAGCTGGCATCTCCTCAAGCCACTGTCTGCAGGAGTCATGGGTCGTGTCCCAGCTTGCTACTGCGCAGCTCACTTCCCACTCTGCTCCACTTCCCTCTTCTTTCTATAGATTTTCCACTGCAAATTTCTCTCCATCCCTGGAGTGCACTTTCTCCACTTTTTTTCTGTTAACTTCCTCTGGTCAAATAGCACATTTTTTCTCTCTTCAGCCATCTTGGAATTCCCAGTCACTTTCATCTACATAATGGTTGAAGACAGAAAAATAGAATAAATTGTCCTGAGTGTTTGTAGAATACAAGGATTACATTAATTTTAATTTAATTTAATAATAACTTTACTGTTTATAATCAACTTTTATCATATATTCCATGAAATAATCTTATCTATGATTAAATTAGCAATTAAATGTATTTTTATTTAGATTTAATTATTATTCAAATAGGAAGCAGCACTGTGCTTTAGAAATAGTTCTGTGTTTCTATACATGCAGTCAAGAGTTGAAATTGATTCTGATACTTAGCTTCTGGATGGCGAAATGTAGTAACCAGCGTAAAACATGTAGCACAGAAATGTGAATTTTATAAAATTCATTACATCTGGGGTTGGTGCTGTGGCTAAGCAGGTCAAGCTACTGTCTGTGGCACCTGCATTCTATCTAGGCACCAGCTAGAGTTCAGGCTGTTCACCTCTGATCCAGTTCCTGCTAATGTGGTGGCAAAGAAGTGGAGGATGGTCCAAGTACTTGTGCCCCTGCATCCATGTGGGAAACCTAGAGGAGGTTCCTGACTCTGGACTTTGGTCCCGCCCACCCTTGGTTGTTGTGGCCCTTTGCCAAATGACAAAGCAGATGAAATATCTCTTTCTTTTTTTTCTCTCTAATCTCTTTCCCTCTCTTAATTATAACTTATAAATAAATGAATAAATCTTTAAAACATTAGCAGATTTTGTTCTTAGAAACTTTACCAATTGTGCGATTATGGAGCACCAATGGCTACAGATCCCACATACTAGGTATGAGTTTCAATAATATTGGGTGCCTTAGATGGAACCAAGAATTTTAATTGATTTAAAAAAAAAACACTAAGGGGGCAAGGGAGGCAGATGAGGAATAATGTTCTGTGTTTCATACTATACTAAGCATTATTCTTTGTTCTATCCGAATTTTTTGTTATCCTCGCTTTGAATCTGAGTCAGAAAGCCTCTCATTTAGGCTTTTAGCATCTCTGGAGTGTACTCAGAGAAAATTATGCCTGGGGTGGCTGAAAGAAAATTGATTCCGAAATCAAATCCTGTTCAGATTCTCCACTCATATTAACACACTGTGAACGGAGGCTCATAACTTCACTTTGGGGGGCTTCAGATTCAATATCTGTGAAAGGGGGAAATAAATACTTGCCCTGCTTACATAATAGGTAGCAGAGGATGAGAAAATAATCGAATATATACTAAAGTATATATGAAAGTGGTATAAAAGTTTGAATTTAATAAGTATGTTAATACTTAAAGAGTCTAATACCATATGATGTTTAGTGTTTTTAAAGCAAAATGAGAATGTCAACACTTCGTTTTATTTAATCCCAAGAAGTATTGTCATACTTACCAAGAAATAATACTGTGCTTGCTTTGTAACTGTTTATCTAGTCATTCTTTTTTGGCTTCTTCTCTATTGTTTTCAATTTAGAATTATTATTTTTCATTCAGTTTATACAAATATTTCTTTTATGAGATATTGCACTTTAACTTTCTGAGATTATAAAAATTATAATTTTCTAAATTGTTACTGATTTGAAGATACCTTCTGTTATAACATGAAATTATTATTAAATATTGCACTAAGAATGGAAAAAATGAAAATGGTTGCTTAAATTCAAACACACTTCAATCTTAATTTCAGAGTTTATGAAAATGTCAACAAATACAAAGAACTTGTAATAAATCATAACAGTGAAGGCTGACTCTGGCGAAGTGGTAAAAACCATTGCCTGTAGTGCTGGCATCCCATATGGGTGTTGGTTCCAGGCCCAGCTGCTTCACTTCTGATCCAGCTCTCTCCCTTGGGAAAGCAGTAGAAGATGGCCCAAGTCCTTGTGCCCCTGCACCTGTGTGGAAGACCTGGAAGAAATTCCTGGCTCCTGGCTTTAGATCGGCCCAGCTTCAGCCATTTCGGCCATCTCTGGAGTGAACCAGTGGATGGAAGACCTCTCTCTCTCTCTCTCTCTCTCGCTCTCGCTCTCTGCCTCTGCTGTTCTGTAACTCTGTCTTTCAAATAAATAAATAAATCTTAAAAAATAATAATAGTGTCTTGAACTTGTGAAATCATTATTATTTAAAATTATATTATGCATACATTATCTCATTATGCTATCACAGGATATTAATGTTTCCACTAATAAAAATAAGTGAAATGATAATTTATGAAATACAAGTTATTTGAATAGTATTATACAGCATAGCATATTTGAGGGAGAACCCAGTCGTCTGGAAGATCTGGAAACCATTATATGTAGCAAAATAAGCCAATACCTAAAAAGATAAATATCATATGTTTGCCATTATCTGTGGTAACAAATAGAGTGACTAAAAGGTAATCTATAGAAGTGAAATTGACACTTTAAGATGCCATGATTTTGAATATCACTTATCTTGAATGTTGAGGAACAGGGTTTTTTTCATTTTTTGTTCATACTATTTGTTGAACAAATAGTGTAGGGTTAATCTTATGAGTATAAAGTTGACTGAAAACAAATATTTATAAAAAATAAGAATGGGAATGGGAGAGGGAGAAGGAAGAAGGTTGGGAGAGCAAGCAGGAGGGAGGGTAGGGTAGGAAGAATCACTATGTTCCTAAATTTGAACACATGAAATACATAAGTTTGTATATCTTAAATAAAATTTTCTAGGTAAAAATTAAACCACCATATGAGTTATTTGAAAACTATTATACTGTATAGTATATTTTAGGAAGAACCCAAATATTTTTCTACCATATCTTATAATATAATATTGAGAAGATCACGTTTTGAGTATCACAGAATCTTGGAGGTAACAGGAATAATTGAGGTGCTAGTCTACCTTCTCCACTGACACAGAGGTCTTTTCTATTCAATAGTTCATTTGCTGTCTTAGATTGAAATGGTTTTCCAAAGTTAATTTGACATGCACAATTTATATGACCCAGTGAAAGAGAGATTTAGAATCCTGTCTGCCGTCTTGGAATCAGAATGCTAATGGAGACACACACACACACACACACACACACACACACACATGTTTTATTTTGGATATACTCAATCATATTTTCTACACCTGAACAATGTGAGAGAGAGAGGGAGAGAGAAAATGTGATTCTAGAAACTAAGGCCTAAAGACTTGAGAGTATGATGTAAATAAAATAAACTCAAATTGTTTGTATTCTGCTTTCAGAAAAATTTCCAATTCGACTCAATAGTTTCTTTTCTCCTATTACCCAGATTGAGTTGTCTTTCATCTATTATATTATTAAAATGACTAATCATTGCATTGGGATTAAATTAATAGGAATCATATTTTAAATTTAGGTTTAGGTTGTGATACTCACAAATCTTTAGGTAGTCAATTTTAAACTGGCACAGCAGAAAAACCTGCCCACTCTTGATTCTCTTACAAAAATGCAATATGCAAGGGTCTTCTTTTTGAGTACAACCTAAAATGTATTCAGTTGTGTGGGCCCCAAGCATACCTACCCATGAAATGACTTTGAGACTATCACAACTATAATCTAAATTCTTTTTTTTTTTTGACAGGCAGAGTGGATAGTGAGAGAGAGAGAGACAGAGAGAAAGGTCTTCCTTTTCCATTGGTTCACCTTCCAATGGCCGCCACCACAGCCGGTGCGCTGCGGCTGGTGCACTGCGCTGATCCGCATGGGAGCCAGGTGCTTATTCTGGTCTCCCATGGGGTGCAGGGCCCAAGTACTTGGGCCATCCTCCACTACACTCTCTGGCCACAGCAGAGAGCTGGCATAGAAGAGGGGCAAACGGGACAGAATCCGGAGCCCCGACCGGGACTAGAACCCCGTGTGCCGGCGCCACAAGGCAGAGGATTAGCTTAGTGAGCCGTGGTGCCAGCTTTAAATTCTTTTCTTTTGCTTCTTTAATTTTTGATTCTGTTTTTTTTTTTTGGCATTGGGGCATAGTGGATGAGGCTGTCATGTCCAACACCACGATCCCTTATCGGAATGACAGTTCAAATCATGGCTTCTCTGTGTCCAATCCAGGCTCTTTCTAGTAGGCAGGAAAATGGATGACTGCCTAAGTATTCTAGTCTCTGTCACCTACTTGGGAGACCTGTATGGAGTTCCTGGCTCCTGACTTCAGCCTGGATCAGTGTGGCTGTCTCCAGCATTTGGGGAGTAACCAGCAGACAGAAAAATATTTGTGTGTCTGTGTGTGTGAGTGTGTGTGCATGTATACACTACTCTCTCTGTCTTTCAAATAAATAAATACTTCCAAAAATATTTTAACTAATACATAAAAAGTACATATAATTTGTACATGTTTCAATATACTTTATTTTTGAAAATATTACTATGTAGTATTTATGTTTATTGCTTTGCTTATCTCTGAATACCATTTTTCACTAGAAGGATCCATGGAGTGATGGTTAATTCTAGAACTGGGACAAGGAAAATTCCAAAGACTTTTGAGAACATAGTGGTGATAGAAAGTACGGAAGTACCATAAGAGAAAAAGAAAAGATGATCACATATCAGAAAGACATAGGAGCTAATAGGAAAGACCTCCAAAAAGGCAACACTTGAATCCATTTAATCAACAAAACTGTAATAAAGTGACTGTTATTGTCCATCTTAATATAATAAAAGAAATATATCTGTACATGAATAAATAAATGATGATACAACTTTTCCTCATAGAGTAATATCAGTTAATAAATGTAGAAAGAAAGTGGAAAATTAAAATAAAGACAAATCACCATTTACACATCACAAAAGTGATTTCTGTAAATGAGATTCATTACAAGTGCTAAAATTATCAGACAAAACTTTAAAGAGGAACAAGACATCTGCCTAGCTTCAAAGCCTCTCCCCTAAATGCTTATTTCTTCATTTATTTAAAAATATATGTAGTTCTTTTAACATACACTCAAAAATTCTTTCATAGTTTTCCCAACAGGAACAGAAACTTACTTCCTCTCTTTCAGTGTGGAAAGGGCTTACGGTGTTTACTTCTAAAAAAAAAAAAGTGGAGAATTGATAGCAAAAAATAATAACTTCTCCATGGAGAAACCTAATAAAAATACCCTTAATGAAGTAGTCAAGGTTAACATCACAAGTAATAAGATGTAAGATACGATGAAATAAGGACACATCACTTTTATGGTGTTCATTCCTAATCTCCACAATACCAGTCTAATCATGAGAAAATACCAGTCAAAAACTGAGAAGCATTCTACACAGTAACTAATCAGAAGTGTGAAGGTCATACAAAACAAAATGAAGACTGAGAAACTGTTATATACCAGGAGGGACAGAGACTTGATTAAATGCAATGTAGTGACCCAGATTGAATTCTTCTACAGAGAAAGGACATTAGTTGAAAACTGGAGAAGTGCAATTGATGTCTGTGGATTCTGGATTAACAGTCTGGTATCAAAGCTGAACTTTTAATTGTGACAACTGAAATATAGTTCGAAAAAATGTGATGATGTTACAGGTAACTGAGTGAAGGGTACCTGGGACTCCTCTGTAATATGTTTGAAACACTTTTGCAAGGTTAAAATTATTTTAAAATTAAAAATTAAGATAAATCTACAAAAACAAAACAAAAAAGAACTTGGCAACGTAATTCTGGAAGACAGAAGAAAGATTACAGCTAGAAATAATTTTGGCGGTTGCAGTTGAAGAGAAGTTGATTCTGTAAAGAGGAAAAATTAGATCACCTGGAGAGAATGTGAATGGTTTTGAGAGAATTGCAAGTTTACCCTTCTGAAAGGATATAGTTCGTTCAGCAAATGACAATTACATAAAACGAAGAACAATATGGTGGTCACGGTGCAGCTTCAAATAATAAAGACACATCTGAATTTGATCTGAATTTCAGATTTGGAGAATAAGTTAAATTATCATATTTAGTTCATTTATACTAAAGTCGGGTAAATTTCTTTCATGTTTTAAGTGACTTTTTAAGCGGTTTTAAGAAGTTTTCCCCTCTTAGTTGTAACCATTACTAGGAAATTTTTCTGAGAATAGGAGTATTACTGTTGCAGAAAATAGGAAACCATATGGAGAAAGTAAAAATCATCTGGAACTTTGCAATCCATCATTGCTTTGTACTTGCTCTATTTCATTTTGGTCATTTGTATATGTATGTCTGCATTCTTTTAAAAATTGAACTTCATATTATGTTATGTATGTATGCAATTTATTTTACTGAACAGCTTTATTTTCCCCCACATTATTAAATATTCCTTGAAGACAAAAAAAGAGGTTCTATGAGTAACATGTTTTGCATTAATAAAATCCAGAGAATTCAGTGTGGTGGCAGTGCCCCAACTACTTGAGTCACATTTGCTGACTCTTAGATGTGCATGAGCAAGAAGCTGGAATAAGGATCAAAGGTGAGACTCGAAACCAGGCACTCCAATATGGAATATGGATGTCCTGGGCAACCTAACCATAGAGCCAAAGTCTTGCCCAGATAACCATTTTAAACATTCATTGAAATTCAGAAATCCGTAGGGCGAAAGACATAAGGATTTAACTCCAGTAGTGATTGGTTTTGATTAGTTTCAGCGATAAAAATGTGGTTAATTAGAAAAATTCCAGTGGAATGAGGATCAGCATTCAAGGGTCATCAAAATATCTGCCTGCTGAGGTACCTCCTATTTTCTAAAACATTTACAGTTGATTTTTGGATCCTTGTTTTTAATCTTAGAGATAAGAATCCCACCAGTGTTACATGCAAGCAGAGGTATGAGTTCCTAGATAAGAGGCAATGTTTTCTCTTGTGGATTTTGTTATATTTGAGCCCTTGTCTCAATGCACTGTTTTGCTCACCTCTGAAATTATTACTTTGAGCAAGGACAGTCAAACGTTGCAGTGCCTGAAAATTTCCAGCACTTTAAGACTCAAACAACATATTTCCTCTTCTTTAATTATAGATTTTTAAATTAAAGGTTTATAATAGCAATAGAGCCTCTGTGCAGTTGTCTTGAACCTGAGAGATGTAGTATATGTAATGCCAAGTTTTATTGCCTAGGTAAACAGTCAAGCAAGAAAGACTATCATGAAATGCAGCATTCCAGCCAAGATATAATAAGGACATGAATCAGTGCCTCATTCTCCCCTCGAAGGCAGCATTGGTTCTGTGATATAAAAAAGGAGGTGGGAATTCCTATTGTTATTTATTTATTTTTTTTGACAGGCAGAGTTAGACAGTGAGAGAGAGAGAGACAGAGAGAAAGGTCTTCCTTCCATTGGTTCATCGCCAAAGTGGCCATTACGGCCAGTGTGCTGCTCTGATCGGAAGCCAGGAGCCAGGCGCTTCCTCCTGGTCTCCCATGTGGATGCAGGGGCCCAATCACTTGGGCCATCCTCCACTGCACTCCCGGGCCACAGCAGAGAGCTGTACTGGAAGAGGAGCAACTTGGACAGAATCCGGTGCCCCAACAGGGCCTAGAACCAGGAGTGCCAGTGCTGCAGGCAGAGGATAGCCAAGCAAGCTGCAGTGCCGACCCTATTGTTATTTAAAATGTAGTTATGATGAAAACTAGAATTACAATTTGACACTGAAAATTATTCTGTATTTTTAATGAAAATTCCTGTTAAACTTTTATTTAAAGTTGATAGAGTCCCTGAGAATACTTGAACCCATATATTAAAGTGACTGAGATGATGAGTAAAGGAAAAAAAAAAAAACCTTCCCATTTTCAATGTCATTTTCTAATAATCTAACTCTAAGACATTCAGACACTCAAGACTGAGTGTCAATTGACTGGAAAGAGCTTCCTTTTGGTCAGGGAAAATAATTCATATATCAATGTTATTTTAAGTGATTCCTTTGAGTGATGATATGTAACCACCTGGGAACAAAGAAGTGAACCCTATCGGACTATGCTACACATTTATAACTAGTGTAGGGGAGCTGAGCCAGGATTGTGAAAGCTGTGCCCTGCATGAAATGAGTCCCCAAGTTTTCTGAAAGTATTATAAAAGTCCTTTAGAACCTTTAGAACCACTTTCTTCTGGATTTGTAAATTTCTACCAGGGACCAGGGTGAAGGTAAAGCCGCATGGAGCACTCCTTTTCGTCTCTTTCCTGGCTTCTTTATCATGGTCTTTCCTCTGTTTGCAGACCTGAGTGAGCAGAGAATCACTGTCAGATTTGAGAGGAACACTCCGAATGGAAGGGTAGCAAGAATGGCAGAAACCACTCTGGAACTGTTAAAATCCAAACATCCATATTCCACTCAGAGATAAACTATGGGCATTGTAATCTCTCAATGTAATCAGAAGGAAATTTCTCTCTTTGCTTTGCCACTATGGAAATCTTCAATTTCACTTTAATTCTCACTGTCCTACAGTCAATTTTACACTCTTTGGGTCTCTCTTTCCTTCCAAAGGTTTGCATGCCAGAGGAATGAGCAAAAGCAGAATTGGTATAATTAAAATATCTTGGACTGTCCAAATCTTCATTACTTAATTGCCTCTCTTGCTCTTTGATTCTAAGAAATTTTCCACTAAAATATGGCCCACAATAAATAAAAAAAAGTACAATCTCTTTGTTGGAATATTGGCTACCCTTACTAGTTGTGTGACCTTGAGATATTGCCTAGTAATTCTACCATGTCTAATCTGAGAATAAAAATAATGTCTATCTGGGCCGATTCTGTGGTGTAGGAGGTAAAGCTGCTGCCTGCATGGCCAGAATCCCATAATGGTGCCAGTTTCAGTCCTGGCTGCTCCAGTTCCATTCCAGCTCCCTGCTAATCCACCTGGCAGTGTATAATGGCCAAAGTCCTTGGGTCTCTGCACACATGTGGGGGAACCTAGTTGGAGCTTG
Source organism: Sylvilagus floridanus (assembly GCA_949820135.1). Classification (NCBI taxonomy): domain Eukaryota; kingdom Metazoa; phylum Chordata; class Mammalia; order Lagomorpha; family Leporidae; genus Sylvilagus; species Sylvilagus floridanus. The sequence continues at coordinate 89,090,574 of OX463226.1, read as the reverse complement.
TCCAGCAATGGCCATTGTGGCCATTTGGGGAGTGAACCAGAAGAAGAAAGATGTCTCTCTCTCTGTCTCTGCCTCTCTCTCTCCCTGTAAACTGTACCTCTCAAATAAAATAAGTAAATAAAAATAAAAAAAGCCTGCCTCAAAGAGTTATGTATGAGGATGGAATGAGTTATTTGTGTGTGTAAAGCTCTTGTGAGAATGCCTGATGCACAGAAACAGTAAAAAATCACCTCTTTTCAGAAAATTGCCTTTATTTTATGCATTTGAGTTAATTTGTTTGCCAATACCAGAAAGCACAGCAAACAATGACCTACAGAAAAGCAAAAAATTTACTGGCATATAATTGAACAGTATAGGGGCAGATATGGATTCAGTCAGGTTGATAAAGGGTTTTAAACAAGTTCATCAAAATATGATTTTGTATTTTCTGTCTGGGGTCTGAAAACTGTGTGAAGATTTTTTCTTTAGACATGTATTGAGTTAAGATGACTCTAAGAAGTTCCCAAGAATATATGCTTCCCAGATGGTATCAAGTACAAAAAAGTATGAAGCTGTGTTTCAACAATAGCAGTCAGTCTTATTGCAGGCCAGTCCTTGGACAAATATATGAAGCTGAAGTAATGTGAAATGACCCTAAAGTAAAGTAAAGATCTCTCAGATAGTAAGAAGTGATATGGACTTTGGGTAAGGAAAAGCATGGTTCCAATAAGAAGCTAAGTTGTTACCCAGAACAGGACATAACCCCAAAGATTCAGAAACAGCTAATGCCATATCAACCTAGATATATGAAGGTACCACAACTTGTATTATGCCACAGTGGGTTAAGCTGACACATGGCAATACCAGCATCCTATATCAGAGTGCTAGTTTGAGTCCTGGCTGCTCTGCTTCCAATCCAGCTCCCTGCTAATACCCCTGGGAAAACAGCAGAGGGGGGCTCAAGTATTTGGGACCCTGCCACACATATAAGAGACCTGGATGGAGTGTCAGCTTTCTGGTTTTGGCTTCCCCCACTCATTTGGGGGAGTGATTCAGCAGATGGAATGTTTCATTTTCTCTCTCTCTCTCTCTCTGTAACTCTGACTTTCAAATGAATAATAAATATTTTAAAAAAGAAAGAAATATGAAAGGACTTCAAAAAGTTTTTGGCAACATGGAATTAAAAGGTGCTTATTTAGGTATAAAAATTTGAAATCTTCGAACATTTTTTTTTTCATAATATACACTTTCCACACTTTCGAAGTGCCCTTGTAAGAATATAACAAGTAAGCATTAAGATGAGAATCCCAATATACACATAGGGTTTATTTGAATAAGATAGTGGGAAATAATATTATAAGTGTGAATGAAAATAATAGGGAAACAAGTGATGATAAATAATGCAATTTGCTTTTATATTCAAAAGTAATTTTCGATTTTGAAAAATTGCACAAATGTGATCTCATTTTTTTTCTGTGCAACATCTTGTGGTAGTCTCATGGCTTTATATTTTTTAAAACATTTTATTTATTTATTTGAGAAATAGAATCACAGACACAGAGAGGGAGAGACACAAAGGTCTTCCATCTGGTCCCCAGATGGCCGCAAGGATTGGAGCTGAGCCAATCTGAAGTCAGGAGCTAGGAGCCTCCTCCTAGTCTCCCATGAGGTTGCAGGGTCCCAAGTACTTGGGCTATTTTCCATTGCTTTGTTTTCCTAGGCAAAAGCAGAGAGCTGCATCAGAAGAGGAGCAGCTGGGACTTGAACCAGTGCCTAAATGGGACTCTGGCATCACAGGCAGAGACTTAGTCCACTATGCCACAGCATCTGCCCCAGTCCTTTAGCTTTATATTCACCGTTGTTCTTACAAAGAAACTGATGCTCAGTTTTGTTAGCCATTTTTTCCCGAAGATATAGAATAGTAGAACCCAGGTCTACTAACATTTAGTCTTCGATGATTTTTATCATTTTGTTCCTTTTTAGAAAGATTTAATCAGTGGATCATACCCTGGCAAAGCGTCAGGGGGAAAGGGTATCCATGTGAGATATTGGCAACTATAAAAGACATAAGAAGGAGGTGGCAATTGGTAAGCACACCCCGTTGATGCTTTAAAATTCTAGATGATCTTGCAATAAAACTCATACCACTCTATCCAGAGTGGGCAAAACACTTCATTAATGGACAAAATGATTAGAGGTGGGAAGCTGCTCAGCAGCTCTAATGGGCTCAATTTTGTTCACAAAATAACTTATAAACCATTCATAGTATTCTACTAGTACCTCCTTCTCTTGATTTATAATCTCTTTTTTATGGGTTCAGAATGGAATCAATGGTCTGGAAGAGCACAGGAGGGTAATGTTTCCCAGAAGAGATGATATTAGAAAAAATGTGCTGCCCTTGCAGGTTTTCATGCACTTTCTCATTGGTTTACAGGTTGTTTTCTTTCTCAACTGTGATCTGGAAATGTACGACCAGAGGATCTCAATAAATGCTCCAATGTGTGACCAGTTAATTTCATTAACATCAGTTCTCTCTGAAATGATGCTACATTTGCTTGGCCATAGAGAGAAGTGGCACAAATTAGGAGATGCTATAGAGCCAAAAAAAAAAAAAGAATTTCTGAGGTTCTATTGCCTCATAGGGTGATTATAATGTATGTATTATATGAAAAAATAAATATTAAATGTTTGAGTACATACATATATTTACCCAGACTAGACACTGCAAATATATATATATATATGTATATATATATATTATATGCATCTCACAAACTAATTCATACATAATATAAATATAAATATATAAATATAATGTACATTTATAATGTAAATCTAAATATAAAATTACAAATGTATATATATATATAATATACTACATAATAATTTGTTCAAAAGAGACCCTAACAATTTAAAAAGAACCATTTTAATGTGGGAAACACCTTCAATGTTTTGTTTAATTTTGTTTGACTTGGTCAGGGACCATCATTACCACTGCTTTGTCAATGAGAAAAAGAGTTTTTTCTGTTATCCATAACCTCCCTTGCAGTCATCCCATGAACTAGGATAATTCATTTTTGAAACACTTTCATGGAATTAGAAGTACTCTTGTAACGCATCACAAAGTCAAATCAACCTCAACCTCATGAACATTTAATGAACTGGTATCCAGTTATCCAAAGAGTCATTTATCCATTTATTGAAGCAATTATTATCAAGACTTGAGAAACATGATGGCCTGGAATTCAAAAGGTGTTCCCATTTCTTTTAACAAAAATAATCACCACAGATTTCACTTATAAGTTACTATCTCCCTTACAAATGACAGTTCTTTGTTACAGCAAGGAAGTGCATCATCATTCTATTTAAGAGAGACCAAATGCTTGTCAAAATTCATAATATATTTGGCACTTCTGTCACGGACGTGGCAACGGAAAGTAGTCATAATCGTTGCTTTAAATATGTGTTTTACATCTGCTTTTGCCTTAATGTAATTTAAATAAACGGTGGTAAAATAACTAATTTTTTCTTTTTACTTGCCTTGTGTCTAGTGGTCACAAAAAAGTTAAAAGAAGAGATCTGGTGCTGTGGCATAATGGGTAAAGCTGCCAACTGCAATGCTGGCATTCTATATGGGTGCAGGTTCTAGTTCCGGCTTCCTTATTTCTGGTCCAGATTTCTGATATGGCCTGGAAAAGCAGTAGAAGATTGCCCAAATGCTTGGGCCCCTTCATCTTCATGGGAGACCCAGAAGAAACTCTTGTTCCCTGGGTTTGGATTGGCCCCAGTTCCAGTCTTTGCTGCCATTTGGGTAGCGGACCAGTGGATGGAATACCTCTCTCTCCCTCTGTCTCTGTCTCTCTGTAACTCTTTCATAAAAAACAAATCTTTTTTAAAAGTTCAAAGAAAATTACTATCATCCAGTTAGCTCCTATATAGTTCTATGATTGTATTTTAAGGATTTAGAATTTATGTCAGTTACTGAATTTTGTATGTAAAGGTAAAGTTCAATGTCTATATGGTGATTTCAGATACGGATGTATGATACTCAGATTTTTGACTGTGGTGTTGAATCATGCTTAATTAATCAAAAGTGAAAAGACTTCCTTAAAATTTATTTTTAGATAGCAATGACCAAAGTGACACAAAATCCTGTGTGAAGGCTGGGGTGGAGGACATTCTCTCTACTGATTGGAACTAATCCCTGCCATGCTCCAAGAGTGACAGTCAGTAGCATATATTGTATTATTTCAGCAAGAAGAACAAATTCATACTTGATCAAACAAAGACACAACGAGATCTATAAATCAATATGAGTCAGATCTCTGTTCTTCCAGAATGTGAGCACGGCTTTTTGGCAACCTTTATGGTTAACAGAAACCATCTTTTTGCACTACCCATTAGTGTAGGAAAATACATTTTCATTAACTGCAGAAGGACTGAACATCTCTTTCCTTGCCTCTCCTTCTGCTGTATGTGGTATCTAAAGTCATAGAACATTAAACCTGGCTACCTTCCAGTCCAGAAGTTCTTATGAACCTGAGACTACATGCAAAACAGTTGTGATTTTGTAACTATATGATCCATACATTTAACCCATGCTCATGAGCTCTCCAAAATTTGAGAATGACTTCTCTAATCGAGCTATTGTGTCACAAAAGAGGAAAACATACAGGTCTCAACAGCTACGCTAAGAATCCAAAGTTTATTTGAGGCAGAGGCAGAACTGAAGCTCAAGTCTTCTTTCAATTAAACAGCTGCTATTTCTATAGGAGATTGTCCTTCGTTGAGTATTATGTCAGTGACACCCATACAGAAAAAAAAAATGTAAGATTTTGAAAGATGAAAAAAGAGAGAGATGTACAGAGAAAGAACTAGAGAAAAATCTTGGAAATAAAATGATTCCAAATGTTCAGGCTTCAGAAGACTGTATTTTCTATTGTTAGCCCAAGTTTTTATCACTTGCGAATTTTTGTGGTTAGTATTGTTATTGAAATTAAAACTCTCCTTTTTTTACACAAGCAACAGTTAACTGATTATTCTAAGGTGGTTCTAAGCTATTTATAAAACTAAATAATATAATACTAAATAATAACTTCAGTAAATGGGAAAGCTGTTGATAAAAATTTTCATCAGGATATACTTGTCAAATAGAGAGAAATACATTCAAATTTTTGCTTACAGTTTTCACCTGTCAAATTTCTGAATCCAACGCTGTTAAATTCTTGATGATGTGCAAAGAATCAGTAGATACTCTTTTGAATAAGAACGCAATATATACACATAATTTGGAAATTGAACTCATATATAAAGTCATGCATTTGCTTAATGATGAGGACACATTCTGAGAAATGCATCATTAGGCAGTTTTGTCATTGTTTGAACAGCATAGAGTGTACTTACACAAATCTAGATGGTATAGGCTACTTTGCACCCAGGTTGTATGACTACCATCTATCTTTCTGTCTATCTATCATCTGTCTAAATCTACCTATTGACACTAGGGCCAGAATGAAACAACAAGATTAAATAAAGTGCAAGAAAAAAAAATAATGCAGTCAAGAGGTCTGATAAACACAAGATGTATGAGTCTACTACTAACAAAGCATGGCATACTGTATTATAGTAAACTTTTTATGTACAGAACTTAAATTGCTATCATTATCAAATGTTATGTGCTGCACATATTTGTATGTAGCATAGTTTTACATGGCTGGCAGTGCAGTAGGTTTGCTTGATCTAGCAATACCATGAATATGTGATGTGTATTGTGCTTTGATATTACGATGGCTGTGATCTCACTAGGCAATAGGAATTTTTCAGTTCCATGATAATCTTATGAGACCACCAAAATGTATATAATCTTACTGACCAACCTATCATTAACGTGGTAAATGATTATATGTGTACATACATATATTAACACATATCCATATATAGACATGGATATTTGTTTCAGAATTGATTAGACCAGTTCATTTTAAAAACTGGGGCTCTTGGGTGGACATGGTGCTGTAGCAGGTTAGCTACCACTTTCAGCACTACATTCCATACAGTAGTGGTGGTTAGAGTCCTCTAACCCTGCTACCCATGTGGCAGATGCAAATGAATTCCCTGCTCCTGGCTTCCCTCTGATCCAACTTCAGCTGTTGCAGGCATTTGGGGAGTGAACCAGCAGATGGAAGAGATCTCTCTCTCTCTACCCTCTTCTATCTCTCTCACTCCACATTTCAAAAAAACAAAAAATCTTTACAAGCATAAAGTTGGGCTCTGAATCACTTATGTTACAATTAACTGGTTGTTGATATGCTTGTTAAAATTCAGTCTCCTGGAATTTTTCATGAAATTATTGAAACTACAGGATCATTATCCAGTTATCCAGGACCTGGGAATGTGAAATTTTTAATAAACTCTACTGATGGTGCTGATGCACACTAGTGATTGACACCTATTCCAGTGCTATAAGCAACTGCCAATTGTTTTATCTCTACAGCCCACTGGCACCAGAGAGCCAACGTACTGTATAGAAGATAAAATATATTTTGTCACAAGTTGTCAGACTAAAGTTCATACTATGCATATGAATAGGGGAAACAACTAATTAACTTAAAAGGATAATTAAAAGTAGTACAGACTCTTCTCTATGAATTGTAATGAAACAAACACTAATACCATAAAAAAATCTCTGAAATTGGACCCTCATCATCTCACGCATTATAAATATGAGGTTTTAGTTTTTTTATGCTTTAAGCAATTTTAGTGAGGTGTGTAGTTTATATACAAAAATGCACATATTAGGTGGTTAACATTTGGTGAGTTTGGACATATGCATACACTCAAGAAACTATGACAGGAGAGGAAGTTATGGAGCCGTGGGTCAAGCCTCCACTTCAGAAGCCACATCCCATATTAGAGTCCTGGTTTGGATAAGGTTTCCTCTGCTTCCAGTCCACCATCCTGCTAATGTACCTGGGAAGCAATAAACCATGTCCTAAGTGATTCAGTTCCTGCCACTCAAGTGAAGACATGGATTTAATTCTGGGCTCCTGGCTTTGACCTTGACCAGCCTTGGCCATTGTGGGCATTTACAAAATGGACCAACAGATGGGAAATATCTTCCTTTATCTCCCCCTCCCTCTTGGTCACACTGCTAATCAAACAAGTAAATAAACAAATAAGTCTTTATAAAGGAACTACAACCATGATGAAGGTAATAAACATATCTCTCATCTCCAAATGTTTCCTTGTTTCTCTTTTGGTGTTGTTGGGTCAAGAAGACATAAGATTTATACTATTTGCAGAAAAGATTATTATTATTTTTCCTTATTTAATTTAGTATTTGTAAAGATAAGTTTTACTTTAATTATATGGCTACCTGAGGGTTCACAAAGTCCTCCCATTGGACTTACGCATTTGAGAAACAGCTTATCTGTTTTATATGACTAAATTTTCGTATCTATTTATTTCAAAGACAGAGTCACAGAGAGGCAAGGCAAGGTACACACACACACAGCTTTCCCTTTCATCACCTGGTTCACTCCCCAAATAGGTGCAATGGTCAGGACTATGCCAAACCAAAGTCAGGGGCATAGAATTCCATCTGTGTCTCCCATATGAATGGCAGGGGCTCAAACACTTGGGCCATCATTCACTGCTTTCTCTGGGATATGGGCATGGAGTTGGATGATAAACGGACCAAATGGGAGTACCAGTGGCACTCAGATATGGGTTGCCAGAATTGCAGGCAGCAGCTTAGCTTGAGAGCCACAACAGTGGCCCTACATAACTTTATCTGTTGAGGGGGTCTGTGCTTTTTACATCTGTAAAGCTATAACCATAAGCAGGAATACAACAGGAATGTATTTCATTCAGGTGATCTAATTTACTAACCAAATGAAGAACCAGTATGTGAGTACTCTGAAGTTAGAGTCCTGTAGGAAGCAATGTAATGCAGAACCACAAGTTTTCGAAAGCTGCTTTATGTGTGAGAGTGTGTACACACTATGTATAATTGCTTGCCAAATCTGAAAGTCAGCATTCTGTTTTCGTTTTACTTGACTTTCCTATGTCATTACATAATCAGATGCCGTTTTAGGTAATATTTATCAACTAATTTTCAAGACTGCTTGAAATCATACCCAAATGGTCTTCTGCCTATTTTATTGGCTACTCTGCTTGAGTCAGCTTTGCTACACCAGTTTTTAATTCTGACCTCTAAATGTCCCTTTACCTACAAACATTCCCTAGGTGAATGCATGAATCCCATATCATTTAACTTCGTAAACATGGTTCTACCATATAAATTTCTATTTCTGGCCTTTAGATTCCCCCTGTGCTCTATATTCATATTCAGTTGCCAGCTTACCATTCTTACTTTAATGCTCATTCAATCATCCAAAACATCAAATGTAAGCCAAAGAACAAATAAAAAGATAGTTTCTCTGAATATATTTTGTCTTCTCTATACTTTTACATTGAAAATTGGACTTAGACGCAAAACACAGGGTAATCGTTCTTTCCTGCTATTCTCCCCCATCATTTATCAAAAAGCAAATATGATTCAGTCTTTTCAAAATTCATAATATTCACCACTTTCCTGCATTTCCAACACAATCATACCTGAAGAGGCAACCAGTATTGATCACTGACTAGTGCAACTGACTTTTCTTTGTCTACTATGTTTGCCTTTACATTTCTGCAATTCATTCTCCACACAACAGCAAAAGAAATGCTATGCAATGTTTTACATCCTTTTTTTTTCCAGTCACACTCAGAATAGATCCAGACTTCTTTATATGCTATTCATGGCCACAAATGTCACCTTTACCTACTTCTTGTGTAGCATTTCTTAAGACCTCCATTACTGACAATGTTCTAGATCACAGACATTCCTTTCTTCCTTCTGCCTTGTAATATTCATTGCCATTTGCATTCTCTGGAACTTCTATCTGGAATTACCCCCATTGAACCTCTTCCCATAATCAGATATCAACATAAATGACACATCCATGAATTGTAGGGACAAAATACTGTTATTTCATTCTATTTTCCACGTTATTGTTTTCTGACTTCTATTTTTGTCACACTTGGTTCTCTATTGGTCACTCCTTTGATTGATCAAATCAGATGTAGAAATTTTTCATTTACTCAAAATTGAATATCCATCACCAGATTAGTGCTTATAGATGACAAATGCTCAGTAAATAATTCTGGAGTGAATATTCATATTCATCATTCAGTTACTCATTACATAAGAGACTTTCTTAATAAATCATGTCCAACAAAACTAGACTTAGTCAAACTCTAAATAAAATGTAAATATAATTATCTTTTGATTTAAATTAAACATCTAACTTTTAAAGTGGTGAAAAGCAATAGAAACCTCTATAGCAATTTAATGATACTTTAACATAAATTCAATCCCAAGTGTTCACCCCATGTCAGAGTGAATAATTTTATCTATACCTTCCCCATCTCCATCTGTCTGTGTAAATCTAGAAATTTAAGTTCTTAATGTTGGCCCTGAGACCTTGTGATGTTCATAGAGAAAAAAGAAAGATTTCTTATAGATCCTATGACTGGTCTGACATAAGCTAATGTGTTTGGGGATTTAAAAGTGGTTTTCAATTATTACAAGTAAAACACATACATTTACAGCATTACTAATATTTTTGTTTCACAAAGTTTTACTATAGATGGCTTATAAATTGTTGACTGCTTTCCTAACCATTTTAACTTCTGTAAAAGGATGTATGAGGTTGTTTTTTACCTTCTAGTCTGAAAAATACCCAGACACTCAGTAGCAGTAACAATTCATCAGAAGGAAACGACTTTGTGACAAGTCAGTACCCTACACTGTTGTGGCATCAATACCAAGTTGTGTTGTGCATCTTTATCCAACTGGTAGGTAGGTAGAGACTTGTAGAAATCTCCATTCAGCCAGTTACAGCATAGCCTTTAATAGATTAGAACCAATTTTGGATGCAAGTCAACCCACCTTTAAAAATATGTTTTCCTTTATGGAAAGGGAAGTAATTCAAATAAATAAAAATTGCTCACTCAACTTACTTTACCAATTTCACTTAAACATGATTTTGAAAATAATGAAATAAAAATGTAGCTTTGTTTTCCAAATAAACAGTCCAAAAAACTTGCTAGAAGTTCAGTTTAAAGGATCATTCAAGGTCTCATTCTGAGAGGAAATAAAAAAAAAGTAGGGGTAAGACTTTGTAAATCATGTAGGTTACAGAACTGAAAAGAAGATCCTTTGAAGAATAGGTCATTGGTTTTGATATTAGAGAATAAGGTATGAGATGCACTTTGAGGCACTGTAACCTAACCAAGCAGCTCACACATAGAGGTTTTCATTAAAAAGTTGCCATTTATCTTATCATGGCGAGTTTATCTTACCATGAGCTGTCATTGAAAGGATAGGGAAATCCTGTGACTTACTACACAGCACAGTAGATATCAAGAAAAGACAGATGGCAACTTTTTAATGACAGCCATTGTTCTCTAGGGCTTATTCACATCTCCAAGTTCAGGAGCAGCCAACATCAATACCAACCTTTGGGAATGAACTGAAAGGAGACTTTAATAGAGTGAATTCTATAGCAGTATTAGAATCAGAAAATCTTAGGGTAAAATTGATTCCTTTAGAATCTACCCTTGTCACACTGAGAAAACTATTGCATGATGACAGATGTTATTTTAATAGCTAATCTCAGCTTTTTAGCAATGTACATTTTAATGACATTTGTGTACCTTCAGAATATAATTTAATAGTCGCCAGTCTATATTTTTCAAGCATATATTCATGGAAAACTTCTGTCTGTTCCTCATTTTCCTTATCAATAATGTGGGACAAAAAGTAGTGTTCCCAACTCATGGGATTTTATTTAGGATTCCAGAAGATAAAAAAAAAATAGAAGAACAGTGTTATTGTTATTAATATTAACTAATGAAATCCAGTCTTTGATATTTCATTCAGAACATCAAACCATAACTCTCTAATGAAGAAAATCAGTTCTACTGCTGTCCTGCAAACAAAAAGAGACAAAATTTTTCTTAATTCAGTTAGTGAAACACTACACTCCCAAAAATCCCTGGTCTTCAATGAATCACAGGACTTCCAGGCTTTCTTTTCTTACTCCACGGTCTCCCTAGGTGGGCTAGCTCATGGTAATCTCTCTTACTTGGCTAAGCAAACTTATTACCCATTTCACATATTTTGTTCCGTCTTCACAGGTTGCATTTTATTGTTTTGCATTCAAGTCTTTCTCATACACATTGTTTATAGGCAACTAAAGCAAACTAGCCTAGTGTGAGGCAAAAAAATTAAAACTCATTAATGATAGTTTACCTTCAATAATATGAATTAATTTAAGTAAACCAAATCTGTAATACCATAATTATATTTTTCCCAAAGTCCCGAAACCAAATAGTGCACTGAGAAGAGAAAATATTAAACCAAAAAAATCACGGAACCTGGATTTTAAAACATACTTTATTAGAAAACACACTTATCTTCTCTGAACCTCAGAAGAGTAACAAAACTGAACAGGTGAACTTAATATCCATTTCAGATTGAATCTTACTGAACATCATTTTATTAAATTTGGTGATGTTTGGAATGTATTCACTCATTAATTTCAACTAATGTATGTTTTATAAGACTGGTTCCACATATGTTCTAACCACATGTATGAGACTGACCACACTTCCCACAAATTGAAACAAAGGAAAAACAAACTGCATATGGCCATCAATTGTTTTAATTTAAAGCAGAATAATATTAAAAATAATGAAAACCTGAAAGTCGTTTTTTTAGATTGCTTTAAATTCCTTTCCATGTTGAACATTTTCCTCTTTTTCTCCATTTATCAGATGCTTAAAAACGCTGAAGAAGGAAGTTAACTAATTGTCCATTAGATACCATGGATCTTTCATCTATTTAAGGATGTCTCCTTGATATAGCTCCTCTCATTAGACAGAGCTGTGAGGTTTGCTGTGCGCTTGCAGATGAGATCCTGACTTCTGCAGCAATGGGCACTTAAGCTCCAGGAAGCTCTGTTTAGACAGGGAAGTTTTAATAGAGCAGTCCACATCCAACCCCTCACTCTTGTCTAAGTACCTGCTGGTGATGATCACTTTGTTTCCTGCTGCTCTAAGTGGAGTCATTAAAAGAAATGCAACGTTCAGCATGATTGGGAGAGGGTAGACACTTCTTCTTCATCAAAAGGTCAGCTTCATCAAACGTTTTACCAGTATACCATCCTAAATTTCATTTTACAAGAAAGACAGATAACCATTGTCATTAAAGGGTCCTAAGAGATCAGTATGTTTCTTTGCATCTGCTGGAAATTGGAGGTCAGGGGAGAAGAATAAACAAAATTTTAGAGAACTAATGGTCTTTACTACTTTTTTTTTTTTTTAAAGATGTAAGCAAACTTCAAAAAGTTCAGGGAAAAGATAATTAAAAGATAAGTTTGTATTGGCACAGCAAATTTTGAGATCCATGTGTAAAGAGATCTTCAAAAATTTCATGAAAATGCATGAAATTACAATTTAAGATGTTAGGTTTACACATAGATTTCCAGTTAATCACAGATATTTTTCAAGTGGTTACAGAAATTGAGCTGTTACTTCCTGAAGGATGCATTAGATATCAAAATGCTGGTTTATATGATATCTACCTCAGGATTCTGAAACCTGTTTGGCAAAGAGGAGGTAAATACATAAAAAGGATGAAATTTACGTTCAGGTATGAAACAAAAGAAACTGTAAACCATCAGAGTTAGGTACTATATTTAATAAGACAAGTACAAAAAGACAACATAAATATTATATTCGCAATATGTAGTCCAGGTATGCAAGAGATTATGATTATGTAGAGTCATATCCCATAAGGAATTTTGAAATCAAAATTATTTTTGGAGAAACAGGAGAGAATGATTGCATGAAAACAATGCAGTGAACAACAGATGAACGAACTTCTTTCACTCAGGGAGGAGAACGCCAACAATCATCCAGAAATAGCCCTAACTTTTTATCTAGCTCCTGAAGGATTTTATCATTTTATTACCCACATGGTCTCTATGCCCATCTGTTTTATTTTTCCTTATTTCAATTGTATATTTATAAAATTGCACCCTCCACTTTCAATCGCCTCAGGGTACAAGTACCAATAAAATTCCCATTGATTAAAGTATTAAAATACATGAAAAGGAACAATAGCCAGCAGCAATAATGATTAAACACATTAAGTATCAAACAAAACAAAATTGTATTAAAAACAACAACCTCCTCAAATCTATCCCTTAAAATGGAACAGGTCAACTTTAGAATGTACTAAAGATTTAGTGAATTGTAAACTATGCACTACAATTATGATGGTAAAATATAGTAAAAATTTCATATTCTTGGTAGGCTTACTTTCTGCAGGACGTTTTTTCACCGCTCAGGCATTGGATGGGGAAATCACAAGTAATGTTTTAACTGCTGCATGAAACATACAGTCTGTGGCACTTGTCTTAAGCTTTTATTGAAACAAGAGAGACAGAATTGTACCTTCAAAAGACTTGACCAGATGCTGGCAAGTCACTTTTCCACCTAGAACCATAAGCACAATCCTAAAAAGGACTCTATCTCCAAAGAACATCGGTTTTACTTCATTTTAGGCATTTATTTCCAGTTTAAAATCCAGGGCACTATTCTTTAAAAAATTCATTTATTTATTTGGAAGGCAGACAGAAAGGGAGAGAGAGAGAGAGATCATCCATCTGCTGGTTCATTCTCTAGATGGCTGCAATGTCTGAGACTGGGCCAGGTCAAAGCTAGGAGCTTAAAACTCCATCCCAGTCTTCCAGATGAGTGGCAGGGGCCCAAATACTCAGGGCCACTTGTGTTCATAAGAGATGCCAGTGTCATGGGTGGCTTAACCCACTGAGCCACTATGCCAACCCCACACAGGACTTTATTCTTTTAAAATATCTGTTTATTTATTTGAGGGTGTATTTGTATATTTGAAACTCAGAATTACAGACAGAAACAGAGAGAGAGAGAGAGAGAGAGAGAGAGAGAGAGAGAGAGAGAGAGAGAGAAATATTCTTTCTACTGGTTCAGTCTCCAAGTGGCTGCAACAGCCAGCACTGGCCATGCTGAAGCCAGGATCCAGGAGCTTCATCTGGGTCTCCCATGTAATGACCCAGGAACTTTGGCTATCCTCCACTGCTTTCCCAGGTGAATTAGCAAGGAGCTGGATAAGAAGTGGAACAGTCTGAACTCAAACTGGCTCCCATATGGGATGCAGGCATTGCAGACAGCAGCTCACAGTACTCACTGAGTCACAGTGCTGACTCACCTCCCTTTTAAGATTTGTTCATTTATTTGAAAGGCAGAGTAACACAGATAGAGGGAGATACACACACATACAGAGATCTTCCACCCACTGGTTCATTCTCCAAATGGCTCCAATGGTTGGGACTGTAACAAGCTGAATTCAGGATTCTGAAACTCCATCTGGGTCTTGTTACTGTGGCTTCAAAAAGTCTGTTTTAGGCACTTAGCAGACACGTGTAGAAACACAACCATAGCCTCTGACCTCAGAATGCACTGAATGTGACATCGGGTTCTCATTTTCTTGAAAGGAGTAAACAGCACTGTGCCTCACTGTCATTGCATGAATATGTTGAGGCAATAATGCCACAGAAATCAGACCAACTATTGATACTACCCACCCACAACAATAACAGTAGCACTAAAAATGAGGTTGATGATACACATGCCATTTCATCATCAGAGCAGTGGACTGATTTCTTTCTTTACTGGGCACTAGTGAGAAGTTTGCCATACTTCTGCAAGTTATGGAACAGTACAAAGACAGACTGTCCTAAGAATGGCCTACCTACAAATGACACTACAAACTCAGTCACACCTCTAATGGAGAAATATCTTATGATTAAACTAATCCATATTTTATATAATTCTAAGACCTAGACCAAATCTGATAGTGATGAAATATGGTAAATATACCGTTATACATCTGGGAGATCTTTTTAATACTGCTAGTTCTTAAAGGATGGGCATAGGATACATTGCTATTAAAGGAGAGATGTCAGACATCTGTGAATTCAAAACTCATCTACATGGAGGTGAAGAAGAACTTGTGAATAAAAAGCTAGCTCTTATCAAGTATAGATTGGGAAGAACTCAAAGATAGCAGAGGCCCTAATGACAATTAAGTACAATTTTGGGTAAAAATATACCTTTGGATTCTTATTTCTCACCTCTGAAGTCGTAAAACAAAAGGTTCACCAATGACGTTTTGGGATGTAGGTAGCCAAAGACCTTTAGACTAAACCCTTGGGGTAGTGCATTATAAAATGTCTAGGTCCTTTAATGAAAAATAGTTCCCTCAGAGAGACTACTTGTAGTGATAAAACAGCTCTTAAATTCAGTACAATGAGAAGCTATGTATAAAGAAATTTACATGGAACAGATGACAAAGAAATGGAATCAAAAATACAATTAGTTACTCCATTCTATTTATGTTGTTAGAAAGATCAACCATTAGGAACCCTATCAATCATTCCACACGTACATTGAGAATGACAATAAAATCTGCACTTCCTCATAATGGCTTGCCTTGCCCAGTCCTTAAGAAATGAAGCCAACTCACAACGAAGTATAAAACTGAATGTATTTGTCTCCCTCAACTGCAGCTTGAGACAAATTTTCTTAACACCTCCACACGTGTGCAGCATATTCACATGTTTGTCTCTGTTGGTCTGTATTACACTTAAAAACTGAATTATTTGCTATTTTTTCACTTTTCTTACTCTCCCAAAGTCATATGAGAAAATGAGGGACCATGGGTATTGGGCTAAAATAACATACTATTATACATGCATAAAAATATATATTGCAAGCATTTCTACAAACGTGTAGCTACTTTGTTCCTAGCTAAATTAAATTGAGATGTCAGTGTGTCTAGAGAGGAATGCGTGTGTATGTGAATTCATTTTAACGGTTTTGGAAATCCTTAAATAAATTGTTTATGAAGCAACGACTGGTTACCTTCCTGTGATCATGTCAAGTTTTTCTTGAGGCAAAGCTCTCAAAGGTGGGGTGAGGGGAACTGATCTTCCTGATGAAATATGCTACACTGAACAAATCCAAGAAACTTTGGAAAAGATTATATACTACTGACAGCCCAAATGTGATAAGTATATCAAGATTTAGTGTCCCTTTATTAGTTTCTCTTACAAGAGAACACCACAGCTGCCAAAACTGAATCATTACCCTCATTTTTCCTGATACAATCAGTATGAAAATGGTGACTGCTTGGATATTGCCTCAATGTGAGCTTTTCTAACTGAATAAGGTGAGATCAACCTTATTGTATCGCTCACTGATTAGAGTTCTGATTAATGCTTCTTCTTTTATTTTCATTCCCCTGGTTGAGATAATGCATGCGCTCCTGAATTACTGGGCCTGGCACCTGTCTCAGAATCAGACCCTTTCTAATATGTTTGCTCAGAGTTTGGAGAAGCTGTGAGCTTCTAGGAAAGTTTGATTTCTGCCAGTTTTCCCTTTCATCTCTCTTTTATTTCCCACGAATTTAGACTAAAAAAATGCCACAAATTTGTGCAATGAGTTTATTTAATTATGTTAAAACATGTCTTGGCCAAAACAGCATTGGGCAGTAGCTCTAAATACCTTACATTTTCTACTGTAACATGTTTGAAGAAAGAAGGAGGAAAACATTGAAAATTCATCACCCCTAAAAAATTCAACTGACAGGAAATCTTTTGCTATTACCTGAAAAAGATTTGCCATTATGTATAAAGACAGTTGAGCTGGGTTGAGAAAATAATAGGTGGCTCTACTGTTGTTCACTTCCTAAGAAAAGCAGTCCGGTCCTCTGGAAATAAAATGGGAAGACAGTATCTCCACCCCCATAGTAGTAGGAAATGTAACAGAGAACAAAGCTGCTTTGTGTCTGCTGCAAGAACACTACTTTTTCTTAAATGAATAGATTATTGTCCTCTCTAAGAGCCACAACATTGCTGCTTCTCTTATGCCCAATATAATCCTGCACTTACTTGAAAAAGAATAGGAAGCAGAGCAGAAGTGCAGGTTCAGTGGTGCAGAGGATGTGTCATGGAAGGCTCACTTTTCATACTTAAGGTTCTGAAATACTTTTTCTAAGGCAAGCATCCTATGACTGAAAAAAAATACACAAAAATCTAACAAAAAAAGGACAATTAGATTTATTTTCTTATATTAACTATGGCCTTAAGTCACTATGTTTATAAATAAAGATTTACTGGAACAATGTCATACTAATTTCTTTGTGTATTGTCTATTACTGTGTCCATATGATAACAGCTCAATTGAGTAACTGATATAAAGACAGTAGCCCTCCAAACCTCCTATCTTACCATTTATAGACAAATTTTGCCAGTTACCTCTTTTTATGTAGTTAAGTTACCCAGCATTAATTCTAGCTTCAGGATGTTTAGAGCTTAGGACCTCTCCTTCTTCCCCACACTCTTTCTCCTTCTCCTTCTCCCATCTCTCAGACTGCGTTCTGATGTTTTAACATTTCTCCCAGAATGGCTTTCTGTAAATGGTGATTGATAATTGTCAACGGTAATTGAAGATTCATACTATCACCTTAGCAAAACTTGAGAAAGCAGAACTTTGTTCAGTTATGTCTATAGGGGTTTCTGATCTAATACAGCTGATGTCCCCCACCTTGAACTATTTATTGAGAACAGTGAGATCACATAGTGACAATAAGCAGATCTTCATTATTCTCTGGTTAAGGACATGGGGAAAGGTAAAGCTAATTTAAATTTCATGTCCTAAAAATGATGATGATTTCTTTAAAAGTCTATTCATTCATTTGAAAGGCAGAGAGACAGAGACAGAGAGCCTCCATCTGCTGATTCACTTTTCAAATGCCCACGAAGCCTGGAGCTGGGCCAGGCTGCATCAGGACCAACAGCAGAAGGCTAGGTCTCTCACATGCATGGCACGGACCCAATTACTTGAGTCATCACCACTGGGAATATTGTTATAATAGACTTGAATATAGTGTTAATTGGAGTTGGAAATTAGATTAAAAGGTGTATATTGTAAATCCTAGGAAAATCAATACATTTAAAAATGAATTTATCTGAGTAGCGGAGAGATAGAAAGACAAATAGTTAGCATGCATCTGTTGCTTCATTCTCCAAATGCCTACCTGCAGCCAAAGCTGGGAGCTGAGCACTCAATGCAGATCTCCCACATGGGTGACAGGAATCCAAGTACTTAAATTACCATTGATGCTACCCAGGATCTGTGTTAGCAGGTAGTCAGGGTCTGAAGTCAACCCCAGGTATTATGATGTGGGGCATGGTTGTCTTAGCTATCAGGGTGAATGCCTTCTTTAAACATAAGTAACATTGATTCATGATAAAGTGGTAGACCAAGGAAAAGTGAAATATGCTCAAAGCGCATTACATATGCTCTTCCAAATAAAACTTCAGTCTATGGATTGGGGGAAAGGATCTTTAAATATGTTTGAGGAAGGATTTCATCAGAATATATTGAGAACTTCAACAGGCCATTAAACAGAGAAAAATGAGAAACATTTTTGAAATTCATATAAGAAGACAAAGTGATAGCCAACAAGTACATTTTACAGGAATGCTTATAGTCCTTGTATATATTCTTGACAAACAGTGGTTTATATACTTAACTACTGTTTAATTCTTTATTGAATGGAGGGTTAAGCTTGTGATTGTAAAGAAAATTGAAAGTGTGTCATTGTAAAAATTAAAAGAAAAATAGGAAAGGAAGGGAATGGAGGATAGGAGGAAGGATGAAGGGAAGGTATAGTGGAAAGTATCATTGTGCTCTTAAAATTCTATCTATGAGATAAAAGTGTTAATGCAAAATTAAAGGAAAAAGAGGAAAGAAGGAGCAGGGGTTTGATGAAGGGAACAAGGGGAATAATTATGGTTATCTTCACAGAATTGTTTCTGTGAAATACATGAAACCTGTTCTCTTTATATTGATAAAAATTTTAAAAAGGAAGTTGTTATTGTTAGATATCAGAAAAGAGTGAATTCAAATTATAATAAGATACCACTTCAAACCCCTTAGACTTTGGAAATACTCCAATCTCTGATTCAAATATCATTGAGGAAATAGAATGACCACACAATCTCCTCTTTTTTTTTTTTTTTTTTTGGTTGGAATTACAAATGTTGCAAACATTTTGGAAGTTTATTGCTTTTTTGTTTTTGAAGTTCTGCATAAAATTGTTACTTATATTCTTGAATAATGGGGAAATAAAAATATGTATCCTAAAACAAACGTTATTTCTAGTAACTATGAACTGGGAAATACTTAAATGCTCAACAAAAATGGAAGAAGACAAAATTACACTGTATCTCAACCTGGAATATTCCTCAACAGTTGAAAACTAAAGAATGAACTGCTGGTAAATGCAACTACACATAGAATGTCAAATTTTATCTCTGACAAAAGAAATAAGACTCAGTTTATATGACGTCTTTAGGTACAGAAGAGGACTCAATTTATATGAAGTCTAAGACTTGAAATTGACATAAATCAGAATACTGGTTGGGACATGGAAACTGCCTTATAAAACTGTTGAACGAAACATGTGGTTTAATGGAAATTTTCATGTTTACGTATTTGTCAGACTCATCAAACACTGTCCTTAAAATCCATTAATTTTAAATTGCACAAATTTCCAATAGTTTATGTAACACATATGAATAATAAATTAAAATAAAATAAAATAACATTTACACCTGATGATTATCTCTTTTTAAATGAGAACATGCCACACTAGAATATAAAGGTGCCTACTTTAAAATTCTGTGTTCATCTTGTTGTAACTATGTCCAAATTATTCACTTTTCTTCAGCAAAATTATTTATCATCTCCACAATGGAACTATTGAAAGAATTCATATATATGAAGCACAACAGAACCAATGATAAAGTCAGAACAAAATGGACAATAACTGTATGTATTTTTAAATGACTTGTAGAAAAGATTTATTAAAAGGCAGAACAACAGAGAAAGAGGGAGTGACAGATAATGCGACCTTCCATCTGCTGATTCATTCTCCAAATTCCTGTAACAGTCAGGACTGGGTAAAGCCAAAGCCTAGAACTCCATCCAGATCTCCCACATGGCTTGTAAAGAACCCAATAACTTGCCATCATCTGTTGTCTCCCAGGAAGCTGAATCCAAGGGGAGGAGAAACTTAAACTCAGGCACCCATAGCAGGCATCCCAAATGATAGAATAACCCATTGCACCACAATGCTAAATCTTCAAGTGATTTTCCTTTTAAAGCTTTCATTTTTGAGGTAGTATATTTTCAGTTTACATTATAGTCAAAGGCTTAATGTGCCATTAAATAAAGAGTTCAACAAACAAAAAGAAAACAAAAAACAAAAAACAAAAAACAAGAACAGAGGCAAGGGCGATAAACAACCACCAAATGAAATGATGTCAACTTTACCAATATGCAATAAACTTAGATAGTCACAGATCATCAAAACAATAATAAAGGATAACCCTTAAGTGACTTTTTAAACTAAATTGAAAATAAAATTAGATCAAAATGAATTGAGTTTCGCCAAAATACATTGATTGGCCCATGGAGCTTTCATTAGCAAACAGAAACAGAAAAAATACTGAAATACACATTTTGCCACGCAGTCTAGGAAAAATAAATAGTCTAATACATAGGAAATATGAAATCATTAATGAAAATGTAAAGTAAAAACAGAATGTGTAAATTTAATTTAAAAACCTTCTGTTTAAAACAAAATTTCTCAAAACTAAAACACTTCTAATTAAGAATAAGAAAAATTCATCCACAAAATGTTTACACTTTATCC
This sequence comes from Sylvilagus floridanus, assembly GCA_949820135.1. Lineage (NCBI taxonomy): Eukaryota > Metazoa > Chordata > Mammalia > Lagomorpha > Leporidae > Sylvilagus > Sylvilagus floridanus. Next base: position 89,069,657 of record OX463226.1, on the reverse strand, counting down.
TGTATTTCTTGAAAATTTGATAAGGTTTTTGAAATTTATGAGTTTCTGATTATATAAATTGCCATATGTAATGAAAAAGATAAATAATGCAAAAATATTAAAAGATGTAGACAAAATTATGGTAAATTTAGCTTTCCACAAAGAATTATAGTTTATCACTGAGTTATTTAAAATAATCAAATTGGAAATGATTTCCTTATAATGTAATTTCTTTGAAAACATAAGAAAATCTCAAAAATCTGCAATTAATTATTGAAATTACATAGATAGCAATCACTCCTAGCTTCACTCTTTATGTGTATGTATTAAAAATCTTTAATAAAATACTTGAATAATTTTAACAATGTAGCAAGACATTCTACAGTAATAATCTTTATCCCATGATTGCTTGAAAATATTACACTAGAAAATCTAAAATCATTTAAAAATATAAGCATATTTCATAAAAATGCCAATAAAAACATATTTACATTTCAAAAAGTTTAATGTTTGTTAAAAATTTTTAAAATAATGGTAAATAACTAAAATACAAATACTTTAATAATATATATATACTTATTACATGTTTAACAATGACCATACAATATCAGAATTCTCAATATATTTGTACTCACCTTGGTTGTAAGAACTTTTTCAAGAAGCTGTGATTCAATGAGACATGTATAGCATTAAAGATTGCTATTGATAGAAAGCCATAAAATTATCATTACAAAAATATGTCTAAATTATATAAGCAGAAAATCACATAAGGTATACAGAGATAAGCTTTAAATTAAAAATATCTGGAATTTAAAACAGTGGACATAATGAAATAAGATATGGAAAGGGGAGTTCAATTTGATGTATTGGTTTTTAAAAATTATATAAAAATTTTTATCAAATTATTATCTCAAAACTAATAATGTAATTAAATTTTATCTCTAGATATTTAGATGATTAAATAAGTTACATTAAATATAATGACAACACAATAACATTTTAAGGTACAATAAAATAAATTGCTCTTCAGAAATTGATTCTTGGCCTTTTGGCTAAGATCAAGTGCAGAAATAGGTGTGTCTTTGTGCAGCATCATATGCAATAAAGATAATAACCACTACAAATAAAAAGTAGAATTAGAAAAACGAGGAAGTATTTGAAAAATGAATCAAATTAGAGGTTTATCTCACACCATATTAGAAAAAAATGCTGTTGCAGGTAGAAACTTAACCCACTAAGCCACAGTAGCCTTGTTAAGCTGCAGCTTATTATATTAGGAACCTATTTGGGCACCAGGTGATGTTCTGGCTGCTCCACTTCTGACCCAGCTCCCTGATAATCCACCTGGAAACACAGCAAAAGATGACCCAAGTCCTGGGGGCTCTGTGCCCAAGTGGAAAACTGGGGCAAAGTTCCTGGCTCCTGGCTTCAGCCTGGCCCAGCCCCAGCTGATGTGGTCATTTGGGGAGTGAACATATCTCATTCTTTATCTCCTCTCTCTCTCTCTCTCTCTCTCTCTCTCTCTTTCTCTCTCCCCTCCCCCCCCTGTAATCTGTCTTTCAAATAAATAAAATAAAATTTACTAAAAAAGAAAAAGAAAAGAAAAACTGAAGTGGGATTCCAAGGTGACTGAATAAGGAGAAGACGTGCTGATTTTGACCAGTGGAAGATAGCAGAAGAAAAGCAGAAGCATTGTATTCCCAGGAAGAATTAGAGAGAGAGATGTTTACAGTGAAGATTCTACATAAAGTAGAGGGACACTGTGAGGTAGCATGGAAAGAGCAGATGTGCAGCAGTGAGTGGGGACACCACACACAATTTCCTGCAGCTGGGAGCTGGAGGAGACGACTGCTTCGGAGAAGTTAGGTGAGAGCAGACTGCAGCAGCCCATGCCACAGGTGTTATTGCCTTAGGGAGAACTTTGAGGACCACTTTTACTTTGAGGAGGCAGGAGTACCCACAAAATCCAGTGAATAAAAAGCACATTTCTTTCTCCCCACCCCCTACCAAGAATGCCCAACAACTAGCAGGGAGACAGTGCCATCTGGACACAAGTAGAGATTGCAATGGCTCACTCTCATAGAATTACAGATAGACACGATCAGAAAAGATCTCGACTATGACACATTGTAGTCAGACTTTCAACAGTAAAACATATAGAAAAGATCCTAAAATATGCATGAGAGAAAGGCCAGATTACCTGCAGAGGATCTCTAATTAAACTGACAGCTGATTTCTCATCAAAACCTTAGAGATTTAGAGAGAATGGAGAGATATAGTGCAAGTCTTAAAAGAAAAAAAAACTGTCAATCCATAATACTGTACCCTACAAGCTCTAATTTATGAATGATATGAAATAAATGCTTTTCATAACAAAAAGTAACTTATGAATTTGTCACTGCTCATCTAGCCTTACAAATGATGCTTAAGGAGTGCTACACACAGAAACACAGAAAGACAGTCATCACTATGAAAGAATGTGTTGGCAGAAATTTTCCTAGTAAAAATGAAAATACAAGGACATACAAACAAACAACAGGCATATTTAAAGAAAAAGGGCAGGGCAAGGTCATTATTGATCAATAATAACCTTAAATATAAATCCTTAAATTCTCCAATTAAAAGATACAGATATGTTGAATGCATTAAGAAACAAGGCACATCCATTTGCTGCCTACAAAAAACACACTGCACCAACAAAAATACCCTCAAGCTGAAAGTGATACGATGAAAAAAATATTACATGCTAATGGAAAGCAAAATGAGCAGGTATGGCCATTCTAATATCAGACAGAATAGACTTCAACACAAAAGCTGTTAAAAGAGACAAGAAAGGCATCATTTCATGATTAAGGGATCAATCCAACAGAAAGATGTGATTAAATATATTTTCTTCCAGGGTACCTAGCTACTTAAAACAAATATTAACAGATTTAATGGAGAAATAAACTCCAATACAACAGTAATAGGGGACTTCAACAACCAAATTTCATCAATGGATAGATCAACCAGAGAGAAAATAAAAAAGAAACAACTGAGCTAATGACACTATGGACCGAGTAGGTCTAACTGATATCTACAAAACATCTCATCCCATAGTTGAAGAACAGACATGTTTTCATCAGTACATGAAACTTTCTTTATGATAGCCCGTATGCTAGGCCATTAAACAAGTCTCAGCAAATTCAAAAAAACTGAAATCATATCATATATCTATTCTGATCACAAAAAATGAAACTAGAGGCCGGCGCTGTGGCTCAACAGGCTAATCCTCCGCCTTGTGGCGCTGGCACACCGGGTTCTAGTCCCGGTTGTGGCGCCGGATTCTGTCCCGGTTGCCCCTCTTCCAGGTCAGCTCTCTGCTGTGGCCCAGGAGTGCAGTGGAGGATGGCCCAAGTGCTTGGGCCCTGCACCCCATGGGAGAACAGGAAAAGTACCTGTCACCTGGCTCCTGCCATCTGATGAGCGCGGTGCGCCGGCGTGGTGCGCCCCGGCTGCAGCGGCCATTGGAGAGTGAACCAACAGCAAAAGGAAGACCTTTCTCTCTGTCTCTCTCTCTCACTGTCCACTCTGCCTGTCAAAAAAAAAATGAAGCTTGAAATCAGTAATTTAAGAATCTTTAGGAAATAGGCAAACACATGGAGACTCAACAATATGTTCCGGAATGAACAGTGGGACCTAGAAGAAATCAAAAGGAAAATCAACAAATTTCTGGAAATGAATTAAGATGACAATACAACAAATTGGAATATCTAGAGAAATGGATATATCCCTGGTCACAAATAATCTACCAAATTTGAGTCATGAAGACATAGAAAACCTAAACAGACCATTAACCAAGACAGAGAATGAAACATTAATCAAGACTTCCCAACATAGAATGTACCCACCAAAAATGAAATTATCATATTAAAGAGTTATCTTTACTCTCCATGTCTATTGCAGCTCAATTCACAATAGATAAAGTCGAGAATCATCCCAGATGCCTATCAAAGGATGCGTGGATAAAGAAAATGTGGTATATGTACACTTTTGAATACTACTTAGCCAGAAAAAAGAATGAAATCCTGTCTTTTGCAACAAAATGGATATTACTGGAAGCCATTATACTTAGTGAAAGAATTCAGTCCAGAAAAAGACAAATTCCATATTTTTCCCCTGATCTGTGGTAACTAAGCATACAAAAATTATGACATACATAAGCAAAAATGACATTTTGAGATTTGATTATTATTTATAGCTTTTTATCTACTGTTGAGGAAAAGTGTTTTTTTTTTTTCTTTTTGCTTTCATTGAATTCCTTACTTAGTGACTGAGGGGCAGTTCCACAGCACTAATTTGTTTTGAATCTGGCTAGGAGACTAGCAGGGGGCTGAGCAACTACTGTATACTGTGCAGGGAGATTGTTGCTTCTCTCCCTTTCTGCTAGTAAAGTGCCATTCTCAATACACGGAAGTGAGACTTCAGTCATTTCAGTCCTGACTTGGGGAACAGTAGGCAGCTCATGCCAGGGCTGGGGCATCTTGTAGGGCAGAGAGGAGAACCCCTACACCCTGTGACTTTGATAGTTATGGTCCCTTGCTATTGAACTGAGAGAAACACAGATTGGGAATTGGTTCCTGCACAAGGTCTGACTGTAGAAACTCATAGTTACATAAGTGCTGGAGACAGATCCTACAGAGGCTTTGGGGTACACCCTATGAAGTAGTTTGGTGTTCTGTATGGCGAATGTGCCTGAGTGGATGGAGTATAGAGATATTGTGACCCCAAAATCACAGATTATAAAAGCAAAAAAGGAAAAATGTGATTACATCAAGCTAAGAAATTTCTTTTTGATAAACAAAAAGTAAACAACAAAGTAAAGAGGCAAATAAGAGAATGGAAGAAAATATTTGCCAACTATGCATTTGATAAAGGAATAAATTCCATCACAGGTAGATTCCAAGAAACTCAACAAATTAATCAAACAATCTGATTAAGAAATTGACAAATGAACAGCCTTTTTTTTTTGACAGGCAGAGTGGACAGTGAGAGAGAGAGAGAGAGAGAGAGAGAGAGAGACAGAGAGAAAGGTATTCCTTTGCTGTTGGTTCACCCTCCAATGGCTGCCATGGCCTGTGCACTGCAGCCAGTGTACTGCGCTGATCTGAAGGCAGGAGCCAGGTGCTTATCCTGGTCTCCCATGGGGTACAGGGCCCAAGCATTTGGGCCATCCTACATTGCACTCCCTGGCCACAACAGAGAGCTGGCCTGGAAGAGGGGCAACTGGGACAGAATCTGGCGCCCCGACCGGGACTAGAACCAGGTGTGCTGATGCCACAGGCAGAGGAATAGCCCATTGAGCTGCAGCGCCGGCCTGAACAGGCATTTTTCAAAGGAAGAAATATGAATGGCCAACAGAAACATAAAATAAATATTCTCAGGATGCCCAAGCAAATAAAAACAAAAATGTGGTAACACCTTACCGAGTTAGAATAACTATCATCCAAAAATCAAAAACCACCAAATGCTAGTGAGAATGTATTAAAAAAAAAAAGTACCCTAATGCATTGTTGGAGGGAATGTAAACTGGTACAGTCATGGAAGACAATATGGGGATAACTAGAAAACAAAGTAGATCTACCATATGAATCAGGTATCACACTCATAGGGATACATTCAAAATAAATGAAAGCAGCATATTAATGAGTTACCTGCACTCACATATTTATAGCAGCTCAATTCATAATAGCTAAGATAGATGTCTGTCTGCTAATGAACGGATAAAGAAACTGTGATATGCATTAATGATGGGATATTGCTCAGTCAAAAAAAGAATGAAATTCTAACATTTGTAACCAAAGGAATGCAACAAGAGATCATTATGCTAAAGGAAATAAGCCAGACCCAAATAGAAAAGATATCGTTTTTCCTTTATTTGTGTTAGCTAATATTTATAAATATATTACTATATATAATACTATATACAATATATTTACTATATACTGTATTATATATACTATATATTACCATTTACAATAATACGTATTAATGTATACATAATATATATTACTATACTTTTAAAGATCTATTGATATTTTAGGAAAAAATGTATTTTTTTGAAAGAGTTATATATAGAGAGAAAGAAACAGAGAGAAAGAGAGAGATCATTCATCTGCTGTTTCATTCCCCCAGATGGAACAATGAGGGGTTGGAGGTGAGGGCCTGGTTCAGGCTAAAGCCAGGAGCCTGGAGCTCCATCTATGTCTCCCAGGTGAGTGGTAGGAACACAAATATTCAGGCTATCTTCTTCTGCTTTATCCAGGACTTTAGGGAGTTGGATTGGACGTGGAATAGTCAGGACACAAACTGGTGAACATATGTAATGCTTTATCTCTCAAGCCACAATGCTGGCCTAGGTATCTTTGTGTTTATATCGCATTAACAAAATAATTGATGCAAATCATGTTGTAGTACTTTCCATGCATTGCTATGACCCTGAAAATCTAATGTATTATTAAATTCCATTGGCTGGCGCAACGGCTCACTAGGCTAATCCTCTGCCTGCTGCGCCGACACCCCAGGTTCAAGTCTGGTTGGGGCGCTGGGTTCTGTCCTGGTTGCTCCTTTTCCAGGCCAGCTCTCTGCTGTGGCCCGGGAGTGCAGTGGAGGATGGCCCAGGTCCTTGGGCCCTGCACCCGCATAGGAGACCAGGAGGAAGCACCTGGTTCCTGGCTTTGGATCAGTGCAGTGCTCCAGCCGCAACTCACTGGCTGTAGTGGCCACTTGGGGGGTGAACCAATGAAGAGAGACAGAGAGAAAGGTCTTCTTTTTCCATTGGTTCACCCCACAATGGCCGTTGTGCTGCAGTGGGTGCATTGCACTGATCCAAAGCCAGGAGCCAGGTACTTCCTCCTGGTCTCCCATGTGGGTGCAGGGCCCAAGGACCTGGGCCACCCTCCACTGCACTCCCGGGCCACAGCAGAGAGCTGGCCTGGAAGAGGAGTAACCGGGACAGAATCCAGCGCCCCGACTGGCACTAGAACCCGGTGTACTGGTGCCACAGCCAGAGGATTAGCCTATTGAGCTGTGGCGCCAGCTGAAATGATACTATTCTTTAAACTCATGACTCCTTGTCAGAATTATATGCAAATGATTATCAGGTATATAGACAAAGAATAGTATGGAAGAATAACCAATTTTTGTTAACAATTGAAAATAGAAGCAAATAAATGAATTTTGGAGTTATTGAATAAATTAATATATCAGGGATTACTGAGCAGTCAATTAACATCATGTGTTTAGAATCACTTATATACGAGAAATTCCCCCAAGTATTTTCTGGAAAATCAATATGTGAAATTTTGACTAGGCTAGATTAAATCATGAAATTTCCAGTGTTTGAACTCCTTTTGTTCAAAAGTAATATTGTAAGATTTAATTTATTAAAAATCCCAAAATATTTATAACTATTTCCAATGACTGTAAGGTAATTCTTGAATGTCATATTATTCAAAACCACAGACATTATTGCTGTTAGTAAAATGTTTTAAAACATATGCTGTGCTTCAAAAATGGACCTAATGTCTTCACAACTGTTCTTTCTTTCCCCTTCACACATACACACACAAACCCAAGATACAAATGCCCCACACCATGCACAGACACACACTCATAAAACAATCAATTGAATAACTTCTATAGGTTTCAAAGTAGGCTAAATTCTTAGGGAGTTTTAGAGTAAAACCTAAAGTTGAATTCACACAGTTTAGTAATTTTTTGGGAAAGATAAAGCATAGAAATGACAAATCTTAGATTAAGAATTTATATTTTACATATATTCACATCAAAATGAAAAATCTATGTAAGTATACAAGTGTCAGATGAGAGAACTCAACATGGAAGCATTTTCCTGAACTTGGGATTTGAGTTTGTCCCTGATGAATAAAATTTGAGTAAATGGGGTTTACTAAGAAGTATTTGGTTAGTTCCTTAAGAAACTAGGCAAGATAACACCTGGATAAAACCCAATCTCTAGTTCGTATGCTTTGCCAATGGTGGGTCAGCAGAATCATCTTTTGCTGTGAAAGATGGCATAGTAATTGTGGGCCCTTCAATAAGTAACATAAAATGCAATCATGAAGCAGCCTCCAGAGCCACTCAGCTGGAAATGCTGAGATGTATTCTGCACTAGAAAATAGCAGCTGTCTTAAAAACACTTTCTTATTGATTAGGGAGAAGGGAAGGCCATTTTTAAGACTCACTCCCTGGAAACTTTACCATGTTGTTTGTCATCATGAAAATGTGTATAGTTTGTTCCAGAAAAAATGCAAGTAACAATGAGAGAAATGAAAGGATTAATAATCCAGACCATTTGTTTACTTTCTGTCTCCTTTTAACAATAAGCCTATTTTATAACACCCCAGGACTTCTTTTATAAATTTTCTATCTATAACTGAAGGTCACTATCTATAAGCTGAATGTGCCAAAATCTATATATCCATCCTCATTGACTTTGTGAATCACAAGGAAGAGCATCTATTCGACATAACCTTAAGGATCTCTAAAATACCTATCAAGAATACTCAAAAGACAACCGTGAATTTATAATGTGAACCACACATGCCTTTCCTAACACAGTAAATAGGCATCATATCATTGCTCAAGATAAAAACCTAAACATTATCTTGACCCACGACCAACCCATTAGAAGCTTGTTTCAATTTTACCTTCAAAATACACTGTGAATCAATCTACCTTTCTCCATCTTTGAGATTTTGTACCAGCCCATTTTCTAAAAGACAGAAATTGACTTCTACTGACTCCACCCTTTATTGTGCCCATTATCTTTTTTCCCATGTACCATCCAAACTGACATTTTACATATGAAAACCACACCATATGGTTATTTTAAAGCATCCCAATTGCACTTAGGTTTCAAGCCAAACAACTATCTCTTAACTTCAACCTTCAACTTCATCTCATACCCTGTTTTCTTCAATTCTACATTCTAGCACTTTCCAGTTTTATTGTGATGCTTAAATCGCTCAAATGACTACCCGACCTAGTGTAGATATCAGGTCACAACAATATCCAGCTCTTCTATGATATGAAGCATGTGAAGTTGTGTTTTTAAACCTTCTTTTCAAATGAATAAGCCTTAAATGGTATGCGGAAGTGACATTTCACATTCAACCTAATTCAGTGAAAAACATATGTGATTGTTTAGTTTTTCTTTTCTTCCATTGAAATCCATAAAGGCCTTGTATTACACATGGTATAGCCAAAATATAGTAGCATCTCAGTCAGGTGAAGCCTAGGCATGAGATTCTAAAAAACTTTATGAAGCAGAAAACTTGCCAACCCCTGTTGGAAAAGCACTCTGATAAGTAATTTTGTATATGTTAAACCATGATCACTTTGGTGTATGGTGAATAATATATTACCTCAGGGTCTTTGAATGAGCTATTATATTTGCTTAAAAATTCTTCCCAGTTATAATTCCATATCTCAATACTTGAAATTTAGATTTTAGTTTAAATCACATCTACTCATAAATATTGAGTACAATTATACATTTAGAATTAGCCTTAAGTCGTCTATCAGGATTTTTTGTGAAGTCACTCTTTAAAAAATCTCTATCTGCATTGATCTAATATTTTTCTGGTTTATTGATTTGTTTGTTTATTTTCTTATGGCCTGTATCCCCGGAGTCTCAATTAAATACTCTTGAGTTTTGTTTGCTGCTTTACTCCTGAGATTTATTTTTATATCCTGACACATAGAAGATGATCAAAATTTATCTCCTAGAATGCTTGCCAAATTAGGGATTACAATTTTTCTTATTTTTAGTAAAGTTTCTCACTTTATGATTTTGTTTTCATGTCAAAAAAGTAACAAATAAAGTAAAAATGTCAGTAATTACCTACTGAGTCAATTCAACTAGTTTCTGAAGTTCTTGTGGAATTATATCTAGTTGCATGAAGGAGTTACAATGATGTTTTTAGTGGGAATGACTTAAACTTTACTTTTCACAGAAGAGAAGTGTATCCCGGAGGTGCTTACATAAGTAACACAGTGTAATCATTTTGGTATTTGAATAATAATATAAACACAGCTTCTTACAAGCCCCAGCAAGTGTCCTGTAAATAAAGTCATATTATGCATGTAGCTTATGTGTATGATGCCTGAAGGTACCTTAAAGGAGTACTACAAAAAGCATGAAATTGTTGAAAGCTTTCTATTTCTGAAAGCATCCAAGGCAAACATCAGAGATAAAGATCATTTGAGCTATGTTTGTCTGCCTTATGGTGTTAATTAAATGCAATTTTTTTTTTTTCTCTTGAGAAGCTCAGAATTAGATTCTTATTCTCCTCTGAGAGAAAAGATCTTAAAGGATGTTTGTCACTTGGTACAGGACTCCTATCTTTATGTGAAATCCTTGGGAGGTATTTTCTGTTTATATATTTCTCAGCTGTTATTTAAGGTTATATATTTTTAACTACTATATATGTTTTAGCAGAGTAAAACACTTTCCAGTTTCATAGAAATTATAATTGAGGCAGTTAGGGTCAGATATCATTTACTGTCATTTGGCCCAATGTTAGAACTCAATTCATAAGTTTCACTTGCAGTAAAACTGTGTTTATTTACAGAGTACAAAGTATGTACTTAAAAAACACACTAGGTGTCATGGAGGCAAGAAAAGAAATCAAACACAAAATCTTCATACAAAGAATACTTATAGTCATGATATAATTGGATTAAATTAGGGCACCCTGCTATGGTTGGAATATTTGGCCCCTGAACACATATAGAAGTTTAAGTCCCCAAGTCATAAGTTAATGGTATGAATAGGGTAACAATCTGATAAAATTGTGGTGTTTAGATGTGAAACTTTTAAAAAGTGAGTTGAATGGATTAGGTCATTAGTGGGACTCCATGATTGAATCTGAGAGAATTTATCAGAGACCATTGAGACACACTCAGACAGAACTGCATACTCCCTACTTCTCGTTGTGTGTAATTGGGCCCCACCAAAGGACTCTGCCAACAAGAACACCATCACCAGAAGCAAAGCCAATGGGACTTGTCTGGTCCTGGAATGTGAACTTCCAAAACTGTCAGCCAAAATAAATATATTTACTCTATAAAGTTACATTGATTCAAGTGTTTCACTATAGTGATAAAAAGCTGCTAATAACAGACTCCAGTTTAAGCCAGCCTATGTTCAAGGAATACACAAGAGGCCAAGACATCTTTGAGAAATATTTCTAGCAATTGTCAGGAGTTAAAAGGATGAGTATGGGCATTTATTAAAGGAATTCTAAGCAAAACGAAAATGGTTCTATTATATGAAAGAGTTTCATAACAGGTGAATTTAGCAGTACTCCCAAAGAAGTAAAATGTTGTATTATTATTCCAACAGAAATGATGTCAGTTAGAAACTATTACAACAGTCTGGTAATCTGGACTTCTGCTTCTGGCCAACATGGAGAAATAGCAACCAAATCCTCATTCCGCTTGATCTCCAGCTCCTCTCCTGAAAACGGAAAATGAAAAGTTCATGAAAAAAATAAAGTCATTTTTAAAAACATTGGATGAAAAGCAATAGAAGTTTCTTGAAATTTAGGAGTTAAAAAAATGAGATTACTGATTTATCCCCAGATTACGTGGTAAAAAAAGAATTTCTAAGCTGTACCACAGGCAAAACAAGACAAATACCCTGAGGGGGAAAGGGGAAAGACATATCTGAGAGTGCAGGGAGATCAAAGCAGATTGTTTTCAGGATTTGCTGGGAGTTGAGACAAAACATGGAGAAAACTGAAACACCAGAAGATATGAATATTTTTAAAAATATTAATTCATTTATTTTTATTTGAAAGGGAGAGAGACAGCCAGAGAAAGAGAGATGAGAAAGAGAGACAGGAGAGAGAGAGAGAGGGAAACGGAGATAGACAAACAGCAGTCTTTATCCAGTATTTCATTCCCCACAAGCCTGAAAAAGCCAGGGCTAGCTGGGCCAAAAGCAAAGAAACCAGAACTCAATCCAAGACTCTCAACTGAGTATAAGGGTTGCAAGTACTTAAGCCATCATCTGATGCCTCTAAGGGTTCACATTGACAGGAAGCTGTAGCTGGAATATTGAATGTTAATATTCACTTTTTATTTTTAAAGATTTTTTTTTACTTATTTGAAAGGCAGAGTTATACACACACACACACAGAGAGAGAGAGAGAGAGAGAGAGAGAGAGAGAGAGAGAAGGAGAGAGAGAGAAGGAGAGAGAGAGAGAGAGAGAGAGAGAGAGAACTTCCATCTACTTGTTCATTCCCCAAATGGCCACAAAGGCTGGGGCTGGGCCACCAGATCAAAGTCAGGACCTGGAAGCTTCATCCAGGTCTCCCACATGGGTACAACGGCCCAAGGAACTGGACTGTCTTGCACTGCTTTTCCAGGACATTAGCAGGGAGGTGGACCAGAAGTGGAGCAGCCAAGTCCTAAACTGCACCCATATGGGATGTGGGCTTCTAAGGGAGCAGCTTAGCCTCTACCATAATGCTGGTCCTCAGATTGAGTACTAAATAAGCTAAAGATCTAGGCTTAAATGTGAGATGATTATCTGAGTCTGGGAAAACATTAATAAAAAGAATTAGCAAAAGAGCAGGTGACACTAAAATACCTGTGCACAGTTTCTATTATTAACAGAATGATTGGAAATCTTCATAGTTTGTGTGGCATTGACTGTAATAACCAGACAAGTCTTATGTTAGGGGTGGAAAATAAGTAGCCTTTAATTCAGTACATTCTAACAGTTTAAGACTCAAAAAAACTTCAGTGTTTACAAGCAATTTAATTATGTGCTAAAAGATAGCTCAAAATTATAAGAATTCAAAAATATCTACCACGCTAAAACATAAAATTCATAGTAGCTGGCATCCAAAGAAAAATTATTATGCAAAGGATCTGGAAATTACAACCCATGATAAAAAGCAAAACTGATCCATCAACATTGATCCTAACTAGAATTAGTGATGGTGTTAGAATATAGTTCTGAGGTATTTCAAAAAGTTTTGCACCAAATAAGTTATCTTTTAATTGCATTTCTCATAAACTTTTTGAAGTACCTTCCTATATTATATCTGTTCAAAAATTAAATAGAGATATATAAGGCATTGAAAGATGCAAATTGAACTGTGAAGATAAAAACTGTAAGGCTGAAATGAAAAAAAAATGTAAAAGATGGACAGATTAGATATTGTGGATGAAACTATCAGTGAATTATAAGAGAAACCATCAGAAATGATAAATAGAAAAAAATTTAAAAGTGAACTCAGCATCAGTGATCTGTGAAAAAACTTCAGCTGAAGGGCTACATGGCAGGAAGAAAGGGAGAGGAGAAAAATGTATTTTTGATAAATGAGGTCAACATTTTCCAGATTTATTGAAAATTCTAAACCTGTATATTTAAGAAACTCAACAGACATCAAACACAAAATGACATGAAATAATACTAGACCACAGTAAACAGTAGTCAAATTTCTAAAAAATCAATAGCAAATAATAGTTTAAATTAAAAATAGATTTTGGGGATGGCACTGTGGTGTAGCAGGTAAAGCCACAGCCTGCAGCATCGGCATCCCCTGTGGATGCCGGTTCGAGTCTTGGCTGTTCCACTTCTGATCCAGCTCTTTGCTATGGCCTGGAAAAAAGTGGAAGAGGGCACACGTCCTTGGGCCCCTGTACTCAGGTGGGAGACCTGGAAGAAGCTCTTGCCTCCTGGCTTCAGATCAGTACAGTTCTGGCTATTGCGGCCAATTGGGGAGTGAACCAGAAGAGAGAAGATTTCTCTCTCTCTCTCTCTCTCTCTCACTCTCTCTCTCTCTCTCTTTGTCTCTCTGTCTCTGCCTCTCTAGTAAATAAATAAATCTTAAAAAAAGAAAATAGATCTTAGTAAAAACACAAAAATGGGAATAGAAAAGGGAGGAGGAAAAAGGGTGGGAGTGTGGGTGGCATGGTTGGTATGGTGGGAGGAATCACTACATTCCTAAAGTTGCATTTATGATATGCATGAAGTTTGTATACCTTAAATAGAAAGTTTCTGGGGAAAATAAGTTTTTCAGAGGGAAAGACAATCATTACACATAGGCAAGCAGGTGTAGAATGTCTGAGAATCTCTCCAGAATAAGGACAGCATTTGTGTCTTTCTCTCTCTCTCTCTCTCTCTCTCTCTCTCTCTCTCTCTCTCTCTGCCACTCTGCTTTTTAAATAAATAAATAAGTAAATCTTTAAAAAGGCAGTCATAGCTAATAAGTCAACAAATGAAAAAAAAATAGGAAACATTAATTCTTTAAAAAAGAAGGAAAATAAGGAGAACAAATGATATTTGGGACATATAGAAAGTCAATACCAAGGTAAAAGATTTAAACATAACTATATCTGTAATCACATTACATATACAGAGTACAAATCCATTTTTAGAGCAAATAAATAGATAAGACTCAGCTATATTCTGTATATTAGAAAGGTACTGTAAATAGCAGATAGTACTAGGTTACATAAAGGAAAAGTGAAAAGATAGGTAAAAAATGAGTTGCTAATATTTTTTAAAGATTTATTTATTTATTTATTTGAAAGAGTTACACAGAGAGAGAAGGAGAAGCAGAGAAAGGTCTTCCATCCTTTGGTACACTTCCCTGATGTCCGCAACAGCCAGAGCTATGCTGATCTGAAGTCACAAGTCAGGAGCTTCTTCTGGGTCTCCAACATGAGTGCAGGGGCCCAAGAATTTGGGCCATCTTCACTGCTTTCCCAGGCCATAGCAAAGAGCTGGATCGGAAATGGAACAGCTGGGACTCGAAACGGCACCCATATGGGATGCTGGCACTGCAGGTGGCTGCTTTACTCACTATGAAACGGCACTGGCTCCAAAGTTGCTAATATTAATCATAATAAAGCTGGAGTGCCTATATCAACATCAGAGAAAGTAGTTAATAGAGGATAAAAGCTACTGAGGTATAAAGGTCATGTCATAATCTTAAAGAGTTTGGTAGAACATGAGAATACAGCAAACCTAAGTGGTTACATATCTGATAAGAAAATTTCAGAATATTATAAATTGTTTTAAAAATCAAAGAGAATTAAATTCATCCACAGTTATACTGATTGAATACAGTACTCTATACTTTGTTTGTGTGGGTGAGTCTGTTGAAATCTTTACTTAGTATATACTGAATTGATCATCTGTATGTAAAGATAATTGAAAATGAAACTTGATGAAGAATGGGATGGGAGAGGGAGTGGGAGATGAGATGGCTGTGGGTGGGAGGGAGTTATGGAGGGAAAAGTTGATATAATTCAAAAGTTGTACTTTGGAAATTTCTATTTATTAAATAAAAGTTTGAAAAAAGCTTTCAATAACTGATAGAAGAAATTGTTATAAAATCTACATAACAGGGCCAGTGTTGTGGTGTAATGGGTGAAGCCAATGCCTGCAGCTCTGACAACCCATATGGCTACTGATTAGTGTCTCAGGCACTCCACTTTCAATCCAGCTTCCTGCTAATGGCCTGGGAAAAGCAGTGGAAGATGGTTCAAGTGCTGGGGCCCTTCTCATCCATGTGGGAGACAAGGAAGAAGTTCCTGCTTCTTTGAACAATATTCACCAACTTAATGAAATATATCAACCGATAACACCAAAATACACAAATAGACTAGATGTTGGACAATTAAAAATTGTGTGTAATTTACAAAATAGAATGACCAAAAATTGTCATATTTTATGTCACTATTTTATCACAACAAAAAGAAATTATCAATTAATTATAGAAATATTCTGAAAGTTTCTAAATATTTGGAAAGTAAATAGTACACATGTAGATAGTACTTGTGTAAAAATAAAACATAAGCAAGATAAGTTAATAGCAATCTGCTCTGTAAAAGCAATATTATGGGGACACAACAAAATGATAATAGAGATAATTAGGAAAACATGAAAATACCAAATCTCTTGTCCTCAATAATATAGTGTGAAAATGTAAAACAAAAATGGATTAAAACATTGAAGAAATAATAATTTCAGGTTGATGTTGTGGTGCAGTGGGATTAAGTGACTATTTCCAATGTTAGCATCGCAAATAAGAGTGCTGTCCAAGGTCTGTGCTTTCAATTCAATTACTTGCTAACATAAGGGAAAGAAGCAAAGTTGGTCCAGGTACATGGGCCTTGGCAACCCATGTGAGAGACCTAGATGGAGCTCTAGGTATTACTCTGTCTCTCCTTATCTCTTTACACTCTGCCTTTCAAATAAACCAAATATATCCTTTTTAAATGATATGTGTAAAAGGCACATTATCAATACAGGATAGTTGAATACACCTTTTTTAATAGTTATTAGAAAAGGGCAACCAAAGGGCCGGTGCTATGGTATAGCAGGTAAAGCCACACCTGCAGTGCTGGCATCCCACGTGGGCACTGGTTCAAGACCTGGCCGCTCCACTTCTGATCTAGTTCCCTGCTATGGTCTGGGAAAGCAGTAGTAGATGGCCCAAGACCTTGAGTCCCTGTACCCACATGGGAAACCCATAAGAAGCTCCTGGCTCCTGGATTCCGATTGGAGCACCTCCGGCTGTTGTGGTCATCTGGGGAGTGAATCAGCGGATGGAAGTCCTCTCTCTTTTCTTATTTTAATATTTCTTTCCTTCTACAAATTTGGCATTTGGTTTGTTCATGTTTTTCTAGGTTCTTAAGATGTATTATTAGATCATTTATTTGACACCTTTCCAATTTTTTTATATAGGAACTTACTGCACTGCATCTACTGTATCCCATAAGTTTCAATAAATTATTTTTTCATTTATTTCATTTCAAACAAATTTTTATTTCCTTTTTGATTTCTTCTATGATCTACTGTTTATTCAGGGGTATGTTGTTCTGTGTCCACATGCTTGTATTTTTTTTAAAAAAAGATTTATTTATTAATTTAAAAGTCAGGGTCACAAACCAAAAAGGTTGATAAATACTTTCGGGAATATCAGGTTGGCTAGGAACATGAATTTTAAATTGCGTGTGCAATGGTTTCATGTTTTACTCAATAACTATGTGTCAAGTACTATTGAAAACAAGAATAGCACATTATATAATTTTACCTGCAGAATATTTATTTCTCCCTCTTCATAGAGTTTGATTCTTTTAAATTATAAATAAGTTAAATATACTTAAATGTTTATTTTTAACTAAAGAGTATTGTGCAGAGATAAGTCCCCACTTTACAGAAGCTCCCAAATAACATGTTTAATCAATAGATGTAAAACTGCAGGATGGTACCCGGCATTGTGGCGGGCACGTAAGGCCCCACCTTTGACACTGGCATCCCATGTGGACACCAGTTTCTGGGGTTCGAGTCTCTGGGGCTCCAGTTCTGATCCAGCTCCTTGCTGGTACGCATGGGAAAGCAGCTGATGACTTGTTGTTGTTGTTGTTGTTGTTGTTGCAAGGAAGAAGAAACAAAGCCTTTATTAATAAACAGGTGGCAGTGAGATAGAGCACAGCTCCATGGGAAATAAAAACACTCACGTGCGTGTCTTCACCCGAGCCATTTGCCCTTGGCTTTGGCCTTCTTGCCGGACACCTTGGACGCCAGGGCCTTGGAGGGAAAGCCAGGCTTTCTCAGGCTCCTGGGGTCCTTGAGCTTCCCAGACAGGGACGTAGCCCCGCCTTGGACCCACTGCCCTTGGCGGGGGTGGTGACCTTGGCTTTGGGTCCCAACCCCATCCCGGGGACCACCACTTGAGGGGCCTTGGCTATGGTCTTCTTTCCAGTCGGGGAGGTGATACCATTCTTGACCTTGTTGGCAGTGGGTTTGGAGCTCTTGCTGCCAGTGCTGGTTCTCCCATGGGCTTTGGCATGCCCTTGGCTTTGCCCGTGGCCTTTGATCTTGGACTTCCCTTTGCGCACACTGGGACTGGCAGAGGCCTGCGTGGCCTTGTCTAACCTTCCTGGATGCCTTTCTGGTGTGGCCCATTTTGACCTCTGCATCCTTGGCCTTGGCCTTCCTGCCTTTCTTGGGGACCTTCTTGGCTGCACCTGGTTTGGGAGGCGCCCTCCCCAACCTGTCCGGCTTCTTGGGTGCCTGTTCCCCATGGCCCTGGCTGGAAGGGCCCGGCCTCACCTCCCGCAGCTTCTTGGGGCCCATCTTGGGCCCCTGCATCCACAAAAGAGACCTAGAGGAGGCTTCTGGCTCCTCGTTTCAGCCTTGTCCAGCCCTGGCCATTGTGGCCATTTGGGGAGTGAACCAGTGGATGAAGGATATCTCTCTCTCTCTCTCTCTCTCTCTCCAGCTTTGTCTTTCAATTAAATAAAATTTTTCTAAGATTTATTTTATTTATTTGAAAGGCAGAGCTACAGAGAAAGGGGGAGACAGAGAGAGAAAGAGAGATCTTATCTTCTTCTATGCACTGCTTCATTCTCCTGGGGTGGTCAGGGCCAAAACCGGGAGCCAAGAGCTTCGTCCTGGTCTCCCATGTGAGTGACAGGGACCCCAATACTTGGCCAATTTCCACTGGTTTTTCCAGGCCATTAAAAGGGATCCTTCTCTGAAGTGAGACAGGCAGCTTGAATGTTTTCTAAAGTTTCTTTTGTTGTTCAGCTCCATTCCTCTGTAGTCAGGAAAGATGTGATGCAATTTCATTATTTGAAAATTTGCTGAGATGTTTTATGGCCTATCATAGAGAATGTCCCATGCACCAATGAAAAGAATGTGTATTCTGCAACTGTGACATGGAATGTTCTGTAGATATTTATCAGGTCCATTTTGTCTATAGTGTAGCTTAGCTTTGTTTGTTGATTTTTTTGTCTGGTTGAACTGTCCATTGATGAAAGTGAGATGTTGAACTCCCTACATTATTGTTGTAATGGAATCTGTTTCCCTTTAGACTCATTAATTTTTTTATAAAACCGGGTGCCATATCATTGGGTGGATATATATTTACCACAGTCATATAATCTTATTAATTATTATATAATGACCTTCCTTATCTCTTTTAGCAAATTCTTGTGTTAAAGTCCATTTTTTCTGATATGAATACAGCTACTCCTACTTAGTTTTGATTTCCATGTATATGTAATATCATTTTCTATCCTTTCACTTAGATTTTCTGCCTTCACATTATTTCATGATGCTCATTTTCTTTCTCTGTTTCTTTGTGTAGTATATCCTTAAGTATCATTTACAAGGCTGGTTGGGTGGTGACATATTCTTCGTGTTTTTCTTGAAAAGTCTTTATTTCACCTTCATTTATGAATGAAAGCTTTATGAAGGCAAAATGTTTAATGTTTAATGAATGCTTTATGAAGGCAAAATGTTCTGGGTTTGTAATTTTTTTATATGTAATTTGGACAAATATTTTGATAGAAAATAAAAATAATTGTAAAACAGTGAGTTCTGGTTTCTCATTACAAACTCATGATTTGAGTAAACTACATTCCTTTTCTCCATGAATTTTCTTTTAATTTTACTGTGAAGCATACTTTATTCTTTTTTTTTTACAATTGAAATTCTGAAAACTGAAAATTAACCTCTGTGACTATAACCCGGTTGGCTTGTGTTCTGTTTCTCCTTGTTTTGCTATGCTTTGTTTACATGAAATTTTGGGAGCATTTAGGGGACAGCTGCATCAGTTTCATGTGGATTTTCCTGCTCACAGCTTCACTTGGAAAGAACAAGCTCTCAAGGATCACACTGTACACACCAGAGAGTCTTCCATCCATGGATTCCCTCTCCAAATGGCCACAAAGGCAAGGGTTGAGTCAGGACAAACTCAGGAGCCAGGAACCAGGAGTTTCTTCCAGGTCTTCTTCATGGTGCAAGGGCCCGAACAGTTGCACCATCCTCCACTACTTTCCCAGGTACATTATTAATGAGCTGGCTTGGAAGTGGAGCAGCTGAGATTCAAACTGACACCCATATGGAATGCCGGTGTTGCGGGCAGCAGCTTAACCCACTACGCCACAATGTTGGCCCCAAAATTTAATAAAAAAAATTGGAAAATTCACTTTTCCAAATTTTATTGGTTTAGATATTTTATTGTATAACCATGTTCAGTGCAGGAATTTCACAAATTCTAAATATGGTAAAATTCATTTTTTCACAGTATGAATACCCTTTTGGTTTCTTCCAATGTGTTGATTGATATTTTTCATACTATAAAATGTAACATATGTGATGAACAATTCCATGGATTTCACACAAGCATGGACCCTTGTCCATGTTAGTTTCCTGTCCTGTCACACACAGGATTCCCAGAGTCATCAGGTACAAAGTTCTGGCAGTGAAGGGCTTCACCACCATGGAACCATACTGTGCTCCACCACAGAGAAAATGTTCTGAAGTAGTCCCTTGTAAACAATCTATTCTCCTTTACTACACCATAACAACTGTGAATGTGTATCCTTTTGTAGAATATTACCTAAATAAAATCATATAATATGTAGCTGCATGAGTAGTAAATGTATTTAAGATTCATCCATGGAATCTAGGATGATTGAAAAGGAAAAGGATGCTCTGATTTTGACCATGGGAGGATATCAGAAAAATAGGAAATTTATATTTAATTATTCTTATTCATCTGTAAGCAACACATTGAAATATGCTTTTTTAATTTTTTTTTAATTTTTATTTTACAGGTAGAGTTATAGACAGTGAGAGAGAGAGACAGAGAGAAAGGTCTTCCTTCCATTGGTTCACTCCCCGAATGGTCGCTACGGCCAGCACTACACTGATCTGAAGCCAGGAGCCAGGTGCTTCCTCCTGGTCTCCCATGCGGGTGCAGGGGCCCAAGCATTTGGGCCATCCTCCACTGCCTTCCCGGGCCACAGCAGAGAGCTGGACTGGAAGAGGAGCACCCTTAACTAGAACTCAGTGCCCATATGGGATGCCGGCACCACAGGCGGAGGATTAACCAAGTGAGCCATGGCGCCAGCCTGAAATATGCTTTTTTAAATGTAACTATCAAACCTTATGGAACCTAACCATATTTTTAAAAATAATTTCATTGAATTATTTCATTTTCTCTTCACAAATTGATTGGTCATAGAATGTTATTTTCTGTAATTTACAGATGTATCAAATATACACTGAAACTCAAAATGTTTTAGGTTAGTGATGTGTTCAACTTCACTCAAATAATGATCCATATTCAGGATATCCAGCTAATCAGTTGTTCAACCACTGATTCATTCAAATATATGACAAACCTGTATGTGAAGAAAAGAATAAAATTTCTTTTTCAAAAGTACATTTTACTCAGTTTTGAGCAGTCTGTTGTCAAGCCCAAGTAATATATATATAAAAAAAAACCCCTGAATTCAGGTCAATAATAATCGACTACGTATTTTTGATGTTCTCATTTCATTTAATGATCCTATTAAAAAACACAAAGCTTTGAAAGGCATATACTAACAGCAACTTCCTTGGTTATAGTATACATATAGAATAATGTGAACTAATGGAATGAAGTAAAATGTAATTATTAATATAATATGAGAAGTAAAGGGTAATATGATAGGAAATTATTGAGAGTATCTACAAACTTACTCATAAGGCTAAAAAAGATATTGTCTTGAACACTATGGAAACAAATCATAAAATGTAAAGTAAAAGATGGTCTTTGGACTTCGCATCATGAGAATGTTCACTGCTTCTGAGACTGGATCGTTTTTCAATTTACCAATCTTGACAATATCTCCAATGGCAGAAGGACAAGATGCAAAAAAGATTCAAAAGACAGAAGTCCCAGGCTCCATTTACAAAATAACTGGTACTGGGACAGATGAATAAACCAAGGACTGGGGAGCATATTCCATATGAAATTGTGGCCTTTAGACAACAGTTCCATTCAATAAAAACTACAACCTGCTCAAAATCTAAAATCATGACAAACAGATAAAAGACAAGATAGAAATAATATCTAGTCTTTTATAAGGCATATGCAGGTGTGTTGGAGTGGTGATTGGGTTTGTGCATATTAGATGAAAACTCTTCAAATCACATTGATTTACAATAATCATTTTCCCCACATTCATGTTATTTTGCAAACTTATAGAAATATGGAAATCAGGAACGCTTTTCAATAGTTCAATAAGATGGATAACAATAAAACATTTGCTTTATTTTCAGATTACTAAAGTTCTATAGCTTTTTCAATGTGCAAACAGCTAGATGATGATAGTATTTACCACTTGCTATGTGTTAAGACCTGTGATGACTGCTGTTCATAAATGCTCTTTTAAAACTTTAGAATACTAAGAAATAAATATTTTTCTTCAAATTTCACAAATGAGTAAATTAAGACTAAGATTATGTTAGTGTAAATAGATCATCAGTGCTAAAAGCTAAATAAATGTTTGTCTCCTGTGTTTATTATTAAATGGATAGCATCTTGTATATCATCAGTATAATAACTCTGCAGTTTGGCCCAAATTCAATTAAGTCAACATTTTGCCATTTGTAAGACATAATCTACTGCATTGTTTTATATATATTAATATATTATATATTATATATAATTAATTATATATCTATATATTAATATATTATATATAATATAATAAATATAATATTATATAATATTTATATACATTTATTATACATAATATAATATATGTTATATATATGTTATATATGTTATATATGTTATATATTATGTATAATTAAGAAACTGATATATATATCTGATATATATATATATATATATATATATATAATTAAGAAACTGATATGCGTGGCCATTTCCGTCCTGAAAGTGTTAGAATAAAATGATCAGTTCCAAAACATCAATTCTGGGCCAACAAACATTATGTCAATTTTACCAAGTGCATCTTGATTGAGAAAAAAAAAATTCAGGGAGGAGTGAAAGGGAGACAGAAAATTCACAACGTTGAAGTAGATGTGCATAGTGTCATTAACCATTTATGTGATATAATGTCAAGGGCAACTGTGAAGATGTCCATGGCCTCAGACAACTTCCTGATAGCGTGAGACTTGAAATTTCACTTTCAGCATGACATACATTTCCACTTAAAACCTGATCATGAAGAAAATGAAAATCTTCCTCAGAAGAATGATGTTTCAACTCTGTAAAGTGAATAAACTGAAGATACTTCCTGACAGCTTTTGAAATAAGATAGCACAATGTTTCAGGGCATCTAAAACCTGCTGTGGAGGGGCACAGAAACAAATACAAAAAATATTCTAGAATTCATTTTTGACAAAAATAATTATCTCAAAAGCCTTAGTGTTCTTCTGGATCTTTCTGTATACAAAGAATAAAGATAATTTATCCCTTATATTATGGGATTTACACAAATTACTGATGTAATTTATATAATTGCTGGATAAACACAAAGGTATATCGAAAACATAGGCTGATTCTATGTGAGCACTACCCACAATTAAATAAAAAGTTTGTTCATTATTAATTTGTTCATAATTAATTATTAATTAATTATTAATTCATCAAACTCACCCGAAACAACAGACATCAAGTACCTGAAGATCAAATTTTGAATATGTTAAAAAGAAATAGATTATGCTCCACATGGGAAGGGTTTTCTGATCACCTCTATTCACTCAATTATTCCCTGTACTTAAAAAACAGTCACAAGTACATATAACCATCAGATTAACTATAGACCAACATGGCACTCGGAGAAATTTGGGAGAAGCCATGTGTGTTAAAGTCTTAGCACAGTATCTGATATGATAAGTACATAGTATTTTAATTAAAAATTTTTAAACATTAAAATTTTATTATCAGTTAATATCTTTCATCTACAGTTGGTTTGTTTATTTTTATATTGCTGCTTTAGTTTGTTGAAAGGTATTCTGCATACCTTTTAGGTATTGGGCAGTTTTTATAGATGAATAAAAGTCCCTGTTTAGTCAAAATCAAATCTGCAAGTACTAAAAAAAGCCACAATACATACTTTAAAAAAGATTTCATTTATTTATTTGAAAGTCAGAGCTACACAGAAAGAGGAGAGGCAGAGATGTCTTCCATCTGCTAGTTCACTCCCCAACTCTCAGCAACAGCCGGAGCAGTGCAGATCTG